>CM067062.1:17266300-18466300 GCA_033980235.1 Diadema setosum
ACTACTTTTTTGTTTTATAAATCAACTTAACAGGAAGGCGGGGTCTCATCCAAAGGACCGTCTCACATAGCAACACGATAATGATACTGTACGGGGATTATTGTCACAGCCTCAACAGCAATCGGCTTGCTCTCCACAAACTCTTTAACTATAATAGCAAAGTCTCTAAATTTCTCTGCCGTGTAGTCTGAAATATCACAATTGAGTCATGTGACAAGCTGTTGTCATGTGACAGACATAATCATGTGACAAAGGTAGTCATGTGTCATGCAAGTAAAGTCATGTGACGAGCATAGTATTGGGCAATGGCCGATTCAACTGAAGAGCCATGATACTGTGTAAGCAGACTGAAGTGGACAGGATAATTCAGCATACATGATTTATGAGGATTTTGTAGCTTTCTCATCTGAAGAGCTTCTTCTGACGAAAAGTTGTTTTTTGAGCAAAATCACAGAAATCAAAGAAAAAGGCTTTCGACTACTTAACTGGTAATGGCATGGTTTCATATGGCCACCCACTGGTAGACGCCATAGAAATAATGACCATGATGCCTCTTGCATATTAAAATAGGAATGGTCAATTTGTTGACCGCTACACTGAGACAAAAATAGATGTTTTCTCGAAGAAAAGTAATTAAGAGATCAACTTCTCCTTTCTTTGGAGGATTTTCAATAACACCATGTCCTCGCTATAAATAAAAAGAAGTAGAGTTAAACAGGCAAAGCTGAAGAAAGTAGCTTTTCTCAGCTTCATCTGAAAAATGAAAGAAAAAAAATTTTCCTTTTGTACACAAAACAAAAAGAAGAGCATGATTTCCATTAAGGGGCAACCATTCTGAGGTACTCTGAATTCAACTGGTTACCATTTTCCCATCATTTGTCCAATTTTTGTTCAAATTTTCAAGAATCTGTTGCTGCTTCCTTTATACAGAAATCATGAAGTATACATCTTCTCAGGGCACACTGGGGCACATTGCCCTTTTAATGCCCCTTTATTTTTACACAGACATACACCCTTTACAGACCACCTCCTCCTTTGTCTTTTGCCCACAGTAACTTTCTCAGTGACAAAATTTAGACATGACATTCAGATGGTATAATATACTTTATAACATCTTAAGACCTAATCACTTGGGATATTCAAAGACTGTTGAAAATTGCCCAAGATTATAAGTTGTGTAAATATTTGCCTCCAAATGCTACTCTGCACAAATGCTCCTTCTTGATGTCAATGATCATCATCATTGGTTACAATCACTTTGGAAGTTTGTTTGTTTGTTTGTTTGTTTGTTTTTTTTTCCATCAAGAAATATTCAGCATCAAATGTGATACACTGAACAACCAAGTCCATTTGATACCAATCACATATGTATGTAGCTCAGACAGTCTGGGCCTCAGGTTGCAGTTATACAAGAAAACAGACACTTGAACTTATGAGCTTCATCGCATGTTCGATTACTTGCAATAATGATGTTTTGCAATCGTCTTAAAAGTGCTTGAGGCCGAGGTGCATGGTATTGACTTATACAAGGTGAAAATAAAAAAAGAATGGCCTGTGGTCAGACACCTAACACCTGGTTGTTACATGACGAACACCAACATGTAAAAGTTCCACGACCTGAATTAAACATAACCGGACATTACAGAAAAGGAAATAAATCAATAAATATTCAACCACATGTTGCCACTAATTGCCAAGTTTTTCAAAGATTCCACTTTTTTTTTTCTTCTTAAAAAAAGGTTTGTTACTTTCACAAGTAAACTTTGCACTTAAAGAGAGATCCGAAGATACTGATATAGTACAATTCTTCTATATGACAAGAAAAGTTACTCAGTCAAATATCTACAATGCACACTCTCTCTCTCACTCAGGCAATATCATTCTCTTCAAAGCACTCGCTTCCACAAAACACATGTTGCCATCCATACACACACAGCCCCCCATACACATCCACGCAGACTCATCACATTCATCCGCACATATCCAAGTGTCTACACAAACTGTACGCATTTCATGAAAACACACGTATACCGTGTGTGCATGCACGTACACTCACACAAGCACTCATACACACACACACACACGCAGACACACCACAAACCTCATAAAGCAAGCATACACTGACATTTGCATCTTCTTTCTTTCCCCATCAGTTTTAACACGCATGCAAGCAAAGTAGTGAAGGCAACTTATATTGTTACAATGCAATAACCGGTACAACAAGTATACATGTGAGTGTAATATTGTGCCAATGGTTAAAGTCCTCCTTCAAAATGTCCATAGACTACAAACACCCGAGAACCCTTTGCAAAAAATCCACCAAGCAGACACATGCTCCACACAGCTCGTACTCATGCCAAAGACTGGTGGCAAGTGCAGACATAGAGAAAAAAACAAAGAAACCTGTGTATCAATGCATATTATACAGTACTCATTTTTCCTATACATCATGCAAAATTTTTGCCCTTACGCCTTGAATAAACAACAAGTCTCATGTAAAAGATGTGAAATTTACATCCGCGGCGCATCGTTACATAGAAGACATTGATGATACACATTATTCTCTCTTTACGTTTTTTTTTTACTCCACTATCCTATAATATGCACATATACTCATGCACAGACCAAGTAACCACCATCTTAGTCTTACACCAGTAACACCTGTCACACTGGTTACACCGGTTACACTCAACACCTGCAGTGTAAAACCTTTATTTTACATTAGTTTAGGCCCCTCCTCCAAAGTAGCTCTGACACAGTCGTGCACCGACTTCAGTGGTGGGGAAAAAGTCTGCTCGTGTTGTGATGGTGGCCGGCACATGTCATGTGCATCAAGGAATCTTTGCTTGTAGAACGCTCCATGGTCCTTTGCTCTGCCGATGCTGCGGGTTGCTAGTCTACGAAATATAACCACCTCCACTCGCTTCTCTGTCTCAGCTTCGCATACTCAAATCTGCTCCCCCAAAAACCCATCAACGTATAAACCAAAGCGCACCGTCACGTTGCCTCGAATGTCCACGCTGCATCACGCGACAAAAATGCTTGCGGTAGATAAAATCTCATCTCATCTCATCTCGAAAACCCTTCGCTCAAAAACGCTTCATGTGCCTGGCACCATTCCCGAAACATCCACAAAGATGGCTAGAGTGGACGTAGGAGAATTGCGAAAAGTCGTTTCGTTTCTTGCAAACGCTGTCTATGCCATTAGCACTCTGTTGCTCATTGCACGGAATCCTCGTAGCCACTTCCACCTTCAATTCAATTTGTCACATTGTTCAGTCCCTTGTCACAAGCTTGAGCAAACATGCTTGCCTTTTTTTCGTTTCCCTTTGCCGCTCTGCTTTCGTTCAAAACAAATTCCATTCTCATAAGTCCATCTGTACTATACATACAGTTTTTGTTGCAACTATTTTTTTTTTCATTAATTCTTCTTACCCTAGATGTGACTTAAAGATGCCTCTCACACACATTCAACTACTAAAAATGTAAATTAGAGTGAAAAAAACCCCCAACAACAAACAGATTGGACTATGCCACAAGAATTGGATTGCCTTGATGGAAAAAGATAGAACTGACCAAAAGGGAAGTATATTTACCAATTTGTTAGCCACTGACCAGTGGTCAGTATCCATGGTTTAGATAAAATAAAGCAACCAGCAGGACCTGACTGTGTACTTAGATGCTATAAACCTCACAGGGCACTTGAAACAGACATTAGTACGGGTGCTCTTCCAGGTGCCAGTGGGGGAGAATGGACATCTTTTTCCACTTTTATGACCAAAATAATACATCTGTGATGCCATGTCAGGAAACAACACGTGGCAAACCTCTGTTGTTAGCTGACAAATGTACAGCACATGCGCCATATGAAAATCAATTTTGAAAACAAAACAAAACCAAATAAAACAAACAACGAAGAGGTGAGGTGAGGCAATAATTGGTCACATCAGTCCGTACGGGTGAGCAGCATTCACGCTTTTGAAACTGAAGATCGGAAACGGTGCAAAACAGGAACGGAGAAGATAACGCAGCACCGAAGTACGACTGAGTGAGCGTGCGAAGCTGCAGGTGTACACGAGAAAGCGATCGCGCAGGAAATCAATCCATCGGCAAAAAGTCCACCGCTAGTTGATGTCGAAAGGCCCGGTGGTGTCCCATACTCACTCACAGTAGACGATAATTGTTGCTTTTACACTGGTTGCTTTACATAGTTGCTGTCAGTTTTGCATCTCTTGTTGGCTTGGATGAAGTTTGCTGGTTGCCATGGTTATTTCAGTCACAATCCCATCCATTGTCTTTTATCATGTGGGCCAGCTCGATGATGTATTTGCCCTCCTTATACTTCTGGCTGTTCTCAAATGCATGTTCCTACAAGGGATGAGAAAGAAAAAGGAAGAGACAAACACACAAAGATGAGTTAAGTAAAGCAAGCTAGATTATTAAAGCAAAAAGATGAAGATGAGCTAAGTTTTTATTTTCCAATCAATTATCTCCCTCTAAACAATTTTTTTTTTTTTTTTAAATCAATTGTCTCCCACTGGTTCCTTTTTCCGACACGTTTATTAAAATGTAGATCAGCAGTTGAAATCTTACAAATACATTTGTACGGAGGGAGACAACTGACAGTTAGATAAAAATCCTAGCACATGATCATATTTGACAAAAACCATATCACATGAACACTGGAATCAAGGAGGGAGAAGACGTATTTCCATGGTCATGTTTCTTCCCAGGATCCTCAAAGGGATTAGAGGAAAACTGAAAAAGAGTGAACGTCAGGGATGATAATCTTCATGTATGAATTAGAGTATAACAAATATATACTATCATATTCAAACTTTATGAATTGATTTACCTTACAGTCAAAGTGCTGTACTCACAATAAAGAGATAATGTACAATTTTTTTAAAAGAAAAACATGGGGCATGTCATTCCAACTGCAAAAAAAAAAAAAATAAATAAAAAATAAAAAGGAATGAAAATAAAAACAAACAAATACAGCCACAAAAAAAAAAAAATGTCTTGGCAATGATTTCCTTGTTAAGAATTCCTATTATACAATATTTCATATTACATGATAATAGAACCAAAAAAAAAAAAAAATCAGATAAGACAAAACATCACACAAAAATGTCAGGAAACTTGTCCACTTATCTCACACACTACCAGGACTTTTTGATATTTACGAAACATATGTGGGCAATAAATGAGGTCATTTCTAAAAACATAAACAGCACACAATGCCTTCCTAATCACCTCATTGTTTGAGGAAATATGCGGGGAAATACCATTTACAATGTAGTACTGATCAAACAATGTCGCATGAAAATTGATAATAATGTCTTTCAAAATGTGTAATGCATGGATGCATCACAAAGAAGACAGCTCAGAAGGGGGAATAAAAACCCACAAAATATACCCAGCATTGTTGAAAGGATAATATCTTCAGGTATTCCTGTGCTAAACCTTTCAAGGAATCTCTCTATGTGTTTGAAATATATGCAGCACTGGCAGAATATGGCTATTCTGAGAACTCTTGATGGTATTTTCTCCCCATAAGAAAAACAATTTAGGGCAGAGTGCCACTTTCTAGGAAAGCTGTCCATTTTCTGGTGTATTGCTGCATGCGCCTTTGACATTTCATTTTTTTTCTTCTAAATCTGGACCCATGCATCATGGATTGATTTCACTGCTTGTCATGTTCATATTGTATTTCATCCCAATAAAGGGCCAAGTCTGGGGAAATTCAGTTTGCTACCATGAACTGTATTTTATTATTATTATTTTTTTATTCCTTTTCTGTGAATCATCTATTTTGGAGGAGATGAAGACTTGGGGCTGAGGAAGAAAATGACAATGAAATACAACAGCACTCAATAGTCTCTCCTCAGAAATGAGTTCTTCGCCGTAAAATTGGTTTGCAGAAGAGGAGAAAAGACCTCCTCTCTGAAAAAAAAACCCCAAACAAACACACAAACAGAGCTAGAAGACAAACACATATAAAAATTTCCAGTTTTCCAATTCACGGCGTATCTGATTACGAGGATAGATGATTTCCAGGCATGCCTGAAATACATACAATTTCATAACAAACTCAGCTGCTACTATTGTAGATTGCTTGTAAGAAATAATCTGTGATGCTCATATTTTGATCACAAGTTGCATTCCCCCCCCCCCCCCCCGAAAAACAGTATGACCAATATTGAATCTCTATGCATGAAAGTTATATTCAGCCAGGGGAGTCTATAGCCATAGCTTTATATCAACATATGTATATGAAATATTTCATTATTTTTCAGTGAAACATAAGAAGCCAAAAAGCAAGTAATCTTCACTGCAGCGATGATCTATTGGACATAGACTCACATGCTAATATTGTTGGGAACTGGATAATTCCGACATATTCGTCTACTGTAACTGTGGCTTGCGTGTTAACTCAAATTTACATGAAATGTTTTGGACTGCAGTCCGTATTGTATACACATTCAACATAACAGAAAGCTTACACTGAATTATCTCTTGACATCATCCTTATCCTGCACGGGTATGTGTGTGAGTGTGTGTGTGTGTGTGTGTGTGTGTGTGTGTGTGTGTGTGTGTGTGACAGTGTGTGTGCTTTATTCATTTACACGGGGCGAGGTATGCATCTCTATAAGATGAATAACAGCAACTTGCAATCATTGCAGCAAATATTTGTCGCCGAACCATCACGCATGTCCCAACGCCAGCTGATCAACCTCTATTGAATTTTCCGTGGTCGTGTCGTAACCGCTCCGTATGGAGCAGGCGTGGGTCGGTGACGTCACCCAGGATGCACATCACAGTCAGGAACAAGCCTTTTGTTGTTTTTCGATTGATTCCACTGGGTAGCGAGTGAATTGGAAGGTGTGATTCTACGGTGTCTGGGCCTTTGCTGCTAGTCAATGACGGAAGACATCAATGATATGGAAGCCGAGGTGCCATTTTTCTCACCTCCTATACTATGCCCATTAACACACGCAGTAGCACAGAAGGGTATCGCTGTTGACTCCCCCCACCCATACATAATTGAAAAAAACAAAACAAAAAAACTTTCATTCACATATTAGACACATCATCTGAAGAAAAAAAAACACCAAACAAACTACGATGACTCACATTTCCTTGGTTCTAATTTTTTCGTTCTGCTTACTTGTCCTACTCAGAGAACAGTACAGGGAAAAAATATAAACATATTTTGTTGTTGTTTCTTTTTCTGGATAGCCATAATACATTTCCATGTACAATACACATCTTAGGCATACACTGTCACATGATCTTTGCTTTGCTTCTCAATTGTTTAGTGCTGCATAGTTTCTCTATTATTATCCTGTACTTGGAAAAAAGGATTTTCCACAGGGCATAATCATACGCCTGCCTCTGAGGGAAGCTATGAGGGGATTTCCCAGAATTTGATTTTTACAGAGGAATATGAGTGAGAGAGAGGCAAGCCTCATAGCCATCTGTTCCGTTTCTCCTGTAGGATGGAGTATCCATCAAATGTACATTCACCTCAATGCCACTGGGGCATGGCGGCAGAGACACAGAGGCAGATATTTCTGGGTACATCATGGCAAAGTCATCCCTGTATCTGAGGAGCGGCTAATCAAAAGGGTACGCGGAAGCTAATGCGGGTATGTGTCATCATTACCCAGTGCTCTCTGATGTGGCTCCATTAGATAATGTCCACATTGTCGTCATGGCAACAATGTTACCTCTTTGGTAAAATAGTCTCTTTCACACCAGCACTGCATGCGCTGCAGCTTTCAGTATCATACTCGTCAAAATGAAAACAGAGAAAAACTTTTCATTGCTATTCATCTTTTAATAATGAATACCAATCGTTCATATTTTTGTTGTTGTTGTTGTGCTGATACAAATCTGCAAAGTATCCATGGAATACTTGACACAGCATCAGAAGTTCAAAACCTTGGGAGTCTGCATGGCAGACTAGACTCTGCCGAACCCTGACTGTGGATGAACTGCTGGTGCCCCTTCCTCCATCAGCTAATTAACCCATGCCATGACTGTCTACTTCTGTTAACCACTGCGCTCACAGACACGGCGGGATATGGGAACATCTGCACCGTGGTGGTAGCGGGCTGGCCCAATCATACCATTAAGGGGCGAGTGATTTTCAGCATGGCTTCATCTTTCTTCATTAAACAAAGGTGTGAGGAGAAAACTCTAGACCGGTGGCTGAACCACAGGGGGTGTCGGGCGACAAATCTTTTATGGCATAATGAATAACATAAACTCTTGCACTTTGCAAAACTCCTCCAAATACCCAATGGCATAAAGTGGCAAAATGCAGCATCATAAGAGTGAGTCCTTAGATGCTAGAGACTATAAATTTTGACTATGTCCAGGGCTGGGACGCACATTCATTAAAAAAAAAAATGCATATCATTCACCTTGACCAATATTTGATTAACCAGTGGTACTACCAGGGGTGGTATCTATTTAGAGCAATATTATCATGTGTTAATATCTCCTTTAGATAACCCTGAACAATGCTGACTCTAAAATTGGACATATTTGTGGAAGATAAGGTTGATATGGCACTATGAGTAGAATGGCATGATACTGCAGTCACTGAGGTCTATAATTGGCCCTACTTTTGTCAGCATGGGAGGTGAACTGAAATCTCTACTGTGTATAGCTTCCAGCTCAGACATAAGACAATACATTCAATAAGTAACTAGACTCGGAATTTGTCAAGACTGACAAATTAGGTGATCCGATCTGTTCGTAAATCAACGATTTGAGTCTCCTGATCCCAATAGGCATGACCATACCGGTTTCATCTGTGTTTAGTGAACATTGGCCGTGTGATGTTTGGATTCTCATTTAGAAAAGGGAGTCAGACCTGCCATCTATGGTACACAATTCCGTATACACTAACGAAGATACAGAATGAAGTATATTTGACCTTTGACCCCACTTTGCACAGACAAGATGGCATCTGAGCAAAAAGTGGTTATTTTGTGAAATGATCCTTGTAACATGGTCTTTACGTATGCAAAATATGGGAAAGATAGGACATGTATTCACCAAGATACAGGATGATACATTTATGACCTTTGACCCTAATTTACATACCCAAGATGACGTCTGATCAAGTAGTTGTAATTGTATGAAATAATGTACGTGACATGAACGAAACATGTGCAAAATATGGGGGTGATAAGGCCTGTTTTTTCTTGAGTTATTGTAAAGAAAGTTGCAGAAAGAAAGAAATATCTCAATACATCGAAGATCAGCTTTAATTTCAACCAAGTTTTTGGACGTGATCCCGACATCGTATGAACAATAAAGGACACACTTTCGATAGCCCAAAGTCTCAGCTACAACATATTAAAATCTGGGAGAAATTCACCGAAGCATAAGTGAGCTAGTGCTCGATAAAGACAATCATGTCAATTTTAACATCTACAAAAATTCCCTCTCATAGAGATAACACGTCATAACGAAGATAAAGAAAGAAGTACATATGATCTTTGACCCCACTTTGCACAGCCAAGATGGCATCTGAGCAAAAAGTGGTTATTTTGTGAAATGATCCTTGTAACATGGTCGTTACGTGTGCAAAATATGGAAAAGATAGGACATGTATTCACCAAGATACAAGATGATACATTTATGACCTTTGACCCTAATTTACATACCCAAGATGACGTCTGATCAAGTAGTTGTTTTTTTATGAAATAATGTATGTGACATGAACTAAACATGTGCAAAATATTGGGCTGATAGAGCTTGTTTTTCTTGAGTTATTGTAAAGAAAGTTGCAAAAAGAAAGGAATATCTCAATACATCGAAGATAAGCTTTAATTTCAACCAAGTTTTTGGACGTGATCCCGACAACGTATGAAAAAACGAAGGGCACACTTACGATAGCACAAAGTCTCAGCTACAACATATCAAAATCTGGGAGAAATTCACCGGAGTATAAGTGAGCTAGTGCTCGAAAAGGACAGTCATGTCAATTTTCATTTCCAGAAAAACTGCACTCCCATAGAGATAACACGTAAACTGGTCAAATTTGACAAGATTACATTCAATCCATTTTTACGAGGTGATGCCGTCATCCAATCAAAATATTGTTATTACATTTATGAAAGAACATTTAATAAGCTACAACATACTGAAATCTGGGTGAAAATTGGCAAAGGATAAGTGAGATACGCTCGAGTGAACTTGAAATTTGATGACGTCATTTTGAAAATTTACTTTTTTAATTTTATTTAGAAATTTGATATCTTTTAATCATTTTTCCAGCATCGCCAACCCATGAATTGACATGTACAACTCATCAGCTTTCAGAATATGTAAAGAAAACGGGGGGTCACCGTCCATCCTGACGAGTAAAATCGGATTCAAAATTGACGGTTTTTTGGCATTGTTGGACTGTATATCGCCATTGACGCGCGCGCGGAATTTCAACTTTGACGGGTCCGTATGACGTCATATTGAGTTGGATTGACTTGAAACTTGGTAGAAATATTCCTTGACATTTCAGTCATCCGATAAGTGTGAAAAAACGGGAAATTTCTATTGCATATGAGCTGTGCGTGAGTATATGTGCGCGCGCGTACGCGTCCGTCCAATTTTTTCAATTTTTCAAAAAATGCTCCAAATGGTCTGAAACGTGTGCAAAAAAAATTTGAGCTCGATTGGAGCATACAAATATTTCAACGCGCGCGTACGCGCGCTTTTCAATAATAAATATGAATTTTGATAATATGAGTAGAATGCGCTTGATGTGAAATATATGTGACGTAAATTTCATTGAAAAATTCCTTTCCATTAATGAGATATGCATGAAAATGTGATTTCATATAATGACGTCATAGTGACGTCACGGTTGACTGATCACTATGATTTTATAAAATTTGTCGACTTTGGGACACAATACATATATGGTATGATTTTGAAATTGATACTATGAGAACTCTCTGAGTTAATAGATGCACAAATTTTGTCCAGAAATAAAGAAGAAGAAGAAGAAGAAGAAGAAGAAGAACAAAGAATCAGTACAGATACAGAAGGTGATCCGAGAGGATACTCGGATCACCTAACAATATGTGTCTATTATGTCGACACCAAGAGTACACACTCTCTTCTAAAAAAAAAGAAGAAAAGAAAAGAGTATTTACAAACTCCTTCATAGTTTCTCTGAATGGATGAGCAGCGAAACATAGAAAATATCAATGAAAATTTAAGAGAGACAAGAAATATATTATTTGATTGCTGTCAGCATGAAAACAATGTAGTTCTGTACATTTGCCAAAGAATATCTGTCCATGTCATGGGATTTTAATTTCTTTGGATTTGTAGGTTGTAAATGACTTGCTTTAAATAAATTGAGGTTATGAATATGATTTGTCTGAATCTTGAAAGAGGGAACTCAATGTGCCACGCAGCAGGTGCAGAGAGATAAAAGTGCATGTGTTATCTTCAGCAAACTTGTGGGTATGACGGTTCTGTCAAGAAATTGTAAAAGCACTAACTTTTTATGTACAAATCAGATTTGTAAGTAATGTTATGTAAGCGATACAGTAGCAACATAATCACAGAAAAAAGCTATACAGATAAGACTAAGGATAAACTATCTTCATAATATTGGGTAATTAAGTTTGACTTACTTGATACTAATATCATTGTGATTTGTCATATCCTACATCATACATGTCACTCATAAAAAAAAATGCCAATTCATCTAATTTGACACACTGGATATGCTCAATAATGTTGAACATGCCTGCATCTGTTCATTTTAAATATCAAAATGTCACTGTGCTAATGAAACAGAGAACACCGATTAAAACAGGACATGTCGAGAGAGGAAAAATATACAGGAGTGACAGGGAAGTATACAGGTATATATATAGAGAGAAAAGGAAATATGTGCTTAGTGGGTAAAGGGAAGGAAGTGGGACTAAAAAATATACCAGTATTTGTAATCAAAACATCTTTCGGGAAGACATTGTCCTTTTAAGTCACAATTAAGTATCAAAGCAAACAGGTGAATATTGTACACTGAGCACTGAATGCAGGGAGAATAAGGTCAATATATTGCCAAACACTTGACTTGCTATATTTTCACTGGCTAGCTTTTAATCTTCAGTTTGCATTCACTGCCAATTTCACTGCCTAAAGTATGCAATAACGACTATTTAATTTGGACTCATTTTGAAAATAAAAACTTTACTCACTATCACTTATTATCTATCCCAATATCACAAAAGGATACCTGCTAAGTTTCATGGAAATACATGTCACACATATACAAGGTATATTTGCATTTAAGGTAAGAAAGTTGTTTAGGACAGAAAGGGAAGCTGAAATACTTGTGATATACTGTAGATCAAGATAAATGTAATAATGTGTATGTGTAGACTGTACAAAACAGATGCACAATGAATGAGGAATCTAGTCCCATGCACTTCAATTCATGTTTTCCCTACACATTGTGAGCATTCCAGACAATCAGGTGCTACACCCTCACAAAAAAAAAAAAAAAAAGAAGTCATGGTACAGGAATTTCACAAGGCCAATGTGAAGACAATGCCAACATTGGGACAAATAGACTATGAGAGAATTTTCTAACTCATTACACCCTACTACAGTACAATGACTTGTCACATCAGAAGTCTTTTCAACTGTAACTCTGTAAACTCAAAGAAACTTGCAAAACAGCAAAGTGATTTTCTACATCTGCCTGATGAGTAGCATATTTGTATTTGTTATTCAATTCTTGATTGGTACAAATATGCACTTTTGTCTTGTGTAATATTTTGTACTTCATGATCATGCTTTATAATTTCATAAACTCCCTGGCTACGGAGAATAGTCCTGTTCAAGTATAACTACCGAACTCAGCCACCCTTTACCCCCCCCCCCCTTTCTTTGTCCCACCTCCTCTCTTTCTTCCCCTTTCTGTCTATGAGAAAAATTTAGTGAAAATCACTGCAAGCGACAAACAGTGCTACAAGAGTTAAAGGTACTATTTGCCATTGGGAGCAGTGATTTAAAAAATGTTCGAGTTATCACATTTGATGCATATGTCTAGGTCAGTTTAATCACAAAAACATCCTACCACATATAAACATTCTGCAATAAAGCCTAAAATATATGGGGATATAACTATTTTTCTCAATAAACCACAACTGTACATGGTTTACTCTAGAAACAATCTAATCATAACTATTGTTCACATTGTGTACATGTAACAATACTTAACATTGACTATACTGAATAACATTTTTACATTGGTTGTTTCCACCCCTAACTCACATTTTGGAACTATTTAGAAACACAAAAGCTGAGTTTTTGTTTCATTGGCAAATGGTAAATGCCTTTAAGGACTTCGCTATGGGGGTTGTCAGACAGATAACCTCCCGTCTCTCTGCAACAGCGTGTAAACCAGAACTATGTACATCTTTCCTTAACTCACTCTCTATGTGACACCAACCTACATTTTGCTGCCCATTAACAGCTCTCTCAATGAATATGGAAACGGTAGTTACGTGGTAACCCGAATCCCCAACAATCCCATCAAAGGGCCAGAATGAACGAGCTGTGCGCCGGCCAAGCGGGTGTCCCCATCCTACGCTGGTCTGAAATGAGCCTTCATAAAGTTCAGGCCTACCTAATCGTAACCTATGCGCTCTTTCAAGGACATTGAGCATGAGGCTTACAAGCACAAGTGCAGTTTTATACTGTCTCCTTTCTTTATTACGCAAAATCTGCATCACTCTCCAGTGTGTCTACAGACATCCTTTCAAAATATGATGCTACAATGGATACTCTAATGGGTCTCAGGAGTATAAATTAAGACATGTTCTTTCAAATTAATGTGAGCAGAAAACCACAGGAAAGAAAGCTCATCCGCTACAAAAGATTACCTCCTGCTCTGGTCATGTTAGGTGTAGGCCCTAACATGTTTTGAAGTGAACAAAGCCAGTCTCTCCCAAAAAAAAAAAAAAACAGTGAAGAGTTCACTGTATGATTTATAATGAAATGTATTAACAATATTTACAACCTCCCCCCCCCCCCTCCCCCCATTGGCTCGTATGTGTTGAGAGATGTACAAACATCGGGGGGGGGGGGGGGGCATTTCATGAAGCGTTTTGGTCGGATATTTTTCTGACAAACTGTTATAAACTCCTGAAATCCTTGCATCTGATTGGCTGAATGCAAATTTGTTGGACTATTAAATTTGTTCGACAACACGCTTCATGAAATGCCCCCCCCCCCCACTTTATTTTTAGTCCTTACATTGCAGGAATGACCACACACTTACATATTTCCAACCCAATGTCGTTTTGCAGCACTCGCAGTAGATGTCTGAGACGGCGTGTAGACCGGTCAGCAGAACCCGCTCCTCTGCCGGACCACACCCAACATTCACCCTGCACAGAACAAAGGAAGAAGAGAACAGAATCAAACATTACACTGAATGGCTAATTATTAGTTTACTTAATTGCATACATATCACATAACTATATGTAATATCAATAATAAGACATGTGTACAGTGCATTTTCCATGTACAAATGTGTTCGATGTGCTTTACAATGGGATCATTAATGAAACATGCGAGTATTACACACGTTGATATGCCTGTTAAATCATATATGACACAATCTACTTTGTGTCTAAAACAAATGTATAGAACATGTTATTTATTTTCTTTTAAGTATGAAAACATAACCTGGGTATATTGTAGAATCACAGAGAACAAGGGGCAGTTATCAGCTACATTGTAACTTGTTTATTGTTGAGAGTCTAAATGGACCAATAAGGATTGTGTGTACATCAGGGAGTGTAACCTGAGCTAGTATTCAAAATTTACTTTTACGGGGAGTTTGGTGTGTGCTGGTACCCAGGTATTCAAAATTAATTATCAATGACATCGCTGGACATTATAACACAACAAAAGTCAGTGACATGACAAATGTGATGTCATGAAAGGACTGAAACAATACAAGTCTTCACCATTTTATGATGACACAAAACATTAAATTCCTGGAATGAAAAAGTGTTTAATAACACTGTACATGTCATATTCATTGTATTCTTGTTTTTGGAAGGGGAAAATAGCTCCATTCTGAATTTCACAAATGTCATGTGTCATAAACAGCAGTGGGACCTTCCACAGGAAGAACAAACAAACGACTAATGTGAAAATTGAAAAAAAAAATATATATTCTAGTTTGCTGTCAGTCACCTATTGTGCTTGAAGTTGAGAGGTATTACAGAAACTTAATTATTTGACTATTGTTGTATAGTCAAAGAACGAATTTCACATCATTAGCTGAGTTGCAATCCATGTCATTCTGTTCATAAAATCTTGCGGCATTTGTAGAGCTCGATTCATGCAGCTTATCTTGTCAAGAAACAAGACTAAATTGACCTGGCAAAGAACCCTCAACCCAAACAAAGCCAGTTCAATCTCATAAAAATGTTTTGACTGCTGGCCAAGTTTCTGTTTTGTTTTGTTTTTTCTTCTCCCAAAGTCAAAAACAATGGGCAGTCAATGCTCTTCTGCTAACCCAGAAATCACAAAAAAAAAAAATCACAATAATACAACAACAAACTCACAGTCACAAAAAAAGAAAAGTAACTTGGAAGAATACAGCTACCATCAGATTATTATTTCTAGTGAAACATAAGAGTTTTAAGTTCAGGTCAGTCAATAAGAAAGCACATAAACTGAATCTATCTGAGCTGAATTCAACTCTTTTTTATTTTTTACTTTTTCTTTAACTTGAACAGGATTTTGTATGGATTCAAAGCACACTATTATATCACAAGGTGCCTTTGTTTGTTTGTGTGTTTTATTTCTGTCAAGATTCACCATTAGTAGATTACTATTGCCTATTTTAAGTACACTTCATTCCTTCAGTAGTGAACATCAAGATATTATCTTTGCACAGGAGAATGGAAAAATTGTGCAAGAAAGATAGGGGAAAGTATTTTGAGGGAATGGATCATAAACAATGAGACATGAAAAGAAAAGGCAAAGCAGAGAAGCTGGAAAGGAGGAAAAGGGAATTGTGGAATACATGTATCATACAGACCACAGATAGAAGTTATATGAGAGATCTTGAATTAATTAGCTACTAAAATATATATGAGGTATGAAAGAACAAATCACTTTATACAGTGTTTGTGCAGCTGGGATCATTGTTGACAATACTAGAACCAGGCCAAGTTTGGTTTCTCTTGTTTACTGTGTGAATCCATCTTTCACAAAACAAGTCAAAACAAAATCCCAGCTAACTAGAGAGGATAACAAAGACACAATAAAATCCTACAAGTGCACTATCTTTCAGCATCAAAACAAATGAAGTAGATGTACTATACTGGTTCAAACATAAACTTGTCTTTCAATCAGTGTATCCACACCATTTCTGTTGTGGTCATGACTTATGAGCACTTTCAGATAGGCAATGCTCTGTTAGCGCAAAAGTATCTACGAGCAACTTGTTTCATACTTATTCAAGAGCTCTTTGCAACTCGAGAGCAGACAGCTGACTTGAACGCCTATTCTCCTCAGTGTTTCTCAAACCATGGACTGATAACAGATGATTCCCCCCCCCCCCATCAAGCTTTGTTTATTTGTTTGTAAAATGCACAGTTGCAAACTGAAAACTTTACTGTAAGTGATTTTATATCCAAGATCTGTTTGAGAAAATGGAGCAATGCATTACGATCACTCAGTTTCATGTACGTGCACTCTTTGGACACACATGGAAAAGTATGGTACATGCATGTGCAGTGTAAATACATAGGGTACTCTCACCACAAACTTGAAGCTTTCTTTTTGACTAGCAGACCGTGAAGGCTGTTATATGGAAATGTCATATGCAGTTCACAATCAATAGAATTTTTTTTTTTTTGTCAGGATACTCTGCATATCTATACTCAATTACAAACATTTTCAAGAAAAATATTTGTGACCCGCTACAACAAAAGGATCCTAAAGTCGCTAACGGGCGAGCCAAACATGGCCCAGAAAAATGCTATTTTTCAGGCCTTTCCTTTGATCATTTAGCATCAAAATTTCGGCAGATGATAGAAGATACATTAGACTACAAAATTATGTAAAAACAGAAATCCGAACATTTTGACAGATTTTGGTGATCTGACTTCAAACTCAATTTTCTCGGCTCACCCGTCAGCGACTTTAGGATCCTTTTGTTGTAGCGGGTCACATTTACTAACATTTTTTTTCTGTCTGGAAGGAGACTATTTCCTTTCTCTGAATTTGTTTGTATCACCACCACCACTGCTAGACAGGGGAAAAATAGAAGAAGCACATGCTATCTCCCTCTACAAAAACAAACCCCCAATCACGAGTACATTCTAGTGACATAAGTTCATACTTCATCAGTCATAAATCTTCTGCGAGGATTGCTATTGTTTCTTGAAAGGACTTTGACTGAATAAATGTCCCATTTGTGGAATCTCTAGCCAAAACTTAAAGCAAGTTGTCCGTCAGAAAGCTCTATAAAATGGCTAAATCTCCCACCAACCATGAACAAGGGATTTGTCCTGGTTCAAAAGGCCGGGCAGGAAGTGTTAAAGGAAGCACCATTTTTTTTTTTTTTTTTTTCAAGGGAAAAGAGATTATCACCTGATCTACTTTTAGGAGAGAAAAAAAATATCATACCAGGTGACTTTCAGGGCAATAGACTTCTAAATAAACTCTGTATTGTGAGAGAAGCCAAAAATGTTCCCGAATTGCTACAGACTTTAAATTCATGCATTGTAGACAAGAACTTTTGCGTGCGTCTTCATTCTGAAAAATCTTGGCTCCCAAGAAATTGGCAAAAATTACTATGTATGCGAAAATTTCTGGTTTTACAGTAAATGCAATGCATTTTATGAACACCACTAAGGTGAGAAATCACAAGTTACTTCTCAAAAAGCGGCATATACTTCTTTTTCAGTCAATTGCTGATGTTCCTGACTGTGAATTTGACTCCTCATGCAACTGGCTCATAAGTTCAAATATTGCCACATATATCATATCATATCATATATATTTATATCCACCTATATGTAGTATTGGGACTCAGCCATAACAGGGTCAATGACCTGCATTCAATACAGCTGGATGATGTCAAAATAAGAGCAGCAGAATGTTGAAGCCTGTATGCGAGAAAGGGAACTAAAAAGAAAGAAGAAGAGACAGAGAGACAGAATATACAACTGTATATACTCTAGAGCAGCTGGGGGCAGCTTGGTAGAGGTTGTTTCAAAGGGCACAGTGCCACCTGGTGGTGCCTGGGTCAAGCTTCGTGACTTTGTATTTCCCCTTTTACCCTACCTTGAAGAAAGAAGTAATCAAAATCTCTCCCACTAAGTTGGCTGGCACCACCTCCTACATAAGTGCTCCTGGCTATTATTATCACCATCGCAATTACCCTCAGTTTCTTGCAGATTCCATCCTGCGGAATTTCTTTGAGCCTCTGAAATGAGAGAATTTCAGAGTAGTCCTAAAAGGAGTCAAAATAATTTCATGAAAACAATCATGAAATTGTGGAAAATGTCATGACTTCGTTTCGAAACTTCTTTTGTACTGTACATAGATATCTAACTGGGGTGATAAAACAAACTGAGGTAAAATCTGTGGATGTAAGCAGGCCTGGTAGATATGACAATAAACCTCTAACAGCCTGGAACGGAGACTAAGTTGTAAACAAACCCCACAGCACACGAGGAATGGGGGAGAGAAATAATGGCAGCCAGGCATAGGCAAAGGAAAGAAGAGTTGGGGCAGTCTTCATCACACAATACTGGAGAAGATCACTCTCACAATACAGACAAAGGGGAGGCAGTGGAGGAAAGAGTGGGTGCTTTGGAACAGGACTGTCCCTGATCAATAGCAAGGGGAAAATCAATGGGAGCACTGCCATCATCGCTCCAGATCCTTCACGACCGGGGAATCGAATTGCCCCCGTTGTTTTCACCTTGCAACACGCGAGCTTATTCCTCTTCCTGTCCTTTAATGCTAGATGGCTTTACGGCCACAAAAACCCTTCTTGCGCTGGCTGGCGTGATGGCCAATTCTGTCACGTTCCTCCAGACAAAGGGCAACAAGAAACACACACACGCTTCTCTTTGCCACTGGTGTCGGTGATGGCATTCTTTCTTATCATCCAATTTCAGCGGGAAATTTCTGGGACAACTAGGCATGGATCGTAATATGCTGAATGTCAACCTATATCAGACTGAACCTTTCGAAGAACCATATTGGTTCCAGCTACCTACCCCCTCCCCTCCCCCCCAAAAAAATCTCTAAATAACTGAGTCTACATTTTCAGCAAACAAATAAAAGAAAAGGGTTGGGGGAACTTCTCCTATTCTATCACAGGCATTATTGTGTTATCTTTTTTTCAAAGAGAGGTATGTCACAAATTTCTTTCGATGGAAATAGAAGTGAATGGCAGTCTCAGCCACTTTACACAGGCATTGGGCTTATCACTGCAAGCTTTCAGTGCTGATATCAATGCGTTCACTGTGAAGTGGCTTTGAATTTATATCTATGAGCTCATATATAACCTGCTTCTGACTCTGTGAATGTTCTCAAACGAATTTTTTTCACCTCTACAAACACAATGGCAATGGTTTCTCATGCGACATACCCCCACAGCAAAAATCATTTAATCTGTGAGTTTGTTTTTTATCCCTCTGCCTCATCTACCGGAATCCCAAGGATAGTTTTAAGCAACAAACAAAATAAAACATGGTTAAAAAACAACAAAAACACTTTCTTACTCTAAGATGTTTAAACAACATCATGATACATGATTTGACAAGCACACACACACACACACACACACACACAAATTGTTAAAGTAAAATAATGACGATAACCAGAGCATTTCTTGCAAAAGGAACAACTGTACTGAAGAAGAATTATGAGTCTCTTTGTTACATTGGCAAACATTCTATTCCTGACCCATACTACCCACTGTAGGGACAGTATTAAAAAAGACCATGCTATATTAAAATCCCATGACGAAAGATATATTAATCAGTCTTATCACTTGACAGACGATATTCCCAGTGCCTTGCTACAGATACATGAGCACTTCTAATGTCACATATACATCTTTACAGTGACCTACAAGGCAAATTAATTGTCCCCCCCCCCAGGATTGATCATAACATTACACATTTGTTACACTTGGTGATGAAATGCATTTATTCCTTCTTAGGCCATGTTCATTCTGCTAGCCACAGACCCCACATGTTCGTCTACATTGGCTATCTTGAACACAGAAACAAAAACACTAGCTCTAGGTTACTGATACAGGCAGCCACAGCACCAGCACAGGGGGTCTCTTTTGTAAATATCCTTCCTCACATCCTGTGGCAAACAGACCACCAGATTACCGCACTATTGACTAAGGGATCAGCGAGTTTTCAGAGAAAATATTCACGAATTTTAACCCACCAAGTAATCGTGAGTCAGATTGAGTCAGGCACTTGAAAATTTGTGACTAATAAAGAGGAAACCCTTTTGTAGGCCCTTCACAGGGAAATTCATGCCTCTTTATTTTCTGCAAGAAAATAGCTTTTACCTCAGCATTTTCTCATCATTCTCATACAACATGCACCTAGTAAACAGTCATCATTTTGAATGTCATTCTTATAAAAGTCTTACATCAAAATGTGGAGAGAACTACTCTTCAATATGGTCCCTCTCCATTCGAAATTGTGACCAATCAGAGCAGAGTATCTACAGATTGTGAGTGATTCCTTTAAATTGGGGAATTGAAAAAAAAAAAAGAAGTGAGCAAGAGAGAGAGAGAATTCATACATGATTCACCGAAAGCTATGTGTGCTACTTCTCAAAGGTAATCTGCGTATGTGCGCAACACTACAGAGGATTCTGTTGTCATGGCAACATGATGAATAATTCTATGCATGTATTGTGCATCTGTTGCCAAGATGCTGCATTTGGTACAAGCATCATCAGCAGAAAGGTCTGGTATTCAAATAGTAAAAGAGCATAATATATGATTTTTTTTTTTTTTTTTTAAATTTCCAACAACAAATCTAAGCTACACTAGAATTTGAAATGACCAGCTAGTTTGGGATTGAGGCTTAAAATCTGTCAAATGGAAGAAAATATTAATGGTTTGTAAAACTGCCTACAGTATTACAGTGCGTCTATGTCGAAACAATCATGCATTCTGGAGTGATGCTCCCAAAAATAGCTTTCCCACAAGTGACTGCACTACAGATTGCAATAACCGCCAATGCTAGCAATCTCTCCAACAAAGACACAACTATCTACTCTAAAGCTCACTCCTTGGCATATCATAGTTGTGCGGCAGGGGTCTGTCTCAATGTCTTGTCAGTTTTCTATTGAGAGGCCACTGTTGCCCATGGCAACACATGAATAGCAGAGGCAAGGGGGGGGGGGATGTGATTCAATTTCAACATCCCAACATACAGCTAGCCAACAATGATGATCACGATGATATACTATCCACTGTTGATAGTGTACATAAAAGAGGGAGTGCATGCATGATAATGCTACAGTGTATAGCCACATGCCTAATATACAGCTCATTTGCCCAGTGCTATCAGATATGAACCCCAATGATAATATGTTTACATGGGCTGGGCCAAATATTCCAAGAGGCTGGGCTAGATATTCAGAGAATCTGTAAAAAAAAAAAAAAAAAAAATTATCTGGTTTATCACAAAGCAATCTGGTAGTCTTTGTATTGATGGCTTATAGCCTGCATATCTTGGCCAAGGCTATGGTGTTTGTAAGGAAAAAAAGTAGTGTGTCTGTTTTCTGTTTATCTGATTTAGCCTATCTCATGGCTACCTAATAAAACTTGATATGTTGTTTGCCAGATCCCATACATGTATACTATACATTTGTCATTAATCTCTTCATGTATTGTCATCATACACATACTCGCATGGCGATTCAGTTCCTTGTTCCTGGAGAAGATTATTTTCAATGAAACTTACGGCCTCATCATATCAGTATCAGTGAATGACTGGACATGTCATTAGCGTGAGAACCTCAAACTGACAATTCCAGCTTAAAGACTACGCTTTGTTGTTCACACAAAAGGATCTGATATCGTTCTGTTAGAATTTTCAAGAAACATTCACCTAACTTTTGTCTAGAAGTATACATCATATTTGTGACAAATCTTTTTAAAAGCAGAGTCAACAAAATATGCCTTTGCAGAAAATGAAATAACACAAACCCTGAGTGTATGAAACATAGATGAATTACATCCAAAGTGATCTCATAATCATTAGATAAGACTAGGAATGCCACATAACAAAGATACTTGATGAGCGACATTTACGCACTTTTCCAAGTATTGAAATGTTTTAATTTGGTGCAAACTAAGACATAGATATGTATTACCTCAGCCAAGGAGGTTACCTTGGCAAGGCAAGGTGCATACATTATCTGCCAAAATGTTCTGAAAACTGTGCATTTTCTGTAATATTTCAAGAGTCACAATCGAGTAAAATCCCATCCATAAGTGTTCCATCCTGTAGCACTTGTTGTAATGATCTGAACATAACTCAGTGCACCATTATCTGTTAGGGGTGCGCATTGCCAAAAAGTAAATATTCTCGTCCTAGCCTCACACATACAGTACATTTTATCTGCTGATAACTCGTCCTTCATGTGTGAAGATTACAAATGCTGCTACGATGGAGCATGAAATGTGTAAACTGATTAGATGTTCGGCCCCTTTACAACCTTCTCTGCAGTTATGCACTCCTTCAGTGTAATGTTACTCAAAGCCCTTAAGGCTTATACAAAATGTCATCAGCAGTTTGTTATAGTAAATTAAGACACATACCAACCATGAATCATTTGTACAAGTAAACTGCACTTCTTCGCCTTAACAGTGCAAGTAGTCGAGTAGTGCAACACTTTTGAATAGAAAACAAACAAACAAACAAGAATTGGCTTAACTTCTCTCAGAAAAACAACCCAAAAAACTACAAACTATTATCAAAGGAAAGGTTACTGAGGATACAACTCCACAATGCCATAGTCATTCACGTGTACCGGTAGTTATTCACGTGTATCGTAAGTTAGGTAAAAATGAATTATCGTATACAAACATCATTACTGGGGTTTGTTCAAAGAAGTGTGACCTACAGAACCTGGTGCAGAGTCTACCCGGACTGACGATGAATTTACCCGCTTGTCCATAAAATCCATAACAGATCCTGAGTAAATAAGCTAAGAGGCTGGGTATTCAGTGAACTGATATAAAATACAAACCTGCAAACAAAACACAGCCCTCACGGGCACCATATAGATAAACAAATACTGTTGACACTGAATGATCAAAAACGTGACTGCAAACACTACTGCACACACACAAAAAAGACAGTCTGAAGTATGCAAGACTAGACCTAGCCCATCGCAGTAGTGACACACACAGAAACTATTCTAAACTTGCCCGCCATCATAACCAACTCTTTCCCATCCCAGCCCCCTATATGCCCTTCCTCTGACAAGAAGAACCCTGGTATCCTATCAGGCAGGCACCCTGGGAGCTAACCTCAACTGATATATCACACTTCCTGCAGGTCAAAACAGTGGAGAAAAGGACAATGCCCTTTGGAGGCCGGTTTCAAAACACAACAAACTGCAGGGTGTGCAGAAACAAACACACCGTACCTGTCACGGAGTGTGTCAAAAGATGACAAACCCCTTGAACACTGTCAGTCCTTACATAAGATTCACCTCAAAGGTGTAAACCAGCTAACACTTGGACAACAGGGGACAAAGTTTGCAAAATGTATTATCACATGCACACCTACTGATCTTGATTTAGCACAAGATCATAACATATTTGAACAAATATCCACACAAATTTGATTTCTCCCTTCAAAATTCCTCATTCGGGTATTAAATGCAGCTGATAGAGAAATGAGCATCATGTAACCATGGTTACAGGGTCAGTGGTCATCAGGTTTAATATATCCTCTTAATATTTCAATGGGGAGGGGGACAAGGGAAAGGAATGACTGAATGCAAATAACTACCAATAGGCCCTATAGCATATACATGTACACCTACTGTTCTATCAAGAAAGCTCTCTGGACAGCATGAATGAGAGGTGAGGGACGCTGTTTTTAGCATGGCTTTTTAGGTGATACGCTATCAGCGTATCACCTATTGTGATTGTCAAAATCTCTCTTTATTTTTTTTTATTCTTCTTTCTTTCTGGACAATTTTGTGTCGTCAATATCTCAACAATGACATTACGGAATGACATGAAATTTTCAGTCAACATGTCTCATAACAATATCTAGCCACAATAAGGTTTTCATGACAGTAACATATCTATGACGTCATTTAGGCGCCATTTTGTGATTTTCGGACCTTGTCACATGATCGATCATAACTTCATAACTAGATGTCATTTCTGCATCATTTTCGCTGGACATAAAGTTCAGGTCACGCTCTATCTTACTTTTTAACGCTAGTTACCCAGGTCTTCATTACGCGCGCGTAAGCGCGCGTCAAAATTTTAAAAGGCTCAAAACGACTTCCCAATGGGAAATCTCGAAGTTTCAGACAATTTTAAGCGTTTCAAACATTTTCTCGCGTGCGCGTCCGTCCGCGCATTTTCTCGCGCAGAGGGCGTAACCAACATGAAAATGCATTTTTTTTTGACTGATTTGGATTCCTGATACTTTGAGTAACAATATCCACTAATTTCCGATCGATGTTGACCTATAACAAAGGAATGCACTGGCGTCAAAGTTGAAATTCCGCGCGCGCGTCTTTCTGCAAATATAGTGAAAAAACATGTCTTTGTTTATTTCGCCATAGCTCTTTAAATCGTCCGTTGACCCGATATTTCTATTGCATATTACAAAAGCATATGAATTGTAAATAACATTCCAAGTATCAATATTGCCAGGCAAACGCGATGACGTGATCATATCGTCACTTTGAATAAAAAAAGTGGAATTGATTTTTTTGAGGTACTGTTTCTGACATTCATTTGCTCGTATCTCTGTTGTTTAAGCTCAATATTATCCCAAATTCACATATGTTGTACTTTAAACATTTGCCTTTCAAGTCCATGTCATGGTTTTGAAATTTGATGACGTCATCATACTTTAAATTGTGATTAAAAGTAAAGATGCAAAATCGGACAAGTTTACGTGTTATGTCTATAGGAGGTGATTTTTTTTAAAACCATGCATTGACTTGACAACGTTTAAGCACCTTTATCTCAGCTGATTTTGCTTCATTTCCTCTGAAATTTAAGTATGTTGTAGCTGAGACAATAAGCTGCAGTAATCATGCATTTTGTTCTTTGAAATCTTCTCATGAGGTTGACAATTTTGCAGTTTAAAACTGAAAATGAGAATGGAATGTGGACGAATCGATTCCTGATTCATCTTTCACATACATAAGTTTACGTTCCTCATATTTTCTCGTCGAGACGTATGGCCGAGTGGTTAAAGGCGCCGTCTTAGAGACGTGAGGTTGCACTCGTGCGGGTTCGAACCCCACAAGATCACGAAACAAAATACCTAGCTATTTTACTTTTTTTTTCTTCAATGGTGTATTACACATTCGTCCATGCAGAAATTACGTTCGTATATAAACGCACCTATACAAACACACACACACACACAGACACACAATATCCCTGTTTTGTGTTGGAGACCACATTACTTCGACTGCTGCAAAATGTTGCATCCTGACTCTGTCAAACCGATCATAGTATGTAATGACGACAACGGAGGTGTTGTACTTTGAGCAATTGTCTTTCAAGTCCATGTCATTGTTTTGTACTTTGATGACGTCATCACACTGAAAATTGTGATTAAAGGCAAGGTATCAAAATCAGCCGATTATAGGTTTTATGTGTGCGGGACATATTTTTCCGAAATTGCCAGAAATGGCACAGCGACCTCAGTCGTTACAAGGCCGCATTTCCTTCTAGCAATGCAATACATGTTCACGCGGCCACGATTGTTGAGTGGGCATTGACTTTTTCCCCCTGTAATATCTAAACATTTTTTTTTTTTTGGCCTTACCGTTTCCGTGGATGTCTCGTGGCCGAGTGGTTAGAGAAACCGTTTTGCATGCACGCTCAATATAACTTCAAAGTGCCTATATCACATTCTTTTCTTTGTCGATCACAGATGACCGACATCTGATGACCCCAGGCGTATCACCTAACTCGTCAGTGTGACGAGTTTCATGTCTCGTTATATCATACGGACCATTGTAGCTCTCATAGTGAGTAGGCAAAGTATAAAAATGGGCACTGCAGGAAAAGTAGCATAGCTTGACTGTCGACGTATGCTGGGGTATAATTAGCAAATATGATACTTCTGACAGATAGACTTTGGTTTCAAAAGCAATACATTATAAAAAATATATATATGAAATTCAAGGTAGAAAGAGAGGTAATGCATTTCAATATTATACCAAAATGCCACAGCTATGGCAAGAATTAATGGCCACTAGCTACTTTTAAAGTAACAACTCATGAATGGACACATTGAAGATAAGTCATTCATTGGAGTGGCTCTGTGTGGGCGAGGCAAACATAATATACATCAGATGCTACAATAACGGTAAATTTCGAACCGAAATAGAATCCCTCAATGTAAATCCAATCCAAATGGATCTCGACTCAGCTCGTTCATTTTCATTCAACGCTGTCAGATTATTGTCATAGCTCCCCCCTACAGAGTCCTTGAGATATTTTTTAATTTGTTAAAATGCATTACAACAAACGGTTTTGTTACTACATGCCTCCTACACATGCAGCTGCATCTAAAAATTCACTGCTGTCTACTGCAAATCCTTGCGTCCATCTACGTCACATCCTTCACGATGGACAAAGAGGGGGCATTTGTCCTCAGAGCTTGTATCATTCTGAAATGGCACCGCAAATTATTCTAACCTCCCTGACAGCCAGTGTGCCCCCTTTCAGTCTACCATCCTCATTGCACTAAAAACGACACATGTTAGTTATCTATTGAATGTCAGTCCTGGCCTGTTGTGCATGATTCTTCAACGTAGATCTACACATACTTTGCAAATATCGAAACATACTTTGCAAATATTCATCTTTGACATTTTTCAATCAGATTCCGAGTTGCCGAGCCCGCATACCAACATACACTAAATGTCAGAACTGCATTTGACACCTACTCCCTGCTATGACACCTCTCAGCGAATTACCTTTTCTCCCAGCAAAAGCAACTAAAATGGAAATCGCCCATTACATTCCAAAGTCGGCCATACTCCTATATCTAGAAAACCCCATTAAACAGCTCACCCTCTACTCCATTCCAGATATTGCTCCACACTGAATCATGAATATGGTGATGTCAACTTCTTTGCACTGCACCTGATTAAGTAAAGTGCATTACATTGAGAGAAGGCCAGTCATTTTTCAAATTAAAATGACAACGAGCAAATAGTAATAAATATTGCATCATGGATCAATGCACTGAATGAAAACACTCTGGTCATTGATGACTCCCATACCGTGAAGTGCCTTCAGGAACTACATACAGTGTATACAAGGATAAATAGGATGAAAACAAAAAACGGCAGCAACAACTCAAAAACGAAAATAATAAGTTTGTACTTACACTGAATTGAAGAGATATGCTCTGCCCTGGCTCCCCTGAAATGACTGTAAAGAGGAAATAGGAAGAAAGCAAAGAAAATAGATTATACAAAAGCTTACCAGGAAGTATACACGAGAACCAAGACATTTGTTACTTTGTATGACAAACAGGATCAACAAAATGGCTCGATATGGCTACAGACGATTAGTTCCTCAAAGATCTGAATTTATACAAAATCTATGTTGTTTATCTTTTTCCAAGTTCTCTATGCACAACAATCCAGAGGTTTATCGTCAATTTCAGAGCCATGTACACAGGCTTACTATCATGTTTATTGAGACAATTAATGAATCCACTGCTCACAGGGACATGGTGGGTCCCGTTTACAACAAAGACAGTGGGAAAATGAGAATTCCAGAGGCAACGAAGGGCACTTAAATTATGCTCAATTTGCGAAGGCAGAATCAGTGTTTTGAAATCCTGATCCCAAACACTGTTCACAGGGGAATATACTTTTTTTGCTCTTTTTTTTTTTTTTTTTGGCTGGAGAAAGAGTCGATATTGCAAACATGCCCTGCGTATTATTGAAGAACTACAAACCTGTATTGTAGCAAGCTGTTTAGCATACTTGCCTAACCATAAAGGCACTGAGATTATGTCAGAAGAAACATCCTTATGAGTGATTTTGCATATCCTACCCCATTAAACACGTTTAAAGAGAAGTGCCCATCTTAAATGAGATTTGCATTCATGCTTCCCTGCTAAACATATTTAGAGAGAAATGCCAATCTAAATGCACCTATCTGTGCATTTTGAATCAGCATTATGAAACACTATTGATATCAAAATGAGTCAGGACTCAAACATGTTTTGAATGAAAAGCATCTCAAAAGCCTCATCATGGCTCAAAAAAAAAGTGAAGTATAAATGCACCCTAACTTGCATGATCATCTATCACACTAGAGAAAGTCCATCCTCTATGAATGGGAGAAGATTAGACGACTGAGCTTAAAAATGCGAAATCATTTGTGGAAATTATGACAACAAACTTGGAGAGAATAAACTATCTGACAAAAAATTAGGCTTCTTCATTACTCTGCGATGATGCACTATAAATACAAGAAATATCATGATACAGCAAAGAGAATATGGTAATTTTCTCTTATATAAAGTTAGATACGCAATCCCCGAAGCGACTATTCTTCAAAATATGACAATCTTCAGCAAAGATATTCACAACCTTGAGATTGAAATGCATTACGCGTCTGACAAGATAACCCATGCAGTGAAGCCGGGTAGTTTATTGGGCTGTCTACTTCCAAGATTATGACTAATACGCCCAAATGCAAACATGCAAAATCCCATCCATATCTGGTTGGGGGGATTCTCTTGTACGTTCTCTCTATCGCTCTCCATTCCTCCCTCCCTTTTTCTTCCTCTCTCTCTCTTTAGCTTTGTTTCAATCTTTTTTCTATCCCTCTCCTCCCGGCAGAACGAAACCATCAGCTGCTGCAGTTAATGATTGATGTGGACTTGGACAAGCCAGAGCTGCCAGGTACAGTAGGAAGGGACGGCTATAGGCTCCGTGGCCAAGGCTGGCAAAATTAACATTTTCGGTCCAGCTTCCACCGAGTTGGAGGGGTGGACGGACGGGCAGTTATGAAATCCTGTCTCTGTATGACAACCCTGCCATGCTGATACCAATTAAAACAGCATTTCCTTTTTGTTTCTGGAGGGATCGTAAACATGCCTATATTCCTAGCCACTAAAACTCGTCATCTTCTACTTCTGACACCTTGTGATTTTCTTGATCATTCTGAGCTCACATGGCTCCTTGCAAAATTCGCCAAATATTTGTGGTTTCTACAGTATGTCATTATCACTCACATGGTCTCCATGTGCATGAAAAAACAGAGCCAATCATAAAACCAGTATCGTACTCGTTTAATATTTGTTGCTTAGTATAATTATGTGACTTGAAAAGGAACAGTAACTTAAGAGATCATTTGAGTTGTGTAAAATACTTGACTTTCTGATATGTTGAATCCCCCTCAAAAAAAAAAGAAGAAAAAAACAACAACATAAGCAACTATTGCACCAAACTATTATACCACTACCAACTTTAATAAACAGTGACAAGCTATGAAGTGCAACTGATGGAGAAGAAGGAACAAAATTGTTTAAAAAAAAGCCATTATATAAATTTATCAAGAGTGCATTTGTACACTCCAGAAACCTTGCCTGAATTCTTCAAAGGACACTTGTACCTGATGTGCATCAGATCCAAAGCACTCGCAAATCCTTCAGACCTAAAACAAATCGAACTTGTATCGCTGCGACTGCTCGCCTTTTTAAACACTACTCACACAATTTGGAGTATTTGAGGAACACATTTAAGTTTCCGTATCAGAAGAGACTCTTTTCTAGTTCATCGCAATATTCCTTTCCTGGAAAGGGCATAAATAAAACATGAGATATCTGCTTGTTTACGTGGTAGGCCTAATGCCTAGACATTGATGAATCAAGAGCACCCTGCTGACCCAGAAAATTAAGTGCACCGTTCCATTACCAGACTAAAAATCACAAAGAAAAAATATCGTCCAAATATATATGATGTATTGTAACAGTAATTGAAACTTCATGGCATTAAAAATAACTTTGGTCAGTAAAAGAGTCTATCAAAGAGGAATAGAAAGATATTTAACTCCAGTACCTAGCTCCCTTTCACATTTAACCTAAAAACACATACAGTAAAGATAATATTTGTACCTTTATGTCAAAAGATATACACATACACTGTATCACACACACACACACACTTTAAATACACACACTCACATACAACCTACACAGGCATTTTAGTATTGACAACTTAAAACTTTACAAAGCTTCAAGGGTGTGTACATTTCTGGTCGAGGTGAGGATTTAGCTTTTAACGTTTTGCGAGAATTACATATTCAGAAACCACTCTATGAGATGTCAAAGAGCATGCAGTTCTAAAGGGTATCAAAAGTTTATTCGATGAAAATAGGTTTTGAAATGGCTGAGATATCCAAAAACAAGGAGAAACAAAGAGATCCTAATAAAGTTGTGGCATGTCGCCTTTTATTATTAGCACTTTTTTGGATATCTCAGCCATTTGAAAATCAATTTTCATCAAATAAACATTGAATCGTTCTTAAAATTACATGCTCTTTCATATTTCATAAGAGGCTTTTCATTATCTCACTTAGGAATGTTAAAAACATGAATCCCCCCCCCCCCCCCTCAACCAGTACTGTACAGTCCCTTTAACAAAATTAACAATGAGAAATACACAAACACACATGAAGACACACACAATGAAATGGCATGATCCGCACAGAAGATGTCCACTGTTCAGTAGTGGACAGAGAATAATACAAAACATAACCAGCACCAAGAAATAATGTAATAAAGAGATAAAATACAAACAAGAACTATATGAAGATCTCTTTATACATAGCTCAGATCATCAAGAGCAAACATATTGGCCTGAATTCACGAAGGTGGTTTAGATTTAAACCATGATTTATGCAAATTTCTTCTGCATATTATAAATATGATTGACAGATTGCGCATGCCAACAGACGTCCAGTAACAATGCGTGTAGATAAGAATGTCAAAGGTACAAATTTGTACTAATTCACGCCTTATTTTAGACCTTGGTCTAAATTTGTACCATGGTCTAAAGTTAACCCTGTTGAGGACGAGTCCCGAGTATACTCGGGCAGGTGTCTACGAGTATACTCGGGCAGGTGTCTACGAGAAATGCGTGTTGTAGCAAAATCAGTCCATCCTCAATGGCTTAAATCCACATTTGTGAATTTGGGCCATTGTTTTTTGAGAACCCTTTGTCATTTAAATCAGGAAGTGGTATTTGGAAAATGGGACTCACTACAAGGCTCAAAATAAAGACAGCTGGTTCTCACCGAGAAAAGACCTGAACTTCAAAACACAGCACTTCCTTGACGGAATGGGCTTGTTTAGGTTCGCCATCGGTCTATGAACATGACACCTCAGTTCACACTCATCCTGTTGTTGATACTGCTTGCAGTGTGAACAGGGCTGTTTCAGTTTCAGATCACTGACATGGCAGTCCAGGGCAGAGAGACAGACAAACAAATAACAAGGGTTGTCAGGAGGTTTCAGTTGCTGCTTCAAAACCTCGCTTCCTCCAGAAACGGCAAGTTACCACATCAGGAATCAAGAGCGAAAGAATGGAGTCGATCAAAACAAACCATCATGTGACATAACAAGTTGCCAGAGGATATTTCTAGTTCGAGCATAAGGACGTCTACCAATGCAAGTTTTGATGTTTTCACAAGATGGGGATGATTTTGTAATCTGATGATATAGGTCCTACATGTATAATCTCACTTCTTCCTCATTGCTCTGAATGAAAATGAAAGAAATGTGAACGTGGGAACAACAAATGTCCTACTTGTGGTGTAGTGCACTTATAGAACAAAAAAAGAAAAAAAAGAAAAAAGAAAGAGGTCATTTCAAAATTTTTTAATCTAATTTCATCCAAAGAGAGCGTTAAAGGACAAGGACATCTTCCAGGAACAGCAAATGGCCAAACAAGGCTTTTTTTGGTTCTCTCATACTCTATCCGGTTCTCATGTATAAAGCACAAGCATTGGTCAAGGGCTAATGGCTGAAACTCTATAGCACCCAAGGTGACCACTGGTAGAAGCGCACTGGAGACTGGTGGAGCCAGTAAATTTGGTTGCCATGGTAACACAGTTTGCTCAACTCCTCACAGCCTACAAAACCTGTATCACACCTATGGGATGCAGTAATTTGTACCTAATTGATACGGGCTGCACGATTATCAACTAATCCAACCAAATTTATTGGATTATTCCAGAGGCTTAATATGAGGTGTCATGAATTTGGCACGTCCCACGGCCTAATTGATACATATTTTCCCGTTCTGATATCAAACTCGTTCCATATGTCATGCACAAGTTCACAGGATGTTTGCTTCACTCTTACACAAATTTGCAGTGAGAGCAAGAGATACCAGGAAGATCTTTTCAGGTACATCCTGATAAGTACGGCTCTCAAAATTGATCACATTAAATCATACTGTATTTCCTCAAATTCTCAAGTGGGAAATTTCCCTTTTTGTCAAAGGCATGGTGAGAACTGTAGCTCATGATGCAAGGTTGCTTGCTATCTTGTTTGATAAAACCTCCCAGGTTCTGTATCTCCTCACTTTCACTTCTGTGGATTCGCATGTGTCAACGGCATGATAAGTTGAAATGAAGTTGATTACAGTAAAAACCTGCTGGTATGACCAAAACATTACATTGTACTTTGAACAACATGTGACTGACCACACATTCAAGCTGATGAAAGTCCACAGTGTCCAATCAGAACAAGTCATGGTTCATTCTTTATGTGTTTTCCACAATGCCACCCCAATCTCTTAGTTAAAAAAAAAAAAAACCAACAACAACAATACATGCAGTCCATGCAGAAATGTGAATGCATGGGACTATACATTCCACATGATCACAATACCCAGTGGTGTCACACAATTTCTTGACCATAACAAAGCAAACACATGATGCTCTGCAAAATTTTATCCCACAATGGTATCTTATTCAGATGTGAAATGAGAGCTATTGCAACATCACAAGCAAAACATTTGGTTGTGTTCACAGAGCTATTAAGTATTAATCATCACATTAAAATATGGCATATTTGTATAACAATGCTAAAGCTGATTCATATCACTTATTTTGAACATGCTATCATGATAATTTTCCTCATCTTATGGGTTTTTTGTTTTCAGTAATAGAGATCTGACTTTGAATCCTGGTCATAATATTACAAAGCATGTAGTCCAAGCAATCCATTAATATCCTGTAAAAAGTGTTTGATACACTTGTACATGGGATGATCTACGATACGTGATGCACTTTTTATGCAATGCTGAGTAAACTCATTTCTGCTCCATTGGAGATAATAGCACCCACCGGCCAATCTACCCTCTTATAAATGCGCGAATGTCAATCTGCTGTGGTATACAGTCCTCCCTGCACACGCACATGTGTGACCTTTTATCCCCAGCTCCGCCACGAATGTCTCTTTATTTACAACATGCCGTACTCGTCTGAGACATACGTGCATCTACGGTGCATCTCCAGCCTAACACCCACGGGGGCTGAGGCAAGTAAACCTCGGGAGGACCGAGGTATACTAATGAGGCACGCTGATTTCAATGACAAATTATGTGGTGTGGGCTGACCATATCTTCAAATGCAAACCAATGCCAGCTGGTGTGCAACATGTGATGCATCACACGTTACCCCGGGGTACCGTAGTACCCCGGGTAACCGCGTTGTGTAGCGCCACCTCACGTCCACTCGAGGACAGCCAGAGAAAAATGCATGCACTGTGTGTGCGTGTACATAGTCATTCCCATGCCACTGCATGTTATACTATGCGTGCATGGAAGCTGCGATACCACTAGCGTGTGCTTTCAATAGTGCAGTGCAGTGCAGTTGCTAATGCATGCTAGCTCCAGCACCAAAATAATTTCCTCTTTTTTGCACCCAGGGTACAACCTTTTTAAAAAAAAAAAATAATTCAACAAAATGGCTGATTTTTGTTCGGTACCCCGGAATACCATTTATGTCATCATGTGCCAGCACATACACTAAATCCATTGATTTACTGAAACATGATATTTTTAAACCTGCCTCACACAGAGTGAAAGCAATTTTTATGTGCATTAAAGCTATTTTTATATATTTTTTCTGATTGTAATTCATCAATTTCTTTGCTTTTATTTTTGCTAGATATGCTTAATTTCCCACTACACTTAGTAGTTGAATGCTGGCAGTAGGCCCTACATGTATATCAGTCCTTGATAGTGCAGTATTGGTGGAGATGAGAATTGGACTTTTTGCGAGATACCAAGAAAACACTTATGATATAGTACAGAGCATACAATTTTAAGAGGAATTCAAAGTTTATTTGATGAAAATCGGGTTTGGAATGACTGAAACAGCCAAAAACAAATGTCACAAATGTACACACAAGTAGTTATGTACATGTTTAATGTATCAAGGCTGTATGCATGGTTGTTTTAATGTGTACATTGTATGTACACAGGGTGACCAGATTAATGGAGAACATTCTATATGATATAGATATAGTACAAACAGGCTGACCAGATCAGTGGAGAATTTTCTATGTGGTATACAATGTAGCTACAGTACCTGTATGCATGTGACAGGAAATACATTATAGCTAACTCAATCTAGAATGATTTAACCCATTCCAGAAAATTCTAGGAAGTGCTTACATGTTTGGCTGAGTGAGGCACTGCCCCTGTAGCCCAATGTGATTGGTAGTTAATTTTGGCAATGATGTTATGCACATAGTTAGGCAGTGAGTCATCCAGGATTCCTGGAATTTGGACTTGCTAGTATGTTCAGGTATGTGGCTCCAGGTTGGAGAAAATTACAGAATGTACTAGAAAGGGGTGAATGGATAGTATATAAGCTGGAGAAATTCTGCAGTAGGCAGAGTACCCAACACCTCTGCTCTGAGAGTTACGTCACTTCTGGCTCTGAAGCGACTTGTTATAGTCAGTCCTGTGTTACCTGCTGACCTGCTATACAAACTGTGTTTGTGGAGATAAGGCCTGGGAGACATTTTGCCTGCAGAGAATTAATTTGCCTACATTGGAGATAGACTCCATATTTTAGTGTCAACGGACATTATTACGGCAAAGCTGTGACGGGCTGGATTCCTTGCTGGACATTATAAAGTGAATCATCATTCAACGCATCAACTGGACGTGGTCGTCATAACATTTGGATTCTGCCTGTTTCCTGTGGATTCTGCACGTTTCGCTGTGGACGTATATCCTGGATTTTTACCCCGGATTAATACTGTGGATTAATGCAACCTGTGCCTTTGGAGTTACGTCGGAGGAATCATTCATTGGTGCATCGCGGATCATTCATCTGTGCATCGAACATCGTATCTGGACACTGTCAAAGGATTACTTACTTTCAAATTTGGCTGTACTACGTGTAAGTGATTCCACTACCGATTTATAATTGTTTCTATTGATCATCATTGTACTGATGTGAAAACCGATTACGAGTCTGTACCCACAATATCACTGTTAATAAACCGCCTGAACATTAGTTGATTGTTTCTTTTGTGTGATCATTCTCAGAGTGATTTTGGTCGTAACACAAAGTAAAACAAAGCGATCGTAATAAAGTGTGGGTCCCACACTTTATCAGAATCGCTCTTTTTTGGATATCTCAGCCATTTCAAAACCAATTTTCATCAAATAAACATTGAATTCCTCATAGAATCACATGATCTTTCATATTTCTCATATTTCATAAGAGGTTTCTCACTATCTCACCAAAAAATGTTAGAAACCTGAAATTAGGTCTAAACCAAAACCATATGATCCATTTAATACAGTTTAGGGAAACACAGACAAACAATGCAAAACTAGGCCTCCTAAATGATTGCATGGACAAATGAATCATATGACACGAGGGAGGGTACGTTTTTCAATGCTCTGTCAATCATGAGGAAGAGACTTTGAAAAAGCAAGAAGTCCACATTGCTTAGCAACAGGAGACTGGAGGGATAAGAACAGGTTTATGCTTTGGTAGTGATTTACAAAGCAGTTAAGGAATGCATGCTTTCAAAGAGAACTGACTCTCGATTTCCACAAGTTTTGGAATGTGTGATGATTAAGGGGAGAGTTACTATTGATTGACAGAGAAATGAAAATCAGGAATGTGTGATGCGAAAATGATTTCACATTCTCACCCCCCCCCAAAAAACAAACAAAAAAACAACAACAACAACAACAAACAAACAACTTGTTACAACTTGGGGAGATGGTGTTCCATGTTCAGCTTCTCATCTTGTTCCTGGAAGCTTGGCTAGATCTCACACCTTGAAAGCATCCATTATTGCTACTTCAGGCATGACCAGGGCAAAGAATAGGCAAGGTCATGGGTTGCCACTGATGGCCTTGTAACAAATTCAGGTTTAATATCTTAATACAGGGCTTAAACAGCCTATCTAACATAACCGTTAACCTACAGAATCCCAGAAAACCACATTACTGTGGTTAAGTGCTGTTGTATATATGATGATTATTTTTTTTTTCTCCGAAATCATTCACTGCTGTGGTTCTGTAAAGGTATGAGTACAAATTTACCTTTTATTTCAGCCTGTTGTTGTTCATTTATGATTAGTTTGTTTTATTTGCTAAACTCTGGAGATCCTTGTAATTGCTTAATTCAAAATGGATTCTTAAAATCCCCAATACATTTTTAGATTTGAGTTCCTGTTTCTTTCATATTGGCACATTCTATGTGGCAATGATGCTTTTCTCTTTCCACTAAAATATACAAGTTTTTAGAGCCACTTTCTCTAAGGACACTGAACTTGATCCTAAACACTGCTTGTAGGCGATTTCAAGCATGGTAATCTACAGGATTATAAAAACCCACTACTACCTGATCCACCATGCTCCTAGCTGCTGGATCTACCACATATGCATGTATAATTCATATTTGTATTCAACGCTCACAGCAAACATTCAACCTGGTTATGTTTACCAGTTTGTGTGTTGAGCAAGCAGAAGAAGAGTCCATCATGCCCTTGTAATACATTGTGTGTATATTGACTGATATGCAGTATACTGTGTATATTTTATAGAGGTGCGCCTCTGGCCAGGAGAGCATTATGTATTATGTGCATTGTGAGTGTTGATAGCGACATGGCATATTGAAATGTTTAACAGGTGTACATTGTCTCTCTAAGCCCCAACAATCATAATGAGGTAACATTTCCACTGACTAGATGGCGTACAAACAGCAGTACGTTGTGGTAGATGAACACGACTTGGGACACCACCCACATGAATGCGTTTCTAGAACAATTTTAAGAAGCAGTTCATGTCTTGAGGCATGCCTGGAATACCCCAGAAGTGTGTGGTAATGCTTTCAAATGTATCAATGTATTGCTGCGTTGCAATGTCCAGTGACTACAGTAGGAATCAATACTGCTGTATTTCCACGTGATGCTGACTTTGTACAATGTGCATTTATCAACAGCAGGAAGGTTGGGGAGGCTAGCAAAATGTATGGTTTGTAATACTTGACACAGTAAGAAGGACATATAAATATTCAAATCCTCACTGGTGATCTGCTTTCTCTGAACAAAGATATGAAATGAGATGACAAGGTCTATCATTCTCTAACCATGGGGGCACACTCACAACATACACACACATCTGTATTATTTTTCCAAAGCTATGTGACGTGCAGTGGGACCATCACACGCATTCTCTAGCCAACTCTTATTCACCGCCACACACCATGCACTGCTTAGCGCCGACAAATAAGTGCGTGATAAAGGTCAACTGTACCACCAGGAGCCCATCTAAAAAAGATAAATATTAATGATGCATCATCAGCTGAGCCTGGAAGCTTGAGACTATGAACAGCAATCTAGCCCTTCAAAGTCATAATGTGGGAGTTACTACATGTAGTACGCAAGAATTCATTACATTAAATTTGTAGACTGGACACTCCCATTGCACTGTTCCATATCAAATTATCCTGCGTGCCGTGGGGTGTGCAGCGCTAAATGGCAGCATAAAATTACTCAGTATGCTACATCAAAGGGAAGAACATCTGTTTACTTGTCATATGGTACAGAACACCTGTATCACGTGTTACCGCATGATCAGATCCACATGTCAGTGCAACAATGGCAGCAGTACAAAGAGAAAAATGTAAACTTACTATTTATAGTACTTGATGCCCCCTGCTGCCAATAAACAGACCCCTCGAAGAAAAATATATGGAATTAGAGAAAAATAAATTGACGGAGAGAGAAAAAAAAAAAAAAAAGGGAAGAGGGGAAAAAAGTAAGGAGTTCTGCATTTGTGATCGAACAGTGAATCCTAACAAAACCAGGGATATTGGATAAGGTAAGTAAATTTTATTGGATACACTTCATTAAGTTAGGGTAGTTCATGGGGTGATTTTAAATTTCAAGATAATTGCAGCTTAAGACTATCATCAAAAGTGGTACTATCAGCAGAAAGGAAACACTTTCTTTCACATACATTGAATACAAGAGTTGTAGATTAACAGAATGGACAGAGAAGATAACAGTACCAAAGAAAAAACAAAAACAAAAACAAAAACTCCCTTTACATCATCAACGATAAGCGCTTGTCAATTCTCATTAAACTCCCAATACTTAAAAGATATTTGTGAGGGCTGAATATACGTATTAAGGAAGTCTTCATTTATCTGCCTGCTCCTATTGGCCTCAATGGTGGATACTATTTCCAAATTTCTATTTCCAGTGCTCATTGAGATTGTATTGGGATGATGGTATTCGCTGCCACAGAATAACACATCAAATTTTAGCATAATATGCCACACCATCGGTTATAAAGAAAAATATATGGCAATGACATTTGGATCACAGACTCCGTCCCTGTCTGGATTTCTCTTCCGTGTCTGTTTCCGGTGAGTCTCCTAAATATAGGACGTCAATTAGAGTCTTCACTTTGAATAAGTCTCCTTCGCTATAATGATACATGCACTGTATACATCCTTGATAGCGCTATCGAGCAGTCTGTAGAGTGTAGGTAGGAGATGAAGGAAATAATGGAAAGACCAGTTTTTGTTTTTGTTTTTGTTTTTGTTTTTGTTTTGTTTTTTTGGGGGGGAGCTTGTCATTGTGTCATTGCAGAACCTTGAATGCTTTTGAAATTAATCAAACCCAGCCAACCTAATCGTGCGCTTAACATGTGTGGGTGTGCAACAGATGGTGAAGGCACGTTGCAACCAAATAAAGTCAGCCCCCCCCCCCCAATCACTTCTCTCAATCTTTTTTTCCTGACTTCTAGATTGTCCTCTCCAAAAACACACAGACATGTACATGTACAAACACACATACACACACATACACTCACACACACACACACATATACACACACTAATTTAGAGACATCTCATTCTCTTTAATAGTGCATCCTACTCTTTCTTGGTCATTCGGAGACATCTCAATGCCCAGAAGACAAAAGACTATCCAGACACAATAACACAGGGGTAATTTAGTTGGTCCAGGACATTATGTAACCAGCACACATGTCTCTTTCAGCCAGTTAATCATTTATGAACATTGTACACAAATTTTCTGAACAGCTGAGAGATATTTTCGGGACACTGAAATTATGATGGGCACCACATAGGGTTAGAGTTTATTCAACGCATATTTTCAAGTACAATAGCAATTTTGTACTGTACAGTTACTACATAATACAGAAAATATCCAACGCAAACCAGTCTGCCCTTGCCTGTATATAGAATGCAGGGACAAACTGAACCAGCACTAAGCTAAACAGTAGACTTTGGTATGCTCTACCCTGAAACAAGGTTTCATACTATATTATATACTGTAAAGCGAGATATTTTTTCGCGGGAAGAAATTTTCACGAATCGCCACTGGCATTCAATGCATATTTATATAGTGTAGACAAGACCTTTTGCATGCATTTTAATCTAATGTTTAATTTAGAATAATGTTTGCATTTTGATCTAATGTTTAATTTAGAATAATGTTTTAATATCAGTTAATAGTTTCTTCTTTTGCAGCCCTTTTGAAGTGGGGGGGGGGGGGGGGGAGGGGGAGGAAGAGATGTATCAAAGTTATCCACAGTGTAAACCCTGCTGGTTGCAGATACCTATCAGTTAATGAAACCAAATCCAGCCAAACTCTGACTTTTCCACAGATTATACTGGATCACAACATTATATCCCAATCTTAGCATGCAAAAACACACAAACACATGGACACACACAAACAAACAGATATAAGATCTCTTCTGTCTGAAAGAGGAAGGAAAAAAAATGAAATAAATCGGTTCAGCTGAGGAACATAGTGAAATCTGAGAGTGTACATAATGTAACTCCCTTTGGAATGTCATCGGGAGAGTTCAACATTTGACATTACGTGCCATTTATCAACCCCTGTGTACTCCTATCGATAAAACCACAAGAGAGGTGTTCATGGGGGTGACTGGTACAGCCCTAACACAGGTACAGCACAAAACATTTTTCATGTGTGAAAATTCATCCATGACCAAATGGAGATCACTCACTGTAAAGAATGATCAAAGTGATTGGCATTTACATGCACCATTTAAGCATAAACTGTCACATTTAGTTTGTTTTTGATAAGCAGAAAAAAATACATACAGATTTCAGGATACAATTGCTTGTTTTATATCTAAATTGACATCCTATAATTACATATTCTATATTGAGAGGAAAAGTAGAAATGACAGAATGAGATTCCCAAACAATGAAACACATGCAAAAGAAAACAGATGCTATTAAACCCTATCTACAGTATTGTATATCACCAAAAATAGGTTTGTGCCATGGAAAATCAGTGAAAGTTTGGTTGTTGCCATTGTGAAGATAACAAGAAAGAAAAAGAGATAGAAACAAAGCTGTTAGCATAAAAACGAGAAAGAAAGGAACACAAAGAAATTGAAACATGTAGCTACCTCATGGCAGTATGGGATAGGGTATACAGTATACATGTACACACAAATAGGATAAAACAACATCGAGACGGACATCTAAACAGCAGACGCCTAGACAGCAGTGGTAGAGTTGACATTTCTCCACGCCCACCTTCAATGGAATCCATCCGGGTGGTATCTCTCTCATCTGCAACAGAAACAGTACCAACTGGAGCATGAGATTATTTGCATGATGTGCCATTTTACAGGCTTGTAATGACTTCTTGACATTTCACAAGTCCCCTCGGCCACCTGCACCATGTTTTTTGTTGTTGTTGTTGTTGTTTACTCTTTTTTTGTCTCATCGACGCTGGTCTCTGGTGCAAAAGTAATACTGTTTCCTTGCGCTCATCATGACTAAGTCCCCAATAAATGTTGAAATTGCATCACTTGCGGTGGCAGAAAACTACTGTAGTCAAAATTGCATTAGCATCGACGAGCATTTTCTTCACATGATGCAATCTACCAAAATGTTACAGAGCTCTCTCGAATCTTCATGTTCTTGAAATTTGGCTTTGTAATGGAATATCATTCCCAGCAATGGTGCATCACGCAAATAGGCACTGTTTCAGTCTCAAGCACACACACACACACACACACACACACACACGCAATTATGTACACGCACAAAAACTGAGTACATGGAAACACTGATGCACACATCATCATCACTTGGTTTGCTTCTTCTCACGACCCATCCAATTATGCTATTACGCCAGGCCACACGCTCCAGTTTTCTGCTCCTCAAAACACCTCTCGCTCTTGAACGTGGTCGGGGAGCATCAATGTGTGTTTTCGCTTTCAGCTGACAGTTTAATTTGACTGCTGCAAGTTTGTAAGTGCAGTTCGTAATTGCCGGGCCTGCCTGTATCATAACAGGACCGACGCTGGGATGGCATGTTATGATTTTAGCTGCCAATTAGCGGGACTACAAAATCAATATATCTGCGGCAAACTGTTGTATACCAATGCAGTTATGGCATTAGGCAGCACATATATCCATGGCAGGATCTTAAATAATTTGTCACAGGAAACTTGACAATCTGCCTGAACTGGCTGCCAGACCTTAGAAAAAAAATAATAATTTAAACACTTCTGTTCTTCATATTTTTATTTTTCATTTGAATCATTCTAACTAGATTTCTAACAGTGGTTCCTGGCAAACTGATATTGGCAATCTGATATTTCCATCAGCTGTTAGGGGCTTGTTGTGGTATTACTGGTATAAAGCCAGCATATTTTTCCCACTCTGGCAACATCTACGAATACAAAAAAAAAAAAAAAAAGGATATACGAATAAATGTTGACATCACATGAATGAAGTAAAATTTGAGCTTAATAATTACTGTAACATTCTCATGTAGGTTTGTAGGGAATTTTACTGGAAGCTTTCTTAACATGAACACATAATTATGTCAAAAATGATTTTAAAAACTACAGAAATTTTCTTGTGTGTGTGTGTGTGGTGTGTTTGTATTTTCCGAATAGGCCCAAATTACAAATTGTACAGTTCATTACTGACTGCAGTAGTATGATCTATGATTTATCAAATGAAACAAATATGGGGAAAGAAAGAAAAAAGAAAACAAAACAGGAGGATGCACTAGGTGAACCCCCCCCCCCAACAACAATAACTAAAACAAACAAGCAGTCATTGCTCTTCCATCGTTCATTTGTAGAACTACCTCATGGCACTGGATGCAGATGCATCCGGAAACAGATTTTGGATGCCAAAATTCTGTGAAGCACATTTTGCACAGATAATCAATCCTTTCTCTTTCAACTATGAAAGTAGTGGCCTAGCCCATCAAAACATCTATCAACGATGATTTACAGATCTCCATGGATCCAAACCCATTCTATGTGATCTCGTTCATGTGCGCATTGAAAATCGAACGCGACCTTTCTCGCCTTTGCTATATCGATGCGTTTCACTTCCTGCAAATTGGCTTTTGATTGCTCTTTGTTGAACAGGCCACCCCGTACGGGGAAGGTTTCATCAGTAAAAGGGATGTAGATGGGTCATATATGGTGTCCTTCTAAAGAGACAATGCATTATCAAATCAATACACAGCTATTAGTAGTGCAACATGCACAGAGGGTATAGCATGCTCAATTTCTGGTTACTATTGACAACCACTGTATGAAACATCAGCAGTATTGTGCAATGTTGATTTCAAGTGTGTCAACTATGACAGCAAAAAGTGTAAAATTCTTTGTGCCCTATCTCTAATATCATTTATTTATTTATTTTATAAATCTCAAAAGTTTTTGATCCTTTCTGGTGATGTTATGATCTGTAAACACAGGATTATTGTAATATTTTTAAAATAGAGAACTCTTACATGGGCTCCTCGTCTCATGAAATAGACGGAAGAGTTGCCTTGGAAAATGCTTTCTTCTGTTATCGCAGAATGAAGCCACTATTTCTTAGTGTCACTACTTTTTTCATCAGAGGAGAAAGTATTTCCCTTGATATCATTCAGCGAATGGCAGCAAAAAAAAAGCCACAAGAGTCGGCAAAACTGTACATACATACAGACATGAAAAAGGTATGACAATCTGCCTGCTTTTTTCAAAAATAAGAGGACAAAGCATTTTAGTTGGCAGGACAACAGTCATCTTCTTCAGCTGGCTATAACATCTTTAAGCTCTGGCTTCAGAGTCCTTTAATATCTTTGCAGTGAAATCTTTGTTTCACCAGGGAAGTGGGAGAGAGAACCCTACCTTCCTGTTGTTGAACTCCAGTAAGAACCCGAAAAGAGAAGAACAAAGAATAATGCATTGTGTGTCCTCCACCTGCAACTTTGTCTGTGAGTAGTCATGACAATCCATTATCCACATTTAAACTGAACAAAGTTTACTGATTTGTGTATGATGGACAAAGAAAGAGACCGTCAAACAGCATCAGTCATCAAACAAAAGAAGAGACACCCTTTAAGATTCAGACACCAAGCCTAATAGGAAAGGTCACCGAGCACAGTAAACGCATTGGCAGAAAGGGTCCGTTTACCTTTGATATTAAGTCATCATGGTTGGCTAGGTGGGCCCTGCAGTGGATACAGCTATACCTGCGGTGGCAGTTGGGCAGGTACGCTTGGAATGTCTTCACCATCTTGCCAGTCGTCGATGTTCCCTGACCGAGGAGCTTGGAGCAGTCTAGCGCCCTCACTGAGCCGCACATGCAATCTCTCTCAGCTCCCCACCACCAGGACGAGAGTAGGCCGCCGATGATGGGCACGGAGGAGCAGCGATTGGTGCGGACAGGTGGCGATGCCGTGGTGACAGGCGGCGAGGGGGCACACGTGCGCCGAGGGACCGTGCGTCGGGAGCTCAGGTGTCGCGGTGAATGAAGAGTCTCACCCGCTGCAGATGAGACCCTACACTACACAACAGTTTGTCTGGGTGGACTGTGGGATTTTGCACCGCCTCCTAGCTCGTTACCTACTAATGGGCAATTTGTGTGGAGGGGCGTCGACACTGGCTAGCCGCATTGGACAAAGGGTGGAAAGGAAGTGACGGAGGATGCGTTCATTTGGGGTTTAATGTCCAGCGGTGATGCAGGACTCCTCTCCTCTTGACTCCCCTGGCAGGGAAGAGCTGCTCGCTAAGTGACATGGGATGACAGGGTGCTGCAGGGGATCAAGAATCACGGCCAAAGTCTCCCTCAAACGAAGATGAAATGCCTCGATGGTCACTGCTTCAGGCGAGGGTAACGAGTCGAGTCGGGCACGGCAACAGTTCCACCTCCAATGGCTTACCGTGCTCTGAAATGATAAAGAATGGAAATGGGATGTTGTATTTAATTTTTGGCAAGATGTACTGCAAGGCATATGATGAGTAAACATTATCCTGTTCCAACATATTAGCGTTTATCCACGAGAAGAAATAACAGCATCTGCCTTAATGATCAGCATGAACTTCACACATTGTCATAATAAAATACTCACATCACATCACTCATCATCACAAAAACAGTAACTAATCAGAAAATACATAAAATATGGAGGAACACACATAAACAAAGTGTCTGAGACATTATGAACATAAGAATAATATGATAATTCAGAATTATATGCACGGCAGTATCAACATTTGAGCATGATAAATCACATGTGAATTAAATGTTTCAGCTGTTTTTGTTTCTGTGTTTTTTCATTAGCTCTCGACACATTTCGCATGAACTGCATGACATCCTCAGCACTGAAGGAAACATGTCATTCTCAATTTGAAAAGCAAGTTCTTCCACCTCTATGACTGTGTGGGAACGTACATATGCAAGCATCCTGTTGTGTCTTAACTCTGCCTTGCTTGGATGAACAGAATCAATGAAATCCCTAATTAAGAGCCTAATGGCAGGTTCCTGTCTACAGTGATCAAGCCAAAAGATAGAGTTAATCTCAATTGCGACAGCTTTCATATGATACACACTGACAGCAGCTTCACAACACAAACAGCGACAGGAATGTTTTATGGCGTACAGACTAACCTGTGCTGAATCAAAATGATATAGTGCCTCTTTAATCATTACAATTCATGATTCAAGCTTTAAAGAGCTTTTTGTCATGCAGGGACGTACATGATTGAAACCATGTTTCCTATATAAATGTCACAACACAGCTCATCAAGGAAACACTGCCAGATGTACCATGCAACAGTAATCAATTATCATCATACATCTCCATGAACCCGTTTCTGTTGAGGGCGCATGCTGAATTCATTGCCACATCTCAATGCATCGGGCCACAGCAAGAATTATGGCGTAGCCTGGTTACTGCCCAATCAAAACTGGCAGACTGTGGTTGAATCAATGCATACCCTGGATTCATCCTTATAGTACACCACTGATGCATGGACCAAGATTTTCATGCAGCCATAATGTCTTTGTTTGCTGCAGACCAGACATGACACCCTGTGCCCACCACAAAATATCCGGGTGTCTGTCCTTGGTAGATTTACCCTTTATTCTACAAGTGGTGGATTGTTTCCTTTTTTTCTGATTTGCTGGTATGACCCTATAAAGGTACACTGTATAACAACTCCTCAAACAACAACATATCCCAAGTGCAAAATGCTTGGTTTGTTTGTTTTTCTTAATGTTAAGCCTTCTTCCAATGTCTGGGGACAACTGCACGACTGCAGTCTCCTCATTATTGCTCCTAAATCATAAAACATACACAGCATACATTACAAACTATCTGTTGTCGAACACAATGGTCCTACATGATACCATGCCATCATTGGTACTCCGTTGGACTGCTGCATTATTGACCATCCTCCATTGTTCAAGCCTACATTGCATGAAGGTGATGACTCAGAAATTTGATTCTCATGCCAATGTAACAACTGAAGTTGATGGTTTTCACTGTTAAAACATTTCTTCACAACATGTATGGCGTAACATTCCTTCCACTGAAAAGTGTGATCTGATTGTTTCTCCCTTTACAAGAATTCTATTTCTTTTTCATTTTATTGCTATCATTCTGTCAATTTTTTCCCAACATCTAGTTCCTTTTAATCACCTAGGGATGTGAAACCTCCCCCCCTTTTTTTTTTGTAGATTATAATGTGGAACAGAGCATAATCGATAAATACTATCACTGAATGACTGAACTGAAGGAAACGTGTCGCATGTAGAACCTACACACTTGCCTGTTACGAGTATGAGGTCCTTGCCCAAATGCAAATGCAGGCAAGGGAGGAGAAAACTATCTCTTTATAATGTGATGTACATGTCATGCTCATGTCCTCCTTTTATGTTGCCTTTTGTCGCTCTAGAACAATTCTCTCTTCTGCTTTGTCTGTCTTGATCACCTGTCTTCATTGGAGACTGGAATCAAGCATCACTGATCCCACATTGTACCATAAACACGTACCCAAGGAAGTGATCAATATCTGTACGTCTACAGCTGCGGCAGAAACACACAGGCACCGTTCACAAGTGGTAGCTTGTGATCTGAATGGTTAGGATTTTACCTCTTTATGTCTAATCATCCACAATATTAAAGTTGCAGTGCAACTTTAAACATGTACACATTTGCACATCATGCATCTCATTTGCTCATAACAAGATTACTATTTCATGGCAGGAGGATCCAGGATGGGGGTTGCCAGATTACTTGCGCCCCACCACCCCCACCCTCCCTCCACGGGTGCTTTTCGTATCCTCTGTCCCATCCACAAAATTGAGTTATGTCTTCAGTCCCGTCTGCTCATCTAATGCATGTCTTACTTTTCTGAATTCTACACCCCCTAGGACCCAGACTGCATTATCAGCCATTAGTCAGAGCATGTTAAAAGGTACAGTACATACTAGTTGCCTCCTTTTTCACACCTTCCCCTGCAGTCCTACATGTCTCATCTGGTCTTCGGCATTCACCTGAAATAGGGCAAAAGTTGAAATCTACCTGCATACATGAACAACAACATAGTCTCAACTTTCTTTTTTTTTTCATATTTCATACGCACAGTTGATGTAAACATGGGTATTTCAATCATGAATCATCTTGTATGCATGTTGTATCGGTTTCATTAACACATGTTATCTTTCCATGTCATTGGTAAGTCTACATGTTCTGGCAGAAGTTCCACAATGTCAAACAGTTAAAAGATATTGACTTGCAACAGCAAATTCTTGGAACTGAACATGGAGACAAAGGAATGGACCAAAGAAACAACTGAAACATAAACAAGACATGCCCGTTTGTATTTGAACAGTCAGTGGTGAGACTGAGGTGAGCCTGTGCAATCCCCTATGTGAATGCCGGCAGGTAGATGGTGTAGGCAGGGGAGTGCTTCAGACGTGCATAACAACACAGCACAACACAAAATGGAGAGAGCTGGAAGAGACATGACGACACCATCCAAGAGTGTTTACCACCTAGTCTCACATCTAGACTGAAATTCACCAATATCACTCATCTCATATTGAAGATGATGTTGCTTAAATCTGAATATTCTGATGCATGTATTCTGTTGGTCATCATTCATAGCAAGCATTTCTATATACATGTATTATACATTTTTTTTTTTTTTTTTTTTTTAGTTCAAGTCAATATATCTCCAAAGGCAGAGAAAGGTACACCAAAGCAATTAGACATGCCACCCCCACCAACATGTTTGTCACATCATTCTATCAAAAGCCTTTTGAATGATATCCAGCACATAAAGTACTGGTCTAAGTCCACTGAAAACTCTACAACTGCTAAAAATATCCCCATATCTATGTATGGTGTTCTTCTATATTTGATCACTATTAAAATATCCATAATTACATGGAGGCCAGGGATGCCAACCTTACAAACAGCACTGCAGTATTCTGAGGGCTGGAAAAGGCATGCTTGTTTGTCTGTCTGTTTTTGAGGTGTCCCATGAAAGACAAGTGTAGTATTAAACATGATTTTTGAAGAGAAAAAAAAAAACAGCATTCTACACGATACCTGCCGCATTTTGGGCAAAAAGGAGTACAAAATACGGCAATTTATGGTAACAGTTGGCATTTCTGGGAGACCGAATATCAAGCACAAGATAGCAGTCTGTAACAAACAAACTCTTTCCATGTCTGGGTCAGGGATAATTTCATTTGTGTACATTTGGCTCGTAAGTGCAGTGGATCAGTAATTACTGAAGTACGTGAATAGGGAAGGCTGCTACAGGGTTATTTTGTGTAATGGAAGCAATTGCAGGTATTGGCTCTCATGCATTTGGTTATCCTATATCTAGTCACATGCAATACACATTACACGTAACTACTACCATAGTTGGGGGTGGGGGCTGGGGGATGAAATCTACAGTATACCATTGGTATATTTTACCTGTAGATAAAAAAATATATATATATTTCTATCTGAATTAAAGAAGGCAATAACATGTGTGCGCATTAAGAAAAATGCTTTTATCACATGCTTAAAAAAAATTGTGTTGATCAGATGTGTCCTTCACATGATCTGTTTTGTGTTATATGTGTTTGCTGTGCTTCAAATATTTTTCTTGCTTAATGCTTGAGTCATTCTATATAACAGATAATGGTTGCCCACAATAGAAAAGCAGACAAGTCGCTTCACAACCTGATAAAAGAAGAGCAACCCTGTGCATCATTTGTATCAGTCAACAAAGCTCTGTTGATAACTGCTTAGATTAGGCAAATCAAGGACATTTCCTTTATTTCTGTCTTCTTCTCATGATTTAACAGACCTGTCAATCGAATTGATGGCCTTGTAATGTTTATCACATGATTCATCACAACAATAACATTCATTATCTGATATTTCTTGATTCAATTAGAATTGAACAAAATGTATATTTGTGTTTTATGATGAAACAGTACATTACAATTTCAAAAAAAAAAAAAAAATATGGGCCTATAGGCCCTATATCTTCCAAAAAAGCTGTACTGTTGTTTGTTTATTTTTTTTTTGTTTGTTGTTGAACACTGAACTGAACACTTTTGTAAACAATGGATGAGTCCTGGTTAATCACTGCTTTTTTCCTTTGTGAGACAGACCACTTGAAACATCTGATTTTGTTTCTGTATTTTTTTTTTCTTCTAGAGCCATGTGACTAACAGAAGTACATTCAGAAGCCAGACACACATTAGTCGGATCAACTAAGCATCACACGATTAAATACATGTATAATATGATATCAAAGGTCAAACATAGCTGTTATCATTAGGCTTTTACTAATGAATACATATTGTACTCGTATAAACTAGTATTTTGCAAGACAGCCTTAGACACAGACTAGTCACCACAAGGGAAGGCACATTATAAATCCACGGAAATTCCCTTTGTTGCCACAGCATACAACGTCCTGGGCACTCTACGCAACAGTTCGCTGTGCTGAGGTGAGCTTGGCATACTCTCCGTGTATGTAGACACAATCCATAAAACAGTCTGTAGCTTTACCTGGCTGTTCCCCACCAGTGTAAGATCTCATAAAAAATATGTAACCATTTTAAATGCCTCATCCACATTCACCTGAATCATCTGGCTACGAATAATTCAATATACAGTAATCAATTGAAATAGCATGTATACTAACAATGTCAACTCATATGTTGCCAAAATTATGTTTCTACAGCAAAAAACAAAACAACAAAGAAGAGATTCAGAAAGCAAAGTCTTGTTACATCTCTTTACCATTTCATATGGTTCACTAGCATAATACGAGGTAAATGATGAACATAATGTATTGTAAGTATGACGTCATTGAAATTGCAGAGTATGGAGAGGAGGCATTGCTCATTCGTGAAAAAGCCTTGATTTGTTTTTCTTTTAATGAGCTAATTATAATGCTGCCTTCAGAAGATCTGTTGGTTGAAAGCCATAAATGTTATTTTCATTCTCTTCCTTGTTGTTGTTTGAAACAAAAAAGAAAAGAAAAGATAAAAAATGGGACCCTATTAAAAGGTAATTTGTTTCTATCTCTTCCCATTTACAAGGAACAATATCTACCAATCATAATGCAGGATAAAACAAAGATTCTATAACTGAGGAGTGAAAAAAAAAACTGATGTGAATCAGAAAATACCCTCAGTCTGTGAGATTGCTGAAAAAGGGCAAACGAATGAGATCTGGGGGAAATGGCACAGCACACATCACAACATCAGGAAAACACAATCAGCGTCATTGGGTCACGCATTCCGAAAAGTTTGCATTCCATTCCAAGAATTTGCATTCCGGAATAAACGATTACTGCCATTAATACACATTTAGGAGGAAGCAGGGGTGGGAGATGGGGGGGGGGGGGGAGGGGGGGGAGGGGATGGGGGGATAGGTATTATAGAGGTCATCATCAAAGGAAACATTCTGCAACTAGTAATAACTTGGCATTACAGCACGCAAGCAGATGGCAAACTATACACTGTACATACATGGATGAGGAATGCTCACAACCGACTGACTGATGTCTGTTTCCTAGACGGGTCTTCCACTTCCGGGGGGAAAACAGCTGCCAACAAACTCCACCCTTGAGCCAACAAGTACTATCCATGCATCACATACTTAATACTACGCTACCACAAACATCTCTTCTATACCTCTCCTGTCTCCTCCAGAGAGGCGAGACTGGTAGGTGACACGAAATGTACAAAGTTGACAGGATAGGTATTCTGATGATCCCAACAGGACATGACTGGATCTTGGGAAACCCTCAAGACTATTTGGAAGGTATCCATCTCACAGGAAAATTCCATCAGGAGGTCCCAATGGGACTGACCCTATCACATCGACACCACAGTGAATAATTACAACATATGATCACACCAGGGAGGTAACCATCTCCCTTATCACACACACAAACATACAGGACACTCATGTCACTCTATCTGGTACATCCTCAATAAACCAATGCATATCAACAGAGAAAGAAAACTATAACCAAAATATTGTAAGTCATTGTGATCACCTCACCCCACAGCTCTTCAATCTCATGATTTCATTTTTATCTTTTACGCTATTTATGTCATAAAAACCAAAGAAACCGGGGGAAAAAATAGTCAAATGCACCACTGATCTTCCATTGTCCAATGGTTCATCACATCCCAAGGGTGGATAACTCTGGGACCTACAGTAAATCAAAATCACAATCTGAATTCGCATCAGTGTTGGTCTTGAATATGTTGCTACATGAGGAAAGCTAATCATATGAATCATTTATGATATCAATCAGCCGTCATCTTGGAAACAGCACATTACTGAGTCATTGCCATTAATTGCAGTGCAAAGAATGGTACGCTGTATACATGTACCAGGAAGATGCACATACATGTATATATCCTAAAATGGAATGTCTGAGAAAGACAAGTTGCAATCCCCACTGATGGGATTTCCAGCCATGGCATTATGTACACTTGCACCCAAGTTCACATGCAAGCAGAGTAAAGGTAAAGCAAAGAGAGGTGAAGGCACATGTACAAACACATTACTTCTAATATCTCCTGATTCTGATCCCCAGATGAGCATCAGCTACACAGCTGGATATAACAGGCTTGTTATTGACTGCAATAGTCAACATTTTCCCTATTGGCAAAAGTGGGCTAAATCCAGCAGGCTACACTGTATAGTTAATGAATAATTTACAAGAAAAAGAAAACCCATTAGGCCACCTTTTCCCATCACAGGACCCTCTGCAGCCGATGAGCTATTTGTGTGACGATGTTCAAGGGGAGAGACCCTTGCTCTCTACAGTGTGTACCGACACCATCCCTCCCGACTAATCCTGTGCATAATATCCTGTGCAGCATCCCAAAATTGCAAGATAGTATGTAGCACTTCAACCAGCTAGTGAATCATTAATCACAGGAGGGAGAAAGTACATACATGTAATATGTCAGGAATAAATGCCTGCCTAGTATAGACTAAAAAAAAGAAAAAAAAAAGAAAAAGAAGAAAGTATGAACAATGCACACTGAGTGAGATGGTGACTAATGCATCCATGCATTTTGGAATCACTAAGGACTAAATGGGAAAGAGGTAATGCATGAGGAGTAAGCATGAAATAACCATCAAGTAAATGGTTTTTGCTGCAAGGGAACTTCATTTATTTTTTATTATTATTTTTTTTACACTGCTCTTACTGTAATATCTGGAATTATCCTTGAAAGATTTTGTACCTCATGGTCTTGTTCATTTGCAATTAACTGCAAAGAAACCATTTAAAACACCTGATCAGTCAAAAGTTTATTGAGCAGAAGAGGGCAGATTTTGAGAAAACAATGACATTTTGCGTAATTGCCACTACCCTGGCATTTTGATAGCCAGCTCAGTCACATGACCAACATGCTGCTTGAGTAACATTTTTAGAACTATATGTTCTGACCTGACATCATCATCATCCATGCCACATTTCTATGAAATTATAAGCATTTCTTTATGACCCTGCTACGGATTTAAGTTACAAATGATGAACTGTGCGTATGGTGTACAGGCTGTATGTAGCTTTCCTTGTGTGCAAAGAAGAATTTGTTCAAACAACATTGTTGTACAGCTGTATCCATGGGGAAAGTCCTTTGCACATAACAAAAAGAAAAACTGTATACAAGAAAAGAGTAACTGTCATGTGACCATGTTGCTAAGTAAGACATTACACTGGATCCTCTCCCTGATGACTGAACATCCTAACTGCCTTGAGTTACAGATAATACATTGAGACAGAATTTTCTCCTTTTTTTTAATCTATTTGAGGCAAAACTATGATTACTCACTTCATGAGAACACAATGGATGAATAGCTTGGCTGTCAGTAAAATTGTATCATTACATGGCTTCTTCTTCTCTATCTTACAAAGTGTCCAATCATGATGATTAGCTCAACTAATGTGACAATGGTGAGCATGCCAACTTTGATAGCCTTTGTTCTACAGCTAGTAGTCTAATGTTTCAGACACATTTCTACAACAGCAAGTCCAGCTTAGATCAATACAGAGCTGATAATTTGTCCTCACATACTGTCTTATAGTTTTCATTTATCATTCTGAGCTTTTTCTGGCTACTTTTACTTTAGAAGTCATCATATCTCTAATATCCCCTCATTCTTTTTTAATGAGCAATATCAAACATACTCATTCAAAATACAGTACCTGCTTTACTGCTAGTGGAAAACAACAACAACAGCAAAAAAAAACAAAAAAAAAAACAACAACAACAAACAATTGCAACTTCTCCTACCACCTCCGTCAACGCTACAAAGGCAAACTGATCACTTTTAAGCAACTCTTTTAACTACCTGGGATGTGTGAACAAACAAAATGTATAATTTATCATCATATAATCACGGCAGCTAGGCAGATGTGCCATTTGCTGCAGTCGAAATGAAATCCTATCACACTTGTAAGCATTCGATCACTCTTTGCCAAGCAAGTTTCCAACAATGTTTTAATATCCTTATGCCGAAAATATGAATCTGTAGACTTTAATCATGACATGAACTTGGTCTTATCACAAGATACAGTGTCGGCAGAGATGGCTATTAAAGAAGCACTTGTACATTGGTACTTAGAATAGTACATTGTATAGCTTTCTCGTGATTTCGCGCATGCAGTCGCAAATTTCTTCTGCGGATGTCTCCAGTCACCTTGCAGAACAGGTGACAGCGAACAGTCAGCTCTTGGCTTAGATCAACACAAATGATAGGGGCTGCAAGGAGGGCAGGGGTTTGCGTGCTTCATATTCCTTATTTGTTTACCCAAAAAACAAGCAATCAACAATGAGGACAAAGTGCACGTGATAGACATGTTCAATAGGGCTTTGTGAGTGAGAGCCCATTGCACGTGTGTGTTTTGGTGACGAAGATACTGAACCAAAACAGTACAGAGCACAGTTATGGCTTCCCCAGTATTACTATTACCAAAGGCTGGATATCCTCAGTCAACTGCAACTGTATTTGCCTTGTCTTTCATTCATAGGCTGAGGTTCTGTCTCTGGTACATGTAGCTGTGAACAGTGCACAGTAAAAATTTCTATATTGTTTTAGGGTTGAATCTGTAGGGATATACTTGTAAAAGAGAAACAAATGGAACTGCAGAATATCACAATTATGTTCTATAAATGGTCAAAATGATTACCTTGTTCAAATGCCAAAATGCATGCCAGCAGCTCTTGACACACACGCTAGAAATACATGTACAGTAAATCATGTGATCTACATTGTTCATTACTGCTCATCAAAGTGGGGGGGGGGGGGGGGGGCATGGGTATGCCATGGCGCAAGCATTGCTTCAGACATTCATTGACCATACATGTTCACTGACTGGGCAGTCTCCCCCACGCTGGACATGGATACACCAAACAGAATGCAGCCTCGGACAGGAGAATCGCAACCCTGCTTCACGCCATGAAAAACAGAAATATGGAGAGTATGCTGGCCTCTACGTGAGCTCAAGTGATGTTCCAAAGAGGGAATAAATTGAATTGACTCCCAATATTCACTCTTCTGTGGTTGGCACAGCCAGCAAAACAATCTGGAGCCTTGTCTAGTAATAATGGCTAGTCATCCAAGGCAGGCACAAGGACCTCACAGCTGCATGCTGGCATTCCAAGGCACCAGTCAAAAACTCTGCACAAGGTTTGCAGAGGGAATGAGGACAGTATCAAACATTCTTACCATTTTTGTAGAAATTCTTTACATTTTAGTTTATAATTCATGTTCAGACCAAAGAAACCTCAATCAATAGTGTGAACAAAACTTGCTCAGGGTTATTTCTTTCCATATATCCAGGTCCATTTGATCAAAGTGCTATGTGTAGGCATACATCATGGTCTATAATACAAAATTATCCTCATGGGAGGGGAGAGGGGAGAAAACATTCTACAGGAAGCCTTGAAAAAAGGCCAGTCAGATTGGACTGTATGCATATCAGGAAAATAATGATAATGATAAAACAGACACAATTTCCCCATCAAGGAAAACAATGTATTATGTCCAAACACAAAAGATGCAAGGTGCAAACCTACCAGTATTAGCCTGCTTGCCAGCTTGCCCTACACCAGTAGGCAACTACACCTGTACAGCTCAGTGAAGGAGGAGTCATTTAGAATGGTCTTTTCGTTATATTTGGGAATGCCCTATGAATTACTTATATAATGTGCATGTTTGTTTTGTTTTTGTTTTTTTGGCCAATCTATAAAAAGCCTATGTCTAGAAAGACATCACACTTGAATAGTGCTGCTCTTATCCAATACTTTTTAGTATTTGAAACAAAAGAGGATAACAACATGGCCAATTGAATTTTCCTTTCGCTGCATAGGGCCTACATCGTATCTACACCATACTTTGATCACTACAAGGAACTGCTGGAACAGTTTCAAAGGAGTAGTAATTGTTAAGACTTTGATTTGTATCCTTAAACTAACAATTTAATATGTGATGAATTATATTTCAAATGGAATCATGTATTGCAAACGCAATGCTTGTCACAAAAGTATGAAAAAGGTATCTGTCTCTTTGAAGTTACAGGAAAAAGGTTACAGGGATATCTCTGGCATGTTGCACAAATTCTACCCAGGTAAAGGAAAACACATCATACTGGTATCCGGGATATCAACAAGGAAGTGGGTATGGAACAGCTGTTACAGTCTGTCAATTGGCTTCATCGCAGCTGCTAACTCTCACACAATTTCATTACAACACAATGTAATCAATGTACAAGTATGTGAATGTGTGTGTTCAGGTACACGTGTATCCTCTTGTACATGCATTGTGTACATTAATAGATCACAATATTGTACATATACATGTGTAACATCCACTGTCACCTGAAACAAAACTCATTTAGAGCAATTTACAATCCTCTTCAACTCATTAAAACCTTGATGACTATTAAACTGTTATCATTTCAAAGTATCAAAGTCAGTCCTCAGCTTAAAGTTTCATCAAATAAATGCATACTAATGCATTTGTATACATGTAAAGGAAATTAAATTTCATTGTGCATGCATTCCAATCACATGATGTTCTGATCATACACATCATCATACATTGTAATTTCAGAAGACATCACATTTACCTGGATGAAACTTAACTTGATGTAACCAGACAGTTGCCATACAATGCACATGCATGACAAATCGTGCAGATCATACAGTACATGGATCAATGTACCAATCAAGCCCAGGGCATCTAAAGTTGTGATACAACAGGCACTGCCAGAACTTTGACTCAGGCAAGTACTCAAGAGCAATTTTTCAACCCTGCTTACGTGAATGCCAAGCTTGTTTGGCTCATGTCAGCTGATAGAGAAAGCCAGCTGACAGCACTATTTATATTCTACTATAAACAATAAGATCCTTGTAGCTCTCTTCCCTCATTGCCCCAAGCATATATGTATAAATGCCAGACTGTTCAACTCATTCAAATTAATTTGAGTGCAAGTTAAAAATTGTCAGCCTAGTATAGTTTTTCCAATGATTATAACATAGGGCCTACATACAAGATGTACATGTAGTACCCTCTCCCCTTCAGAATTTTCCTTCTCCATCTTCAAATTCTTGCCCTCTAGTCTACTGCACAGTGAAAGCATTGATCCCCGAACTGTCTAGCTGCACTGACGGGTAATCCCATAAAGCAGGTGAAATGTGCGGAAGGGCTACTTGATTTACGAAGGCCAGTACATAATCTGAGGATTAAAGTGCCTTAACCCATTCTTCCAAGGAAAGGGGTCCTGTGATCATTTAATTAAACAGAGGAATATAAATACTGTTCTGAGGGTTTGTGAATGCATCAGTCATCAGGAAATGGACAGACACTGAGCATACGGTGTACATGTAGCTACAGCTGCAGTGCCAAACTGAATATGAAATATGAAAGTTGGAAAGTGAATTAGTGGCTCACATTTCTCAATGAAAACCCTCTGCACATTTGTGTTACTATTTGTAATACAAACAATGAATAATTTTATTTGCTCACAAAATAAAACAAAGTTTATTTCTTTCAATTTTATGCTCAATGTGCCTTACAGTGCTGTATACCTCCATGTATTTTGAAATTGACATCTTGTGACAGCTAATGCAACATTTTCACATCAGTAACATCTACCACATACTGTACCAATACAAGAAGTACAGCTGAACAGCAATGGACAATTTATAACTCTGGTAGCACAGCTTTAATATGAAGTCATGCTCTTTATATTTTAGTGGCAAATTGTGGAGTTTACTAGGTGAAAAATAAAACAATATGCATCTCAAAATAGTCAAGTATCATATCAATTATCATGCTTTTCTATTCATGAGGCTTTGTACATCCTTTGACATTCATAATCAACATGTCATTTCCCCACATAAACTTGAGATTCATTGTCTAACAAAAGTACAAGCAAAAGCCAGTCCCATGAGTGTAGTTTCATGACAACCAATGCACTTGGCCACTAGTTTGATCCATGCAACTCACTGCAGGGAGGACCTCGCAGGGGGCCTGCGAAGTCCTCCCGGCAGTATTTTAATTAAGACCAGGGAGCTGAGTTGAGACAATGTCTCAACTCCCTGATATTAAAGACTACACACAAGGATAGGTTTATTACCCACATTTTGAGCCCCAAATACATGTAAATCATGATATTCTTACTGTACAATGTAGCTTTGCCGATGACAGATACAATCTAAAAAAAAAAAAACTTCGCTTTGATTTCATTACTTTTCTTCAAAATGACTTTCCCACTTCGAAATGTAATAGATAGGCCTACATGTAATATATGTGTTCATGTACACATGTAGAAGCCTAACTATACACAGCCCCGTCGCTGTACACAAGTGTCGCAACAGCGCATGGGGACGCCGTGCGAAGCACAGCGTCTGGTGGGGCTAGTACAGTACATGTACATGTAGAAATGTTCTAGTAAAAGTCACATTTGTAATGAGCCCACCAAATTAAGGCCATAGTTCAACCCACAATCCAAAACAAACAAACAAACAAACAAACAAAAACAGCCATATAAAACTTAAAAGAAAAATAAAGGAAAGAAGAAAGTTTTGATCAGCAATCAGAGTTAGCTTTAAAATGGCAGGAACTTCCGAGATGTCTTACAATTAGGGCCTACCTACACTTAACTATACACAGCCCAGTCGCCGCTGTACATACGTAGCGCGACAGGGCTGTGCCAACGAAGCTCCAAACACGAAGAGGGTCCAACGACCGCATGCGGTCGGATTGAATTTTGATACTTTAGATCATTTTTTTGTCACTTGAAACTCATCTGACGAACAAAATGATAATGAGACTTCATATCTATGCTATGAATATTGAAATTTAGATTAAATAACTTACCTGAAATGATGGTTATATGCAGCATGTGTGAACGGTTCACGAACGGTACATCGTCTTTCACGCCAGGCCATGTCCAATATCCGGAGGTCACATGATCTGAATGCCCTTTCAAAAGGTCGCGCTGTCGACCGTGCTGCTACACTCAAGCAGCGCACGTACGCAAAAGATATCTCCGCAGCAGACGACGTTGGGCAGTACATGTGTACTCAATACGATATAGGTTCTGGAATACGTTCTCAAGCGTACAAGTGCACCTCTCTTCTTCCTCGTCCTTTTCCAATACATTGTAAATACTTATCAAGAGCATTTTTTCCAATAGATATGGATATTGATACGTGCATTTGCAAAATAGCGACAGAGATTTTTGGCCCAAGTTTTGGAGCACTTCCGGTCGCGCATGCGCATAATTTGCAGAGGTCAAGGCGCCATCTTTAATTCTGCAACGATGAACCCCGTCGGTCAGGGAATCCGCCAGAAAGTGTCATTTTTTTTGTCCCACGGACTCATCGTGATGGCTCTCAATGGATTTACGAACATTCTGTAATACAAGCATTCACTTAAGGTGAGTAATGTAGGGTAACGTGTGCATTGTTTACAAGAAACGTACAAATTTTCACAAGTTTTGGAGTTGTGTTGTGGTTCCCCACTGTGAAGGTGCCTGCTCGTAGGTCAGACGCTGTTTCGCGTAGCGTATTAACAGCGTCTGGTCGGGCTAACCTACACTCAGATCTGTCAAAAAAGGGTCAATCAACAAGTGCAGGCGAAGCAATGCCCAATAATGGGAAAGTACAATGTAGAGAGAGTCTTCATATTACATGCTTAAAATTTAACATCTGTTCCAGTCATAAGTTACAGCATGCAGCAAGGAGTTACCGTATTGTATAAAACTCCTTGGTACACTGGTCTGACTCGGAGTCAAGTCACACTGCACTGAACAGTAAAACAGCATGCAACACTGAGAAACAGCTTGTGAGAATATGAGTATGACGGTAAGGCATACGATTATTGCACAAGACAACACACCACACACAGGCTCACAGCTGGTAAGAAGAGATCCCTGCACGACCAATCGACTTACCTTGCTGTACTATCCTCTGAAAGCAGGCTCTATGCTCGAAGTGATCCAAGAGAAGAAGAAGGGTAACCAGCACCTGTAGATTCACACCTTCGATGAGCTCAGAAATTCTTGAAGTATGGGAGAAAACTCTATGCTTTCTTCCTTGTCGCGGGAAAGATGAACAAAGCTTGAAAGCACGTCGATCAATGTTTTGATTATTGTCCGTGCGCGCGACATCGACTTCCATACATGGCTGCTGGCTGGAGTGCCAGGAAAACCCCATAGAGAGTGTACGAAACGTACGATCGGTGAGAAGATTACATTTTGGAATGGGGTTAGTAATATTATCATAATTTAGTCCCTCGCCATGTGGAAGTGAGCTGTCGACGAACAAAGGATTATCATTTTGTTTCCCATGCAGAAAGAATAAAATGTCTTTGTTCTGCAATTTTTTTTTTCAGATAAATTTCAATCCTTATTTTTTTTCACAGATGTATTGTCTTCACGTTATGAGCTACTTATGATGATTTATTTATCTATATACCTACAAACTGTATTCATCTATTTATCCATTTATTTATTTATTTATTTATTTATTTATTTATTTATTTATCTATCTATCCATCTATCTATCTATTTATCTATTTCTTAGTCTTGTTTTCACTGGGTGGCTTCATCAGTGCATAATGATATGTTTCTTCTTATTAAAAATAATCATAATTATTGAAATGACGCACGAATCATGATAATGCTTAGACAAGGATTACGGAACTTGCGTGGGGGAATATTTTCATTTTGGTATGGCATACTGCTTTTGGTAGATTCAGGCTATTTAAAGGGAGAGAATCAGAGACATTTACTGTGGCTCAATTGATAAGATATAATAGTGAAACTAGCATCAATGGTGTCGCAAGCAACATTAGGCCTAAACAGATTTAGAAATCAGAGTCTCGAGTTCCCAGACTAACGCCAGGAACCCGTGCGTGCCCTTGTTGCCGCCTTGTCATATTTTTATGTCTCATTTTTGATCCGGCATTCTTCAAACCTCATCATTATTACTGTTTTTATCACAGACAGCCAGAAGTAATTTCACTTTCTCACGAGCCGTGCTAGATTGATACCGCCAACCGCGATTGTGGTTGCGCTCTTTATTAAACAGGAAAAAGTCACAGTAGGTGATGGCTCCAGCAGAGGGGGGAAAAGAGAAGAAAAAACATACAAACAAAAAGGAAACGAACGTTTAGCGCGTTGCTTTTGTCTCATATACTTCCGGTAAAGGCCAGAGACCTCCGCCGTTTCTGTATACACAAAATGATGTTCTTTGTGTGCATATCTAGTATGTGTGCGTGTTTTGTTGTCAATTTTATTTCTGAATATTTAGACATATGTGTATATATATATATATATATATATATATATATATATATATATATATATATATATATATATATATATATATATATATATATATATATATTATGATACATAATAAATGTCAGGCTAATAAATAAGCATTATCGAAGTTTCTCTTTCGCCCTTTCTCTAAATATCTATACGTAATTTTTGGGCCTATTAAGATGATTAGTCAACTGGGGGGGGGGGGGCGAGGGGAAAAGGAGAGGAGACACACAGACAGACGGACATACAGACAAATGGAAAACTTCCATCGCGCGCGCAGATTACTAGTACTAGTATACATCTTTCTACTATCCCCCCTCCCTACCAAATGAAGTCATCCTAGCTTATCCTTCCGATAGTACCGTGTGAGGTTCTGTACTGTGCACACCTTCATGTTTACAATCGATCTTTCCCGACCGTCGTATAACATGGTACGTATAGTACGGATAACCACCCCCGCGCGCCGTTGGGTTGGTGACAGGGGACAAAAATAGAATATTGCGAAGTTTGTTATGATCTCTATGCAAATGAGAAAGTGGCGGAAAAGCTCGTTGTAGACTTTGACCCATAGGAATATAAGCGCGAGATACACACGTACAGTTCCAAATGCCTTCCATCTGTGTAAAACGTTGTTAGTTCTCTTTTGCACTGCCGTTTTGGAGGGAATATCGTGACTGTACACGTGGATTTCATTTTTTCCCATTCAGCAAGCTTGAATAGCTGGCGTTATACAAAGGGCAAAATTTTGTGAGCAAATATAGAGAAGAGGGAGAGAGAGAGAGAAAAAAAACAACAACAACACACACACATAACAGGACAACTGAGCTATGAAATACTTGACAAACATGGCAGTCTGTATCGAGAATGTGCCTTGTTGTTGTTTTTTTTTTTTTCCTGTTGCGTGATTAGCATCAGGATTTGACGTGATATCAGCATGGAACAATCGACCTTTTCGTCTTTGCCAAAACTGCTAAACTCGAATTAGTATGAGCTGTTTGATACTGGCACATATCATCATTAAACTACCCGAATGGTTGAATCTCGAAAATAATAGTAATAATAATAATAATAATAATAATAATAATAATAATGATAATGATAATGATAATAATAGTAATAATAATAATGATAATAATAATAATATATACATATATATATATATATATATATATATATTTATTTATTCATTTATTCATTCACTTATCTATATATGATTTCATAATATTGTGTATGCGTGTGTGTGCGTGTGTATGTGTCGATCTATCCACGTATTGGTATTTACAGATTGATAAGAGAAAAACGCCTAAATGCATTTGAGGCAACAATAATATTATATATATATATATATATATATATATATATATATATATATATATGTATATATATATATATATATATATATATATGTATATATATATATGTATATATATATATATGTATGTATATATATATATGTGTATATATATATATATATGTATATATATATATATATATATATATATATATATATATAGTGTGTGTGTGTGTGTGTGTGTGTGTGTGTGTGTGTGTGTGCTCATTTCGTTTTACATCAGTCACGATTCAAGATTGCAAGCAAATATCACAGGAAGAAAAAAATGAGAAAGAGAAGGGATGGCAAGAGAAGTGGAGAAGTATACCTCGGTATATAAAATCCTTTGATCCTGCAATGTCGCAAATTGTGTTGTACGCCACGCGACGAACGACATCATAATTATCGCACGATTTTCACGTGTAATACATCGCGTTAAAAAAAAAAAAAAAGCTGCCTACTGCCGTTTATAGATCACTAGTTACAACTTTTCTTTAAATAGAGATAATTTTAGTAACTTAACTTCAAGAATATTTGTTGAAAGAAAGCAGTTCTTAAGCAGAGGGATGGAGGTTGAGGTGCCTCCCTCTACAAATGAAATTTGTAAGATCGCAGCTGTTGATCTACTTAGTATACTTACAAATTTCATTTGTATATAGAGGGAGACAAAATCGAAGAAAACTCACACCTCAGTGTATTTATTTTGCCTCCTTTTTTAAAATAAATTTTCTAGCAAGTTTTCATTGAAACATTTCAAGAAAGTTCACTTCATATTTTATTCATTTCTTGTTTTTGTAAAAGAAGGGAATCGGTTCTAAGTAATAATACCCGTTTATTTGAAGATACCTATCAGTGCCGATTGCATCCCGTGTCTGTTCTACGTCTAGATTTAGTGACCCGTAGCTTTCATGAGATATTATAAACCCTGGATATAGCCTCGATATCTTTTATTTCACGGAGTCTTCAAAACATGCCTGCTTCGTTGATCCTCAGTACGAGGATGTAATTTCATTAGCTAGTACAATAATGTTGTTGTTGTTGTTATTGTTGTTGTTGTTGTTGTTGTTGTTGTTGTTGTTGTTGTTGTTGTTGTTGTTGTTGTTGTTGTTGTTGTTGTTGTTGTTGTTTATTGATAGCAAGATAAATGGAGCATCGTGACCTCGGGTTGTAAATAGAAAATCGATTTTGGTTTTCACCAAAGGATTTCTATCTGTATTCTTGATGATCCTTGAAATGCCACTTTTAATATCACAACTTTTTAAAATCTGAATTCTTAGGACTGCCCGTTTGCCCTGAATTACAAAACATCACGATAGTATAACACTGGCAGACGCGGGGGTCTTATAATATAGCATCATTGGTATTGTAACAAGCATTCAATTACAGCGGCATTCTGATGAAATGTAGATCACTTTGAATGACAACATCTTTTTACTATAGTATTATTATCATTACGAGGTTTCTGTACCAATCCGCATTCAAAAAAAAAAAAAAAAAAAAAAACTTAGGGTTTACACTGAATGGTGTACACAGACCGGTCTCAGTGGTAATGGCAGAGCAGAACAATATACTGCGTATATACTGTGGATATATACCAGCAACATCGGGGGCATCGGAATTTGAAACCCCTGTTGTTGACTACAAATTTTCACCTATATACCCGCAAAAAAGGAGAAAAAAAGCAGGGGGCATGTTTTGCATGCCCATACATAATTATTATGTTATACGGTCAAGGTATATACAGAGTTTCCACTACAATGCAACAGTTGAGGCAACGATATTAGTTTATGCTCATTATTATACGGGTATATATCCTTAAACTCGTGAGTATAATATTATGTAGACATACGGGCAAAGATAAGGACCTCGCACCATTGATATTAAAAAAAAAAGCAACAAACGAGGACATCACTGGTAAACTTCCTCTTTTATGAAAGTGCAATGTTCTCGTATCATTTTATCACCCCGTTATGTTTTACATCCGTTCAGAGAGAATATCCATGACCCGATTGATATAATTTGACTGCACACTTTCATTAATGTGTGGTCTGACTCTATACCTCGAGCACTGTGCAACTGATTTCAACGGACATTCGACTTTATTTCAAAGTTCACCTCTTTCATAATCTCGCCTCGTTTCATTAATGATTTTATTGTTTTATATCTATACTTTGGTATATAATTTTATCATATTCAAACGTGTATAATTATATTGAATGGTTATAAAACATTGAATTGAATAACCTCTTCACAGTTTTTTAAGCCTAGTAGTGGATGTACCATATGGTTTTGAATACGACATTCATATTGCACATGTCAAAAAAAAAAAATTGGACATTCCGATACGTACAAACACTATAACACACACGCACACATATACACACACAGACCCACACATCCCTCTAAACTAACAAGCTTATATATCATAACCCACAAATCAACAACTTCGAAGAAATTGAGACGTATTATTTTTATTGACATTGTGTGATCACTCAAACCATTATTGACTCAATGTTTTCTAGATAAGCAAAGTTCTCGAGAAAGAATAAAGGGATGGTATAGAATTGGTTAAGATGAGGATTCAGTCTTTAACTCTTTGCGAGATACTAAGAAACCACTTTATGAAAGGTTAAAGAGCATACAATTCTGAGGAGAATTCAAAGTTTATTTGATGAAAATTGGTTTGAAGTTGCAGAGATATCCAAAAACAAAGTAAAACAAAGAGATCTTGATAAAAGGTGATGGGTCCCACCTTTTATCAGGAAAACTTTGTTTTGGATATCTCGGCCATTTCAAAACCAATTTTCATCACATGAACTTTAAATTTCTCTTAGAATCATGAGATATGCTCTTTCATATTTCATCTCATTTCATATCTCATCATCTCAAAAATCTTCATCAAAAACTGTCGGAAACCTCAAGCCACACCTAAGCCGAAACTGTACCATTCCTTTAAAATCCCAGCAAGCGCTGTCTTTTGTCGCATTGAATCATATTTTATATATATATATATATATATATATATATATATATATATATATATATATATATATATATATATATATATATATATTCTTAACAAGGCTTCAAGATCAAAATACACTTTAACACACTAATAAATGGCAACGAGTGAATATTGATAGAAAAAAAGTGCAAATCTCAAATGAAAAAAAGAAGAAGATAAATTGTAGGGGGCGCTATTGCAAAAAGCGCAGAGAATAGTTATCATTTTCTTTGTCATCCAGATGTTGAGCTTGGTTGAGTTTGGTGGGCAAAGACAAATTAAAACAAACAAACAAACAAATAACTAAAAGCATGGAAAGCAAATAAAAAACAACAGCAACAAATGGTTACATTGCTACATTCACACCTGAACTTTATCTGTATTCTTTTACAATCACAGGCATGTAACCTGACAGCATCTGTTGTTGTTGTTTTAAAGAAAGAAAGAAAGAAGAGAGAGAGAAAAATTGGGGCTCTATACAAATGACAGCATCTAAATGTTTTCTGACAGTTGATCACAGATTATGTACATGCAGCATGCTTCACTTACTTTCCTTGTCTCCTTTCGAATATCACCACACTAATCTCGAACATCCTAAAACAAAATGACAGTTCAATTATAATAGAGACTATTCTATTTGCAAATCCTTTCTGGTCCGTCTCATCCCGTTTGAATCACCGTATACTGGACTCAATCCGTTTTTAGCTTCGAGCCTAAATTCCGCGTACGTTTTCAAAACATGGGATGATAACAATATTTTCTTATACCCTCACCTGCGGTGCTGAACTTCATATCGATATTGCACGCATGGTGCATGCTTGAATCATGGAGGTGAACCTCTCTTCCACCTCCCTGCTTGAATCTAGAGACGCACTGAAATAATCCTGGCATTGAGATTTCATATCCAGCGGGAGTCTACTGACTTGACGTAGAATGTCACGCATACAGATTCTATTACAACAGTGCTCATCAAGCCGAGTATAACCTATATATATTATTAATTTTCTGCAAATTAAGTAAATACTCTTTAACATTTTTAGCGTGTTTTTTTCTCTTCTGATAACTGATGGAATAATCGTCATTCGGTATGATTTTGATGTATTTACTGGTCATCTACATATCAAAGTGAAAGAAATTTGACTTTATTTGAATAACAATATCAACATTAAGATTTCCGGATTTTTTGGTTGTCCTCAATATTACTAATTGATTGTTTTGTTGGAATGTAATTATTCTCGCTGGAAACATGGTGAAATCAATATATTGAATGCTGTTATGACAACAATGCTATGGTTTGCGATAAATATTGATGACTAATTATGTTGGGATAAAGTCTGTAAAGCTTTTAAAAGGAATTATTTTACAATTCTTTTGTTATGCAAATGAGATGAATCTTGAAATGTAATGATTTCAAATAATGACCTACAAGGCATTAAACAGATGCTCGAGTGTTACTTTTAATCTATCATTTCATCGAAACTGGCATAAATGGAAAAAAATCATGGGTATGAATAATTTTGCAGGCAAGTGAACATACATTATTATGCCAGCCGATATGTTTAAGCATGGTAGTACAGAGTATACATACCACAGGCCCCATGGTTGTGGGGCGAATCCAGGAACTCCGTAAAGGGGGGCTTTACACAATTGAAGGGGGCGCATGCGCTCCTATTTTTTCTTTTTATTTCTTTTGTTAAAAAAAAAAGAAAAACATAAAGGGGAGGGGCGCCCAGTGGGCCCCGCCTGGATCCGCCACTGTAGCATATTGAGAACAACAATGGATGGAAAGAGGGAGAAGGAGGGGAAGAGAAGGTAAAAACAAAATCCTATCATACCAATGGGCGCGGGAGTTTTTAAGAGGGAGGAGATTTCAAACATATAATCACGTTCGGTGAAGATTTATAATATAATGTATAATTAATATCAGAATCTGGAAGAGTTATGGAAGAGTTGCTCTTCCATAACGTCAACTCTCTTCTATTATGAGTCTTATTCTGAATTAAACCAAGAAACAAATAATTAAAAACGAATTAAACTTGTCAAATTTGTCCAAGTGTCTCTCGATAATACTTCAGAAAAAAATAATAGACTACAATGACAACATGATATCTTACAGAGATGGATATACTTTTGGTCGAGATGGGGATTAAGGTTTTAACTTTTTTTTGCGAGATAATCAAAAACCACTTACGGTAGATCAAAGGACACTTTGATGAAAATCGGCTTTGAAATTAGTCAGATATCCAGAAATAAAGCAAAACAAAGTAGTCCTAATAAAAGGTGGGGAAGCACCATCAGACATAAGTATGCAAAAACATCAGGTTGGAGAAGGAATAAATCTCTGTCAGGACCATCATCCTAAGATCTTATTGATATCAAAATAATAAAAACTTGTTTCACACAGGAGGCAAAGATTAAAATTGAATAACGAGTGCCTCGCCGTTGATGGCGCACATGCTGTGTGACCATCAAAAAGATTGGGATTTGGTAACCGAAGACTTTACAGATCCATCATGGCGGCTCTACGGCATCTGTCGCTTGCCTCAAAATCGGGTAAGTACTCGTAGTTGTAATCATACTTGTATGATGGTATTAGCTGAAGTCGTTCCAAAAAGTTGTGATTGACTTGATATTAGATTCTGAGTTATTATAGAAGTCATATTTGTGCAAAATATAAGCAAAACATATTTAGGGTGGACAGAATAGTCCCATGTGTTCAAAATGGTGTAGTGTAAAGTATAAGTGTAAATACAATGTAGGTCTACCGTCTAGGTCCTACTGCAATGTTTTAGAAGTAGAATCTATAAAGCTTCAGTTAACTGTCATTAGTGGCAACATAATACTATATTTTTATTGAATTGCAATTTGGAAGCAAAGTGGGTTTTGTTTTTGTTATCATGATATTGCTATAGTGTCTAGACTCTATAGGGATATTTATAACTGTGAAAAGATGTAACGTCAATTTACATCACGGTATGGTCGCCACTGCGGTAAGGTCACAAGACATTCACATCGCATGTAACGCACGCCGCGATCGGAGATCAGGTTGGGCAACGGATTTTCATCACTCTCAAAATACATTCGTAATTCACCTTTTTCCTCCGTAAAAACACAAATAATTTTAGGCCTAATCAAAATATATTTTACCATATGTAACAGGTGATAAAACCATTTTTAATGCGAGGATGTTTTTGATTTAGAATGGATTTCAGGTGGCAGATTAAGGGAGATTTTCAAATGCGGTGATCGACAATGCCTCCTTTATTGAAGCGTATGTATAACACACACGCTAATAATATGTGGCCGGCTATGGGCGGCAAACTAATTCAGTGCCGATATTAGTTCGCCAGCCCGGACGTGCACAAGAATTGCACACAAGTGGCGACCATACGGTAATTGACGTTAAAGTTTAAGTTACGACATGCAGTCAACAGCTGCAACTAGGATCTATCTAGTCTAGTGTAAATAAATGTATAGTTTCACCGCTGATAAAAACCTCCCCAGGGGAGTACAGCCCAGCGTGGGGAGGAGCTAGTAGAGAGAGTAATATATTGCATAGGCACAGTGCACGCACGACAGCGACCGCACTGACCTCGGCTCCTATGATTCTTGTGTACATGTGCATAGGCCCGCGCTCGTGTGTGTTTGTGAGCTTTATGTGTGTGTGTGTGCATGTGTGCAGCTTGTATGGGGAACACTGTGTGCCGCTGGGTTATGTACTTCCACAGCGGATAGTGCGGATGCAGAGCGAGTGGAGCTGTAGCTGTAAGTGATGATCACCCCTACGGTGGCGCTCTTCAATATGCTTCAAAATGTGTGGATTGACTGTTAGAAAACTCCTTAATTCAGTAAATAGTATGTCTACATTTATTTTTAAATATTTTAAATTAATAACGTTACTCATACTGATTAAAATTTTCATATTTTTGATTTTGATCCTTTACTCACAATTTGGAACCATTTTGAGCCCTGAAACGAAATTATACCAAAGGAAAATTTGTACTTAAAAAATGTTTGCATGAATGATTTGACTCATTTTGAATTTAGCCGAGTCTGGGACCGATGCGATGGGAGTAAACATAGATGTAGTAAGTTGACTGATGAAGGAAAGCAGGTATATCATCATTATGCATATACATTGTATGTCTAGTATACTCATGACTAGACTCTAGGAGAGACTTTTAGTTTGACCCACTTGTACCAGCATTATTTGTCATGGGAAATACATGCTGGGTTCTATGGGAAATGAACAGCTAATGACATTCCCCTGCATGTTCACTTACAAAAATGCGAACATCGCGCGCACAGTGCAGATTACAAATTGCAGTATTTTTACTCTTAGGATGTCAGCTCAGGCGTCTGCAAAATAGATTCATCCCACTGATGTCATCATGTTATCTCACACACAGCACACACACACACACACACAACACTCAACAAAGAAAAGCAGTTCCTGGATTGACTATTAGGATACACAGACGCCGTGGGAAGGGCGTCTGTGTACATTAGTGTACATTGCATTGTGAGCTAGCTCATGATCACAAAGCAACACGGAAGCAAGCCGAGTGCGAGGTTTGTGTTATCGGTCCTTTATAATCGAATATGTGAGAATTTCTTCTGCTATCGATCGTACGATGAATCTCGCACAATCACGCATGCTGCCGTGTTCACTCGCGTGTGTCGGTGGTACCCCGCGGGAGACCAAAATCGGGTTTCTTTCGAGCAATACTGTAGTACTTATAGTGTTATTTAAAACCTTATGTCTGCAAATGCCAAATTTCTATCATTTTTGTGAGAGAATATGAAATTCTGTTTCCCATTGTGATAATAATGATGATGGCTTGTGATGATGACTATTATCAATTTTGAATTATCATCATCAAATTACCAAGGCCCAGGGAAACCTTTATCATCAATATCTAATGTACAATGTGATTCATTTCTGAAGTGTCATATTATCCAAACAAGAATCATTGTCACTGCATTAGTAGAAACAAACAAGAGTGTAAAGTAATTCTGTTATTTCATTTTGCACAGGGACTGCTCTGCTGTACAATGCACTGAAGCCAGTGACATATGCATCGGCAAGAACATGTTATAGTAAGTGCCATTACTCATGTTTTGGGGATAATGTGTTGGTGATTTTGCTTGAGTCAGTTTTACATAGGTTCTTGTTTGTTTGTGTGTGTGTGTGTGTTTTGTAGATTAAAGAACATGAAGTATCTTAAGTTGACATTTCCCAGAGAAGTACCTATGATACATTTTAATTGCATTCAAAACTGTTCTTTTTTTTAATCAATATCTAACTTATGCTAGTTTATTAAGGACTGTTGGGATATTTTTCACATTGTATTTGCAGTATGCATCCTTTTGCAACAGGATCAATTACTAGTCCAATTATTTGTTGATATGAAAACTTTGTTGATTTGAATTGGAAACACCATACATACATTTCCTCTCCGAATAAGTTTTAATGGACAGTATGAACTGATAACTCAACATGTAACTTCTGTTGTCAGGTAGGAATCTTTAATCATGACCTTGGTGTATAAATGGGTACCTGGTAATGCTAGGGTGATAGTAATGGCAGGGTCCTCTTGGAAAACAGTGTCAACACTGAAGAGGCTACCCTGGATAAAGACAGGGTTCCCAGTCCATCAGGGAAATCAGGGGATTTTTTTTTTCCAGTCGGGGAAAAGTCAGGGAATTTTGATTGGCCCAGAATTGAAAGTATATTGTAGTCAGTAAGACTCTGTTATATTTTGTTGCATATCAAAATAACATCCATTGGATGAAACTGGATGAAAATTGGATGTTGAACTGGAAATGAGTTGAAATAGTTATCATGGAAATTTGATACTTCGTCACGGAAAAATGAGGGAATTATCAGGGAATTTTGTTTTCTTGAAATGCTGGGAACCTTGAAAGAAGACCATGTTGTTGTTGTTGTTGTTGTTGTTATCATTATCATTATTATTGTTATCAGACAAAGGGACATACATGTGTGTTTATTGAGGAGAGTGCATTCTAAACCAGCTCAGAAACTTGTGCTTTATGGTTGTACTGCTTGAGAGTGCTCATCATATATGTATGTATCATCTTGCAGAGTATGTGAATGCCACAGAGCCCGGAGACACCATGAGGGACATCACAGACAGGGCCGCCTCCACACTTTTCTTCACCGAGCTGATAAGAGGTAACACAGCCCTCGCCTTGTTCAGTGGCTGCCAGCTTAGAACTAGTTCTCATAATAATAATTGTAATATCCATTTTTATATAGCCTAGCTTTTAAGAGAAAATAAATCAATGTCACTGAGCATATTGATGGAAGGAAAATATATACAAAAATGAAATTAGACAAGACAGTGAGAGAAGAGGAAATTAGGTAAGATGAAAAGTGACAAAACTTTGAGATAGAGCACAATGTAGTCACTTTGTAACACCTAATGTTTTAACAAAAAAAAAAAGGGACAAAAAGAAGAAGATATACCTGTATGTTGCATGGTTTCAGAGAAAGTGTAGATGACATTAACTGCACCATGGTGATTACCAGGTATAACTTGTTAAGTGTTTCTGTTGCATGGATCAAACCATGACTTTCATTTTATCTTGTTCCCTCTAAAATGTGACAATGTTTTTCTTCTGATAGATAAGCGTTTGCAAATGAGAACATGAGGGGAGCTACAGAACCAATCATTTTCCATGGTGTGGCTGCATGTCGGCAGTAGAAGCAATATTATACTGCTTTTGCCAGGGACATTGTATGGTATTTGGTTACGTAAAAGAAGAAAACCCAAACAAACAACAAACTGCTTCTTATGAGAATAGTCATTGTCAAATTGTGCATGTTTTGCATTAAGTGAGATTGGGAGGCCACTGATCACTACAAGTAGTGGGATTGGTATTGTCAAATGTTGAATTTCAGTTATGATATTATTATGATTATGAAATCTCAGGGAATAATTTTTCCTGGTATCGCATCGCAATTTTGCTATGCATTTTTACACCACTACTTCAAAAACTAACTTTTGTGTAGCAGTTTTCTTTCATATAGAAGTGTATGGGATACTATTTCAAATATTGTTCATCAGCTGAAATTGCTAATCAAATTTCAGTCGGAAAATTATTCCCTGAATCTACTCTCTCATGTAATCTGATAATGTCATTTATATATTTTACTGAATCATGTTAAAAATGCAAGATGCATCATGAATAGCATAAAATTTTTATTATTCATAATTTTCTGTAACAATCAAAGTGAAAGACTTCTGATTGTTAGATGTTCTTTGTAGTATGTAATGTATTCTGTTCCTTGAATAATATGTTATTTGTATTTCATATATGTATCACTGCAAAGCATATTTCCACAATTTTATTAGTGGACAATGCAATATTCAATTCAGTTTCAATTGTCATCTTTATCCTTAAACATGTGTTCTTCTTACACACCACTGAAAGGTTTGGGCATGACACTGAGTTACCTCTTCCGGGAGCCAGCCACCATCAACTATCCATTCGAGAAGGGACCCCTCAGCCCCAGGTTCCGGGGAGAGCATGCCCTCCGCAGGTATCCCTCTGGTGAGGAGCGTTGCATTGCCTGCAAGCTCTGTGAGGCCGTCTGCCCAGCACAGGTTAGTGTTGGTGCTGTTTTTTTATCCCTGTGTCTGGCCTTTCTGAGGGTTTGTTTGATTCTGGGATGGATTTTGTTTAGTTTAGTTTAGTTTTGTTTTGTTTTGCTTATTTGTTTGTTTTATCGATTTGATTATCATCATTTTTTTTTTTTTTTGGGGGGGGGGAGGGGCTATCTTGAATGAGAGTTCTAATGCTTGACATAATGTGTGTACAAGTCTTACTTTCTTGAGACCACATTTAGTCCTGTCTTTTTCTTGCTGTCAATTTATCAGCCTTACAGAGAGTCATGAACTTATTCACTTTTGGAATTATTACTTTGGTTACTTTGTACTTGTTTCTTTGTTTGATTTCAATTATTTATGTTTTATTTGCATATTTGGGCACTCATTGCACTATATTTTGTTTTTGCTTTGTTTTGTTATTTTTTTTAAGATGTTGGTAGAAGAGCATTACTGGAAGCCCAAAGGCTATCCTATCTGTTTTGAATTTTGCAGTGAAGATTACCCAAAATAGTTTATTGACAACACCGTAGACATAGGTATGATGGTGTAAGCACAGCGCAAGTCAACATGACATCGTATGAAAACAGATAAAAAGAAAATTAAACATATTTTCACTTTTCTGGCATGATAAAGAACTCTTGACATACTGTCTTCAGAAATCAAAGGAAATAATATTACCATTAACATATGTCAGTATCAAGTCAAAGTGCACTTTTCAAGAACATCAAAATTTTAAAGAATTTGCTATCCATTTTCTTGCATCGTTTTCCACACATGACTTCAAAAAGTGTTGTAGTCTTCTCATCAAGTGATGGCGGCACCAAACTTTAAAGATTCATAACTTTTCAATGGATTATGTGATTTTCCGTAAATTTCACCGATGTGTTCTCCTAATATTGCTTTATTCACTCATTCACATACACATACATCAACATGTATATTTGGGTTTCATTCCCCTTTAAGACTTGTGACTGTGAGCAGACTGAGTGAAGGATTGAAATCTGTCTGTGGTATTGTATGAAGAGTGAATCATAACAATTAAGAGTTTGACATTGGTGGTCTTTTGCTTCGTGACAGGCAATCACCATCGAGGCAGAGCCCAGGGCTGACGGAAGCAGGCGGACGACTCGCTACGACATCGACATGACAAAGTGCATCTACTGCGGGTTCTGCCAGGAGGCGTGTCCCGTGGATGCCATTGTTGAGGTGAGAGGGCAACGTGTACAGATAATGAGTATGCAGTTATCTTTTACCGTGCACTCCCACTAGAGTTTTAACAAAATTCCTGAAGTAGAAATTCAGGTCCCAAAAGTATCATCTATATCATATCATTATATACTTTACTGTTTGGCTACAATGAAGGAATCTTTCAATTGGGGTCAGCTAGTGATATGATGTCACTGACATTTTCTTGCTTAAACAATGCATGCTCCTTCATTGTGAAGGAATGACAATGAAGGAGCTTCTCTCTAATTCTCTCTAATTTATGGTTTATATGGAGACTAAACTTGGTCTGATTTCCAGAATACTGGCTCCAGTTTCAAGGTACAGTGCAGACCTGTAATTACATGCAGGTGATCGTGGTGATTGTTTGCTGAATTTGGGTCACATGATCTATGTATTTTTGATTATCAGCTTTTAGATACCATCCTTTTTATACCCCCACCCACACATAGTGTCTATGAGGATATATAGGAGTCACTCTGAGGTCGGTTGGCCGGGTGGTTGGGCAGTCGGTCCGTTGCAAAATCTTGTGGATCGAACTACTCTCTAATTTTATGAGCAATTGACCCCAAATTTGGTATGTGTAACTGATATTAAAGGTAAATGTGCAAGACACCTTTTTTGTTAGTATCGCATAATGCATTGCCATGGCAATGGCAATTTTAAAAAAAAAACTGAATGAGGAGGCCCAACTATTATAACAATTTAAACTTGCAACTGGCCTTCCAGCCATAGAGCACCCTGAAATAATTGCCATTTACTAATGTTGTGTTTCCCTTTTCACCCCCCCCCCCCCCCCCCCCTGTCGCCTCTCAAACATACAGGGCCCCAACTTTGAGTTCTCCACAGAGACCCATGAGGAGCTACTGTACAACAAAGAGAAGCTCCTAAACAACGGAGACAAGTGGGAGGCGGAGATTGCTGCCAACATCCAGGCCGATCATCTCTACAGATAGGAGGATGGCCAAAGGATGACTTTTGCCGTTTTTGCTTCTGGAGAAAAATCCCGTCAAATAATAAGAGCTTTTATCTATAGTTTATGAAACATTGACACTTTAAGATCACCAATACATACTCACTTTACGTCTTCTGAAGAGACAGAAAGCTTGACAGAGGTGTAGTTCTCTCGTATGATTGCAGTCAGTTGTATGAAGATGAATGAGGACATCATAGGAAATTTTTGGACTTCCTTCACTCATTTCAAGTGTTTTGCCGCCAGAAAGTGCAGTATGGCACAGGTTTGAAAAGCAAAATTGATATTCATGTACAATGTATCACTTGTTGTAGTGTGACCCATATTCTACACTCGTACATCATTAAATTTGTGCAATTTAAAAAAGCAGACTACATTTGTCACATAGAGTTTGGTTTCCTTTGGTTTGATTTGTCAACATTTGATATGCAATAAACATAATTGATTTTATTGCATCCACAGTGGGAAAAAGAACATTATTAGTTGTGTCAAGATGTCGATCAGAAAGAATGTGTTTCATTTTGCAACTAAATTCTACAAAATCTGTTCTGAAATGCTGACCTGTGCTCTCCATACATGGCTTTAATCCAGATGTTCACGAAAAATGTCTGTCGCACAAATTTAGCACTTAAATGGGGCATCGAGTTGCTTCTCTTTGCGGTAGTTTGTGTAAGCTGTGTAAGGTTAAGCAGTTATACGTCAGCATTACTTGCGGGAAATCTCTGTCCAGCTTTCAACTGTTACACAAAAGCAAGAACAAGGAAAGCTAGAGTTTGATGAACCCTCTCAGGACATTGACCCCAAAGGGCCTTCTGTGAGCCAACAGATTGCCAGTGGTACAGTGGAACCTCATTATACAGAGGTCAGATTTGACAAAACCCTCTTATAACAAGGCGATTTTGCAGATCCCAACTCTTTATAAATGTATTTCCTCTTTATACATGTATTTCTTTGTTTTTGTATCCTAATATAGCAAGGTAAATGTCGTGGTTTTTAGGTCCTAATTATGAGGAGATTCCCCCATACCTACAGAATTAAAGTCTGGAAGCTCATCAAATCTTATCTGCATAAATTTGACATGTTACATTGCTTGTATCAGTCCCTGCAAAATAAGAGTTGAACACTCCACTCATAAGCTTGGCGTGAAAGATTACCAGAGACTACTGTGTGTGTGTAGATTGTATTTTCATTCTGATGCTTGCGTCATCAGAGATGCCCTGACTTTCAGACTAACAAGGTCTGATTGTTTCATTTTGCTTTACATGAAGTATGAGGAAAGCTTTGAGAGTCACAAGAAATTATTTGATAGGGCGGTATTGTGTTGCTGCACTCGTATGTGGGAGAAACTCGCGAGGGTATTTTTTAAGGTGTAATAATATGCACCTGGAAACAAAAGAATGAAAAAATGTGAGAGCTTGGTGACGGTTGGTCGGAGAATAAATATTAACTATTACATATTTGTTTGAGTCCAGTCAATTGCTTTATCCACGAGTGCTGTCTGTGTGCTGTGAATCATTGGCTTTCAGTGAAATTCAAGTCCATGTTTAAGTGGATTGTCTTGTATATAAGTGTGTGTATGTAGACCTATGAAGCAGATCCTAATAAAATTATTAGTTGCGAATGTACAAGTGATTAAGCATTCATTTGCCCAACACATGATTTCGCTCATGACTGATCATAAGTACAGTGGAAACTCGATATAAAAGAGATCTGATACTGTATAACAAAATACCCGATATAGCAAACTAATTTCTCCGGTCCCAATGAATTTATTTCCTTTGTTTTGTATTGTTCATTGACTACTGATATAACAAAATGTCTGATATAAAGAACAAATTGTCTTGGCCCCAAGGATCTTGTTATGCTGAGTTTCCACTATAAAGTACAGTGACGAGTCATTAGCACTTTCACTTCACGTTGGTGACTGAGCGAGATTTAGTTTTTTTGCGAAAATGGCAAAACAAATAAAACAAGGAAAAGTAGAAATTACGCGGTGCGTAACATATGTCCCCGCCGGAAGTAGCATTTTGTAACAAAATGTGCAATATAGGTAAAAAATCAAGGTCAAAGGTCAAAGAAGTCAAAGGTCAAAATTCTGTGTAGAAGTTTTGAAGCCCTCACCTAGTGCCATCACATAAAGCAAATGGAATCGAAATTGGGTTAGAAATGGCGAAGGAGTAGCATTTTGTAGCCAATGTACAATATAGGTCAAAAATCAAGGTCAAAGGTCAAAGAAGACAAAGGTCAAAATTCTGTGTAGAAGTTTTGAAGCCCTCACCTAGTGCTATCACATAAAGCAAACGGAATCGAAATCGGGTTAGAAATGGCGAAGGAGTAGCATTCTGTAGCAAAATGCACAATATAGGTCAAAAATCAAGGTCAAAGGTCATAGAAGTCAAAGGTCAAAATTCTGTGTAGAAGTTTTGAAGCCCTCAACTAGTGCCATCATATAAAGCAAACGGAATTGAAATCGGGTTAAAAATGGCGAAGGAGTAGCATTTCGTAGCAAAATGTACAATATAGGTCAAAAATCAAGGTCAAAGGTCAAAGAAGTCAAAGGTCAAAATTCTGTGTAGAAGTTTTGAAGCCCTCACCTAGTGCCATCACATAAAGCAAACGGAATCGAAATCGGGTTAGAAATGGCGAAGGAGTAGCATTTTGTAGCAAAATGTACAATATAGGTCAAAAAATCAAGGTCAAAGGTCAAAGAAGTCAAAGGTCAAAATTCTGTGTAGAAGTTTTGAAGCCCTCACCTAGTGCCATCACATAAAGCAAACGGAATCGAAATCGGGTTAGAAATGGCGAAGGAGTAGCATTTTGTAGCAAAATGTACAATATAGGTCAAAGGTCACGACTGAAATTCTGTGTAGAAGTTTCAAAGCTCCCATGTAGTGCTATCATATAAAGCAAACAGAATCAAAATTGGCTCATAAATGACAGAGAAGTAGCAAATTGAAGATTTTGATCACACACGGACGCACACACGGACACACGGACGGACGGACGGACGGACGGACGGACGGACACACGGACACACACACGTACGGAGCCCGTTTCATAGTCCCCTGCTCGAACTCGTTCGGCGGGGACAACAAATACACATCATTTTGTTTGGGCGTTTGCGTAATTACTTATGAAGTAAACTTGATGAGGTGACATTGCATTTTTTTTTTATACCCCCGCCAAACGAAGTTTGAAGGGGGTATATAGGAATCAGCGGACAGTCGGGCGGTCGGTCGGGCGGTCGGTCCGTTACAAATCTTGCGTCGTGAACTACTTCCTCAGTTTTCAACCGATTCCCATAAAACTTGGCACAGATGTGTGCCTTGGGTTGTAGATGTGCAAGACGTATTTTTTGACAGTACCCAGAAGTACGTTGCCATGGTAACGGCATATTATGGGCAAGAATGGGTACAAATCTTGCGTCGCGAACTCCTCCCACAGTTTTTGATCAATTTTTATGAAATTAGGTACAGATGTTCATTTGAATATGTTAATGTGCAAGACATATATTTCCGCAGTGGCAAAAAGTGCGTTGCCATGGTAACGGCATGTTATTGGTAAAATATAGGGCAAAATGCTTCATGGCAAAACTGCTTCATCAGTGTTCTTCCAATTCTCATGGAATTCATATTGAATGTTTGTCTTAGGATATAGGTCAGCATGACACATTTCTTGACAGTGACAAAAAGTATGTTGCCATGGTAACAGCTCACATATTATGAGCCAAAATGATGGAAAAATTTGTGTTGCAAACTACTTCCTCAGTTTTTGCCCAATTTCCATGAAACTTGGTACAGATGTGTGCCTTTGGTTGTAGATGTGCAAGACGCATTTTTCGATAGTACCCGAAAGTACGTTGCCATGGTAACAGCACATTAATGGCAGAAGATCAAGGAAAGATCTTGCGGATTTAACTACTTCCTCAGTTTTTTGACCAAAGCTTATGAAATGTTGTTTTGACCAAAGTTTTTGAAATGTTGTTTGGCGGGGGTATAACCAGTCGCTGTAGCGACATTTCTAGTCTTCTTTTCATTTTCTCTTGTCTTAACAAAATACATAGAGGGGGCACCATGGGGGATGCGCCCCCTCTCGATCCATGGCGTCAACCACAAATGGCCAAACTCATTGCTTGCATTACAGGGGCGGATCCAGGAATTTTTGAAAGGGGAGGCGAAAGGGGAGGCGTCTTTACCGTCTTTACAAAGTCAAAGGCTGGCGCCACCCTCCTCCCTCCCCTATTTTCTTCTCTTTATACCCTCGCCACACATTAGTGTGAAGGGGGTGTAGGAATCACCGTGATGTTGGTCAGGCGGGCGGCTAAATTATCTTTCCCACATAAGTTCCGGACCCCGTGAGAGAATGTATGAATATTCATTAGACCGTATGACGTAATCATTAACAAGACCCTCTAAGAATGGAAAAAGGACGTCGCTTGCAGCGATATCTCGTGTGGCAAATGGTATACGTTCAGACTCATACACTCGAGGTCCCAGGTTCGAGTCCCATTTTTTTTTGTTTTTTTTTTGGGGGGGGTACTACATTTCTTGATTAAATTATTGAACTTTAAAAATTTTCAACACACCGAAGTATTCCATGTAATACAAATAGTATCTCACATTATATTGCCGTTTATTCTGTCAATTAATTGAAGTTTTTAGACTTGGGGTCCGGAACTTATGCGGGAAAAATAATTTCGCAGGCGGGCGGTCGGTCGGTCGATCGGTCTGTTGCAAAATCTTGCGTCGTGAACTCCTCCTACAGTTTTGAAGCAATTTAAATGAATCTTGGGTAAATGATGATATTGAGGTATAGATGTTCCAAGACATGTTTTTTTTTGTGTTTGTACACATTGTAATTGTACAATAAACTAAAATTATTCTGTTTCCAATTCGACAAGTGCACAAACTTGGTATTAACGTCATTGCCCTCATGACATCACATACTATAAAGCAACACTAGGGGCGGGGGTATTAATCACCTTCAGTGATGATTCTAGTTTCTCCCATTAGATCACAATTCTGATATATGGTGTATCACAAATTATTCTCATTTAGGAAAGATGACAAATGGGAGTGGACCAAATCTAAATTACTTTTGAACAGATTGATTTTTCTCAAACTTTACCAGGTGTTTAACTCATCTGTCTGCATTAACCGAACCCACATTGTAATTGTGAGTGTGTGTGTGTGTGTGTGGGGGGGATTCCTTTTTCATGTCTGATGCACATTCACGATCTGTTCATGATCTGTAGTTTTTTTTTTTGTACGGAAACTTATTTGATCAGTTATGTTGTAACATCTATTTCATAACATAATTCACAGGCAAACCCATGGCTACCAGTCCATTGTTCTGAACATTAAAAAAAAAAAAATGTCTTTGGGGTCATATTCTTTGAAGGATAACTATGGGGCAGAGGGCTCAGGTCCTAGTCTTATAAAATGTATAAAATTGTTTTTGTTAATGTCTCAGCCATTCCAAAATCCATTTTCATCAAATAAACTGAAATTCCTCTTAAAATGGTACGCTCTGTATTATTTCCCAAGTGGTTTCTTGGTATCTCACAAGAAGCCCAGTCCTCATCTCCACCAATACTATACCATCCCTTTAAGTTATTAGATTAGTGCTGGTTCTAACAAGATATCCTCACACAAGGCTTTGGGCAGTGGGTTAAAAGCAGTGCGAGCACTTTCGGCAACCTTTGTGTTCATAAATATTTGGGGGTACATGAGGCTGTTTATAACAAGTTTCCATGGAGACGAATGCCTGTGACATCACAGTTTGGTGCTTAGAGGTTCCATACTGTACATATCATTTGATGAAAATCCACCGGTCTCTTTCACATTCTCTGCAAAGTATTCCACATACTATATCCCACCAACTCATAACACTGGGCATACAAATTCTGCCATAAACACCTTACTGGAATATTGTCATTTTAATGATAAGAATGTCTTGCACTTTAAATCAAAACTTGACAAAATAACAAAGAAGAAAAATCAAGCTGAATGAGGACAGTTAGCATGTCTTGCATGTAATTGCATTAATATTACTCATTCAAGACTCAAAATGGCTTGTTAATGGTATCCGCTGGAAATTGTTGAAACGCAGGAGATGCTCATGGTGCTTAACAATTTTGTGCATTACAATGAAACAGACAAAAATAAAAGACAAATACTTTCATGGAAGTAACTCGATGTATTCCATCAGATGGACAAAGTGTGGCTCCCTAATTTACTATGAAACCTGCATTTGATACCGAGACGTTCGTCTTTGCCTGTTTAAAATGCAATGGATGGAATGGTCACAACAGTATAAGATCATGGATAGAAAACGTCAACTGAAATCAAAACACAAGTTCACGGAATCCCTTACAAGCTCGGGAGTGCATGGTCACTGAAGAAGAGGGACAATGAAACTTGCACGGAGAAATTTCAATCTCGCTCCACCTACACTACTCGTAAACCCGACAATTATGATTCCTATTCCTTTGCATCGACACAAATAACACTTGCAACAACAGTAACATTTGTATACAAATTAAAATAGCTGCTCAAATTTGACGATCAGAGCCCTCATCTCAAAAGATAAAAAATACCTTTTATCTCGAGTCAAATAATTATAGTACTATGCTGGTACCCACTTGGTGACATTGTCAAAAGAAAATACAGCGTATGTTGTCAATTTTCCTAGCATTCTAACAGCCCCTGAGATTCAAATTTGCAGTGGGTATGCAAAGGGGGCACAAGCAGGAGCAGAAGCAAAAACAGCGCTTGCTTCTTCATAGGCACTAGTTTACTGTCCCTTCCCTTCAGACTAAAACATTTGCCACAGACGTCTACCAGGTACACTTGTACATTACTTTCAAGATTCCACTAAAATATTACGATGATTGGCTGTTCCATTAAACAACTGCACAGATCTGGTTATGTGTGAGAGAAAATCACTCCTTGTTTACAGTCGACAGGGAACACCACCACATGTAAAACTTTGTGACCTTGTATCAACTTTGCATCATGGTGAAACCTGGGAGTCTAAACCCTTTGAAACTGTAAACATCATTTAATATCTGAAATGTATTACTTGTTGCATCTGGGTTGCATAGAAAAAATAGAGCATAGCTTCAAAGCAGAAGGGGGAAAAAAGTTTGTCAGCATTGTTCCCAAAAGTGAGTTTACTGCAGCAAATCACAAATATGTTAGCCTTTCTTGCTATTTGGTTTTGTAGATGGCAGCCTTCACTAGTAAGCATTCACAAAACTACATGTAATTCCATTTCATGTTAATAACAGTACAACAGTAACTTTAAAATGCCATGCAACTTTTCTGCTTACACTATACCAGAACAGCATCAAGTAAAAAAGATAATAAATAAAACAAAATGAAATAACATAATAGAAGCAGGCAGTTTCTTTAACCCTTCAAACTTAGAATGTGCAATGCAGTTTTCTGTTATACAAGCACAGGTTGTATCATCTCAAATACATATCACATCTAGTCAAAATCTAGCAAGATCGTCATTTCATCCGTGTGTCTGTTGAATCAACAACCCCAACAGCAGCAAATAAACACTGGATGTAACAATCAATCTTGCAAACATTACCCAATTCCTGCACAGGGCTGAGAAACAACACAAATTTGACAATCCTCCCCCCCCCCTTTTTTTTAATATATTTCTTTCTTCCATTTTCAGATACATGCAATGTAATAAAAAGATTCTCTGGAAGAAAAAGAAAAAAAATTGTGGAAATGATTCAAGCATAAATTAACTTCTGTTGGGGGTGGTTTGTCTGCAGTTTAAAAAGTGAACTGGGACTTCTACCGTTCACCGACTGATTTTTACACCCCAGCAGGATCGTCTCCAGTTTCTTGCCAACAAATTCTGGGTTCATTGACTGCATGCCTTGCCCACTTCTCGGAAGGGTGCGTCTGGCTCCCTGGAATTTGTTGGATGGGTTATGCAGTGAAGGATTAGTGGTTAAGCGCTCCTCCTTGTAAAGATTTAAATTCATTCCATTCACACACACTCAAATTTTCCCTTGAAACCTAAATACCGCTGAATGGGGTGAAAGACACAACAGCCTGGAATGACTTTACAAGCAGTCCGGTCCTAAAAAAAAACGACAACCAAAAAACAGACATGCACAACCCCTACATGCAAATGAGTCTATCTGTATTCAATCCTGCAAAGGTCCACACTACTGAATGGTTTTAAGATCTTCAAATGATATGGAGGAAAAATCTTACTGTCAATGCCAAGAGAAAACAATAATTTAACATAATTCAACATAATTCATCATTATTGCCTATTCAAGGCAATCCCATTAGAAGGTGATGTCAATTTGATAAATTCTAATGAGGCAGAATCAAGAAAGTTTAGTAAGAAAAAGGTCATAAATCCTGACACACACCAAAGACATCAATCGATATTACTGACCAACTCCCAGCTTTTCTTCATGCAGCATTTATCTTATTTCTATCAAGGGTTGCACTTTCCATTTTTCTGCTAGCAAAGTAGCTGGGTATCTTTTTCACCTTAATTGGTTTTATCCTTATAACTATATACCTGTCATCCTGCAATGCGTGTTAACACTCATCATCTGTCATGGGTAAAAAAGAGGTGCTCTGCATTTACTACAGTCACAATGTTATTTGTGGCAAATTTTCCAACGACTTTTACACAATTTATACCCTGAGGAATACAACAAGATCATCGTTTTTCCCAAAAAACATTCTTCACAAATGATGCAGAACAATCTACCAATGAGCAAGGTACAGATGAAGCTCAGCTGCTTCAGCAAATGCAAAATTGCCTGTGACATCATCTGCAAGAGGCGACAGTGGACTCGTAGAAACAGATTAAGTGTGCTCATTCATCATACCATGGTATAGTGTAATGCGCAACATCTTGTTACAGTTACAGAGCCATGTGAAATGCCTTTACAAGAAGCAAGGAAGAAAAACAAGATAAATACTTTTTTTTTTTTTTTTTTACAGATATCATGACAAAAACAGCATACAGCAAAGTTCTATGCTCACAACGACAGGTGAATAGCTGTGGTATTCCCTTTCATCTAGACCCAGACAGAGGCAGGTATATCCTATCCCCCAAAGACCAAATTGCATCTCACCATGAATTAAATTGTCCTCACTTTTGTCTCGCCGTACAAGATAGAAAAGAATTAACTTTGCTCATTCTTAATTCAATGCAACTTTTATATAATTTTGAAGTTTACAACACATATTCTCAGACAATTTCTCTTTCAATCTTATTAGTATTAAACCTCACATTAATCCTGATGTATCAGTATCTGTGGCAATGAGACTTTGGATCGGATTGTGTCAAAAATTTCAAGTTTGTTTCCAGTTTCTCTGTCGGACGACAGATACAAATACTACATTTTGTTTTTTGCAAACAAGCCTAGGTCCATTTAGAGGATGACATGTTGATGTTAGTGGAGGCATTATATACTATCACAACGACAAGGCTTTAGATAGTTCATTTGACTGCAAGGGTACTCTCACTGCAAACAGTCTCGGGGTCAGCACGGGACGTACGTCAGACACTTCCATGACGTTCTCTCCCCCTCCTCGGCCACCCACTGACTACGCTCCGGGATGAGAGCCAGCCACAAAGAAGAAATAAATAGGAATCAACCTTGCATAATTAATTTTTTTTTTCGCGTTGTCCCTGCCACACAGCCGCCCAGTGACCGGTGAAGACATCTCCTCTCCTTCCAGAACGCTGTCCACCACAGAGTCTCCGTGTCGGTTTTTTTGTTTCCCCTAATAAACTGCTCTGATGATAAAAATTTGTTGAAGGACGTCCCTACAATCACCCCAGTGATAACTAGAAAGCCATCCTCAAGATTCCTCCTTGGCGTCCCCTTTTCCTTCCGAGCCAGCCTTGGATGGATCCGCCGTGCTCTCCTCCTTCTTCTCCTTTTCCTTCTCTGCGCCCTCCTTCGCCTCGTCTTTCTTCTCGGACCCGTCCTTCTTGTCTGCGTCGTTGACCGTCATGCCGCCCAGCTTCTCGGCGACGTCGTCCGATTCCTGTTTGGACTTGTCTGTCTCCTTGGATGCATTCTCCGGCATGTCGTCCTCCTTTTCATCATCTGGTGGGTCAAAAAGATTTCCTAGTCTTGTAAGTGTGTAGTTAGTACAATATATAGATGTAAAAAAAAACGGCCCCTTGCTACATAAATTACTACTTGGCAAACGGATTCATTTTGAGAAAAGCAAACTGCGCAGAAAAATTATTAGCACAGCGCACTGCTGTTCTGTAATCTTCAAATTTTCCATAAGCTAGTGGCCGTTGAAAAGGCATTGTCATCTTCTTCAATATGGAAGATGAAAATCGTGACATTATTGTCTGTCTTCTTGATATGGATGGTGGCCAGCACATCTGGTTACATTTGAATACGTGTGGACATGTCACGTAAATCAGTGCTCCTACTGGCAAGATACATCGAAAAGATTCATCTGAACATCAGGCCTGTACTTGTCAGAATACAAAACACTGGCAATAGCAGCATAGCTTCCAACATGGTCGTCAATAAATAACTTTTAGTTTCAGCAGAGCACATAAAGGTAAACCTTGTTACGAGATACTCGCGACCAGACTAAGTTTCTCATTCAAACAGATGCCCATCTGGTGCTACATAAATACCCACACATAGAACCAAAAACGATCGTGATAAAGTCAAGCCCCAGTTGCATTCGAGAGAGACATCCTGTTAGCATACACTTCTCTAAAATACATCATATTTTGAAGAATAAATTTGCAAAAATGTTTATTTTTATAATCATGGTGAAAATGCCCGCCTATAAAGTATAAATATAAAGTTTATTTGTAGGTCTACGACTGTAACATCTTGTAGAAGGTGGTTGGGGGGGGGGGGGGAGAACGAGTGAGAGAGAGAGATGGGGGACGGGGGTGAAGACATTCTACTTGTTTCCAATGACGAATTTTCTATGGATTCCTACTATCCATGTGGGAATGGAACGTCCTTCATCATAGCCAAAGAGACAGAGTCAGTCTCTCCTACAACTATGGGCATAACATGGGTAGGTAGCGTGCATGCTGCATGCACCAGTCTCAAAGCTTCCAGACGCTGCAAAGCGAGTACTACCTCCCTGCTTCGTGTGTGATGAGGTGAAAAAACACGCACCTCCTGTTTGTGGATGTGTATCAAATGCGTACAAGGTGTGTGCCTGGTTGAGACTTCTCAAAGCATGTTAAGATGTAAAGTATTCCCACCATACTTTCAATCTTGTCGTGATGAAGCATGATTAAAGGAAGTGATGACAGTTATAGTGATGAAATCCTCTCAAACTTAACAAAATCTTTAAAAATGTGTCGACATCATCAGCTCAGCATAGCAAGCAAATTGTGTCACAGACATGCATGCTGAAAAATCTGTACCAGGAAAATCTTCTCGCAATAATGAAATGCTGTATCCATGTTTGTTGTAATGGGGTTTTGCAGTGTGTCATAGCCAAAGAACAATCAGAAATATACAACAGAAATCACTTCAATACTAGATTACCACTAACACTGAAAGCAACTCTCATGTCACGGATGTCACTTATCCATGAATCATGCGGATCATCCTTACCTGATTCGTTGTACTTGCGCAGTTCTTCCTGGCATTCGTCTACCTTCTCTTTGAACTTCTTTGCATCTGATCAAAAGAGACAAACACATCAATCAGAGACATCTTACTGGCTATTTGACTAATAGATTCAAATCCTACAAAACATCTTTCCCTTTGTTTGTTTTTCTTTTTGTTGGGGAAGAGAACTTACGCAAAGCTAACACAAACTATTAAACAAATTTGAAAAGCTCTATGTAATAGTTTGTTATTAGTCCTTATTTATTTTGACAGAATAAATGAATATTCAAACACTTGTACTAAAAACACACAGTCTAGCTTGCATATACGTTCACTCTCAAATCTATACTTTCCAGCTCTCCTACATGCTGTAAGAGAATCTGCTTCCAAATGAAACAGAGTTTCAGTACACTCACTTTCTGCATTTGCAAACTTGATGGCTAGTGTCTCTGGCTTGGGCTTCTCATCTGCAAAGTCTGCCTGTGTGTGCCAGACAAAGGCCTTGTCACTACCACAGTTAGGCTTCAAGTCCATCGTCAGGGAAACTGAGTGGGGGGGGGGGGGGGGGGGGTTGGGGGGTGAAGGGAAAAAGAGAGACATTGTACTCAGTTGAAGGATGCTGCAGATAGACGAAGTTGTAATCATAACTCTGACATTTTATTCCTTCTGTATCTGCTCACTGCCATTTCCAAGACAAGGAGCATAACTGATATTTTGACAGTTCACGATCAAGATAGGATACTAACAGATGGTATCCAGGATCTTCATAAATTAAATAAGAGCACTAATATTGCTTAAAAATTACATATTCAACATTCCCAGATTACCTCTGCAGGTGTCAATGAAATTACCCTTTAATATTTTCATTGCATACACAAGTAATTGTTACTGTCCTGCAGGAATCTACTTTGATGTTTGGGACTCCTTATCTAAAATTCTTGTTAAAGTCTTGCATTGAAAATCACCTGAAAGAGTAGGAGTGCCTGACTAAAATTTAATCATGGCAGGGTGTCACAATGTTATTCCCAAGGACATCTACGACTCAACTGTGGAGCAAGTGATACGAGTGGATGTTTCCCTATTGAAAGTATGGTGCTGTTATCAAAAAGCCCCATTAGAGCATTTGGAAGAACCCTCATTTTCTAACACCCAGCATGGTGGGGATTCCCAGATAAGAACAATTTGCTTATGGTGCCTTTAAAGGACAAGTCCACCTTCATAGACATGTGGATTGAGTGAAGGCAACAATAGTAGTAAAACACATCAGTTGAAAGTTTGGGGAAAATTAGACCGTCCGTCGTCCGTTCAAAAAGTTATGGAATTTTTTAAGTATCTGCGCAGTCACTGCTGGATGAGAAGACTACCACAGTGTATGATGTCACATGCGTACAACAATATAAGGAAAATAAAAGAGAATTTCACAAAACTTTACTTTTTGAATAAAGTGCACATTTCTTCAACTAGTTACTGACGTATGTTAAAGGTAATATTATTCCCCTTGCTTTCTGAAAGAGAGAAGTCGAGTGTTCTTTTGTTATGCGAGAAAAGTAAAAATATGTTGAATTTTCTTTAATCTGCAATTATATCGTTGTACTTGTGTGACATCACAAGCTATAGTAGTCTTCTCATCCAGCCTTTAGTAAGCAGAAACTTAAAAATTCATACCTGTTAAACGGATTGTCCGATTTTCCTCAAACTCTCACTGATGTGTTCTACTAAAATTGCTGCATTCACTCAACCCACATGTCTATGAAGGTGAACTTGTCCTTTAATTTGTGACCTCATAGAGCAAAGACAAACACAAGACAATGAGCCATTCATAGATAATTAGTCATGATGGATCATCAATGTGAGAAAGTCAAAACTTCACCACCCAGGAAGAGGCTTGCATTGGCACACCCTACTCCACTTGCACTCAATTTTTTCCCTGAGGGAGTCGTCTTATTGGAAAGGACTCACTTTCCATTTTAGCCCAAACTATTTATGATCTTTGCAACGAGAGAGATATCAATCACTTTTGATATTTTCGTTTCACTTGTTGGAGTGCTTTAATAGGGAGTTTCTAGTTACCTCTCTCTGAACAGATCGACTCATCAATATACTACCATGTCAATTTTACATGGTTTACCATCAATGCACTGATGCAACATGGTTACCACACAGTGAACTTTTTTATTTCTTGTTGCTGTCTCATAAAGGACCCAAAAATTGCTTGTCAAATCAAAAAAATCAAAATTTGACAAACAATGTATGTGGCCATTCTTGATGCTAAAACAAGAAGGAGTTACAGGTCTATGACTACCAAGCTATTCCACACAGGCATAGACATTCACACATCTTCCTTCCAAAGCAAATAAAGACAGGCATATCATGGTTTAGATTCCTGAACTAAAACATGGTTTAGTCCCTGAACTAAAACGACCCAAAGAAGGCATACCTTCAACATGCATGTGCCCAAATGTGTTCAGTATTGCACATCTGGTGTTCTACATAATATGTTACGTACCATTTACTGTATATGCTGTTATTTTCGCATACAGATATTTTCACAAATGGGGGAACAGACATTTTCGCGATTGACATGGAGGCCATCATAAGCCGATAAAGCGCACTATTACCTATTACATTTTCACATGTTGTTAAATCCATGGTCCAACTGTGATTTGCGAAATTCCAGAAAATTTAAACTCTCGCGAAAATAACAGCTTATACAGTACACAATCAAAATCTTCATACTCCGAGCAATCAGCGTTCAACTATCACCCTCACAGGCGAGCATCGTCAAGACTTACTGTAATGGTTGGCACAGATCTTGAACGTCTTGTCTCGCCTCATGAGTATCCTCACTTTGCCTTCCGTGTCGTCCTTCCTCTTCAGTAGTTTGATCTCCCCAGTCCCTCTCTCCTTCCACTCTGCTGGGCTCTCCTCGTTGGCATAACGGTACAATTTGGCTCTCCTGCAGTGAAAAGAGAGGAAGAAAAATGACAATCATTCCTTTTTAAATGAAGTAGCCTTGGCGTGCTACATCTCAATAGAGTTTGATGCTGAATTTGTGTTTAAGCTACAATTTGTCCCAATTTGATATGCACATGAGTTTTCACACAGGCCAAAATTAACAAGTGATTTAATATTACATTCAGATAAGCATCCCTAAAGGTACTGACCCCCCCCCCCCCCACCACAAAATAAAACAAAACAAAACGAAACAAAACAAATCCAACAATCAACAAACAATTTTCCACTTGCCAAGCCCAACAAATGCTCTCTGTCAAGCAAATAAAACATATAGTTTGCTTTCCTACTTGCAAGGTCTGCACACATCTAGGTATATCATTTCTTGTGCTGTAGTTACAAGTATATTGAACATTAAAAAAGGTCACATACGATAGCAAAAGATATCAAAACTTTTGCAATCACACATTCCTGTTCAAGATATTCCTGCCAAGTGCTGGTCTCAATATCCAGTTAATTGGATAAGTGAGTCTATTCTTTTCTCCTTCAGGACTAATTCATCCCCTTTCTCCCCTCTTTCCCTTGAAATTCCAGAGATTGCTGTTACCCCCAGCACAATTTATTGCTCCAATGTGAGTCACCAACAGTTGGCATGCGTTCCCCCCCCCCCTCCCCCACTGATCTGATTTTGTTTTTGTAGTCTGTATTTCTGATCCATCATATGCTGTAATATCTGGAAAACATGAGTGAAAACTTGAAAGAGTGCCCCTAACAAAACTGAGATTCCTTGTGTCAATGTGACCATGTCCAGTGATAGTGATTTGTACACTGTCTGATACACAATGAAGCCCCCCACTAAGAATGAGAGACTTTTATAACTATTAGATGCTCACATTTTAAACAGTTCCTCCTCATCTTCTTCCAGTGTCTTCACTTCCACTGGCTTCAGCTTCACAATGGGCTCAAAGTAAATCTCGGGACTCGGTGTCTCCTCCACTTGTTGTTGTTGCTGTTGTGGTTGCTGAAAGAAAATGGAGAGATACCAAAACATTAACTATTTATGGCGCAGTTGATGGAGTATAGTCTACACTGGATGTTCACTCTCTGCATCATCATAATTTTGAGTCAGCAGTCTCATTTACCTTACGTGGACAGCTGTATAGGTTTCTTCACAAGATGCCTAGTAAGGCCCAACGTGTTAGTTCTAATACTTGGCTTTATATATTGCAGGGCTGCCAACACTGGAAACTAGTTGAGAGTGAGACTCCCATAGGCCAATGCTATAATTTAGGAGTCAAAATGAGCGAGATCAATAGAAATGCATGCAAATGAAATAAAGTTTTAGAGTGAGAAAGGACCAAAATGCGCGAGTCTCACGCTTGTTGAGCGTGAGAGTTGGCAGCCCTGATATTGTATTTTAGATGCAGTGGTAAACACAGGGTTTGCCCATGTCAACTTGCTGGTTATACATGTATGTGGAGGTGTCGTGGCCGAGTAGTAAGAGCGCACGTTTCTGAATCATGTGAGTGTAATTTAGGTTCGTTGGTTTGAGCCCCACAAAGTCAGACATGTTTGTCCTTCGCGAAGCAGGCAATTTATCCACATTGCTGCTCTCCACCCAGGAGTATGTGTATAAATAGGTTCTCAGTAGGATGAGAATGTTTATGTTGGTTGATCAGCATGTGCGCGCCTGTAAAATGGCGACTGGCAAAAATACTCCCCAGGGAGTGGAGAGTGAGCACTGTCAGTGCTGGCGGGAAATAATGTATCCAGACACCGGGGTTATAATAATATGTAGCGCTTTGAGCACTCTAAAGAGTGGATTTAGTGCAATATAAATTCATATTATTATTATTTTAAAGGGATAGTACAGTATTGGTGGAGATGAGAATTGGGCATTTAACTTTTTGCGAGATACCAAGAAAACACTTATGATATAGTGCAGAGCATACCATTTTAAGAGGAATTCAAAGTCAATTTGATGAAAATCGGGTTTGGAATGACTGAAACATCCAAAAACAAAGTAAAACAAAGCGATCGTAATAAAGTGTGGGTCCCACACTTTATTAGAATCGCTCTTTTTTGGATATCTCAGCCATTTCAAAACCAATTTTCATCAAATAAATGTTGAATTCCTTATAGAATTACATGCTCTTTCATATTTCATAAGAGATTTCTCATTATCTGACCAAAAAATGTTAGAAACCTGAAATTAGGTCTCAACCAAAACTGTACGATCCCTTTAATAACTACATCTTGTAAGTACATGTATGTACCTACATTTGTACCTTCTGTAAGTTGTGTACTGTGACTTGCATAAGAGAGGGTACCTAACAGTTACAGGTCTTCCATTTCCATTCATCTAGGTTATAGCAGGTTTGGAGGGTCTTTTGTTTGTGAGTGATGTGGACGACATAACATTTATATGTTTTTCTATTACTGTAAAAGTGGATATTTTTGCGCAACTAATTTTTTTGCGTGCTTTTATTTTTGCGCTGGTTTCTGGTTGCATGAGATGCACAAAAATTTCAACACCATGAAAGTTTCCACTTTTACACCCACTTACAAAGGGTATTGGCATTATTAGTCTGTAACGTCCTGTCTTGTCACTCCCATCTGACTATCTCACAATAAAGTATACAATTGTCGACTAACAACAGAGTTTTCATTTTGAGTGAAAGATGGTCTAAAGCAAGTGGCCCTTGATTCGACAGGGTTCCATGAATAGACCACTCTTACAAATAAATATTCACTGAAATTCATGACTAAAAAATGGCGCATATCAAGTGCGAAATTCAAACTATGCAACTACCTCCACACATATTCCGAAGAGCACAACAGTGGGCCACGTTGCCGGACCCCCAAAATCATTGTCCTGACCCTCCCGGGTCAACTTGCATAAGCAGTTCAACGGGTAAGTAACGGGTAAGTAAAGTTGCACAGCAACACATATACATGTAGACTCGTTTCATTCCAAGTTTCGAAGTTACTAGTCCGTTTATCTGCATTGAATCTGTACAGCATGTATACCTACAGCCATGATAGCAGCCGTTTCTGAGATAACTTGAGCGTTTACGCGATATTTATATTTTGCATTCCACCCGTGCCAGAATTTGCAGTATCACCATGGTTCGTCACCATGTGTATGCATTGAATCTCTTGCACAGCGTGTGTGGAGTACATGGAGTACCGTGCTCTCGTAGTGCGATACCGTGCGATGTACTACGGTATGTATACAGTTTTGTCCGCGCGTGACACGCGTGCCTATACATTCACATAGGCAGGGCGAGCGCACGGGGCTGTAAGTCGCGAATGTTGAACCACGATCACCCGGTGTCGAACAATAACACAGGCGTTCGAACGATGATCGCAGCGCAAGCGTATGGATCATGCACGCTATTTTGATTCCGCAACTTAAGATGTCGAATCAAGGGCCACTTGCTTTAAATTTAGAATCTAACCTTAGGTTCCCATGGTTCCTAAATGATCAAGATGATAATTTGCTTTTGTGCAATGCGCTCTGTTAATCTCTTTATCCTTTTCTAATTTGTCCAGGGCTTTATCATCTCCGTGCTGAAGACATATATTGTAAGTGTATTACTAGAGCCCTATAAGAGATAGTTCTATCACACTCACAGATATTTCATTCATTCTTTCATTTCAGTCATTTAGGGTGTCCATCATGGATATTTGTTTTGTTCACATGCTTTTTACAAGAGTAAAATTACATAACAAAAATATACAATACAATTACATAAACAACATTTATTTCGTATAGAATATAAACAACACACTATTCGTAATTTCATGGCCATGATGGCAGGAAAGCCAAGCTTCAACAACAATTTATATGGCCATCTAACTGTTACAGTTTGCACAGCCACGACACAGCCTGCCATAATGCACAGACGCAATAATAATATTCACACTGTATTCACGACACGCAGCAAGAAAGAAGTGCAACTTGCAGCAGAAGCCAAAGATTGATACCGGTAGATCTAAGTTGTGTTATATTGTCAGTTGTTGGCACGAGTCTATCGACGTCTTCAGGCGTGTCTTAAGTGTCTACCTGGTGTACCAACACACTATATTTCCTTATTATTAGAGTCTACAGATCTATCATTCATTCATTTACGTTGTTCCCGCAACTACATACTTCGCGGGGAATCGGCTACGAAGCGCGGAGTTTCCCCACACACCACGCAGCATTGGCAATGGCCGATCGGGTATCGCCAAAATCTGACAAGCTCCTATGACTTTTTCTAATATAGGTCTGATAAAAGCACTAAATGGAAAATCTCTAAATATTATCAACACTCACATACATGTGCATACTATACATTGATTTTAACTTACGTCAGCCATCATGTTGGACAGATAACTTCGGATTTTGAGATGTATTTCTTGTGGTCGCGAATGAATGAAATGACGTAGTAATCTTCAGTGAGATCATACGTAAAGAGAACGTAGAGAGTAGACCGTAATTCGTGGTTCTCACGCTGGCGCTATGGCCAAGGCGGCCAATCAACACAGGGGTTCAGCTCGGGCGCCAAACGCGAACCGAACGAGGAAGCGAAGTGCACAAAGTGTGTCAAGAAACCTTCATGCGACCAGTTACGTAATTGCTGTCTACTTTATATCAACCATTTATTATACCGTGCGGAGCTTCTAGCTAGCTACCTGAAGCTAAAGCTAGAGCAAGTACGCGTACCTTTTGTAAATATTGTAAATATGTTGTTTACCTGTTGGTTTACTGAATTACATCCAATAAAAAGTATTTAAAAAAAAAAAGAGTCTGCAGTAGGAATACAAGAGCATACAGGGTGCTCGTTCTAGTATTTGTTTTATTTCTCTTCAACCTGCGGTCGTGTTGCTACCTTCCAATGTGACAAGCTAAAAGCTGTGAAAAAGACAGCCAATCTTTCCCCTTAGATAAACAAACAAGTAAAAGTGCATTTGCATTTCATTCATTTTAATTCCACTGCTTATTTTTTCTCTTTCTTTCTTTCTTTCTTTCCTTTTCTTCCCCGTCCCCCCCCCTTCGGTTCTCACTTTATTTCCTCTATTTTTCTCATTCTCTCCCTCTCTTTCTCATTCATGTTTACTACTTTAAAGATGTAAATATGTACAAGTTATGTAAATATGTTTCAGGAGACTGTATATATGTTATATTCTCAATTACTCTGCACATAATTATGAATATTACTTGTCATGGTGACCTGCAAATTTTACAAGCTATGCTTTTAGTTGGGTCACCCCATTTCCGTTTGTATAAGTATCCTATATTCTGTCAATTCATGCTGACATATTACTGTAATATTATGTGTCAATATGTAAACAACAATGCAATGTAAACGAATAAATTCAAATTCAAATTCAAATTCAACTCTTAGCACATGGGTTTGCACATTAATTGACAGGAGGAGAAAGAATGGAATGTAGTAAAAGTGCAAATAGATTATGCTGTGGCTGATTGATATATTTCATCAAGAAAAAAAAAAATATATATATATATCTCCTTTCCCCCCAAGTTTTATCTGAATGACACATATCAGTTGTATAGACAGGAGTTGTAAATTCCAGACAGCACATAAACCTGCTCCCTGTGGTTTCAATTGCATCACAACATTCAGTATAATACTCTAGTCATCTTTTCAATAATCATATAGCTGATGAAACTCTAAGCTTCTATGCTTCTTTTCAACATAGATGTCAAGGCCAAAAATAAATAGGGCCTACATGTTTTTATATATTGTCTTTTCTGGCATGTAATTCTATATATTGTTGCAGCAAAAAAAAAAAAAAAAGCTGCTATGTATTGTTTGTGTTTGTTTATTTTTTTGCATTTGTTTGTATGTTTGTTGTTGCTGTGTTTTTACTCTTTTTTTTTTTTTTTTTTTTTGGGGGGGGGGGGGTATTTTGTGAGGCATTACAAGAAGCTTGACAGGCATATATGAGTGTGAGAAAGGTCCCCGAGATGTGAGTAGAGCTAGTGGGATGAGACTTGACTTGTACATGTTTCAAGCACTGACAAGATGGCAATTCTTGTGGTAGAGGATGATGAAGAAAATAAGCCTCTTGATCATAACAGTAATAATAACAGAATCTAATAACATTAATGATAGAATTTAAGATTTTTCCATATTAATGCACTTTATAGAAAAGTCAGTATATTGAGTGCTATATAAGTGTTATCATCATCATTATCAATATTATTATTATTATTATTATCATTATCATCATTATTATTATCGTTATTATTATTATTATTATTATTATTATTATTATTATTATTATTATTATTATTATTATCATGATTATTATTATTATTATTATTATTATTATTATTATTATTATTATTATTATTATTATTATTATTATCGTTATTATTATTATCATAGATTGTGAAGGTACCATCTATAATTCATTACTGTGCATTATGCAAGAAAAAAGTTATACAATATACTGCTGCTTATGTGGGGTCAAATGCAAATGAGCACAGTAAACTCATAGGCAGCTTTTGGAGAGAGGTGCATTAAACTTTGATATGAATGTGTTACTGGATTATATGGTGCTCATGCACTCATCATGTGATCCAAAATTCTCAGAATTAGTTTGCCATTGTGCCATTACATAGCATAATTCACTGGTGGAGCGACAACATTGTATCTAAACGATATCAAATGTTCAGGAGAGCAAAACAAAACAAACAAACAAGCAAACAAACAAACAAAAAAAAACATTGCCGCCAAAGCACTCTAACACTTGGAGTTGCCTCATAGACATATATTTTCATAGCATTATACTCCAAGGATTGTCTTTCCTCTGACATGCCATCAAGTACCTTCATTTTTTTTTTTTTTTTTTGGGGGGGGGGGGGGGGGGGGGTAAAACAATTAGGATTTGGACCGGACATCATTTAACCAATTATATTACAAGTAACATGCAGGAAAGTGATTTCATTTTCACCTTAATTTGAGATACAAGGTCTTGCCATCCCAATAAGTATAGTTTGCATGTCCCACAATAGCTCTTCCTTCTCAACCACATCTGAATGGAAAAACAAAACAAAACAAAACAAATAACATGATATAAGTTCTTGACTTCAACCATTACTGTCGATTGCACTCGTATTTCTAAACACCATCACCATACCGCAACATACTGCAATCACTTCTTTCAATCGAATCTCTACTGTGAGAAACAATGTCATCCTGGTGTGGCACTGATAACTTCGCCAAGAAATCACAACTGCAACTCATGTTCACCTTTGGCATGGCAGTTGTCAATTTTTATTGATGCCCATTCCAGACAATGTAGATAACACACACAGAGATTATATCAGTACAACTTGAAAGACAAAAGGTATGGCACACTGACAGCTAAAATACATAGAAAATAAGACAGATATCTCATTAAAAATCCACCAGACACATCTTTTTTTTAATCACTTAAACCATTTCTAAAGACTTAATTACATGCATATCTTTTTTATTCGCTAACACATTGTTAACAAAAAATCATTCTAATAATGATTCAAAATTAACTTCTTCCACAAACATCATAAGCACATTAAAGAATGGGTTTGTGATAAGTATAGGTACTTTTTCATTTGCTTCACTGTTCATGTACATAATAATCAAGTGAAAATTTGATTGAAAAGTATGAGCATTCACCAATAGGACAGTTATCTCAAAGTTCTTTAAGTTAGGTCTGACACAAAATACTTTGGACAGACATAATTCACATTTAAAATATACAACAAAAATAACAGTTTTCCATAAGATAAATCATAATAAACACATTGTCATCTTTATTACTATATATGTACAATATGTTTTTTTTTTTCTCAAAAGAGAATGAAATCAGGGAACGCCTAGTGGATTAAGTGAAATTACAGGATGAGATCAGTGAACATTTTAGGAAAGAGGAACATATGACAAATAAAGTGGGTATCTCATTGGACTGGAGACTAGTTGGCAACATGGTGGCGACTTGAGTCTCCCTAGTTGCAGAGATGTCTCTGCCAACTTTTTGGAGACTCTCTCGGGTCTCCATTTGGCTGTGGAGACATCTCCACGACGTCTCTGTGTTGTCTCCTTCTAGTTGCAGCCAAGTCACGGATTTTATTTTGTTCACGAGGTCTCAAAGACATCTCCACGAATATTGCGGAGGGTCCACTGGCAACTTTCTGGAGACGAAATGGAGACATAGTGGAGACGTCCTGGAGATGTTGTGGCAACATCTTGGCAACTTCTAGACGAATAATTTATCACCTTATTGGGAGATGTCTCCTTCTTGGTGAGAGCGCAAGCCTTTTTTGGTCTCACACGAGTCACAGCAAAGTTTCGTCCAATTGGATACGTCATTCAGTCATCTTACATGACCCAACAATTTATCTGTGACTGACAACTGACATATAACATTAAAAACAATCATGGACATTGCTGATACAACATAATAAGATAGACACACGGATAAAAATCAACACAGTGCTACTATAGCGCATTGACAATGCACTGAAATCTCTAGTCTTTAAACATTTTACATGCAATGATCAAACAACAGTTTATTTTTACCTACAGAAAGGTAACACATTGATAAAATTCTGCATTCATATACAGTTGTACAATCAAAATTGATCACTTGAATACACAAATTCTACTTATTTTGATAGGCAGTATCCAATGAAATTCCATTCTTTCATTTCACTACGACAGAAGCATAGTAAGCTGTGTCTATTGCTTTGCAATTTGCAAAAACAGTTAGTTAAATAAATGTCTTCCCGTAAAACATGCTGTTACATTGGTTTTATGACAGAGTGAGGCAGTAAAACGATTCATACAAGTGAATGTAAAACATTTGTAGTTGCAAAAAGATTCAGACATATTGCAAACTGAATGGTACAAACAAGCCTGTGGCAGTTTATACCTACAGGCACTATTGCAAAATATGGCTGTACTATCAGCCGACACTACTCAAGGCATACAGTAGATATGCTGAAAGCTGATTGGATGTTGAATCACTTCTGGTCACCATGACAACAGACATCTATGCAGCTGAGCCGATAACTGTAAGAGGAATTTGATACCTTAATTTCATACCTTATTCATCTTCTTCTATATAAGGTCTGTGTGGGATGAAATAATGATAATGATAAAAAAAAAACTTGGTGAAATATGTCACATTCATAGTAGCCCTATACAATGCTCTTTCATGTACTGCAATAAATATAAGACTACTCTGTCTATACAACTGACCCATTATGGAAGCCATGCGACTGATTGATAAATAACTCTCCAAGAATATGACAAATTCATTTTTGAAAGTGTATCTATTTAACAAGGATGATTCTTTGCTTTTTGTTGTTGCTATAACCAGCTGATGCTTCTAAATTGACATTCACAAAGGTTTTCTTTGGCTTTAAATGCTCACATGTGTGTGAAGTGATCTTTGCCATCTTTGAAATCTTATTGCATTGTCTCTTCATATTACCTTTTGACCCTTTGGCTTTCCATACTTCTATTTCTCAGTGGGGCGAGATGATAAATGGAATACTGTATATAACAGGCATATACTTAGCAAGACTAATTTTCCACAATTTTGTGATCATAAAGTACAGTAATGGACAGAGAACAGTATAAATGCTACATTAATGTCCTAATCAAAGTTAATAATTTTTTCATGTTGAACAATTTGCAAATAGCACCCAAATTGCAAAATTCTTGAAAATAAAAACCCTGTGGAATATACGGAGCAAAACAGTAAATTGATCTCTCATTTGGGCTGCTACTGATAATCCACAGAGGCATACTATCACAGAAGTTCTTACACACTGCCTCCAGGTACAGCAAATTCACTGACTACCACTATTAATAATGACTGCCAGAAGAGCAAACATATCCTAAATCTCCTTTAAGATAACAACACTTTGGAACTGCATATCAAAAACATAAATATCCTTCTTTCTTTTTTTTTCCTATGATGTCATAATTCACCTTTCACCTCCAATCAACGTCAAGAGAAAGAAAAATGGAGATGCATCTTTTTTTTCTTTTTTTTTACATCAACATAATATAATGAAGTCCTCCAAACCAGTATTTTCCCATTATATCAAAATTTTATAATTAGCTAAACTGATGAAGTATACAGAAATAAATAGATATAATTTTGGGTCCTGCATTTTTACTTTACTGAAGCAAAATTTCATTATACCCATAATCAATGTAATAAAAGTACATTGTATGATTCTCATTTACCTAAACAATCCAATATATTTTTACAATCACATACAGAATTACTCTCTTAGGAAGATAAAGAAGTAGTATGGCGTGAAATATTCAAGGCAACATTAGAATGAATGTTGGATGTCTTTCTGGACCAATATATATATATATATATATATATATATATATATATATATATATATATATATATATATATATATATATATATATACACACATATATATACATATATACATATGTATATAAGAAAACAAATACACAAAAATGCACTGAAAAAAAAAAACTAACCCAATAAAGGTATCAGGTGATGTATGAAATTTTGTGCTTAGCACTTGCGAGAACACATGTACTTTAATTGTATTTTTTGTATGTTTGGCAAAGTCCTTTACTAGTGTCAAGCCTGGATTACAAAACGTGAATTCTCCCCCCCCCCCCCCAAAAAAAAAAAAAAATCCAGACATGGACATTATCTATTTATATTGCCAGACAAGATGATGATGAGGCACTTTTCTCATTCACTGAAAAACATGAAGACTGTCTTAGATGTATACCCAGAAGTAACATAGAAAGAGTAAGAAAGAACAATGTTTGGAAAGCCCATCGGGCATATATAAGCAAACACGTACATGTACACAGCGCATACATACATGAATGCATCCCAGCAAACACCTAGGGAAACATATACACATTGCACATAGGGTCTTTAAAAAGAGGATATTTATATCAAAAAAACTTTGAATTCATTCAAAATAATGTGAGGATACTGCATAATTAGGATTCTCAGTAGGTGCATTAGGAGTTTGCGCCCATGCGTTCACAAAATTCAATTTGATTGCATAATTAGACAATTGACAACTGGACCAGCCAGATAATTTCTTTTTTGGTGACATCTGACCATGACCATACACCTTCATCCATCATTTCCTATCCTTCCTCCCATAGTATATAGCCACTGGACATTTCTAGCTGAAATCAGGGTGACAGAATAACATTGATATGTGACTTTTGACCACAAATTTTGACATATCACAACTATGACATTCACAAGAACACTTGTCAATATTACTACTATTCTCTATAGAACAACGTACATCGCCAATGGAGATTGCTATGTGAAGCCAAAACTTGAAATTACAGCCTTTTTTTTTTCTTTTTTTTTACGGCAAAGTTACAATGATGTTTAAATGTAACTTTTGAAACTATTATGACATGGGACTATTTCAACCCCTCCAACAAACATTTTTATCACCAACAGACCTCCTGAATGAAGTTACAGTTGAAATACCCCATTTTTATCAAAGTTGTGAGACTTTTGACCTTGAGAGATTTTTGACAAAGAAAACACCAAAACTATTTGCACATCTACATCTCATGTAGCATATCTGGGCAAGGCACAAAGAAAATCTTTTTTGGCGATTTTTGTTAGATCATGCTTATGAAATTTACATCGGACGGACAGCCTGAATGACAACCTACAAACATATTGCCTCTAGAAACCTCTAGGATATAAGCGTAAAAGCATAATAAATTACTGTAAAACATGATATATTCGCGGCATGAATTTTTCGCGAACTGGAGCCGACGGCCTTTTTTGCGGCATGAAATTTTCGCGAACTGCCACTGGCATTCAATGTACATAGTGTAGACAAGAACTTTTGCATGCATTTTAATTTCGTGAATCTTGGCGCTCGCAAAATTCGCGAAATTAAAATGCACACGAACATTCATCGTTTAACAGTAATTGATTGTTCACATTAGTTACAAACATAGATATTTTGTGCATAACATGTCAGACATTCCTTGACATTTTAGAACATCATACCATTAACCCGTTGAGGACGAGCAGACTTTATCATAACACACACTTCCCAAAGAGACTTGCTCAAGTAAGCTACAGATTAGTTATCAATGGGTTAATATTTCAGAAATGAAATACACCTAACAGTGAAGAAATCAATGCCCAATGAAAGATACTTGCTTGAATAATGCTGCTTATTGAAAATGTGTATTAAAATCATTCTGCCACAGATTAACCCATCTGGACACAAATATTAACTTCTCTAGAATCAAAGTCAGTACAGTGCACTCCTGTTATAACAAACACGGTTATAACGAAATTCCTGTTACAACGAAGTAAAAATTCAGGCCACAACATTATCCACTCTATGTATTTTTATTGTTTATTTGTTCAGTTATAACGAAATTTCGATAATGAAATGAAACTGCTGGTCCCGAGGACTTCGTTATAGCGGGTGCCACTGTACACACACTTCACGAGCACACTTGAGTCTACCTCTTCCATTCAATTTCAATTCGTATTCCTTTAAAGCAATCAGTAAAACTTGTACCTCTTGAGTACACATTACCCACCTTTTATTTTGATTTGTATCTATCAATCCAGCTTATAAATAGAATCTTTTCAAAATAGATAAAAATCCTTCTGGCTTTGAATATAACATTATCAGAGACCAAGAGCACCAAGTGTTCTTACTTGAATTCATTTTCCCTGAAAGCGTTACAGAGGTCCTCTTTAATAGCAAAGGTGAATTGTTTCATCCCTCTGATGCGGCCACAAATTCGTCTTCCTCGTCATCCTCCTCCTCATCGTTGTCCCCCTGGTTCACTCCCTCGATGTCAGGCTCCATCAACTCGATCCAGTAGCTCAGCTTCTTGCTGCGTGCCCAGCTGTAGCTGTTGTCCATCTTGACCACATCTGCAAAAAGGAGAAACAATAAATCTCACAGACTTAAAATGGGAAGCTACAACATCACACACAGAGCAGGTCTTGAAAAGACAACCATCACTTTTGCATTTTGATTGCCATTTCATGGGGGAAATTTTGAAACAACAGATTGGTACGTCTTGCTCTCTTCACTCTATTAAAATGACAGAGATCTGTTGTGACTTGTGCCTTTTTTGTGTAAGGATGAGAGGACTATTCCTTTCAGATGATGTGGATACAATTTCTATGTTTGTTCCCTGTTTTCTATCTAAAACCATCAGACTATATTTGTGTTACAGATAACTCAAATAATGATGAAAACGACCTGCTTTTTGGTGTAATGATGCACGACAGCCATCACTGCCAAACTTCTTCATCACTATTACTTTTATGTCACTTTGCTCACTCTGTTTTTCATTTACAATAGCATCCTGTTAAATAAAAAATTTGTCAAAGTTGTCAACAAGCTTACTCAACATAACAATGCACATTGTGAAAGCATCATTAAAAGATTTTCATCACTATATCATAATCACACTGAACACATTACAAACTTCTTAAAGGACAAGTCCACCTTCATATACATAAGGATTGAGAGAATGCAGCAATATTAGTGGAACTCATCAGTGAAAGTTTGAGGAAAATTGGACAATCCGTTCAAAAGTTACGAATATTTTAAGTATCTGCGCAGTCACTGCTGGAAGAGAAGACTACTACAGTGTATGATGTCACATGCGTACAACTATATAAGGAAAATAAAAAGAGAATTTCACAAAACTTTACTTTTTGAATAAAGTGCACATTTCTTCTACTTGCTACTGACGTATGTTAAGGGTAATATTATTCCCCCTGCCTTCTGAAAGAGAGAAGTCAAGTGTCCTTTTGTTATGCGAGAAAAATGGAAATATGTTGAATTTTCTTTATTCTTTCTTTATATCGTTGTACTCATGTGACATCACAAGCTATAGTAGTCTTTTCATCCAGCCGTGACTGAGAAGAAACTTCAAAAATTCATACCTTTTGAACGGATTGTCCGATTTTGCTCAAACTCTCACTGATGTGTTCTACTAATATTGCTGCATTCACTCAACCCACAAGACTATGAAGGTGAACTTGTCCTTTAAAGTTTCTTATAATGTGTGCCATCATTGCTTTGACGTAGTCAGCAAAACTGTCATCACAAATTTTCTTCAATCGCACTTCTCCTCGAGTCGCCCTAAAACCAAGCCATCACACTAAATCATAAGAGGTTTCCCCCGCCCCACTCACATGTGCCTGGCTCCTCCAAGATGAGTTCCCCCGTCTCAGGGACGAGATGGCAGCTGTACCGCTGCGTCTTCACGATGGCCGCTTTGCTCCCGTCCTCCCCAACTCTCTTCACCCCAAATGCCAGATCGTGATGCTCCGTTCGGAATTCATACCTTCAGGGAGGATTTTCAGGAGAGAGAGAAAGAGAAGGAGTTGAAAAAAAAAAAAAAAACACAACATAGGATGGAGTACCCAACACTTGCAACAAGGCAACAAGTAGCAGATGCACCTTGGTTCACGGAAGAATATTTGAAAGAAATTTGATCATAGCAAACTAACATAACACTGTTGGGCATGAAAGGGGAAATGTGCAACTCATTCCGTTAAAATAGCTACTGGTATCCAGTGTATCAATCATTACAGTCTAGCGTAAATGAAAACTCAAAAGAAAGTGCCAAATCCATAGTAATGATGCTTGTAGTACATGAACATCTATAAATTATGTACGTTTTGCAGCAAGGCTGAACTTGAATAAGAAAACAAAAAAATGATCCTGAAGTCCTAATACCAGAGTGCAAAATACTACAAACACTATAAATAGTAAATACTACAATGTGTCAACCTATTGATCATTTCTTAAACTCATCTATTTGTTGCCACTAAAATCATCTTTTAATTTCAGAAAAATCCAAGAGTGTCGTTTAAAAATTAAATCAACATGATTCCTGATAATGAATTTGGTCAAGCATGAATTCTGAATGGCTCTTCGACCTTGATATAAAATAGCAGAACTTCAAAGCCTGAAACTGATTATGCGCAGAGTGGCTCAATCACAAGCAATTCGGATTGCATCACATTAAAGCAGCTCTGCGAACCAATATTCACTCAAACAATTTGCTGTCTACCGTTCATTCTGTCTATTCATAAATTTTATTGCAATCTTTGCTCCAAGCATACCTGAGAACACTATTGCACTGCGTGGTCCTGTATGTGAGTTGTAGCGTTCCTCCTCGCGCTATCTCTTTGGTCGTCATCTGTGATGCGTCGATGGAAAGATGGCGACCTGTTGAGTAGTACTCCTTTGGCACTTTTCCACCAAGTTTGATCTAAAGGCAGATATAAATCATTGTTTGGTGATGTTAGTAGGTGCAGTTGGCATGTATTGGATGATACTGTAGGCTGTGATAATAATAATATACTGACTGGCCTTGAGGGGGATATAACATGTATTGCCTGAACTAGAATTGTATTGCCCGAGTTGAAGATGGAACTATTTGACTCATGCAATACAATTCCCATATTTGATTTGTTTGGGTTTCCATGTGTGACCAAATTGCCTATCAATGGATGTCAATGTCTTCCCATCATGCAGACAACTGAATTCGTTTACAAATTTATGTCCTATCGAAAGCTGGTGCTCTTCTGCCCAAAAAGCCAGTGACTGGAAATTGGAAAACATAGCAGCTGTAACCCTGCAAGAGTTGCTCATGGCAGGCATTCAAATTCTCGACTGGCTGCTGAATACCTATGTCTTTTTTGTTTTTTTTTTTGGGGGGGGGAATGATTGCTTTTCACAAGTATGGCTGTGACATCATTTTGAAAATAGTGCACTACTTGGAAAATGTAGCAAAAACAAAGTTACGCCATTTTCTGAATAGTATGCCATGGAGTGTCAAACATGCCAACATTCTGAAATAGTTAAAAATATATATAATCACATGATGCTCTTCCAACCAATCACTAAAGGATACATTTTTGATCCAAAATACTAATATGAATATGTGTGTGTGTATACACCTATGCATGCACATATACTGGCACAAAGAAAGCAACTTACAGTTCCTGGGCACATTGGGTCGCCGTCTTCGATCATGTTCCCGCCCCAATACTTGGGCAGCATGTCAGCATCAATGACCTTCAGAAGCTCATCAGCAAAGTTATCTGTTAACAGGTGCAACAATAATTTATTTGAATTATTTGGCTTGGATTCTGCTGGCATAAAAAAAAAAAGTCTACCAAGAGGTATCACAAAAACATAAGAGAAATAAGTGCATTGACATAAACAAGAAACATGAATTCATGTTGCTCAATAGACTATCGATGTGCACCAAGCGAGTTCTTTTCTTTTTTTTTTGCAAAAAATGGCTGTAATATCCCCTATCTAATGGCAAAAAGAAGGTACACACTAGATCCTGTTGGGAAAGAAATCTTATCTATTCACTGAAAATATCTGACAGCGATTAACTCATTGAATATATGCAGTCAAAATTAATTCTGCTTTTTAAAATTCTATGGCACTCTATACTTAATTTGAGGACAAGATATAATAATAATAATAATTATTATTATGATAATAATAATAATAATAATAATGATAATGATAATAATAATAATAATAATAATAATAATAATAATAATAATAATAATGATAATGATAATAATAATAATAATAATAATAATAATAATAATAATGATAATAATAATAATAATAATAATAATAATAATAATAATAATAATAATAATAATAATGATAATAATAATAATAATAATAATAATAATAATAATAATAATAATAATAATGATAATAATAATAATAATAATAACTATTTCTTATTTAGCGCTTTTACAGGACCTGATCAAAGCGCTATGGTATAAGGCTAAAGCAGAGAGAAATGTCAAATTATGGGATAAAAAAGGTGAATTAAAAAAAAAAAATCTTGGTGGGTTCAGAGTGCCAGGTAAAATCTTACTATTCCCTTTTAACAAGACCCCAGAGAGACATGCATTTACTGCGTCCCCTTCAAACAGCATGATCGTTATGTGAGTAAGACTCATGACTTAGGAATGGAGGTCCTGAGTTTAGGTCCTGCTAAGTGCTTACTTTCTGGGGCAAGACATTTTTACGTAAAGGTTACCCATGTATAAAAATAGGTACCTGGCGATGCTGCAATATTAACAATTATATATTTAAAACTAGAAATGTCGCTACGGCGACTGATGCCTCCGCCATAATGCATGATTCTCCCAATAGGTGTATAGTACAATGTCTTGACAATGTGTGATGACAGTTTCACATAACTGGCAAAATATCGAAATAACAGGTTTGTCAGAAATATCTTGAATGTTCACTTTCCACGAACTGGGTTTGCTATAATTGTCTATTAAAGAGTGCAGGTACAAATATTTGGGGAATTGAAAATTTTTACTTGACTTCTGACCGACCTTATTATAAGTTTATGCATTGAGTATAATTTCCAAGGTATGAAGAAAGAGTGTAATTACAGTACAAAATATATATTTTTTTTTCATTTAAACCTGACCTTTGACCCTTAACCTTTGACCTTTGACCTTCTGGCTGGAAATTTCCAAGAGAATCTCCATCAAGTGATACATGTACATATATTAAACACTTTTAAAACTAATAATGCAATCATTGCATATACATGTATGAGGGAAATACAGTAGTAACATTTTGAGGAGTTGACCTTGACCTTTGAACCCCTGACTATTGACCCATGACCCCTAAATTCCCTAGATAATCCCTGCCAGTCAGTGCATGCATATGTACCATGTTCCATGAAGATACATTGAACCATTTGCGAGAAAAGTGATATTGCAACATTTTCACCTAACCTTTGACCTTTGACCTTTGACCTTATGACATGAAACTCTCTCTGGAGAATCCTTACGCAGTAGTACATGTCTACACTAAGTTTCAAGAAAATAACTGCGGGCATTGCATAGATATGGGGGAAATAGCAACATTTTTAGCATTTGACCTTGACCTTTTGACCTTTGACCTCTTGTCAATGTCACTAGAATCTACTCAACTAATTGTCCCATCATACATCATCCTTGGACCAAGTTTGGTGAAAGCTGCTTCATCCAGTTTTGAGTTATCACATAAACAGATAAATTTTAGGATTTGACCTTGATCTTTGACCTTTGACCTCTGTCCGATTTCACTGAAAAACTAATCAAGTAATTGTCCCATCATACATCATCCTCCAACAAAGTTTGGTGAAATTTGCTCCATACAGTCTTGAGTTATCACGTAAACGGATACAATTTCATGATTTGACCTTGACCTTTGACCTTTAGCCGATTTCACCCAAAATCTTATCAAATCGTTGCCCCATCATACTTCATACTTGGACCAAGTTTGGTAAAATTCCAGTAAATATTACTCAAGTTATCGCGTAAACGAAAGCGGACGGACGTACGGACGTACGGACATACGGACGTACGGACGTACGGACGGACGGACGTACGGACGGACGGACAGACAACCCGAAAACATAATGCCTCCGGCACCACTTCGTGGCGGAGGCATAAAAAAATGATAATAAAGGCATGGCCCAAGGGAAGAAAAGTGTAAACACTGAGGAGGCTACCCTACGTAAACAAGAACTTATTTCAATTATTACAATTATGTTAAACATGAGGAATTCAAGATTCTTTCCTTCACCAATGATGTGGTATCAACCTGCAACTGAAAATGACCTACTCTTCAGGACAGTAATCTTGTTCCGTGTCTCTTCACTGAGGAAGGGCCGGACTATTGAGTACGCCAGAGGAAATAACCGTGGAGCTCTGACGACGATGATTCTATGGAGAAGCTCTGGGTAGTGTTGCTCACACAGTTGTGTCACCTGCAGATCACACCAAAGTTTCAGATATTAAAACCACTGTTTACCATTGGGAGGAGTGATTACAAAAATGTTCAAGTTATCACATTTGATGCACATGTATAGTTCAGTTGTACCACAACACATTCTACCATATAAAGAATTCACTATAAAGCCACAAAAAGAGATATCACTAATTTTCTCAATAAACCATAACCACAGAGGGTTTATTCTAGAAACGATTTTAATAAAACTACTGTTAACATTTTGTACATTTAACACTTCTTAACAATGATTATACTGATTAACATTTATACATGTTGTTTCTAGCCATAACTCACCTTATAGAATTATTTTGAAGCGCTTAAGTTTTTTTGTTTCATCTGGAAATGATAAATACTTACAGTAGTGGCTTTAATATTGTCTCATTCTGAATTTTTGTATCAATTTGACAATGTATGGTTCTAACCTTTGTACAAGTTTGGAAGCGGCAGGTAAGCAATAGAAAGAGAGCACAACTATAATCTTACATTTATGTAGTCAGTGGCAAATTCATGTACAAGTGAGTGTCCCACATATCTACAAGCTTGTCTTCTATGCAGGCCTCTCTATATCAAATAGCACAATGACTTTATTCAAACAGTTAAATATATGTCATGCACTTGCTTATTTTTCTTTTCTGCTCTAAAATGTACATTTATATATCTAATATTACATAGACTTATTGTAATTCTTGCATTTCAGAGGATTCCTGTGATACAGGGAATAGAATCTGGATTGATTTGATTTATGTTCAATAGTCTGTCCTGAAGTGCAATAGAAGGATTAGTCAGAAGACATGAAAACAATATCAAATTTTTAAATTTACAGAAGAAACTTGTTGAAATCATTCATGTTAAAAGGCTATCTATGTATTCACGCTGAAGAGCTGGCAACATTTCCTGTCAATTCAAACTGTCCTATGACATGACCATGATACCCTAGAAACAATTGAGAGGAAAATTCCATCTTTCCATTGGTCAGTCAATGTTCACTGCCAGAAATATGTCTGGATACATATTAGTTTGTCTGGGTCGTCGAAATAAGAATTGTTCTCATTTTGCTTTCCTATCTGTAGCCTGTACCCCTCCACAGGGAATGCAGTAGACACGCTCCTTATACTATGCAGGACTTTCTCTGGAGCACCAGCAGCTTAAAGCCAGGTTAAACCAGGTTAACTCCCAGCTTTAGAAAAATGCCCGAAGGGAGATAATTTTTGTGTGAGTGATTATTCATCATGCTCGGCCGGATAAGATGGATTCCACACATTTCAAATTCTGCAGAATCAAAAAATGTGTTACATTGTTCTATACCAAGCTAAAACTAGAAATGTCGCTTTGGCGACTGGTATGCCTCCGCCATAATACATGATTTTCCCAATAGGTCTAGATAGTACATGTAGACAATGTGTGACTACATTTTCACAAAATTGGCAAAATATTGAAATAACAAATTTCTCACAAATGTGTTGAATGTTCACCTTCCTTGACCTAGGTTTAATTGGATGAATAGGAGAGCATGTATCTAGGGATTTAAGGACTTTAACTTGACTTTGACCCATTCATACATTTAGGCATTGAGTAATTTTCAAGGTACAGGTGTGGAGAATTGGTGTGAATTTCTGAATTGAATAGTAAATTGTTACCATTTTCATCTGGCCCTTGACCCTAAAATTCATAAGATAATCACTTTCAGGTAGAACATGCATAATATGTACTAAGTTTCAAGATAACCTGAGCCACTTCCGAGATATGGAGGAAAAAGTTAGTTCAGCACTTTCACTTGATCTTTGACCTTTTGACCTTTGAGGCAAAAAAAAGAAGAAAAAAAAACTTTCCAGAGAATTTCTATTAGGTTAAACATGCATACACCAAGTGCAAAAAAAAAAATATAACCCTGCTGGCATTGCATAAATATGAGGGAAATAGTAAAATTTTGAAGTGTTGCACTTGACCTTTGATCCCTGACCTTTGACCCCATGAACCCTACATTCTCTAGATACAATCAATTCCAGTCAGTACAAGTATATACTATGTTCCATGAAGATACCTTGAACAATTTTCCAAGGTACGGAGAAAAAAAAAGAAGTTTTAATATTTTTACTTGACCTTTTGACCTTTGACCTTTGACCTCATGACCTAAACTTTCACCAGAGAATCTTCATTGGGTAATACATGTATACACTAAGTTTCAAGAAAATATCTTCAGGCATTCAATAGATATGGTGGAAATAGTGATATTTTATGTATTTGACCCTGACCTTTTGACCTTTGACCTTTGACCTCATGACCCAAACCTTCACCAGAGAATCTTAATTGGGTAATACATGTATACACTAAGTTTTAAGAAAATATCTTCAGGCATTCAATAGATATGGTGGAAATAGTGAAATTTTATGTATTTGACCCTGACCTTTTGACCTTTGACCTTTGACCTCATGACCCAAACTTTCACCAGAGAATCTTAATTGGGTAATACATGTATACACTAGGTTTCAAGAAAATATCTTCAGGCATTCAATAGATATGGTGGAAATAGTGAAATTTTATGTATTTGACCTTGACCTTTTGACCTTTGACCTTGAGCATGTGCACCCAAAAGTTGATAGGCACAACTTCACCCCCTAATACACATACATGCCAAGTTTCATTAGGATACCTCAACAGGTTTTGATAGTTACCTTGTCCACAAAATTCATTACGGACGGACGGAAGGACGGACGGACGGAAGGACGGACGGACGGAAGGACGGACGGACGGAAGGACGGACGGACGGACGGACGGACGGACGGACAACCCGAAAACATAATGCCTCCGGCACCACTTCGTGGCGGAGGCATAAAAAAAACCAACAAAAACAAAAACAAAACCAAACAAAAATCCATGCTTTTGTTTTCATGCTAGTTTCATATCATGCAAGTTTCATATCATGCAAAATGCACAAACATTTTCATGCTGCCAAAACTTCCACTTTATGAATATTGATCCAACAATTTTTGTCAAAGTACCTCACAAATAAAGTAGCATCCATCACTGATACACTGATAAATTCACACATGCATGATGCTCTAGTACAACTTTACTCATTTCAAAGAAATTGTGCTTTTCTATTGGTACGTGTCATGTACTGAGATAAATAAAAGAGACCACATTGTATATTTTTCCATCCATGAACTCACACTTGTAAAGAGGTGCACTCCAGGTTTCCATAGGTGGTGTTGGCCCAGGTTCTCCAAATCGACAATGTAGTAGATTCCATCAATTTGTCTGTTCAGCTGCAGAAAGGCACCAAAGAAAGAGTGTAAACTTCATTTTCTGGATGCATGCTAAAAGGTTTTTAATTTCAGTAACATGCATCGGTCTGTACAAGAACAAATGGTTCCTGTCTTTTTAATGCATATCTTCTGACAATACCAATGCAGGAAATTAACACTGACACTTTCTGTTATCCTGGAAAAAATATTGCTACACAGCTCTGGCAGTGCTAAGTATGTTGGTGGATTAAAAGTAACCATTAATTTGATAGGCATCTACACAGTCAAGAATACAGCATGATAGCTGTCATTCAGAAAGTTTTTTAAGTGATGATATTACCTCATGGAATTGATGAATGCTGTAACAGGGGACATTTTCTCATGGGTTACTTTTTGTGCTCAGTCGGGTAAAGATGAATTTTGCATCTTTTTAATTCAATGGAATCAAAACGTGAATTAGTATTACATGCAACAAGACAAAAATTCACTAGCTTTCGTATCGTGCTACTTTCATCTTGCATGAAATATGCAAAAATTTCCTCTTTTATAGCATGCAATAGTACCCAAATGAGAAAATTTAATTTTTCCTTCATAGATTACTGTCAGAGCCAGTGACTTTAACCCATTGAAGGCTAGTCCCTAGTATTGACCGATTCTGTGACGCGCTATGTGTATTTTTGGCATGGGCGCAGCCATTGTGGGTGTATCAGCCAACCCCCCCCCCCCCCCCGCACTCCCCCACCCCTCTCCCTACATTAGCACGCGCGCAGAATGAAAAACTGCTTTAGCCAATAGGCGTCTCGTACCGAGTGCGCGAATGCTTGCTTAGTGCGTGAACCTTTGTTACAAGTGCGTGTAAACATGTTGCCCCGGGGTGGGGGAGAGCAGGGGGGGTCGGCTGATACACCCACTATGGCTGCGCCCTGTGCCGTAAAATGTCTGCTGCCCTCAACGAACCCGAATCGGTCAATACTTGGGCAGGTGTCTACGGGAAATGTATGTTGAAGCAGAATCAGCTTGTTCTCAACAGGTTAAGGAAATAACAGGAATATGAGGTGATTTTGATTCTAGTGGAAGAGAGTTCTGTGCAAACTGGGCATATCACTCAGCTATGAAATGATACAAACTACTACTCTATGAGTGCATCAAGATAAATGAACATCACAGCAAACTACCAAAGTAGATTCTTTACAACCACTGACTGGTTAGGATCAGCGTACATAAGAAAAAAAAAAACACACATGCATGTTTAGGGTACTGTCACCTCCTCCATCCTTTGTGTGTATCTCTGTCTCTTTGTTTCTGACACTCTTAAATGACAAGTTCACCTTTTTTTTTTTGGGGGGGGGGGGCTGTTCTGTGGCCAGGGGAGGGTTGACTCAAACCCCCACTCCCCCCGAAATCTCCGCCGTGAAAGTAAAAAGTCAGCGAGCGGCATGGTCAAAAAATTTTGCACTGCAGAATGGTCGTGGAAAATGTCCGGGGGGGGGGGGGGGTGGAGTTGGGAAGATGATTCACCCCCTGCTGATATTATTTTGTGGATTGAGTATAAATGCAACTTTTGAACGGTTGTCCGATTTTCCTCAAACTTTCACCAATGTGTTCTACCAATATTGTTGTATTCACTCAATCTACACATATCTCAAGGTGAACTTGTCCTTAAAGAATTTAACTCTGCTTTCATATCCATTTCTTCAAGTATTAATGATGCCATAAGGAAAGTGGATGAAAGAAAGAGAGCAACGTGACAGCACATGCAGACATACGGATATGTGTGCGTGTCTTTGTGCTTGTTTTCTTCGCTCTGCAATTATATACTTTAGACCTCGATTTGGCAGAGTGGTTATGCGCATATCCTCTTCAATTCAAGCTTGCTGATGTGAAATGATTACAGAAGGCAGACAAATGATTGGATGACCCACAGCCTAGAGACCATCCATCAGTCTCCGGTGGGCAAAATCTACATTCCACTTGACCCTTGGATCAAGACAAGATGGCGGAGGGAGTGGCGGTGGGACCACATATTTCTGATGCTAAAGGTTCATAATTTCACATCATGTAGCACATGAATCGACAGCTCCATGTATAGATTTGCGGAATTTATTGTGGTCCTTGAGCAGCGAAACCAATACTATGAAAAATCCCAAACAAATTACATTGAACAAGGATGATGACATGGGAGGCTCACATATTTCATATATTTCAATATAATACCAGTACAATACCACTTGCTGTACAAGTTCACTTGTGCATAATTTATGCATGTATTCTTATGGTAAAGCTGTCATGTCGTCATAATTGTTTAAATTGTTCATTGTGATTTGTTATAAATTTTTGGAACTTTCTTATTCTTTATCCCAATCACAATGAATTTTGAAACTCTGTACCCAGCATGACTGATTCATAGTTCTTATTAAAATGAGAAAGTTTTAAAATCATCCAGAGTTCTCCTTTAATGGAGTTCAGCCCCCCAGCAGAGAATCTGTCCTGCTGGTATCTCACCTTTTCTGTCTGCTGTATGACAGCATTTTGAAGCCTCTCCAGTGTCTTGATGTACAGCTTAACCATGTCGGACGTTGGGACGGAGTGAAGCAGACCTGATGGTCAGGGCAGGGCAAGAGTTTGGGTGGTGAAAAAGGAGGAGGAGGAGGGGGAGTGGGGAGTATGAGAAAACATGAAAAAATATTCAGGCTTCACAATAACATAACTTGTTCCAAGGCTTCTTTAAATACCTCACTAATGAAAGGTGGGTTGAACATTACAACTGATATAGATGAGAAAGAGTTTAATTCACATTTGACATACCTCATTTCTCATCCTCTAATCTCCTGCATGTTATAACAGGCTGCAAAATAGCAAGGGCCAATGATAGCAATGGCATTTTTTTTTTTCTGTCAGCACTTTTCTACCACATCATGGCACTTGAAGCACTTTCCAACATCATGCTATCCTGGTAATTTGACTCAAGCCGTCGCATGCAGTACTCTCTTTCTTCATTTCCAAAGGGAGCATTCCGTTATACAAAGCTACAGCAGTGACCTACTAAATTCAAATACAATAGCTTTCAGAGTCCTACCAGTTACTCATTCAAAGACTCCAACCCCCACGCATCTCATCAACGAGAGATTCACCTGCCTGGACCCCTTAGTAATCGGGAGACTGATTGTGCAAACATGGGCATAATATTATGTGTATGTAGGGCAATTCACAAGCGTGACAGCTCAATGTCCATTTTAGCTGGGGTCCAGCTCTATGCCTCTTGCAGCTGGGGTCCAGCTCTAGGGTTATAGTATGCTCTCTCTGGTGCTATCTTAGCCTCATTTTGTAACATATTATGACAAAACTACAGTTGGATGAGTAAGAAGCTAAATTTTAACACAAAGCTAGAAAGGGAGAGATTAAGTTTCAAGTGGGAGGGTGGAAGGTTTTGCCAAAATGGCCTTAAACCTGGAGAGTTGGAGTCTCTGCATATCTGTACACCACAAAAGGTGTGGTCAAAATGTCTTGTTCACACACACACAACAAAAGATAACAAGTACTGAGTAAGGTTACCTCTACCAGAAAATATATTCTTTCACACAGAAATGTGTTTAATCTCAATTGAAACTTTTCAAATTTGTTGTACCAGGGATAAGAATGATATGATTTTCTTAAAAAAAAAACAAAAAGATAAACCACTATTAAAAGCAAAGGTACCGGGGATTGTACATATGGAGATTATTACTGCTATGCTCTAAAATTGTACTTGACTCCATAGAGACTAAAACATATCAATTTAGCTCATCAGCCACGATGAAACAATAAACTGTTAAGTACGCATTCATATATTCAGACATAATGAAAGTTTAACAATAAATTGTTAAGTACGCATTCATATATTCAGACATAATGAAAGTGACACAGGTATCTACGTATAAGAACTGTACAAGAAATTCAGAGGATATTTGTGTGTTATTACAAAACCAAGAGCAGTGAAGCACATAAAACACACAAAAGAAGAAAATAGAGACAAGGTCAGACTTTTATACCTCTCTTTTCCTTTGATTCTAATGAAGATGGCCGGAAGATTGCCAATTATACTTGGTAAAGTGCCCAGTCCAATGTTTACCATTACCATGAGATAATGAGAGATCGGCAGTCATATAGACCAAGAGATATGATCCAAACATCAATATATGCAAAGAGTGCAAATGCAAGAATTATGACTATTCTTCATTCAAGGTTGACCAACAACCAACATAATATTGATTGTAATTTCATTCACTGTTTGGCATTCCAAACTGAATTCAATCTTCACGCTACACCGACTGTGAAATATATTCATAGAGGATCATCCTACACATACAAATAGGGCCAAACAGTGTACTGCTGACTAGTAGAAATAGAGCCTGGTACCACATCACAATGTGTGATGAATATTGCTCACACTCACCTTTGAAATCCACGTTTCCTGTGGGATCCAGGAACGCAGGGCGGCCATCTTTAGCTGGGCCTAGATATCCTCCGACTCCATACTTCTTTAGCACCTGGAGAGTAGCAATACACAGTTTGTACGAGCCAGTGTGACTTTCAATGAAGGATCATTGCAAAAATTGGATCATCATGCCAAAAGGATCATCTTTTCTTTTTAATTCTGACAAGCCAGCCCAATGTATTTGGTTATTAATTTTATTCAAAAAAAAAATACAATATTAACGTAAGCTATCAAATATTAATCCACTCAGAGAGACTTACACTAGCATTCTTCTGAATGAAATGGTTAAATGATGCAGATATCATGAAATCGATATGTTTACAAGACATAGCAATTATTTTATGTTAGACAGAATAACAGTCCACAAATTCATATTACGAACCTTTAAATCTAAACAGCAGACTCGGGTGAAATTTATCAAACTGCCTTCCAAATTTTATTTACCAAGGACCCCCTACAAACATAACTGATGAAAATGAGAAAGCTCTCTCAAGACAAAGACAGGGAATTAAGTTCTCTGATAATGAGCTGTATGTAAAACTAAGCTTTAAATGAAATTTGATAAGAACTGAAGAATTGAGAGACTTTTTAATAGAATGGCAATTAATCATCTTCACGGGAGTAGATTATTTGGTGTGTTTTTTTTATTCCTTAATAATTTCCGCTGTATACTGACTATTAATTAATGTAATTGGCCTTTGATCCCCCGATTTCAATCAAATCAATGAGCTGTAAAATTCATGGTTCATCTACCAGATGCACTATGATACGCATGTTGCCTTTAGCAGAGATCCTTTGCAAGGGTGCGCTCTTTGCATATATATATCTCTCCATTGTAATTATGATAACAAATGAGATTGATTTAACAGGCGGTGCCTATACTGGTAATCAACTTTGACATTAAATTTTACAAGCCAAGGAGAGCATCATGTTATATTTATACATCTGATACACCTGTGAAATTCTCGTTCAAAATGGTGAAATGTAGAGAATAGACATAGAATAAATATAGATGAATAAACAAATATACACATGCATGCATATATAATGCAATACTGTGAAGAACACTTATTGCCAGATCAGGAATACAAAGATTGAAAGCCCAAATCAGCGTAAATGCACTAAACAGCTTACAACAAGCTCACAGTAGAATATATTTTGCAGTAGTGTCAATAATTCAGCAAAATGTATCTTGAAATATCAGGTATCTGCCTTATCCATTTATACAAGGTAGCTATGTCCATACTTAAATCTTTCTTATGAAATCGTTGAATAAAAAGAAGCCTGTGCCGATCAGTGAAAAAATAATAATAGTGCTCAATATGATTATTGCTGTCACTGGTCATAATCAATTCACATCTTAACAAGATGTCAGAACATTAGATGCCCATAAAAAAGACCATGTAAAAACTAAATTTCTGCTTTGTTTGTTACACTTTTAGTAGGTATGTTGATCATTCTTGTGAGACTCTTAACCTAGCACTGATGTTAGAACTCACATTCAATAACCAAACATTTTGCATATAATCTCTCCTGCAGAAAGAACATGATAATGAAAACATAAAAATATTGCTAAATCCCATGTATCATCAAGGATGTGGAACGATGGCACTCTATATAGTTGTAATGGGTTTACAGGTTGATTCAGAGTAAAGTTGATATCAAATCCTGAGCAAGACTTGAACAGTACAAAGTCCCAATCATGGGAGAATCTTGAAATCCTGGAGAGTTATGAGAATCAGCATGCAAAATATGGAAGGTAAGGAGGAGTAGGGGTGGGGGGGGGGGGGGTGGGAGGGTTTGATTCAATGCAATCTTGGGAGAGTCGAAAAGGAGAAATGCATATACTGAGACTCTCATCCACATGTTCTTGTCTCAGCATGCCGCAGAGAGAACAAAGTCCTCAAATTTGCAAGCCTATTTAGTTTAAGAGCTCTATCACATGAGATGTTAATACATTACTGGTATATACCATCTTTCAGCATAATACCACCATATGCAACCCTGCATCACAAAACCACCAAAAAGTCAGCAGATGGGGAATTTCAGTTAAAGCAGACTCTGAAAGAGCAGACTCTAAGTTTCAATACAAGCAGACTTCCCTAACCTATAATGAAAAGAAAGCACATGCTCAAAAAGTGTTTATTGAGAAAAGAGGCTTTGAAGGTTAGGGACTACCGGTATTCAAAGGCTTAATCTCACCATGCTGTGCTCTGTGCAATAAATGGGACAAAAAATAAAAAATGATGTAAAACTCCTTAGCAACCACAAGAGATTATCTCAATGTCAGCCAACATTTTGCACACTTTATCAGCACATATAACTTTTGATGCAGTGACACTATCCTTTCACAAATCATTTGAGTTGAAAGAGTGAGTAAAAGGTTTTGAAAAAATATAAAAGCGGCTCTCAGACATACCTTTTCACACTATTCTACACAAATGTTCTAGAAAAACTGCAAAAACATGATTTCCCGTGTGATCTATGATCCCAAATTTTAGAATTAAGCAGAAGAAGAATTGCTCTTTCAGATATGACAAACCAATCTAAGAATGACTAGGTTGACCAATATCACCTATCTTGAGTCTTCACATAAAATTGGATCATGCAACATTTTGTGGGTTTTGTGATGCACGGTCAAATTGCTTGCCCAATCTCAGTGCATACTTGTACATGTCTTACCTCTGGCTCTTCAAAGTCTTGTTCTATCGAAGTAACTTTGTTCTCTGCTCTCCATTGTACGTTCTGACAAAGCGCATAGGTGAAGATAATAAGAAGGTTTGAAGTGTTACCAAAAAAAAAAAAAAAAAAGGTACAAAATGTTCATTTCAATGCAGTATTGACTTACTGCCCTTGGACAGTTGGCAAGTGTTATCTGTTTGACAGTATTTAGCATAATCACTGAAGGTTATGCACTGCACAGTAAAAGTAAATGTCAAAAATCAACAACAAAACTCATAGAAATCCACTGCCATAGCAACTACTCTGGTGCTTGCATCAACTTAACGTGAAACTCTTTCATACTATTCCAGACCTATAATGGCAAATTTTTATATTGATGGCATCTACACTGGTAGATTTTTTAAATTTTTTATTCAGGCATATCGAAACGGTGCCTATTTACAAGTAACAGAACAAAAGTTTGTCCATTAAATTAACCTGGCTAACTGGCATATACCTGGTATATATAACCAGGAAAATGGATTTATAAGTCAGCATAAAAAATGAAAAATGTGCAAAAAACAAACTGATGAGTTCTAGACATGTAACTTTGACACAAAGGCACAATTCCAAAGCTCATGAGCCCACTTACCTTCCTAAACATGCTCTCTGACTTCTTCAAGTTGAAGTTCCTTGCTGAGAGAGAAATAGAGAAATAGATAGATAGATAGATAGATAGATAGATAGATAGAGAGAGAGAGAGGGAGAAAGGGAGGGAGGGAGAAAGAAACAGAAAATTGAGACAAATTCTCATACACGATGTAGATCAGAGGCCCATGTTATACTAATGTGAGCAATCATCACCATGTAGAGCCACAACCGTACTCAATGCAGCAACAACTGAAACCTTCACAATTGACAGCCTTTTCTTTTCCTGGCTCCTTTCAGAATGACTGCACTTAGTGTGACATATATTAAAGGGATTGTATAGTGTCGGTGGAGATGAGAAATGGGCTCTTAACCTTTTGCGAGGTACTAAGAAACCACTTACAAAACAGTACAGGCCATACCATTCTGAGAGGAATTCAAAGTTTATTTGATAAAAATTGGTTTTGGAATTGCTGAGACATCCAAAAACAAAGTAAAACAAAGCGATCATAATAAAAGGTAGGTCCCACCTTTTATTAGGTTTGCACTGTTTTGGATATCTCAGCCATTTCAAAACCAATTTTTATCAAATTAGCAATGAATTCAACTGTGAATTGCACATTCTTTCATATTTCATAAAAGGTTTCTCATTATCTCACCAAAAATGTTAGAAACCTGAAGATAGGTCTCGACCAAAACTATATGATCCTTTTAACCCACTCCTTCCGCAATTCTCTGAGATTAATCAATGCCTCCAAACGAGATTCTTTTTGCAGGTGGACAGGTTGGTAATCCATCTGTGCCAAAGAAGCCAGGAGGTACATGTATCCCCTCTCCACGGTCAACTACCTGTGCCAACGAACAATGGAAATATCAATTGGGTGCAATTGGAGTGTGCTCTGATGGGCTCATAAACTCTTTTGTTATTGACAAAAGAGGCACCTGAATGGGGTCTGAGACAATCAGAACCTTCTGAGCTAAGCCTTGATCGCTTTGAATTTGTACATCTTCATACAAGTTTAAAGGGATCATACAGTTTTGGTTGAGACCTAATTTCAGGTTTCTAACATTTTTTGGTGAGATAATGAGAAACCTCTTATGAAATATGAAAGAGCATGTAATTCTATGATGAATTCAACGTTCATTTGATGAAAATTGGTTTTGAAATGGCCGAGATATCCAAAAAAGAGTGATTCTAATAAAGTGTGGGACCCACACTTTTATATGATCGTTTTGTTTTACTTTGTTTTTGGATGTTTCAGTCATTCCAAACCCGATTTTCATCAAATAAACTTTGAATTCCTCTTAAAATGGTATGCTCTGTACTACATCAAAGTGTTTTCTTGGTATCTCGCAAAAAGTTAAAAGCCCAATTCTCATCTCCACCAATACGGTACCATCCCTTTAATAGCAAAGCCAGCCCAAACTTCGTTGGAAAAAGGTAAATTAGGCAATAATACACACAGTTTTCATGCAGGAAGAGAGCAGATATTGATAGAAGAAACTCTGATCATTACCTCATATTTCTCAAAGCCATTTTTCTGGGCAGCATAGCACAAATTTACAGGAATTTAGGCCAGGGATGCAGACAGTTTTGTTTACATTTTGGGAACCTGGTATAGTACATTATCAGGTTCCAGTAAAGAACGAGTTAATTGCAAACCTCTTTGCAAAACTACAAAATGCTCAAGGGTAGCATAAAAGAACGAAGAAGAAGAAGAAGAAGAAAAAAAGAAAAGAAATGTGGGTAACTACATACTTCTTTCTGTGCCCCTTACCAGTAACATGGGGCCACCAACATGTACAACATTTTGACAAATGTTACTGCTGGACTGTATTTACTGCATGCAGTAATTTCCCATGAAACACACACACACTTTTTGCTTTTGTTAATCTTTTATTATTTTTTTTTACTTTCTTTTTTCATGAACAATAAATCATAAAAATTAGTTAATTGCAAAATAATACAATTATTTCATTATGGCAACATAAATTCTTGACCGAAAGATCGGTCTGTATCTGGTCGTCAGGGATATACATTGTATTCTGCAGAGACTGCATCTGGCTTCATGGATCCCCTCCTGTCTACAGAGGAGAGCGATGACGTCATAGCAAACACATAAAAGACTCCTTCAGACAGACAGATCTTTCTGTCTACATAAATTTTACATTGTTATTATAAATGAAAAAGAAAGAATTTTGTATTAAAAAAAAAGGATAAAGACACACTCACACACACACACACAAATGCATAAATTAAAACTGAGAGAAAATTGACAAAAAGACAATATTACCTCTGAGAAATCTGAGGAGCCAGTAGTCATTGTGCTCAGGTTGGAGGATGTCCTGGAGTCTTTCGCGAAACTTAAAGAAGCAAAAGATATTAAATTTAAAAAAAAGATATACATATATTTATATATATCAACTACACATATATGCCTGATTAATGTCATGCAATTAAGAGAGAAAAATAAAACAAAGTGCTCAAATCCATGAATATTAATTTGGAAGGGGGTACGCACATCAGAGAAATTGACTAGAATTTGTCACAAATGGAAAAGAAATGAAAACATGAAAAAGGATGTCAACCTGGTAATATTGGTTGAACCGAAATAAACATGTCGACATTTGCACACACAAGGCACAATACATGACAGGGAAAATTAAAAAAGAGTCATGGAAACATAAATTCAACTGTTATGATCCAAATACTAAATTCCCATAACACTCCTGCCCTAATGGCTACGCATGAGTAGTGCAAAAAAAAACCAACAAAAAACAGACAAAACACTCTTGCAGCAAGTCTCAGGATGCAGAGTGGTATAATAATAAAAGTGCAGCAATACTTTATTTCCAACATCAAGGTAAATCAAGGTGAATCCAGAGCATTGGTATTCCAGAATTACAACTGCCCGAATATGGTCATGTTTGCAAAAATGGTCTAAACTGAGCCATGCAGGTACATGTAATGTAAACACATGCCTCCATCTGTAAATTGCTACACATTCAGTTTGGCTTGCTTAACCATTTCAGTCTTTTCAAAACAGCAAGAGACTTTCACATCAGCAGTGTGTGGGTGTTGCCACAGTGGAGGAGTCTGCTTCAGACATCACAAATCCTGTGTGAAGATGACAATCTTGATTGTGACATCGGCTTCAGTTAATGTGGTTGGGATATTGAAATTGAATCGTCCCCTGGACGCAGTGCTGTTATGAGAGTGGTTGTGAGTCAAGGAAGAATTCTTTATCCTTCGGCACTTCTCCAGATTGCATTTTGCCAATCAGAAATTTAGCAGAGCTACAGGATGGTGATCTGGATTTGCTATTGTTTATTTCGTGGAACTTCTCCGTCTCAATCATTAAAAGTAACAAAGATTATGACATTCAAAAGAGAAAATTGTGTATTTAATGGGACAAAGAGAAAAAAAACCCAACTTATAACAATTTGACCTAGGCCTATATCAATATCAACAGAATAAAGTGCTCCATATTTTTTTTTTTTTTTTTTTTTTTTTTTTGCTTGTTTAGCCTAAAGTGGTTAAAAGCTGATGAAAGCGGAAGTGGCCGCCAGAATTATAAACTGAGCCCCCACTTTTAAAAACGTGATGCTGGCCATGTAGAAGGCCTCTTAATATGAAGTAGTGATAACTGCGAGTATTTAAACTGTGTTAAGGAGCGCCCCAGCTCGACCAGGGTTAGATAGTTCCTTATGTTCCCCCCCCCCCCCCCCACTAGTTTGCACAAAATAGATAGGTTGCTGTTCTTTTTTTTTTTTTTTTTTTGCTGATGGTGGACTAAATAAAGGTTATGGGAAGTCTTCCCATGCATAAATGGCATAACCTTTATTTAGTTTATTATTGGTAAAAATGAATAGTAGTTTGTTTGTTTTGTGCAAGTTGGTGGGGGGGGGGGGGGAACATAAGGAACTCTTTCCTATAATCTAATGTTTAGCTAAAAACTAGCCCGACCAGACGCTGTTTACAGCGACTGGGCTGTGTATAGTTAGCCAAAAACATGAACTGATGTTGACCAAAAGATCGGTCTGTATTAATAATAGTAGTAGACAGAAAGATCCGTCTGTCCGGAGGAGTCTTTTATTTATTTATTTATTTATTTTGTTTTTTTAGCGTTATCGCTCTCCTCCGGAGACAGGAGGGATCCGTGAAGCCAGACGCAGGCCCGCGGAACATATCCCCAACGTCACGACATGATACAGACCGATTTTTCGGTCAACCGCTAGGTCTGTATCTACTGATGATTTACGGTAGCGTTGAGATTGACAAGAATCAGTACATAAATATTAGGGCCTACATATCTCTGACTTCACTCGCTTATTTCGTCGGAGACACACTGCGTGATAGAAAACTATTTCACCTTGAGTAGCAGATCCCGGTGTTTTGCCGATAGTACGAGCTCGTGACTGCAGTCAGCCATCCCACTGCACTGTCCACAACAGCACTGTTGTGAATCGCGGCGCGGCGAATGATGTTCAACTCAACTTGGGGCAACGGAGCGAAATAGATAGGTGGCATCCACTACTAACCGCAACCGCTAACGTTACAGAGCGACGTCACTATAGCCTCAAAAAGTTAGTGCCTAGTTTTTACTTAGGCGTAAGTACAGAGACAAGAGTGACAATATCAGAAGGAATAGGAGTCGTTCTCGGACGTTATGAGACACATCCAGTCGCGATTCCCATTCATTCCCACTGAATGACAATACAACGTATTTGTACTAGTATGTACGTAGGCCTAGGTGCATTGCGTTACTCGCTCCGTTCACATCGCTACTCATCACCTTGCCTTCCACTCTCTCGGATCTCTCCTATGCTCTCCGTCGATTTGTCAACACAATGGACTTAGTGGTTTCGCAGGAACTTAAATGTATTCTTTCCCAGGGAAATGGCGATTACGCACGCTACGGTGCGCGATGGATTTTCAAGAAAGCAACAAAACGACTACATTGAGACAATTGGTTGTAAATACGTCTCACGCTTCGATGATCTGTGTGGGCTGCGATGAACGTGTACGCAGGTACGAGGTCTCGACGTCCTCTGCTACGGTCGTATACACAACTTTTCGGACAGGATCCGCCCGCCCGCTCCCTCTCTCGTTGCGTATGTATAGGCCTGCACATGCTCAAGCACAATTATTGTTCTCACAACCGCTGGCATTCAACCCGATAACCGAGGTTTGGAAACTGTCTATGGATCTTATGTTACGGAGTTAATCAATAGACGTGTGTAATCAGTTAGAGCCGAGGAGACTGCAACCTAAGTGAAAGGCTGAGTGCCTCTATTGCAAGGAAAACTCATCTCACTGTTCGTTCCCACGCCCAGGTACGGACGTAACGTGCGTGCAGGGGTAGGTGCTCAGTCCTTCGCGATTACATCACTGCAGACACCGTGCCGTGTTTGTGCACTGTATATCTGTAGCTAGCTGTCCTACTCACTCCCGACTTCGCGACTCAGAAGTACAGGAGGCACTTACGATCATGAGTTCACCGACAGTTTCAGCGGAACAGCTCGGAATTACATCAAAGCAATACGAGCAATTTTTGAAGGTATGGTCATGGGTTTTGCAGCAGTTCGTTTGTCTGGCATAGATCATAAGATACTCAAGGCGATAGTGACGGCGATACTATTTAATGAGTAAAGTTGGATTCCTAAAATTTGATTACTGTAATAGTCTGCATTCAGTAGGCTATGCCAGTCAGTGTACCACACAGTGCAGACTCAGCTTTGAAACTTTTTTTTTTTTAACCCTTCCCAGCTGTTTGTGTGCACGAGTGCTTGAGACTTTTTCGAATGGAATTGATTACTAGTCAGAGTATTATTATGAACAACATTTGCCTACAAAATCTGTACCTCTTGAATACTTATCGACAGACAGACTTGATGATATCTTGATTGAGACTGCACATTGTCATTGATTTTGCAATCTCTCACACACAACTCGTATGACATCTTCATATGTACAGAGAAACTGTATTTTTATTTATTTTCTTGAATAGACTGAAAACTAGAGAGCTATTAATCCAAATAAACATGAAGGTGAAGAATATACCTAACGGTCACTATGGCCTTTGCAGTTGCTCTAAATATTGAGAATGCTCACAATTGCATACCATAATCAAATTATGTAAGCTTAGTGTATGGTTTGAGGGTCAAAAATTCCCAACTACCCTGTAACCAAAGGGTATTCTAAAAATCATGTTTTTTGTTTTGTTTGTTTTTTTAATTTGGGTTGACAATTTAGCCGTGAACACCCATCCAGATAAATCATCATTGACATTTGATTTGATGTGAAAATGCAGGTTGTTAAATATTCATTTGTGTGTTTGTGTGTGTGTGTAAATGAAAGAGAAGAATCAGAGCAACATTTGTGACTAGGAGTAGGACTGTGGGGGGGGGGGGGGCTTATAAGATGCAGTCCGCTGTTGTCATCACCTTGTATTAGGCCTATTTGGGTGATTGCAGCAAAAATCTCTGCTTCATAGGAAACCTTTATGTAATGTGTGTGATTTTGATCAAGCTCCTCTGTTCTGTGAATTCTTGATTCATTCAAGTTGAACATGTTGGGAAGTTTACCTTTAAATGCGAGATATGTGTGCTGCAAATGATATTGACATACTTACCAGGGTACTTGTGATTTGATTGTGAAGAGCCACATCATTAATTCATTTGATATTAATGGAAGATAAATGGATTGAAGGGTTGAATAAGGAAATGATTTTTTTTTTTTTTTCTGAAGGTAGCAAGTCTACAAAATCCTATTCTTTGCACTAATACAAAACTTCAGATGTCTGCAGAATTGAAGACTGCTTTTCCTGGGCTGGAAAATCATGGACTGAAATTATTGAAAGATGAACCTGTGACCTTTGGCCCTTTGCGCCTTACTTTAAGGGCATTGTGTTGCAGTGAAGTGTAGAATAGAGTAGTAAATGTGAGGCTATGATATAGGACATGAGGCTAGATGAGAATATGCCAGGTAACATTTTTCTGTGATCTTGTTGAGCAATTCAAGGAAAATTAATGCAATGTAGACCTGTTGCCAACAAGGTCCATTGCCTTTATTGTTAAACTGATTTTCAGAAAAGTCTGTTTCAAAGTATGAACACACAAGAAAGAAAGATTGAGTGGATGTACTATGGTACATGATATTCTGAAATGCTCAGTGTGGTGCAGAGGAGTGCTTTTATGCAGACACACTGTGAATACTGGACTGTAAAATCAAATAATGTTTGCTATTCAAAAAAGTCACAGTTCTGTGACTGAAAATTAAACTAGTGGTAAAAAGGAGAGACTTTGTGGCATTCCTGGCATTTCAGTACCTAATCCCTTTCTTGGCCATTCTTGCATTAAACAAAAGAAATTGCCCCCACCCCATCATGCCAGACTGTAACTGGATCACACAAAGCCTCTACACTACATTTACACTAAAATACTTACAGCATGGTCTCACATTAAAGGGGCATTCCAGACAACTTATATAATTTCAGATTTGGTAATACATAGTGTACAAAAAATATGTACATTAATCAGTTGTTTCATGTACATACAGATCTGTGGAATTTGTTACAGTATGGTCCTGAGCAGAAAAAAAAGAACCAATACAAATTATGGTACAGCTATACTCTGAAAAACCCAAAACATAATAAGGATGATGACATAGGAGGCTTACACATTCCAGTAATGTAACAGTTGTAATTCTGTTACAATACCACTTGCTTATTAAACACGTTCACCTGTGTAGAATTATGCATGCTTTCTTCTTTTGTTCTCTTGCTTGAGCACCCATTCATGCATTCTTATGTGAAGGTGCTATGTCATCATCCCTTTTCACTGTGATTTGTTCCGACTCTTGGCAACGTTCTTATTGCTCATCCCATCACTATAAATTCTGAAACTCTGTTCTACCAAGTATAATCAATTTATAGATATTGAAAAAAAAATCATCTAGAGGTCTCCTTTTAACCCAATGAGGAAGGACTGATTTTGCTACAACACACATTTCCCATAGACACTTGCTAGGGACTTGTCTTAAATGTGAAATGAAGTTGATACCTGAATGAATAGAATGAAGAGGACAGAAATACCTGCATTTTTTCTGTATCTCCTGTAAAGCAAATTAATGTGTTTGTTTTCTGTGTGATTATATGTTTATCATCTCGTTATCATGTTCTTGTGTGTACCAACATGAGGAACCTGGGATGATGAGGAATGGCTAAGGGTGGGAGAGTGGAGGAAGAAGAGTGATGATGAGGGGAGAGTGGAAAAAGATCATATGGATTGGAGGAGAAGGAAGAATGGGAATTAAGGAGCAGGATGGAACTAGAGAGAAGGGAGGCAGAGAACAAGAAGGATGTTTGGGAGAAGAGATGAGAGTGGAGGAGGATGAAAAGAGAATGAAGGAGTAGGATGGGAAAAGAAGGGAGAAAAAGAATGAGAAAGATGTGGAGGAGAAAAGAAGAGGAGAGGGAAGGAGAAGAGAAGGAGGATGGGGAGGAAATGATGAAAAGAGAATGAAGGAGTAGGATGGAAAAGAGGGGAGGAGTAGGAGGAAGAGAGGAGAAAAAGGATGGAGCAGGGTGGGGTGATTTATCAAGGGTTTGAGGAGAGAAAAGGATGGGAGGAGAGGGCAAGAAGAGGATGGAAAAAAGAATGGAGGAAGATAAGAGGAGAGTAAAGGGTAGGAGGACGATGGAGGAGGAGGGTAGGGGAGAGGGGAGGAGGGTAGGGGAGAGGGGAGGGAGGAGTAGGGTAGAAAGAGAGGGGCAAAAAAGGATGGTAGGAGAGTAGAGGAGAAGGGTTGGAGGCGAGTAAAGGGTGGAAGGAGCGAGGGAGAAAAGGGTTGGAAGAGAAGGGAGTAAAAGAATGAAAAGAGAGTGGTGAAGGGGAAGATGGGAGGAGAGGAGAGCAGGATGTTTCAATTCATCCCATACCTATGACTGGATGTTGTAGATGTTGCATTTTATTTGTCATGCTCATTTTATTCTTTTTCTAAAGTCAAGCCCTTAACCTTGGACTACAATTGTAAAAGGAACCTAAAAAGGAACCAAGCTGCTCTCTTGGTGAATATAATTGCCCTAGAAATTTGTTGACCTTTTCTCTGCCCCTCCCCCCATCTCTACAACACACACACACACACATCATGGTATCTACATATATATTTCAGTAATTGAATAGATGGCATGCCTTGTGAAATTTTGTCTTCTGTGTGAATGCAGTCCATTCTGTTAAATTTCTTTTATTCCTGATCTTGTGGAAGCAGACAAAAAGTGCCTGAGGTGATCAGAGTGCCCTGCATTGCCTTCAGGTGCAATACCATTGTCAAAGTTCATTTGCAAGGGCAAATGGGTCTTTACTTGTGTGTCATATACAATGTGTGTTTGTGTGTGCATGTGTGTGCATGTGTGTATATCTATCTATATATATATATATATATAGATATGAATGTATTCGTGTACTCCTACACGCTGTAGTCTTGTCCTTGTTAAGGAGGAAATAAGATTGTATACATTATTGATAGTCTTATGCAAGTCATCACACATGCCAAGGAGATTTTCTCACTTCTTTCACATTGTTCAAGTCTAAATATTCTATAATACTGTAAAACCAGAAATGTTTGCATGCATTTTAACTTCGTGACTTTTGCAAGAGCCATGGTTTGCAAAATTAAAATGCATGTGAGAGTTCTTGTTTGTAGATGCATTGAATTACTGCTGCAATTCATGAAAATTTCATGCTGTGAAAAAAGTCATCAGGTCAAATTTGCAAAAAATTTCTTGCAGTGAAAATATCTTACTTTACAGTATCTTGCATATGGAGTAGCCATCTGTAATGCTATCTTGTTTTTGAACCTATCTCAATATCACTTTTGTGAGTGCAGTAGCATTGAAATATTGAACCAGGGGTCCTGTGATGGTTACTGCAAAACAGGAAACCTTTGGATGCACAAAGCTTTCACACATATCATTTTGCAAGGAGCTGCAATTCGTGAAAGTAAAATGCATGTAAACGTTTTTGTTTTCACAATCAAGTACACATACTACTCTTGTAATTTTGTAATGGTCAGTAATTCATGAAAGTTTCATGTGTGAAAAAGACTTTCAGCTTCAATGTGCAAAAATTTTCATGCCACTAATGTCTCTGGGTGAACATTAAATCTTATGAATTGCATAATATCCCTATACACCATCATTCATCTTTATGGGTGTAGTGCACTCAGCTTTGATGTAATACTTCCAACCCAATGGATGCAAGGAAAAAAAAACAACAACTAATCAGACCGTCCTTTCCTGGAAGTTGTTACATCAGAAAGTAATCAGTATTCATGTTATATACATGTACATTGTACATTGCAGTTTGACCCTGAAGGGGATACTGAAACAGAATTCTGCATATGAAATGTCCTTTGTCTCGAACATCCATGTCTGATGGATGCACAATAATGAATAGGATGTGATGACAGTGCTCAATGATGGCTCTATGACAACTCTCATTATGTATGCCAATTCATACATTGGTTTGCGAGTGGATTGAAGATGCATGAGGTGACAATGATACCACATTATTTCATGTTTGCATGTTTGATTGCAACTGAGCTATAACCAGAAAGATTTGTGATATGAAATTTAAGCGAATTTAAGCTGACGCCCTTTCTGTGGCACGAAACTTTCGCAAATTGGCATTCAAGATGGTGTGATGCAGCATTGTACTGGCATTCAATGCATTGTGTAGACAAACATTTTTGTATGTGTGTTTTACTGTCATGAATCTTGGTTGTTTGCAAAAGATTCATGATAACTAAAAATTTCTTCCTGAGATATATCCAAAAATAAAGAGGTTAATGAAAGGTGGGACCCACCATTTAGTAGGACCATTTTGTTTTACTGTTCAAAACAATTTTCATCAAATAAGCATTGATTTTTTTTTCACATTTCACAAGTGATTTCTTATTATCTCACAAGAAGTTAGAATATGAATCCCCCATCTCAACCAAATCTACAATTTGTATACCATCCCTTTAATGCTGCTTATGAAACAGGTCTATTCAGCCTGAACGTAGCACATTTAGAATCCACTTTTTGTTCCTTCCTGTATTTGTTCTTGAATACTTTGCGGGTAGCCTTTATATTATGGTCCCAACCTGCCTTTTTAAACACACAATTCTTGACATCTTGATCATGTTTATGTCAAGGTCAAAACAAAATTAATTTGCGCAGTGACAGCAGCAGGTTCATAAAAATTCAATTTCATTCAACCCACAGTGCAATATTATCTTTTCTGAGGAGGTAAAGTATGGCAGTAAATTGTGTCCAAGGAGCAAACAAGTAGAGATAGTGAGGTTACTTTTGTAAGCTTGTTTAAAGGCATAATTTACCATTTGCAGATGAAACAAAAACCCAGCATTAGTGCTGTTAAATAGTTCTAAAATGTGAGTTAGGGATAGAAACAACCACTGTCAAAATTTGAATCCGTATATTCGATGTTACGTGTTGTTAAATACACAGAATGTGAACAATAGTCGTAATAAAGATGTTTCCAGACTAAACCGTATACAGTTACGGTTTATTGAGAAAAACCCTGATATCTCCTAATATTTTAGGTTTTATTGCAAATATTTCATATGGTAGGATGTTTTATGATACAACAGACCTACACATATGCATCAAATGTGCTATCTTGAATATTTTTGAAATCACTGCTCCCAAAGGTAAACTGGACCTTTAAGGTGAAAGAATGACTCCTGTTCAAATTGGCACTAGGGATAAGAGTCCGTGGTTAAATATTTGTATGCGAGATTGATGGCAGAATATGATAGTTGAGTCAAGTGGTGAGTTGTGTGCTGAAACTTAAATTCTGCCATCAAGATGTACAGAAGCTGAATAAAGACAGGACTTCTTTTTTCACTTCATTGATGGGCAGTTAAAATTGACAGTTGAAAAGCGCTAAATTTGCCTTTTTATGTCACATGTCTCTATTTGACAGTTTAAGGAGAGGGTGTCAGATGTCATACAGCCTTACCACGATGACTACTGGTTACGCAGGTTTCTCAGAGGTATGTTTTCCTAGAAGATTAACTATTTTGTATTTTTATATAATTGTTTGTTAAATAACAAACATTTACAAAATTCTTAAGGTATAGAATGCATGATTGCACAAAGCAAGAAATCATATGTAATATGAAAAACCGTGTCTGATGAGTGACTAAGCAATGTACAATAGACTTAAAAGAGTGTTTGGGCTGTCTAAATTGTTGATTGATGTTCCTTTATAATTTATTATAGATTTTACAGTATAATATAAAAAAGAATATATAATGAATTGTATGTTCCCTTTATTTTGAATTCATAAACTCCTGCTTTTTTTTTTTTTTAGGTCACATGGTCTTTCAGCTAATTTGTAGACAGTGATTTCATGTACAGTGATAAAAAAAAAAGATTATATGAGATTACCCATATCAATGTGATATGTAAAGTTCAAAATCACTATATACATTTGCAGTCTTAATAGTGTCATAAAAACTGTAAATATTTACTCTTTCCTCAATTGAGAACTATCAAGCAGCTATCTCACCCTGAAAGATAAAAAATCTGAAAATGATAAAAGACTTGTTATTTTTAAGTGGTATTTGTTTTAGCTGAATTGATATCATGCTTAAATTTTTCATCCTGTTTGCATATCTTCGGGCAGATGGATCACATTCTAAATATCTAATAATGCTTACCTAACCAGAGCATAAACTTGAATGTGTCATAATTATCTCAGATTATGTCATATTTAATCATAATTTCTGTATTCTGAATATTATATATCAATGAAATAGATAAATGATTTAATATACATATTATGGCAACTGTAATTTCAAATTAATGTTTTATGATAGTCATTACATTTATCAAATTGTAAGGTGTCCAGTGCATTATAAAATGAAAAATACACTCTTATTTTCTAAATTCATATTTTTAGCAGCTGTGCATGAAAGATTTTAGTTTTTGTAGATGTGTACAATGTATATCAATCCAGTGTGATACCCCAGGAAATGCAAAGACTTTTATTCGTCATATTTTTTAAAAGAAACAATAACAGCTTTAACATTAATCCAACATCATTCCCACAGTCAGAACTTTCTTCCGATTTGCTGTAGTGCCCTAGTAATGATGATGATATTTGGTTTGTTTTGCTGTAGGGTGCATTTACCTTAATTATTAAGTGAATGTTTTCTCTTTCTTTATTATTTTCTTTCATCAGCCAAAAGGTTTGACATCAAGAAAGCTGAAGGACTCTTCAGAAAAGTAAGTGTTCTGTCCACTTTTCATAACACTAATCCAAAAGCAAGTGTACAAATTGAAACCAGCAACATCACTTCAGGTTTACATGAATATACATTTTATTATTTTTTGTGTAAAAGTTAAAGTGATATACACTTGTATGTCCTTGAGTAAAAGAAAATGTAAATGATTGGATTGCCAATAATAGGTCATCCTTCTTTAAAAAAAAAGGAAAAGAAATAAAGTTTGAACACCTGCTTATTTCAATTGCACACTGTTGGTCATCTTACCAAAAACGTTTTCATATATTTTCATCTTCATTTAGAAAAAAAATGCAGATGTGAACCATCTTGGTTGAAATCTGGAAAGAATCTTCCACACAGGAAAGAGAGTATTTGGTTTCATGCTAGCCCTACTTAAAGCCCAAACAAAGTTCTGAATATTAACGAAATATTAACCAAAAAAGTTCAGTCTCAGAACTTACCCGAACGGGGTCAGGCTAAACTTGGACTGCGGGATAACTCGGCCTCGCTTTGACGGCGGGATGAGTTGTATTGGTTGTCCCTACTCTGGATTGTACAGTGTTGTACTATGGGAGCGGCCTGTATAAACTACATTGTAGCGCTCGTGTTCTGGCTACTCGCAGTAATGGTCCGAGTTGTTACAACGCGTGCATCAAAAACCTCTTTGCCGCGCATGCAAAATTAGTGTGCGCCTATCAAGCACCTCTAAAAACCATCAAAGACGCTTGATAAACAACAACAAAAACTTCAAAGACCGCGCGTCTCAGCCACTGAGGTGATGTGCGTGTAGGCTTGCACCATTTGTTTTGTACAGGATTAGCACACACTTTCCTGTCTGTTCAGTTAGGCCTTGTTTGATATTATACAGTAGAATATGGCGATCACGAACTACGTGTAAATCGTCTGAAATAGGGTCGAGTTTTCCTTGAGACAGAGTTAGTCTGGAGCCTTCTGGAATAAAAGTCGGTTTTCCGACTTTTATGATTTTTCTCAAAATACTCCAAAACGACTCATCATTCTGGCAAACTGCGTCAGCCAGGTAAGTTTCTTTGTAGACTCTTTCGATATATTGCAAGCAAATATGAAATGGTGCCAGACGGGTTCTCAAGCCCTTACCAGAACTTTGTTTTCACTTTAACCTTGGCAGGTGGCAAATCCCAAAGGGTCTAATAACTAACTCATTTTCAGAATTCGTTGGCAACACAATAGAATGGTGGCCAGAGCCAAGTGTGTGGTGCACTTTATCTCATATGTCATTTACTTTGCAGTTGTTGTATTTTGAAGATTTTGTTTTTTAGGTAGTCTGAAAGGAGCCAATTTGACAACATGCCAAAATATTGCCATAATCTGTAATACAAATTCAACTTTACTAACATTGTATTTGAAATTCAGTGATACTTTTTTCCCCTACATTTACACTACATTCTAAGGGATGGAAATGTTTTGGTTGAGATGGGGCCTTAGTTTTCCTACATTTTTTAGTGGTTATTTTTTGAGATAATAAGAAACCTCTCATGAAATATGAAGGAGCATAGAATTCTACGAGGAATTCAAAGTTTATTTGATGAACATTGGTTTTGAAATGGCTGAGACAGCCAAAGCAAAGCAATCTTGATAAAAGGTGGAACCCTCCTTTTATTAGGATTGCTTTGTTTTACTTTTTGAATATTTCAGCCATTTCAAAACAGATTTTTGTCAAATAAACCTTGAATTTCTTGTAGAATTGTATACTCTTTAACATTTCATAAAGTGCTTTTTAAATATCTTGCAAAAAGTTAAAAGCTGAAGCCTTACCTCAACCAACACTATACCATCCATCCCTTTAAGTGCAAATTTATCACTTAGGCCTACAGATTTTCCAGAATGATAAATTATTTTTCTTGAGAGATGTATGGGATATGACAACAGTATATGATTTGATATATGAATGGTACCAAGTTGTTCCAGCTCGGTTCACTGAATTCAGCTTGGTACCCCACTTGTCTGCTATTTACAATAATATCTGTGTACTGCAGTGGTTGTTTACAGTAAGACAGTAATGCTCAGGTGAGCATGAGGCTCACTGTTTTTTCCTCCCTTTATTGTTTGTCAGAGTACTGCGTAATGTATGAAAGCATCGGTCGGGCCAAAAAAATACCTGGTATTCACATGCAAAAAAAATAATCCATGGTGAAAGGTGTTTTGAGCATGGACACTGAAAAAAACACATTGTCACAGTGGATTTGAAAAATCCTGTTATAAAGTGTGAACAATGCTGAGCACGATGTCAGAACTGTGCTGTTATTTTCACTATTTTTTGTACTTTTTGAAAAGCATTGTTGGTGAGAGTAAAAAAAGTGTCGATATCATATTGTATTGGCTGTCATGCATTGGGATGAATCTGTGCATCAGTTGCTTTCTATCCAAAACTTACGACTACAGACAGAACTTAACAAATGAAAATATTTACAGACGAGAGACAGCTAGGGTATTTCAGAGATAGCCTGATGTCATGTTACTCTGTTTGGGTATTCAAAACGAGATATTTTAAGACAAATGTAGTGAGAGTTGGTTCAATCATGCATACTTTTCTAGAGACAGCATAGATACGAGGCCCATTTGCATTGGCACAATCACACTTTGCGTTAAAACAAGTATATGTGCTGTAAAGCAAGATATTTTTGCAGCATGACATTTTGTTCAAATTTCTACTGGCATTCATTTCATGAAATGTAGACATAAAATTTTATATGCATTTTAATTTTGCTAATAATGGCTCTCGAAAAATTTGTGAAATTGAAATGCATGGGAACATTTCTGGTTTTACAATATATTTCTAGTTTTTGGTTTTTCTATTAAGAAAAAAAAACAGGAATGAGAAGCCACAGAACTTTTGATGTTTGTTTTTTTTTTTTTTTTAGGTTGTGAAGTGTAAGACAGTCAAGAATTAAACTACATGTATAAATGAAAATTTTGCCAAACATTGTAGGCTGTATTACTTTAGTGTCAAAACAGACTTCTGTTACCATTTGACGATATGATAGTGCAAATCCGACTTTATTATACTGTCAATAACAACAACAGCATCAAATCCGAAGTTCTGGTAGTCTATTCATTGTCACAGAATGTTCTTATTTATGGGACTGTTTATCCTGCAGGAAACCAGGGGGTCTGTTAACCTTTGTCCAGACTGAACTTTACCTCATGTTGAGTCATAGGCAAACTACCTTGTACATGACACTTGTTTTGTAGTCTTTTGTGTCACACAGTTGTGATGTCTGACAAGACTTTTTTTTTTCCTCCCTTCACCCCCTTCCCGTAGCTTTCATTTCCTCCTCGGACAAAGCCATGGTCTGGCATTATTGGGGCATGAAGTATAGTAGAGTATTATGATGGCAAATCAAAAAAAAAAAAAAAAAGAAACAAAGAAAAAGAAAAAAGAAAAATAGGGAAAGAAATGCCCACACAGCCAAAGGCTTATTTGCTTAGGGCAATGTTACACAAACTTTGCTCAGTTTCCCTCTCTCTAGCAATCTATCTATCTATCTATCTATCTATCTACATTGTATCTATCTATCTATCTATCTATATCTATCTATCTATCCATCTATCTTTCTGTCTATATCGCTATCTATCTATCTATCTATCTATCCATCTATCTTTCTAATAAATATCGCTATCTATCTATCTATCTATCTACTGTGTCTTCATCTATTTATCCTCTTTTTGCCTCCATCTCTCCCCTCTCTCTTTCATTTTTTAACTTCCGATTCTTTCTCCATGCCTGGTACCTGTTTTCATTTCACATTTGAAATAAATATATCGACATGAAAAATGCATTTTTGTTTTCATTGTCTTTTTCAGAGGACATTCCTGTACAAATGTAATGTGGACATTGATGGGAATATTGAGTTTGGTGATCATGAAAACTGCTGATAGATAATTATCATTATAATGATAGCATTCATACCCACTATCAAAAGGTGTTTGCAAATGCTGTTCAGATCTTGTTTCTCGAGGTGTTGCACTTATTAACTCTGTCGTGAGTCGATTGGGAGGCCTTGCAGATTTGTCACTATGCAGTTCCATTGCACAGTTTGACCTGAGGAGCAGAGATGTGTACAATGTAGTTGGCCGTGGTTGGTGTATAGGCAGGTCTGAGCTATTTGATGCATTTCAAAATGACTTTGCGTTTATCAACTCTACAGAAATGCCTTTTTGGTTCAAACGCATTTGCAATCACACTTTTTTCGGTATTTCAGAAACACATTTCTAACCCCATAATCACAACAGCTTTGGGTTTATCAACTGCCCATAAGTCTGTGGAAGTTGTTTGGAAACCTTAATTCTGTGCTGGGAGTGAGTTGATAAGTGCACCTTGTTCTTTTTTTGTCTCCCTACTCACTCCTTTGCTACAAACAGGTGAAATTCAATTAACGTGAGAGCACATATTTATCCATTTCAACCGCATAAAGTACTATTGTATTTGCGATGCCAAGTTCCCTTGCCACATGATGGGACAACTCTTTCGTTGAACCAACGACCTGGCACAGAGCCAAGCTGAAATCTGGTCTGGCAAACTTGAATGAAAGGGAAATGAACCAGACGAAAGGGAAAAAAGAAAGAAAACAAAAATATTAGCCTGCAGTCCTGAATTCAGACTCGTCACCACAAAACTGAATGAGTCTATCGTGGAAAATCTTACCATTTTCTTCTGCCCATTATAGACCCGTTCTGGTTGCTTGGGTGTACCATGGAGCTCTAAGCTCCATGAGTGTACATTGTCTATGGTGGGGAGGGTGTAAAGAGGATTTCAGTGGACTTAAACATCCCTGTTAGAGGTCCTGTTTACCTTTGGGAACAGTGATTTAAAAAAAGGTCAAGATATGACATTTAATGCATATGTGTAGGTCTGTTGTACCACAAAACATCCCATCATATAGGGCCTAAAATTTTCGTGATAAAGCCTAAAATATGAGAAGATAGTTTTTCTCAATAAACCGTAACTGTAGACGGTTTGGTCTGGAAACATTGTTTTTATTTTAACTATTGTTCACATTTTATATATTTCACAATACTTAACATCAATTTGACCAAAAAAGATTTTTACAGTAGTTGTTTCTATCCCTAACTCACACTGTAGAACTGTTTTAAAGCACTTATGCTGGGTTTTTGTTTCATCTGCAAATGGTAAATAATGCCTTTAAAATGTGTGACATAGGACCAAGAGACTGATGTTACACATGTTTGTCTTCCATTACAAATACACCTGTTAAGATATTTGTTTGTTTATAAGGGAAGGTTACCTATTCAGCAGTAACTTAGCAAATGCGTAGCCTAGACTTGACAGACGTTGATGCAAAAGTGTCTAATTAAGAGGTTCTTACTATAGCAAGATCCAGTAGCAACGTATATACCTGGTAGTTATTAAAGATAATATAAAGTTTTGGTACCTCAAAAGTTGCCCTGAATTTTCCTGTCTTAGTTTGTGTTTTAGGTTAAAGTACCTTTCATATAACTAACACTGTGAGACTTACTCGCCCCAAAGTGCTCTCATGTCTTAGTAATCATGCAATTAACTGGTTCTGCCAATACAACTAGTCCCTTTCTGTTCGAATTGATGACTGAATGTGACTCGGTCGAGAGGACCTCGGGAGAGCTACAGTTGTACACTGAATACTACGGCCAGCGCATGCCCACACATCACATGCGCACAAATTTCAAAAGATGTTCGTGTGCGCATGTGCTGGCCGTAGTATTCAGTGTATGTACAGTTGTAGCTCCCCCAAGGTCCTCTCGACCGAGTCACATTCAGTCATCAATTCGAAGAGAAAAGGACTACTGGCAGAACCAAACGTTGCCCGCGAAGCCTGTTTTCAATACTTCAACTTAACTGGTGAGTCTTCAAATTGAAGAAATTTTTGGATTTTAAGTTGATATTTACCCGCGATACTAAATCTGTCATGATCCTGAATGCTTAATGCGAAGCTCCATTACGCTATGCGTATGGGGCTGCTGGTCGCAGTTAGCTACTGCATGCGTATGGGGCTGCTGGTCGCAGTTAGCTACTGTATGCGTATGGGGCTGCACGCTGCTGGTCGCAGTTATCACGCAATAATGGTTTTGTACAATACGTGTACTACCTCGCTGCCGTACGGCGGCGGCTCTGGTACGAAACCATTATCGCATGATTACTAAGACAAGAGAGCACTTAGGGGCGAGTAAGTCTCACAGTGTTAGTTATATGAAAGGTACTTTAACCTGAAACACAAACTAAGACAAGGAAATTCAGAGAAACTTTTGAGGTACCAAAACTTTATATTATCTTTAAATTTTTATCATTCATGTGAGCCAATGGCATCCTCACCTTCTCTGATTTGCATCATGTAGTTACAACTAATATTACTGTTTTAATGAGAACACATGACACCATACAAGATTCAGTATTTTTTTTAACTCGTTAGGGATGGGCTGATTTTGCAACAACACACATTTCCCATAGACACCTGTCCGACTATACTCTGGACTCGTCCTCAACGGGTTAAAGAAAACTGTTCAAGGACCATTGAAACTGTCTCCATTTCCTTGACTTACAAGTTCTCAATCAGTGATGGTTGAAATGTGGCACCTGTTACCAGTTCATGTACGTTGAAAGGTTTCAGAGATAGAATTATTCTTTTTTTTTAAGGGAAGGTAATAATATTTGTGCTTGGGAAAGTCTTTCTCCATCAGATTGACTCACAAAGAAGAAAGCAAAGAATGGGAAAAGAGTTAGAGGCGATATATGTAGTGATATGTTATGCATTAAAAGTCTAGTGACACTGGAAATGTTGACATATCAATTGTATCAATACCAGTTATGCCTGGATTCACTATTCAAATGTAGTCCTTGGAGAGCAGGAATGTGATCATTGTGCTGTTCGAGGAGAAAATCTATCCCAAGAGAGAAAATTCAACAGATTAAGAACAGCAACTCGGGAGCGACAGAATCGTGAAATGCACTGCGAAATCAAATAAATGAGGATTGCTGTGACTAAATCAGTGTCAGTGCAGTACTTTTATTGAACCGTTCGGGAGCTACAAAAGATGTGTTTGGGGCATTGTACTGTAAATTGCTACAATTGATAGTGACTTTGCTCGATACGTTGGTCTTCAATGAGAAACAATTGGTGTTGATATCACTGTCAATAGCAACTCATGTTCATGCCTTGATCATGTGACCAAGATGGTGATGTACATATGCCAATATGTGTTTTCTCCAAGCAATCACTGAGGGGGCATTTTCTTGAAGAAAACATTTTGTCCTTCATTTGACATTGCATCTGATACAGTATCTAGTAGTGTCTGTGGGCAGAAGTCATTTTCTTGTTGTTATACAAAAAAAAAAAAAAAAACAAACCTCAAAGTATTTTGGAATTCCATTGTTTCAAGGCAATTGAGGATCTTGACTTTACGATGTATAATTTTGATCATATAAAAAATGCAGTCACTGCCCCTCTGCTGCTTTGGCTTTTTGTATTGATATGCAATCCAGATTTGGGTAAAGTTTAATAGGAAGGGCCAGCATTAGGGATTTTCAGAAGGGATTGTAATACCAGGATGTCTTTCAAGCACCTCTGTGATTATGTATTACAGTGCTTCAGAGCACTGAGGTAGGCAGAGCGGCCACTGTTCTTTTTATACTCACGGTGAGACTGCTCCTTAAGAGGGATTTTTGTTTGTTTGTTGGTTTCTTGTTCACTTGATTTGAGCCAACAAAACACAGATTTCTCCTTCTCTTTGGTGCCTGAATTCACTGTTTAGAAACGGCTTCAAGCCATCAATCAAATTAACTGCCTCCTGTGTTGCCATTTATTGTAATATTTCAAGGGTGCAATTTGGCATTTTCTTTTCAATTATCCAGTGTGTTCAGAACTCACTTGTCCACACTCTGTTATAGTAGTAACCAATTTGCTAACTATACATAAGGCAGCCTTCCTGTGTATTGTTAATTTTGGCCCATACCTTGTAAGCTCAGGGTATACATGTACCTATTCTTTGGCGTATTTTCTTCTTTTTTTCGGGGAATCTATCATAGAAAAATGAATTTCACACTTGACTCACTCTATTCATATATTGGCAAGGAAAAGACCTAAATCAATGAAGAATTTCATTTATAGTGGTAGATACTGAAAAATATGAAAATGTTATATGTTTTAAGACATTGAAACTTTTGATAAATTTCTTAAAATGGTTGGTTCTTCTTCATTATTTGGAACATATGAATTTAGTAAAACACTGAGTTGCTTGTTGAAGAAAACCATTCAAGAAGTGCGCTGCTCATCTAGGGAATTTTTGTCCTTGTTCTGGCTATTAAGCTCATTCTTTTTGTGTGCCGCAGAGGTGTATTGTTGATTTATGTGACATGTGCAAACCAAAGATTTCATGCGTATACCCCAGATTTGATGTGTTCACCCTGAATAAGCAGGCGTGCCAGTCATTGCCACCTACAACCACATTATGACAATGGCTGCATTCATCCATAGATTAATTCAACAAAACAAAACAAGCATTGCTTTGTGAGTACTGTGGTAGGATGGTGATACATGCACTCTCAGTAGGATTTTAAGTATGCACACTACAAACTTGTTCCCTGCTGTCACGCTATTGAATATTCAATCTGTAGACAAGTGAGGGGCTGCTGTGCAGTCCTAACCGAGGACTATTTCTTCTTCTTTTTTTGGAGGGGGGGGGGGGGAGCAGACAGGTGGTAAATTCTATTTGAGAAGAGGGGGACCAGGTTCTGCATTTGATTTTCAAAGTCTTGTCATTTTTCTCAGGTTTAACTATTCCCTCTCAGGACTAATATTTGCACGAAAATATTGTCCCCCCCCCCTTTATATCAGAAGTGCATTGCATAAATATTCTCTCCAATGTGGTGAATCCCTATAACTTTCCTCTCAAAAAGTGATAATTCTTCTTTCTCATTCCATCAATGTGGTTCTCAATCTTGAAGTTGTCATACTAGTTCAAATGTGCAAAGTATTACACTCACAACATTAAAAAATGACATACAAAGTCCCACAGAGTCTCATACTGCATTTAAATCATGAATAGAAATTGAGGTGGAATTCTAAACAGAATTTCAGTTTTCATCCCTACCCAATGCTAGGGATATGAAATCTCACTGTAAAAAAAAAATGGTAAATCACTTGACAGCACTGTTGCATTGTGGGATAAGAATATTCTTTCTCTTCTTTTTGTTCCAGATCCAGCTTCATTTTCACTCCCTAATGCAAAGTGGAACACTGAATCTTCTCTCATCATTTGCATGATGGTTTGATGATACAGTTTTAACAGAGGCTTTATGCTCAGGCTATGGGATTCTGCAGCTTTGTGATATAGGACTCTCATGTTGATGTTGTTATTGCATTGTTCCATTATGATGATTGTATAACCATGGCAACTCAGAAATCTGCTTGAGATTTGCTGCAGGCTTCTATCGCTGAGCTAAAAAATCCAGTGCGGGGGGGGGGGGGGGGGGGGGGGGGGGAAATTAGATCACGCAGTAAAAAGCGTAGGAACGTAAAAGCCGATGACGCATATGGCCTTTAATTCATGGAACATAAGACACCGGCTCATTCATAAATGAGATAACATCTTGACAACATCAGCCCACTGGAACTGGTCCTGATGTTGTACTCATCAAGAAATGACTACCGGTACATAATCACTTCATGTAATGAGGACGGCGTGTTTGTATCTCACTGGCTGGGAAATGTCACGTTCGATGGTATGCAAAGATACAGACACCCATCTGTGACATGACATTATTGGTAGGCAATATAACATCACATATTTTGTAATGTCACATACCTTTTTAAGCCAGTCCCCCTCCACATTGTATATGTATAAAACAGAAAAGGGACTTACTGAGTGAACAACAAAACAACACCAAAATACCCATAATTGATGGCAGTGCCCATTGTTGCAGATCCATTTATAGGAATTTTGTGGTGAAATGGCATTGCATGATATATATAATATTTGCATTCATGATTATGGAAGCGAAAAGAACAAAAGAAGAGAGAGATTTGTACAGATCTGTCGTGATGCCAACAATTTGCCATGGACAAAATGGTCTCAAATAGTTTGCATTCTTCTGCTGTAAAAAATCTGCTCACTGCCAGCTCTTTGGGCGGGAAAGATTGAATGAAGCACTATTGACTGAGGTACAAAGTACTGTATACGCCAAATATTTTGTGGGGTTTTTGTTTTTGCGAATTTTGTGAGTCAGGTGCTATTCGCGAATTTAAAGACACACAAATTATTGACTCTGATACCGACATGAATGTGACCTGATGCATACATTCCTCCATTCAGTACACTGTACTCCACAATCACAAATTCAACCATAAGAAAAATCGTCTTGAAGTCCCGATTCGCAAAAAATTTGCTAAATATATAGCGCATAGGCCTACAGTAATGGCCACAATGTTTGTTATGTCCCCTCATTCTTTAAAGCTATAGTGCACTAGATTGTGCCTCCGTTGAATGCTATGACCGAGAATGTAGACTGACACATCAGTTTTTCAGATCACTTTATTCTGCCATGTAACGCTCTGCGAGCTACAAATTCACTCTGATATGGGTCAGTGATTGTTCAGAGGACACAGGCTAAACGTAGCTTATGCATCTACAATCATGGGGACATCTTTGGTTTTTTAATACATTATCATGTTGTTGTTGTCATTTTTTTTTGACAAGAAAGGGCACATATGTATATTGTTAACCACACAAGAACATACTGCAAAACCAGAAATTTGCGAGCATGAAACTGTCGTGAATTTCGCAAGGAGCCAAGATTGGCAAAAGTAAAATTCGTGCAAAAGGTTTTGTCTACACAATGCATTGAGTGCCAGTGACAATTCACAGAAAGTTTCATGCAGCGAAAAAAGCTGTCAGCTCCATTTTGTGAAAATTTCATGCCGTGAATGGTTTACTGGAATTACTGGCCACATTATTGCAGAACCAGTGCAGTATCTTCCACTCATTGCATCAAACATACCCAACCAAAACACATACATTGTATGGAGGAGGAGAACCTGAGATTAAAGGGATGGTACAGTATTGGTGGAGATGAAAATTGGGCTTTTAACTTTCTGCGAGATACCAAGAAAACGCTTAAATATAAGAGTACAAATCATACCATTTTGAGAGGAATTCAAAGTTTATTTGATGAAAATCTGGTTTGGAATGACTAAAACATCCAAAAACAAAATAAAACAAAGCAATCGTAATAAAATGTGGGTCCCACACTTTATTAGAATTGCTCTGTGTTGGGTATCGGGCATTTCAAAAACAATTTTCATCAAAATAACGTTGAATTCCTCATGGAATTACATGCTCTTTCATATTTCATAAGAGGTTTCTCATTATCTCACCAAAAAATGTTAAAAACCTGAAATTAGGTCTCAACCAAAATTATACAATCCCTTTAAACTTTGAATACATTTGGATGGCATGCTGAGACACAGCTGGGACAACATGCTGGAATACATTGAGAAATCACACTGGGTATGGGACAACACAGCTTGACACAAAGGGACATATTGAGCACATGGGGGAGGATACATTGAAAAGCTTAACACAAAGACATGTTGCCCAAGCTGTACCTTGGTATCCCCCCCCCCCCCCCATGCTCTAACCATGAGAGTTACACCAGGGTGTTTCACATTGAATTTAAAGGGATGGTACAGTATTGGTGGTATTGGTGGAGATGAGAACTGGGCTTATAACTTTTTGCATGATACCAAGAAAACACTTATGATATAGTACAGAGCATACCATTTTAAGAGGAATTCAAAGTTTATTTGATGAAGATCGGGTTTGGAATGACTGAAACATCCAAAAACAAAGTAAAACAAAGCAATAGTAATAAAGTGTGGGCCCCACACTTTATTAGAATTGCTCTTTTTGGAATATCTCGGCTATTTCAAAACCAATTTTCATCAAATAAACGTTGAATTCCTCATAGAATTACATGCTCTTTCATATTTCATAAGAGGTTTCTCATTATCTCACTAAAAAAATGTTAGAAACCAGAAATTAGGTCTCAACCAAAACTGTACGATCCCTTTAAGTCTGTCTCAACTTAATTGTAGTGTGTCATTGGTTTCCTTGGCTTGCTTTATCACCCTTTCAGAATTAATTTAAAATTGTTATCAAACCTGTAAGCATGTGATAATTTTATTGCTTATGACAATATTCACATTAAGTGGAAGGATTTTTTCCCAGTGCCTTTGCATATGAGGTTGACTGGTGTACATTCCCATTTTCAACCAGGGCATTTCATATTCTATTAGAGCTGAATAGCATCTCTCCCTTTTGTGTCATGGGAAGACAATTATACATCCTTCCTGCTTTTGTAAGTCTGGGTTAAACTTTTTTTCTTCTTCTTCGGTTCACTGCTGCTTGAAATCAACAACCTCGGCCATTAATAGAATGTAGGCCGAGGGTGTCTCACAAAGAATTGAAGTTTATCTTTTGAGTTAAGATCGACTTGAAATTATGGTATGTTGTGTACATGTCTTCAGTAACATTCCAACTTCCTAATGAAGATGAACAATTTGGAGACTTTTCCAGGCAGCCTTTCTTATAAACCGCTCAAAAAATTGTTGAGAAGTCCCTATTCGTGAAAAAATAGACTCGCCAAATATATGGTGTATACAGTAGGTAGAATACAATCATGAACCAATAGTAAGACGTATGCTGACCTTGAATTACAACATGTAGTACAGCATCATTGCAATGACAGGTAACTGATTTTGGGTGCGTTCGAGTGCTCTAAAGCGAACCAAAGCGAACTGAACCAAAGCGTACCGTACCGAACTGTGCCAGTTTTGGAGCGTTCGAGCGCTCTGTGGAGAAAGCGTACCTCACGAGTTATTTTTAGAAAAGGGCACGCTTGTTTGTAGCAAGAATGTCATTCACCTGTCGCTTGAACTATTTACAGCTGTCCCGAACAAAGAGAATGATGTCTTTGCATTGTGACGTATGTGCATAATACGCGCATGCTGTACAACGAACTTTTGGTACGCTTTGGTACGCTTTGGTATGCTTTTGGAGCACATCGGGAAGTGGTCCACTTTTGGCTCGGTACAGTACGGTACGGTACACTTTAGGAGCGGTCGAGCGATCCACTGGCGTGGGTATGGTACGGTACAGTTCGCTTTAGGAGAGCGCTCGAACACACCCTTTGAATGCCTTATGAGGTCTCAATCCTTTTTTTTTTCCTCTTTTTTTTTTGTCTTATGCAGGATGTCATTTGGAGAGAAGAAAACAAAGTGGATCAGATCATGACAGATTTCAAGACACCAGAGGTAAGCGTTCGGGAGCAATTTCATTCCTTGATTTATCTTTTTCTTCCCTCTCTCTCACAAGTATACCTATAGGATACAACTTCATCAGTCTTACAAATAAACAAAAACAAAAACAAAAGAAATCAACTTTAAAAGTCTGCTTTACAGGTGGATGTGAAAATACTGTTATGTTTGATGTTTGCTTCAAAACATAGGAGTAAACCTACCAGCATAGTACAATATATGCTATCCTTTTTATAGTGTTTGAAATGAAAGTATAGGTTGTAGTTGTCCTTAACAGTCCTAACTTAGGTGTTTTTATTCTTGATCAAAGAGGGCTACAGACAAGACTAAAAATGTCTATGTGGTTATGAACATGAAGGTATTCTTCCTATTTGTAACCATCTATCTATTGATCTATCCATATGTCTATATGCTCATCTATATACTTTTGTTATTCCGTGGATACTTTGTTTATCTGTTATGATCCTCCATTTACATTGGCCGATATGCCATGAGATGTATATTTAGCTTTCCGTAATAGACTCAGATATGGGTGCATATCCTGCTCCCTGTGAGTGACCTGCGGGGGGTATGCTTGCACATTTTGATAGGTAATCTTGTGTTGTGGTCAGGCTTGAATGTAGACTAGAGTTATGCTTGTGCATTTGTTGTCATGGAAACCATGGGATGCGGTGAGGATTTTGTCCAAAGCCAATTTGCAATTTTTTTTCTTATTTTAAGCACTGTATGGATAGAACAGATATTTTCCTGTGGTATATCGCAGTGACTCTACAGATGTTCTAAGATAGAGGGTTTTGTTTTTTAATTGACGTATGTAGGTGTGGAGTTATTTCAGGAATTTAAAGATCCCATGGATACTTTGTAAACTCTGATGTTATTGAATCAGAATTTCCCAAAGGAAACCAGCATTATCTGAACAGATGTTTGATGGCCATAACATACTTTTTGTTGTTGTTGTTGTTGTTGTAATACTATTGTGAACTAACAGGAAACCAGGTGGTGGAGTTTGGTCAGTTATTTAGTTTTTTTTTTTTTTTGGTGATGTCACAATAAAGTCACTTCACTCTAGATTGTCCACTTTGGGTCAAGGTGATATAATTATCCATTTCTGGCCTAGAGGAATTTTGGTTTGGTGCCAAATCATTTTGATCAAGACCTACACTTAGGATAAAATGAATGCCCCTTCTGTCGTGCAGCATTTGAACGGGTCTCTGACATTTTAAAGATACCATAGAAATCTTTACTGAAGAGCTACTACTGCTACCAAACATGCCTTCCTTTTCTTATTCTTTCTTTACTTGCTGCTTCAACTTCACACACTTCACAATCGGTTGTCAATCATGGAAATGACTCCAAATTGCATAATTCATCATCAAACTTCAAGATGAATCTTGACTAGTGTTCCATTTGCCATGAAGCACAAGCAGATAAAAATCAGATAATATAAACATTGTGATAATATGTCCTGGTTTGGTGCTCCCATTTCAGTATCTTACCTTGAGAGCTACGAAGCTTTGTAGTTAAACAAAAGCTACTCATTTTTATGTATGATGGTAAACAAAGATATCAAAGCGTGATTGACAGCAGTACATATCAAATCTATCATTTGGTTTCTTTTTTTACATTAATTACTTGCTTAAAAGTAAATCTCTTTGGGGAGGAATGCTGTTCAAACAGAAAGTTGCTTTAAATGATGGTGATGAGAAACGGTTGGGGCACATATATAAAGTGAGTCTAAAAGGAAACTAAATTGTCACCATTAGAAAAACAGAAATATACGAGTTTCTCACATAGGAAGCCATGGCTTTTCATGTTATGTTATAGACAGTCCTCTTTCTTTTCTGATTCTCAAATGGAAGAAGTCATATTTTGTGCATACTCAGTTTCATAACTGAAATAGCATTTTGCCATTTTTGTCAAGAAAAATATATGAAGTGTTAAGTGTGTGGATATCCAAGTCACATGTCAGTACATTGTATTACCAGATGTCCATTATCAGCTTTCTTTTGTTTCAGTACCAACATTTGATGATACAATTACACTTGTATAACCTAATTGCTATCTTTTAATTCCACTCTAGTGTTCACCAGCCTGTTAATGTTTTTCATTCAAAAACTTTGTATTAGGTGTAGTTTTTCCCTGATTTAATTTTGCAAATGCACAAAGGCATGTGCACACACGCATAATTGAGTAATTTCTGTTAAATGAAGTGATGTACATGAAGCATTTGCTACTGCTAGTTTTGAGGCATCTGTGCTTATGTTTTCATGTATGTCTGTAAGTAGCTATTCACTTTTCTACTCTGAGAATGCCCAGATTCATAAAATGGGTTATGAAACCATTTTCTGTGGCCTTGTGGTGTAAACAGGAATAGCACAAGTAGTTTAAAAACTTCCTCTGATACTTACTGATAGGCCAGATGCCATGGTCCAGATGCAATGGGGACAGTTTTTTTCTCCTGTTATGTCATTGTTTCTCATCTGTTACATCACCAGGTCTTAGAGAAGTACAGAATAGGAGGGACAATAGGCTTCGGCAAGGACGGCAGACCAATCTTTCTTGATCCGTTTGGTCTCATCGATTTCAAAGGTAACCACGCTCTAAGCTGGTTGAAGGGTTGCATTCCCTCTTAGACCCCGTTTACAGTGCGGGGCCGGGCTCAATTGCGCGGCCGAGCCTCGCAATTTTGTCCGTTTACACTGCTGGGCTCGGCCGCGCTTTTAATTCAAACCTTTCAATATTTTGTCGTAGTGGCGCTCTGCTTGTAAACAAACGCAATTTGGTATAGCCTGGTTTTCAGATACTTTGCCAACTGGATTACGTGGCGATGAAGTCGCCGTTCGGGCAAAGGCCTTTGACGAAGGAAAAATCCTTTGCAGGACAAAACCACCTTCAACATATACTAGTTTTCCACGTTGAGGGGGTTAATATCGTGAATAGCGAAATAGTACGGGCAGAGGGTCTGGAAGCCAGACTAAAATTGGCCGTGCATTTGGCCCAGTTTGCGTTTACACCAAGAAGAGGCCGGGCTCAGCCGCGGCTCGGCCGCGGCCGAGACCACCTCCAGAGCGAGGCCAAATGCGAGGCCAATTTTGGCCTCGCATTTGGCCTTTTGCGCGTTTACACTGAAGCGGGGCTGGGCTCGGCCGCGGCCGAGCCTCGCACTGTAAACGGGGTCTCACTTTTTTTTTTTTTCACTTACACAATTTTCTGTCTGTGGGTTATTGTTTTTTCCAGACAGAGTGAGAACAGTACAACCAGGGAGGTGGAAGAGAGATCCACCTCCCTGGTGTTACGACCAAAATCACTCTGAGAATGATCGCACAAAAGAAACAATCAACTAATGTTCAGGCGGTTTATTAACAGTGATATTGTGGGTACAGACTCGTGATCGGTTCTCACATCAGTACAATAACGATCAATAGAAACAGTTACAAATCAGTAATAGAATCACTTACACTTATTACATGCAATATCCCTGGAAATGTCCAAATACGATGTTCGATACACAAAGGAATGATCCACGATGCACCGATGAATGATACCTTCGACGTAAATCCAGAGTTGCAGGTTACGATAGTCCAAGGTATAGATCCGGGGTAAAATCCAAGTTATGTGTCCACAGCAAAACGTGCAGAATCCAAACGTTATGACGACCACGTCCAGTTGATGTGTTGAATGATGATTCACTTTATAATGTCCAGCGAGGAATCCAGCCCGTCACAGCTTTGCCGTAACAATGTCTGTTGACACTAAAATATGGAGTCTATCTCCAATGTAGGCAAATTAATTCTCTGCAGGCAAAATGTCTCCCAGGCCTTATCTCCACAAACACAGTTTGTATAGCAGGTAAGCAGGTAACACAGGACTGACTATAACAAGTCGCTTCAGAGCCAGAAGTGACGTAACCCTCAGAGCAGTGGTGTTGGGTACTCTGCCTACCTCAGAATTCCTCCTGCTTATATACTATCCATTCACCCCTTTCTAGTACATTCTGTAATTTTCTCCAACCTGGGGCCACATACCTGAACATACTAGCAAGTCCAAATTCCAGGAATCCTGGATGACTCACTGCCTAATATGTGCATAACATCATTGCCAAAATTAACTACCAATCACATTGGGCTACAAGGGCAGTGCCTCACTCAGCCAGCACTTCCCAGAATATTCTGGAATGGGTTAAATCATTCTAGATTGAGTGAGCTATAATGTATTTCCTGTCAAATGCATACATGTACTGTAGCTACATTGTATACCACGTAGAAAATTCTCCACTGATCTGGTCAGCCTGTAGGCCTATGTACTATATCTATATCATATAGAATGTTCTCCATTAATCTGGTCAACCTGTGTACATTTATGTACATATAAACACATTAAAACAACCATGCATACAGCCTTGATACATGTACATAACTACTTGTGTGTACAATTGTGACACCATCCCCCATGGGAAAAAGAAAGCCTTGCCGTAACAAGGGTTTCTTTTACCTTCACAATTTCTCATTGTTATTTACAACGAATGTGAGGTAAAATCCAAATCAAGCAACCATAATCACATACTGTCACATGCCTTTTGAAAAGCTGCATTGATTCCATGTTCTCTTTTCATGGATACCATTTACAATGGTATTGCTTGGATTCTCGGAGCTTATACAATCATGTCAAACTCAAATTGTATACTGGTACATCAGTAATGGATAAACTAAACACTGTACATTGTATGTGTGATGTGAGGTGAAAACCTTTCACCCTTAACTTCTATTGTGCTATCCACTACCTATGTCACACCAACTGACTTTCTGTCATAGCACTCTTTCAACATATTGACATGACACATTCTCTGTTCTTTGCGTCTGCCTGGTGTACTGATCACATAGTTCACATCATTGAATTTCTTTTTGACACAGTATGGGCCACTGAACTTGGCTTTCAGTGGTTCACCTTGTATGGGCAGCAGTACAAGAACTTTGTCACCTGGTTTGAAGGTTCGGGCTTTAGCATTTTTGTCTGCCTTTCTCTTCATAGAGTCTTGTGACACTTTCAAGTGTTCCCTAGCTACCTCACAAGCCTTTGAAAGCCTTTCACGAAACTGTGACACATAGTCAAGTAGGTGGACCTCATCATCCTCAGTCATGAATTTCTCTTTGATGAGCTTCAGTGGGCCCCTAACTTCATGACCGTACACCAACTCAAATGGGCTGAAACCCGTCGACTCATTTGGGGAGTCCCTCGTGGCGAACAGCAGGAAAGGGATGCCCTTATCCCAATCCTCGGGATACTCCTCACAAAATGCCCTAATCATTGTCTTTAGGGTCTGGTGGTAGCGCTCCAACGCACCTTGGGATTGGGGATGATAAGCTGACGACTTCAGCTGCTTCACACCCAAACGATACATCACCTCTTGAAATATGCCTGACATGAAATTTGACCCTTGGTCAGACTGCACTTCCTTGGGCAACCCATACCTAGTGAAAAACTGCACTAGAGCATCTACCACAGTCTTAGCAGTGATATTTTGCAACGGGATAGCCTCTGGAAACCGTGTAGACATATCCATGATTGTCAAGAGGTACTTATGACCCGACCTAGTCCTAGGCAAAGGTCCAACACAGTCAACTAGAACCCGACTGAATGGTTCTTCAAACGCAGGTATCGGAATCAATGGCGCCGGCTTCACTGAATGCTGTGGTTTACCAGCCACTTGACATGTGTGACAAGTCTTGCAAAACTCAGCCACATCCACATTCAACCCTGGCCAATAGAAATGCTTCATGATCCGATCCTTTGTTTTTCTGACGCCTAAATGGCCGCCAACAGGTAACTCGTGAGCAATCCTCAAGATCTCACCGCGGTAACAGGGAGGGACAACAACTTGACGGACCACCGTCCAATCCTCATCAGCTGGCCTATGGGGAGGTCTCCACTTCCTCATCAAAATGCCATCTTTGACATAATAGCACTCAGGGACCTTTTCAGCCTCAGCCTCAGAACATGCCGTCTGAGACAAGCCTTTCAACTCAGAGTCTGCCTGCTGTGCTTCAACCAAGGAAGACTTGCTAAACAGCCCATCACTGTTAGCCTCGGAGCCTAATACAGCAACCCCATCATTCAAATCCTTGAAAAAGGTTTCTGCCAACCAAACACCGGAATTTTCCTCCACATCAACAGAATCCGCATCATCTTGAACAGCTCTACGAGCCTGAGACCTAGTCACAACACAATCTGGGAAAATCCCAGGAAACTCCTCCTGCAACTGCTCAGTTTCAGCAACCACCACTGGTTTATCCGAAACAACTGGAGACGCAACCACCTTGTCCCCAGCCAAGTCATTCCCCAACAAAAAGTCAATGCCTACCATGGGCAACTCAGGAACAACTCCAACAGTGACAGGACCAGAAACTAGGTCACACTTCAAATCCACTCTATACAGTGGTACTGACATATAACTGCCATCAACAGTCTGAATCAAGACTTTTGCATTCACTGCACTATCTGGTGGAAAAGGCATACCACCATCCACCATCAACGACTGAGAGGCCCCCGTATCCCGCAGGATGACTACTGGTTTACCTGCCTCACCAGAAGTACATGGGGTCACCTCACCATCAAACAAAAAGCTACGATAGCTCTCATCCACCTGCTTAGTCCTATCTTTGAACTTGGGAGATCGACTTTCAATGGCCTGTGTTTCACTGAACGGGACACTGTTTTCGGGTAGGACACTTTTTGACATGACAAATCCCATGTCCTTCTTTGTTTTGTTTTGCAACTTCCAACACTGTGACTTTACGTGCCCTGTCTTATTACAATGAAAACATTTGATGACATTTGCACTTGTACTGGACCCTTTGTCAGATTGAGGCTTTGGTGCCGATGAAGTTTCAGAACTCGTGCCTTTTTCAGAACCAGCATTCTTTGGATTGCTCGACTGATTTTTGTCTCTCTTATTTCCAGAGAAATTCCTGAAAGGTGGTCTGTTGTCATTTCTGTGGGTCAGCTCATACTCATCAGCCATCAAGGCTGCTTTATGCAAACTTGTCACTTTGTGATCATCCAAATGCGACCTCACACTGAAAGCAACACTCTTTTTGAATTCTTCCAAAAGAACAACCTCACGTAGGTTATCAAAATCCTGATCCACTTTCAGGGATCTGTACCACCTATCAAACATCATTTCTTTTTCACGAGCAAACTCAACATGTGTCTGGCCTGGTTTGCGATACGAATTTCTGAACTTATGTCTGTATGCCTCTGGCACCAACTCATATGCATTCAACACTGCCTTCTTGACTGTAGCATAGTCACGTGATTGCTCTTTGGAAAGAGATGAGTACACATCGGCTGCTTTGCCGACAAACACACTTTGAAGGAGCATGGGCCAAAATTCCTGTGGCCAGTTCAAACTGTCAGCCACCTTCTCAAATGACACAAAATATGCATCAACTCTGTTTTCTTCAAACTTTGGCACCAATCGAATGTTCTTGGCCAAATCGAATTCAGAGGGAGCCCTTTCACGATTTCCAACAGTCTGTGCATGAGCCATTTCCATCTCACGCAATTTCAGTTGTTGCTCCACTTCAAGTTTCTTCATTTCCATTCTTTCCTTCATTTCCATTTCTCTTTGTTTTTCCCTTTCCTTCATTTCCATTTCTCTAGCCCTTTGATCTCTTTCTATTTCTAATCTCATCTTCTCTTTCTCCATTTCCAATCTTGCAAGCTCAAGCCGTGTTTGATCTGAAATTTGAGCTTGATCTGAAGTGTCAATTTCTTCTTTGAGCTCCATGTGACCAGCTACTAAGTCAAGAATCTCTGCCTTTCTTACACCTTGTGGAACATCAACATTTAAATGCTGTGCAATGGCAGTCAAATCACATTTGCGTAACCTTTGCAAATCTTTGAGGGACAAATCTGTCCTCTGAACAAATGCCTGAACATCCATTGTACTGATTGACATTGTCACAATGTATTACACACAATGTACAATTGAACAATCAACTCACTGGTATTTTGTCTGTACCAATATTTTGGATTCCGGAACGTTCCAAATTCTAAGTTTTGGCTTTAAATTCACTTCCCGGACAAGCCCCCAATTTTGTTACGACCAAAATCACTCTGAGAATGATCGCACAAAAGAAACAATCAACTAATGTTCAGGCGGTTTATTAACAGTGATATTGTGGGTACAGACTCGTGATCGGTTCTCACATCAGTACAATAACGATCAATAGAAACAGTTACAAATCAGTAATAGAATCACTTACACTTATTACATGCAATATCCCTGGAAATGTCCAAATACGATGTTCGATACACAAAGGAATGATCCACGATGCACCGATGAATGATACCTTCGACGTAAATCCAGAGGTGCAGGTTACGATAGTCCAAGGTATAGATCCGGGGTAAAATCCAAGTTATGTGTCCACAGCAAAACGTGCAGAATCCAAACGTTATGACGACCACGTCCAGTTGATGTGTTGAATGATGATTCACTTTATAATGTCCAGCGAGGAATCCAGCCCGTCACAGCTTTGCCGTAACAATGTCTGTTGACACTAGAATATGGAGTCTATCTCCAATGTAGGCAAATTAATTCTCTGCAGGCAAAATGTCTCCCAGGCCTTATCTCCACAAACACAGTTTGTATAGCAGGTAAGCAGGTAACACAGGACTGACTATAACAAGTCGCTTCAGAGCCAGAAGTGACGTAACCCTCAGAGCAGTGGTGTTGGGTACTCTGCCTACCTCAGAATTCCTCCTGCTTATATACTATCCATTCACCCCTTTCTAGTACATTCTGTAATTTTCTCCAACCTGGGGCCACATACCTGAACATACTAGCAAGTCCAAATTCCAGGAATCCTGGATGACTCACTGCCTAATATGTGCATAACATCATTGCCAAAATTAACTACCAATCACATTGGGCTGCAAGGGCAGTGCCTCACTCAGCCAGCACTTCCCAGAATATTCTGGAATGGGTTAAATCATTCTAGATTGAGTGAGCTATAATGTATTTCCTGTCAAATGCATACATGTACTGTAGCTACATTGTATACCACGTAGAAAATTCTCCACTGATCTGGTCAGCCTGTAGGCCTATGTACTATATCTATATCATATAGAATGTTCTCCATTAATCTGGTCAACCTGTGTACATTTATGTACATATAAACACATTAAAACAACCATGCATACAGCCTTGATACATGTACATAACTACTTGTGTGTACAATTGTGACACTGGTACAACCAAGCTCAGAGAAAATAACTCTGATAAAGTGTGGAAGGTGAATCACTGTGCAAGCTACATCAGTTTTTTTTTTTCTCTCTCTCTCTCTCTCTCTCTCTCTCTCTTTTCAGTCTTTACGGTTGACTTTGTCTGTATTTTGAACGCCATAAGGCCAAAATAGGGAAAGCTAGCTGCATTTAATTAAGCTGTTCCTGTACCCATACTGAATTTTGAAATGCCCATAAACTTTTTGCAGGCCACCAGGTTCCTGTACGGAACAGGTTAAGACCTCACTAGTACAGATGTGCTTTGTGATTGTTATGTGTTTTTTTTCCCTCTCTTTTTAGGCAGGTACATATTTAAAGTTATGAATTGCTACCATTGTGTCATAGAAGAGATGGAATTGCAGATAAGTGCTTCATTGTAATCAAACTGCTCACTTCATGTGATACATCCACTCTCTTTGTGGAATTCCAAGAAAGGCATTGTAGTCTATACTGCCTAATTTTCATCGTACAATAACTTGCAGTAGCATTCTATCGAACAGAACACACTAAGTGAAGTGGTGCCTTGCTGGTCTGTATAATGCTCTGATCTTCCTTTGTCACAAATGTACACACAAGTAGTTATATGTACATGTATCAAGGTTGTATGCATGGTTGTTTTAATGTGCACATTGTATGTACACAGGGTTACCAGATTAATGGAGAACATTCTATATGATATAGATATAGTACATACAGGCTGACCAGATCAGTGGAGAATTTTCTATGTGGTATACAATGTAGCTACAGTACATGTATGCATGTGACAGGAAATACATTATAGCTCACTCAATCTAGAATGATTTAACCCATTCCAGAAAATTCTGGGAAGTGCTGGCTGAGTGAGGCACTGCCCTTGTAGCCCAATGTGATTGGTAGTTAATTTTGGCAATGATGTTATGCACATATTAGGAAGTGAGTCATCCAGGATTCCTGGAATTTGGACTTGCTAGTATGTTCAGGTATGTAGCCCCAGGTTGGAGAAAATTACAGAATGTACTAGAAAGGGGTGAATGGATAGTATAAAAGCAGGAGAAATTCTGAGGTAGGCAGAGTACCCAACACCTCTGCTCTGAGAGTTACGTCACTTCTGGCTCTGAAGCGACTTGTTATAGTCAGTCCTGTGTTACCTGCTGACCTGCTATACAAACTGTGTTTGTGGAGATAAGGCCTGGGAGACATTTTGCCTGCAGAGAATTAATTTGCCTACGTTGGAGATAGACTCCATATTTTAATGTCAACGGACATTGTTACGGCAAAGCTGTGACGGGCTGGATTCCTCGCTGGACATTATAAAGTGAATCATCATTCAACGCATCAACTGGACGTGGTCGTCATAACTTTTGGATTTTGCACGTTTCGCTGTGGACATACATTGTGGATTTTACCCCGGATTAATAACGAGGATTATCACAACCTGCACCTCTGGATTTACGTCGAAGGTATCATTCATCGGTGCATCGTGGATCATTCCTTTGTGCATCAAGCATCGTATTTGGACATTTCCAGGGATATTGCATGTACTAAGTGTAAGTGATTTCATTACTGATTTGTAACTGTTTCTATTGATCATCATTGTACTGATGTGAAAACCGATTACGAGTCTGTACCCACAATATCACTGTTAATAAACCGCCTGAACATTAGTTGATTGTTTCTTTTGTGCGATCATTCTCAGAGTGATTTTGGTCGTAACAAAATTGGGGGCTTGTCCGGGAAGTGAATTTAAAGCCAAACTTAGAATTTGGAACGTTCCGGAATTCAGAATATTGGTGCAGACAGATTACCAGTGAGTTGATTGTTCAATTGTACATTGTGTGTAATACATTGTGATAATGTCAATCAGTACAATGGATGTTCAGGCATTTGTTCAGAGGACAGATTTGTCCCTCAAAGATTTGCAAAGGTTACGCAAATGTGATTTGACTGCTATTGCACAGCATTTAAATGTTGATGTTCCACAAGGTGTAAGAAAGGCAGAGATTCTTGACTTAGTAGCTGGTCACATGGAGCTCAAAGAAGAAATTCGTACTCCAGATCAAGCTCAAATTTCAGATCAAACACGGCTTGAGCTTGCAAAAATGGAAATGGAAATGAAGGAGAGAGAAAGAGCAAGGGAAGTAGAACTAGAGAAAGAGAAGATGAGATTAGAAATGGAAAGAGAGAGGGACAGAGAACAAAGAGAAGTGGAAAGGGAAATTGAAATGAAGAAAATTGAAGTGGAGCAACAACTGAAATTGCGTGAGATGGAATTGACTCATGCACAGACTGTTGGAAATCGTGAAAGGGCTCCCTCTGAATTTGATTTGGCCAAGAACATTCGATTGGTGCCAAAGTTTGAAGAAAACAGAGTTGATGCATATTTTGTGTCATTTGAGAAGGTGGCTAACAGTTTGAACTGGCCACAGGAATTTTGGCCCTTGCTCCTTCAAAGTGTGTTTGTCGGCAAAGCCGCCGATGTGTACTCATCTCTCTCTGAAGAGCAATCACGTGACTATGCTACAGTCAAGAAGGCAGTGTTGAATGCTTATGAGTTGGTGCCAGAGGCTTACAGACATAAGTTCAGAAATTCGTATCGCAAACCAGGCCAGACACATGTTGAGTTTGCTCGTGAAAAAGAAATGATGTTTGATAGGTGGTACAGATCCCTGAAAGTGGATCAGGACTTTGATAACCTACGTGAGGTTGTTCTCTTGGAAGAATTCAAAAAGAGTGTTGCTTTCAGTGTGAGGTCGCATTTGGATGATCACAAAGTGACAAGTTTGCATAAAGCAGCCTTGATGGCTGATGAGTATGAGCTGACCCACAGAAATGACAACAGACCACCTTTCAGGAATTTCTCTGGAAATAAGAGAGACAAAAATCAGTCGAGCAATCCAAAGAATGCTGGTTCTGAAAAAGGCACGAGTTCTGAAACTTCGTCGGCACCAAAGTCTCAATCTGACAAAGGGTCCAGTACAAGTGCAAATGTCATCAAATGTTTTCACTGTAATAAGACAGGGCATGTAAAGTCACAGTGTTGGAAGTTGCAAAACAAAACAAAGAAGGACATGGGATTTGTCATGTCAAAAAGTGTCCTACCCGAAAATAGTGTCCCGTTCAGTGAAACACAGGCCATTGAATGTCGATCTCCCAAGTTCAAAGATAGGACTAAGCAGGTGGATGAGAGCTATCGTAGCTTTTTGTTTGATGGTGAGGTGACCCCATGTACTTCTGGTGAGGCAGGTAAACCAGTAGTCATCCTGCGGGATACGGGGGCCTCTCAGTCGTTGATGGTGGATGGTGGTATGACTTTTCCACCAGATAGTGCAGTGAATGCAAAAGTCTTGATTCAGACTGTTGATGGCAGTTATATGTCAGTACCACTGTATAGAGTGGATTTGAAGTGTGACCTAGTTTCTGGTCCTGTCACTGTTGGAGTTGTTCCTGAGTTGCCCATGGCAGGCATTGACTTTTTGTTGGGGAATGACTTGGCTGGGGATAAGGTGGTTGCGTCTCCAGTTGTTTCGGATAAACCAGTGGTGGTTGCTGAAACTGAGCAGTTGCAGGAGGAGTTTCCTGGGATTTTCCCAGATTGTGTTGTGACTAGGTCTCAGGCTCGTAGAGCTGTTCAAGATGATGCGGATTCTGTTGATGTGGAGGAGAATTCCGGTGTTTGGTTGGCAGAAACCTTTTTCAAGGATTTGAATGATGGGGTTGCTGTATTAGGCTCCGAGGCTAACAGTGATGGGCTGTTTAGCAAGTCTTCCTTGGTTGAAGCACAGCAGGCAGACTCTGAGTTGAAAGGCTTGTCTCAGACGGCGTGTTCTGAGGCTGAGGCTGAAAAGGTCCCTGAGTGCTATTATGTCAAAGATGGCATTTTGATGAGGAAGTGGAGACCTCCCCATAGGCCAGCTGATGAGGATTGGACGGTGGTCCGTCAAGTTGTTGTCCCTCCCTGTTACCGCGGTGAGATCTTGAGGATTGCTCACGAGTTACCTGTTGGCGGCCATTTAGGCGTCAGAAAGACAAAGGATCGGATCATGAGGCATTTCTATTGGCCAGGGTTGAATGTGGATGTGGCTGAGTTTTGCAAGACTTGTCACACATGTCAGGTGGCTGATAAACCACAGCATTCAGTGAAGCCGGCGCCGTTGATTCCGATACCTGCGTTTGAAGAACCATTCAGTCGGGTTCTAGTTGACTGTGTTGGACCTTTGCCTAGGACTAGGTCAGGTCATAAGTACCTCTTGACGATCATGGATATGTCTACACGGTTTCCAGAGGCTATCCCATTGCGAAATATCACTGCCAAGACTGTGGTAGATGCTCTAGTGCAGTTTTTCACTAGGTATGGGTTGCCCAAGGAAGTGCAGTCTGACCAAGGGTCAAATTTCATGTCAGGCATATTTCAAGAGGTGATGTATCGTTTGGGTGTGAAGCAGCTGAAGTCGTCAGCTTATCATCCCCAATCCCAAGGTGCGTTGGAGCGCTACCACCAGACCCTAAAGACAATGATTAGGGCATTTTGTGAGGAGTATCCCGAGGACTGGGATAAGGGCATCCCTTTCCTGCTGTTCGCAACGAGGGACTCCCCAAATGAGTCGACGGGTTTCAGCCCATTTGAGTTGGTGTACGGTCATGAAGTTAGGGGCCCACTGAAGCTCATCAAAGAGAAATTCATGACTGAGGATGATGAGGTCCACCTACTTGACTATGTGTCAAAGTTTCGTGAAAGGCTTTCAAAGGCTTGTGAGGTAGCTAGGGAACACTTGAAAGTGTCACAAGACTCAATGAAGAGAAAGGCAGACAAAAATGCCAAAGCCCGAACTTTCAAACCAGGTGACAAAGTTCTTGTACTGCTGCCCATACAAGGTGAACCACTGAAAGCCAAGTTCAGTGGCCCATATTGTGTCAAAAAGAAACTCAATGATGTGAACTATGTGATCAGTACGCCAGACAGACGAAAAGATCAGAGGGTGTGTCATGTAAACATGCTGAAAGAGTACTATGAGAGAAAGGCTAATCCGCCGGTAGGCATAGCTCAGGTGGTAGAAGAAGAAGTAGATGAAGAGGGAGAAGCTCAAGATGAGAATGGAAGTGAGCCCTCTAGTGCCAGGTTGTCTAACTCAGAGATGTTAGGGAAAGTAGATGAGGCACTGAACTACCTACCTGAAAATCAGAGGAAAGATGTGACTAGTCTGTTACATGAGTACAAAGAAGTGTGTAAAGATAAACCAGGTTGCACCCCTCTGGCTGTACATGATGTTGATGTAGGAGATGCTGACCCTATCAAGCAAAACCCTTACAGGTTAAACCCGAGCAAACTGCAGAAAGTACGGGAAGAGGTTCAATACATGTTAGACAATGACATAATAGAACCAAGTAAAAGCAGTTGGAGCTCCCCAATCGTCATGGTGCCCAAACCGGATGGGTCTCAAAGATTCTGTATAGATTACAGAAAGGTGAATGCCGTGACGAAAACAGATTCTTTCCCCATCCCCAGACTAGAAGACTGCATTGACAGGGTCGGAAATTCTGCATGTGTCAGTAAAATAGACCTTCTAAAGGGATACTGGCAAGTGCCCTTGACCGACGAAGCCAGGGAGATTTCTGCCTTTGCTACACCAGATGGCTTGTTCCAATGCAAAGTAATGCCATTTGGCATGAAAAATGCTCCGGCCACCTTCCAACGGCTAACAAACCAAATCATTGCCGGGCTTGACAACTGTGTAGTATACATTGATGACATTCTAGTGTATAGTGACACGTGGCAGGAGCACATTACACACTTGCGGCAACTTTTTGATCGACTCAAGGAGGCCGGATTGGTGATTAATCTGGCAAAGAGTGAATTTGCAAAGGCCAAAGTGGTGTATCTCGGGCATGTAGTCGGTCAAGGACAGGTATTGCCAAGAGAAGCCAAGGTAGAAGCTATACTAGGCTTTCCCATCCCCCAATCCAAGAAGGAGTTGCTCAGATTTCTGGGCATGGCTGGTTTCTACAGGAAATTTGTACCGAATTTCAGCACTGTAGTCACCCCCCTAACAAACCTGCTGAAGGGCAAGGCAAAGTACACCTGGACTGATGAGTGTCAAAGAGCCTTCGAGAAACTAAAAGCAGTCCTTGCTAATGAGCCTGTTTTGGCAGCTCCTGACTTCCAAAAGCCATTCAAAGTGGCAATAGATGCTAGTGATGTAGGAGTGGGAGCGGTTTTGCTCCAAGAAGATGAAGAAGGCACTGAACGTCCGGTTAGCTACTTTTCCAAAAAGTTGAACGCATACCAAAAGAAGTACTCAACTATCGAGAAGGAGGCTCTCAGTCTCATCCTTGCCCTCCAGCAATATGAAGTGTACTTGACCAATAGCAAAGGGGAGATCACGGTCTATACTGACCACAACCCCTTGGTCTTTTTAGACCGGTTCAAAATGAAGAACAACAGATTGTTCAGATGGAGCATGATGACGCAGCCATATGCACTCAAAATCAAACATGTGGCAGGCAAAAGTAATGTAATTGCTGACGCTTTGTCAAGAGTGTAACATGGAGAGTATCAAAGGTGAAAAGTTTTCACCGCATATCATTTACAGTGTATGTGTTTAGCATATCCATTAATGTATGCAAAACAGTTTGACATGATTGTATAAGTTTCAAGAATACAAGCAATATCAATGTAAATGGTATCCATGAAAAGAGAACATGGAATTAATGCAGCTATTCAAAAGGCATGGGATATTATGTGATTATTGTTGCTTGACTTAATTTTACCTCACATTAGTTGTAAATAACAATGAAAAATTGTGAAGGTAAAAGAAACCCTTGCTACGGCAAGGCTTTCTTTTTCCCATGGGGGATGGTGTCACAAATGTACACACAAGTAGTTATATGTACATGTATCAAGGTTGTATGCATGGTTGTTTTAATGTGCACATTGTATGTACACAGGGTTACCAGATTAATGGAGAACATTCTATATGATATAGATATAGTACATACAGGCTGACCAGATCAGTGGAGAATTTTCTATGTGGTATACAATGTAGCTACAGTACATGTATGCATGTGACAGGAAATACATTATAGCTCACTCAATCTAGAATGATTTAACCCATTCCAGAAAATTCTGGGAAGTGCTGGCTGAGTGAGGCACTGCCCTTGTAGCCCAATGTGATTGGTAGTTAATTTTGGCAATGATGTTATGCACATATTAGGAAGTGAGTCATCCAGGATTCCTGGAATTTGGACTTGCTAGTATGTTCAGGTATGTAGCCCCAGGTTGGAGAAAATTACAGAATGTACTAGAAAGGGGTGAATGGATAGTATAAAAGCAGGAGAAATTCTGAGGTAGGCAGAGTACCCAACACCTCTGCTCTGAGAGTTACGTCACTTCTGGCTCTGAAGCGACTTGTTATAGTCAGTCCTGTGTTACCTGCTGACCTGCTATACAAACTGTGTTTGTGGAGATAAGGCCTGGGAGACATTTTGCCTGCAGAGAATTAATTTGCCTACGTTGGAGATAGACTCCATATTTTAATGTCAACGGACATTGTTACGGCAAAGCTGTGACGGGCTGGATTCCTCGCTGGACATTATAAAGTGAATCATCATTCAACGCATCAACTGGACGTGGTCGTCATAACTTTTGGATTTTGCACGTTTCGCTGTGGACATACATTGTGGATTTTACCCCGGATTAATAACGAGGATTATCACAACCTGCACCTCTGGATTTACGTCGAAGGTATCATTCATCGGTGCATCGTGGATCATTCCTTTGTGCATCAAGCATCGTATTTGGACATTTCCAGGGATATTGCATGTACTAAGTGTAAGTGATTTCATTACTGATTTGTAACTGTTTCTATTGATCATCATTGTACTGATGTGAAAACCGATTACGAGTCTGTACCCACAATATCACTGTTAATAAACCGCCTGAACATTAGTTGATTGTTTCTTTTGTGCGATCATTCTCAGAGTGATTTTGGTCGTAACACCTTGCAGATGTGAGATAAATAAGGAAAAAACTGATGCATTATATGTATGTGTCGAGTGGTGGTGATTACTAATTGATAATGGTCACTGGTATTGATGATAATGTCAGACTATGAATGTGAAAATGAATTTCCCAAGGATTTTAACTGACATTTACAACAGACATTCTTATTTCATATTGGGCATACAAAGTCACACAGCATTGTGATCATAATGGATTGTTGTACACTGCACATTTTCACAAGTTCAAACATGAAATCTTGACCCCGTTTACAGTGCCCTCCTTCATTACAGTGTAAACGCGCAAAAGGCCAAATGCGAGGCCAAAATTGGCCGCGCATTTGGCCATGCTCTGGAGGTGGTCTTGGCCGCGCATTTGGCCATGCTCTGGAGGTGGTCTTGGCCGCGGCTCGGCCACGGCCGAGCCTGGCCTCTTCTTGGTGTAAACGCAAACTGGGCCAAATGCACGGCCAATTTTAGTCTGGCTTCCAGACCCTCTGCCCGTACTATTTCGCTATTCACAATATTAACCCCCTCAACGTGGAAAACTAGTATAGTTTAAGGTGGTTTTGTGTCCTGCAAAGGATTTTTCCTTCGGCAAAGGCCTTTGCCCGAACGGCGACTTCGTCGCCACGGAATCCAGTTTGCAAAGGGTCTGAAAACCAGACTATACCAAATTGTGTTTGTTTACAAGCAGAGCGCCACTACGACAAAATATTGAAAGGTTTGACTTAAAAGCGCGGCCGAGCCCGGCAGTGTAAACGGACAAAATTGTGGGGCTGGGCCCCGCAATTGAGGCTGGGCTCGGCCCAGCCCCGCACTGTAAACGAGGTTTAAGTGCTTGATTGCTTCTCAGCAAAATTCATAACAAATCTCAGTGAGCAAGGAAGATGACATAGCAGCTTCACGTGAGAATGCATGATTAGGTGCTCAAGGAAGCAGAACAAGAGAAGAAAGCATGCATAAATTCCACACAGGTGAAAGCAAATGTTATTTTTTCATGGAATTACATTGCTGCATTACTGGAATATGTGAGCCTCTGTGTCATCACCGTTACGTATGTCTTGGGTTTTTCAGGGTATTGGCTTGTCTGCTCAAGGACCACAATAAAGTCCGCAAATCTATACATGGCGCTATCAATTTATGTACTACACAGTGTAAAATCATATAAATCATCTGGAATGTCCTTTAAACCAGACCTATCTATTTTTCTCTGCCAATTTAACTTATGCCTGTAAAATTTAGTTGCAACCAATGTATTGATGACAAAATGATAATTTCCCCCAGAACTTGATGCATTATAGAGTTCAATATACTGCATAAGCTGTTATTTTTGCGAGGGTTTAATTTTCGCGAATTTCATGAATCTCAGTTGGATCGCGAATTTAACAACCCGCGAAAATGTCTCCATGTGCTTTGTTTATAGAGCATTGACATAAGCATCGGCGTTGATTTGCAAAAACAACATCTCACGAAAATGTCTATGACCTCGTCATTTGTGAAAATATCTGTACGTGAAAAACAGCATATACAGTAGACCAATCAACTACTTGACAGGACTTGCTAAGCATATATAGGCCTATGTGTGTTTATATTATATTTCAATATATATAAAATATATATGTTACTTTTTGGCATGATAAATTTTGTAGTCATACTTTGTGGAAAATAAGTATGAATAAATGAAATGAAATATATATAAATTTTAATCCGTAGTCTGCCGTTCTGTTTCCACTCATGTTTGTTCCTAGGCTTACTGCATTCTGTCACTAACACAGACATGATGAAATTCTACATCAAGCGCTTTGGAGGTCTCTACCAGCTCATGTTGGAGCAGTCAGAAAAGGTGAGGCTACGAAATGAAGTCAGATCTCAGATGTCGTGTCTCTGGCAGAGGTTCTGTAGATCATTTGTATCTAGTTTTATGAGGAATGCAGGATTTACAATCATTGCTATGAGAGAGATAGAGAGAGAGAGAGTAGTTGGGTATTTCCTACTGTTGTTTGATCATGTATATGAATATATATTTGTTATATATTCAGATATTTTTTCTCCATCGAATCTTATTGTCCTTGAAAAAAAAATGTGTATGTGGAATTGCAGAAAAATGTTATTAAAATGTCCTTTGTGGTGAGAATGAAATGCACTTTTTTTTTCTTTTCTTTTTTTTACAGTAAAAGCACTGAAAGACTCAGAACAGATGTATATTGTATGGCCAGATACACATAACTTGACTTCTTGCCATGGCTAGATGTGATTGACTGAGTGATAATAGGCATTCCCTATCTTGGTTTACCCCAGGTGACTAGCAGTAGTCTGCAATCAGTATCAACCAGGCATCCTATGCCCGTGTAGAAGATGCAGAGGAAGGCTTTTTGAAAATACAGAATACTGTAAAAGTTGATATTTTCGTGCAAGTAATTTTTTTTCGCTTGGCTGGGGAAGTTAAAATTTGCATGTTAGTAATTCCGCAAAATCAGAGACATTAACCACTGGAACATGTGTTATGCAAAAATATTCACATGCTTTTATTTTCGCGCTTGCTCCAAGTTGTGCGAAATGTGCGAAAATTTCTACACCACGAAAATTTCCACTTTTACAGTATTCTGGAAGACCATAGCTTCCAGACATAGATTGAAATATGCATATACCAATTTTGTTTATTGACCAAACTGGACAAAAATGAATACCTAATATAAGCCTTGTCATTTATCAATGTTAATTGTACCATTTTCATGAACAATGACTTTTATATTGTGTCTTTGTCTCACAAAATGCAGTGCATGGTATATATTGGAATTCAGGCTGATACACTTGTTTTCTTCTTTTCATTTCTGAGACTGGACCTTACTTCTTATGTTTTTCTCTGCTTTTGATATCTTTTGTTCTTGAATAGTTGGATAGGAAAGTAGAAGGAATTCACTTCATCATGGATTTTGAGCATCTAGGCCGTCAGCATCTGTCCAAACCTGCCACCCAGCTGCAGATTTCGGTAAGCCATCGAGAGGAAATTTTTGAATGGATTTGATCTTTGTGTACAGTATTTTGTTATTAGTGCATGGTAAATTCACAGACACTTTCTGTTGCTGTTTTGCGGTATTTTTAATGTTTTTTTGTCACACTTGACATCACTTTAGTCATTATTAATTGGAGGGGGTTGTGGAATGGAACTGGATTTTTAAAAGATTTAAAGTCTAACAACATATTCATGAAGTGATGAAATGAAGTATTTGAATAAAAAAAAAAAAAAATGTTAAAGGTCGGAAGAAAATTCCCCACTGAAATAGGCTACAGGATAGCTATAATATTTTTTAATGTTTGTGGTCAATGCTGCTCCTTCTGGTCAAATCATGGTGGTGGTTTCTGTCTGAAACTTTGTCAAGTATTGCATGTCCTGTTTTTTCTTTCTTTTTTTTCATTTGAAATTTTTTGTGGCACAGATAGTGAATATGTGTGAGCACCACTTTCCCGAGCTCTTGTACCGCATCTACATCGTGAGGGCGCCGCGCCTCTTTCCGCTCCTCTATTCTCTGATCAAGCCTTTCCTTGGGGAGCACACAAAAAACAGGACGGTCTTCTGTAAAGGTGAGCTATCTTTTGGAACGAAAAACCTTACTTTTGTTTTCAGAGCAGCTGCTCCATCTTCAGCAGTAGAGTTCATTGTAAGCACGCTTTGCTGTGAAGTAGTGAGAATTGTAATTTCTGTAATTTTTTTTAAAGAGATTTTTTAAAAGGGGAATAAATAGCTGCAATTAGTGTGCAATCACATATCCGTCAAATCAGAAATATACAATATGAACGATTATGAATGCATCCAGTTTTAATGAAGATTCGTTGTATACATATTCTTTCTCTCTTCCATCCATTCCTTGCTTAGACAACTTTGCCGAAGAGCTGCTGAAGCAAATAGACCCAGAAGTCCTGCCGAGGTACTGGGGTGGGACCAGGGAGGAGGACGGAGACCCAAAATGTCCGAGCCTGGTGCGTGGGAGAGAGAGTAGCATCCCACCATAACCTTCTCTTTGTCTCTCTTTCTCTGTGTTAAAAACAATGATCATCTCTTCAGATGTTATGTATTGTTGTAGTTAGTGTGACAATGATCATGATTACCACTGTAATGACAGTGTAAGTGATTGTTATAGTTCTTGTTGCCATTGCTATTGGCAGTAGCAGCTGAACTAGCAGTTGTTATTATTAGCCGTAGTCATAAGATTACTGGAAGTAGTAGTAGTAGTAGTAGTAGTAGTAGTAGTAGTGGTAGTAGCAGTAGCAATAGTTACTTAGTAGCAGATTTAGAAGGAGTAGATTTAGTAGTTATTAATTGCGACTGTTGTCTGTTTGCTACACTATTATCTTCATCATTTATTTATGTTTGTAGTAGGAGGTTATATTAAATAGATAATAGCAGAAGTAGAAGATCAACCTTCCATTTCTATAAATATCATCCTCATTATTGAGAGTAATAGATTAATGGCAGTGGTGTAGATTCCGAAATGTGGCAGTGGCATGCTGCTTAATAATGTGATATACAATACTAAATGAGGAATCAATGGATTAAAGGGCTGGATGAAATGTAATGACCGTTTCAGTCTGGTGAAGGTTTTAAGAAATTATCGACATAAGACTCATTTTTCTGAAAGGATCATTTTTCTGAAAGGATTATGAATGAAACATTGTAGAAATGCTTGCATACCAGTAGTATCGATTACTTTCCCCTTTCTCTACTTGTAGTAACAGCTAAGAATAATCACATGTTTTGTTTTGTTTTTTTTTTCCCAAACAGGTCAGACAAGGTGGCAAGGTTCCCAAGGAGCTCTACCTGACAGGTCGCGACCTCCTCATCGACAACTCGCAGATGACGAAGAAGGAGATTTCGAGGGGCGGTTCCCTGGACCTGACGTATCAGGTTACCAAGCAGAACAGCATTATCAAGTAAGTAAAACGTCTCTGTCATTGTAATAACATTCCTTCTCACTGTACAAGGAGACTTAAATTCAGTAAAACCACACAACAACAACAACAAACATTCATAACACAAACATACATATGTACGAAAGTTTTTTTCTTAAATCAAGCTAAATTTAAGAATAAGTTATGGAAGAACGTATGTATGGAAAATTTTATTGCTTCACACGGTGCGGTTTCACCTTACTGTAACCAGGCTTGACCAGCTTCCAAAAGCAGGACGATTCTGTATAGATACAGTGTCATACATTCTGTGTAGATGAAGTGTTTTTCTTGCCGTAGGCTAAATCCTGGATCAATTAAATCATAACAATGGAAGTTTGTGCGCATCGGTTAAAGTAAAGTGCGTAACTGGTATTTGATGCTTTTTTTTTTGCTGACTTCACATATTGGCTGGAATTCACGAAGATAGTTTAAATCTAATCTCTGAATTATGCAAATTTTGACTGTGCAAATGCAAATGACATATTGTATACACCAAGATACGTCCAATGATAAACAGATACTGACATGTGCATTTGGAAAGTGTGCCCATTTCACACCTGCTTTAGTCCACAAATAAGATTTAGATCATGGATTTGATTCAAACTACCTTTTCGGGATGTTGAATGTAGACTAGCTCACATCTACATTGTAATCTCATCACATTCTTTAACCAAAATTGAATTTCATGTGGCTTTTTCTATCCTGCCAGCTATGAATTCCGCACCCAGGACCACGACCTCGGGTTTGGAGTGCACAGGATGGACGCCGGGGGCAACAAGATCGTCGTCATGAAACCCCAGCACTACAACTGCCACATGGTCCCAGAGACGGGCCAGATTGATCTGCAAGAACCGGGAACATGTAAAAATCAATTGTTCTCTGCTTCTACTTCAATTTAGAAAGGCCAGCCAAGCGGTCACGGTCTTCACTTGAAAATATGAATCGATTATTGAATGTATATCTCTTTCTCTCCAACCCCCTTCTCCCATCTGTCTGTCTGTCTGTCTGCCTGTCTGTCTTTCTCTCTCTATGTATATTGTATGTATGTATATATGTTTATGTGTGTAAATGCACAAACAGCACACACATATATGATACTACATACTCTTTTTATAGGCAAACATAAAAAAGAATATATTTATGATTATATATGTAATATATGCAACAACTAATACTGAACTGTAATACAAGCTCTGTAATGTGTATTTCATCTGTTCGGTTTGAATAAATTGATATTGCATTGCTCTGCTCTATTTGTCTGTTGTTTGTTTCTTGGGGAATAATTCTTACCTTCGACCTCTTTGCTTTCTTCTTCAACCTTTCGATGCCTTACGGCCACAAATTGGATGGACGGACGGACGAGCAGATGTGGTCAAGTTTGACAATGGCTACAGCTGGACGCGCAGCAAGAAGCTCAGCTACTGGATCGAGCTGCTCGAGCCGGAGTCCGAGGACGGGGAGGTGGAGGTGCAGGGCGCAAAGAGCGAGGAATCGCCAGAGGGGGGCGTGGCAGGTGATGAGGAGGATGGAGACTTTGTCCAAGCCAACGAGAATTTGCTCAGCGAATGAGCCTCCTCTGATGGTCTGTCGCATCATCGATTGTCATCACAGAATTTCCATTCTGTTATTTTTTTTTTTTTTACTTTATTTTGCTAGTATTGGTATATATGACTTACACAGTCATTGCATATATGTAAATGATTGTTCTAAAAAAACTTTATGCATCATTTTCATCATTTAACTTTTCTTGGGAATATATTCACAATTTAACTTATCACAATAAGACAAGACAGAATGACTTTCAGGAAAAGATGTCATGCTGTATTCATTTGTCCTAGAAAGGAGCTGTGAATCCAAGACTACCATTTCAGATTTTGCACAAAGATAAAAAAATGATAGAACTGAAATTGGTATTTTTCACCTATTCAGTTTTTTGTATTCCTATTTTGAGAACCACAAATTGATAAAAATGGTATGAAAAACATAACCCCCCCCCCCCAAATTGTCTTTCCAAGTTGTCAATCTATATTGACATGTATAGATATACAATAAGCGCCATGTGCATTTTTTTAAATTCTATTTCTGGCACATTCCACTTCTCTACATGATATTATGATGATAGTTGTTGTATCATATTACAGCTCTATAAAACACCGGGATGACAAGACCCCATATCTTAGATGTCATAAATTCAGAAACCTCCTAACTTACTTTGAATATGGGAAAAACTGATTTGAGTTCTTAAACATTGTTTAATATCAATGTAAGAACAATGTTTCTAGATCATTGGTGTCGACCATGATGATATATTTTTTAAAATGTTGCAAAAATGCAAAAGTCTTTTCGCTCTCTTGGAAAATTCATGATATGTTAGATATGGGGTCTTGTTGCCATTTAAGTGGGACTGGGATAAAAGAGTACACTGCTTTGAAAGGCAATAACATGGCAACATTCTCAACACACTCCCATTTTTATCACTTTTAAAATGGGACGCGACTCGGGTTGTATGGGAGACATTTTATGACAGGTATTCCTACAAAATAAAAAGTTTGTAGAAGACCTACCCTTCTGAAGGAAGAAAATTCAGTAGATATATAGTATGTCAATAATATAGCCTAGGGTATTACCTTTCAGCATTCATGGTAACTGTTTCTATGAAGAAGTATTCAACTGCAGCGTGTGATTCATTGCTGAACAAGGCATTGTATAGTTCAATGGCATGCTGAGTTCAGCCTACCTCGTCAAGCAAATATGTTGTTACTCATATTTATGAATATCAATTCTCATTTATGTGTTGTTAGCGTTTCCAATCAGTAGTGATGTAAAAACATGTCTTCAATGAATGCATTTAGGTACATTATACAGTCTCAGCTTGTTATGATATCTTGATAAGTTTGTGCAAGCCATTTTGTGTAGGCCCACATATTGAACTTCATGTAGAATACAGGCAACACAATTTCTGATCTCTTTTAACCTGGAAAGTCACCTAATAAGGACAGAGATGTGACTCCCTATTAAAGTTATCCTGATCAAGCGGTGGTGCATGTCTTTCCCTTTAAATGTTCTCATCTCTGTTTGCCAAAATTGTGGAAGTTAAAAGGAAGAAAAAAAAGTGCTTGCTTTTGCTTTGTAACGACACTGAGCTTAATGAAGGGAGATTTAATCTTTGAAGGTTTCCGTGGGGGTAGAAGTTAGATGGTCAAAGGCTTAGCGATGTACTGTGTATTCTTGTAGGGAGATTGTTGTAGTCACTGTTAATGCCATATATTATCAAGTCTATTTTTTTTTTTCAAACCAGGACTTTCAGAAAATTTATTAAATTTGAGATTGTGGAGTACAGCAATGAACAGAGATATCTGTATCATTCACTCCTCAGAAAGAAGTGTGCACATCCATTCACACAGTAAGTACGCCAAGATGTATGTAGGTCTCCTATACCCTATTACAGGGCTCCACACTAACTTTTTTGTTTGGTGGCCCGATGGGGCCACCAAAATCCTCAATTTCAAATTTTTGATGGCCCGAGAGAAAAATTTGGTGGCCCCGAAAAACCCCCAATAAAAACATTAAAAGTTCTGTTTTTTAATGAGTCAAATATCTAAGTTTTATCAGAGTAAGAATTGGAAGTTGAACATATCTAGAACCTACTCATAAATAAACCTCAACAAACTCGCAGCACTCACTCTCAGGCACTCATTCAGTCCTTTTCATCCATCCTTTAAAAAATTTAACTGCTAATTTCCGGCGAAAAAAAATTGATTGACACACATTTCCAAAAATTTTTGTTGGCCCGAGGCGGGCCACCAAATTTGCCCTTTTTTAAAATTTGGTGGCCCTGGGCCACCGGGCCACCATTAGTGTCGAGCCCTGCCTATTATCATGCACCTTGTTCATGTACTGTATGCTGCGTACATTGCATTCATGTAGGGATCAGAGTTAATATTTTCAGGTGTTGTTAAATTTGCAAACAGCTCCTGATACATATCATCACAACAAGAAACTGTCCTGTAAAAGAGGGAAATTCCGCAGCATAGTTGTCAATTTGCAAGGAACCCTGTATCAGTTTGAGCAAAAAAAATAATTTTAAAACTGCACATTCACCTCGATATGCTGCATCTTATTTTAAGGGAGAAATTTGGTGGAAATAACAAGGATGCATAGAAGCCACAATTCCCAAAGCTACAAAAGGTGATGAGCAAAATACAGGGTGTAGATTTAGTCGCGTGTTCTTTCATTATTTGTTGTTGTTTTTTTTTCATTGATCATCTTTTCATCTTCTGATTTTTCATTTTTTTTCGGCTATTTGCTTGAATTTTATGTCCATCTGACATAACGGCCAGTGGAAATTGATCGTCTCTGCTGTCATTGCCTATGCAATGTCCATGTTCATGAAACTCAGTATAAAATTGTGTCAGTAAATTTTTCTGTCAGAGTCAGTTAATTTTATCTGTATATTTTGGCAAGATAGCACATTATGTATTCACATGTAAACACACTGTACAGGGTTCTTTGTGAGTTATTGGGTATTTATAACTTTTTTTTTTTTTTTTGTCATTGCTTTGTAGAAGTATGGTTTGACGGTTTTGGGAATATTAATCTTGTATTCATACTAGTGCTGAAAGTGATGATGTATATTTTAATCTCTCTTTTAATGACATATAGAGATATATATTTAAAGAGCAACAATGCCGTGAGGTTTGTTTTATTTCCAAGATCTTCACTCAAGTGAGTAGTATAGGCAAGCATTGATCTGGTAAATTAATCGTAATTGCATTTTGACAAAAGGCTGGACATTGTATTTTCTTCCACTTATACTCCAGTGGTTTTTTTTTTTTAATACTAAATATGCAAATATAGTAAATACTTTTTCTATGTTCTCTATTGTGATGGGGGAGGGTGGGTTATTAGGTAAGTTTCTGCCAATGATGATGTAAGTGTATCATCCATTTCCAAACTAAATTACTCAACAGATCTAATGACAAAGAATATCAATACTTGCAAGGTATATGTAGAATGGGGGAAAAAGTATGGAACTTGCCCGAGGAAAAAAACCCAACAACAACCACACATTTCTTTTGATGAATTATTGTGAAGAAGTTTACTTTTTGTTTTTGTTTGTAACACATGGGAAGACATTTAGTCATATTTTATGTATATTATCTGAAATCTGGTAAATGTGATATTTGACTTGCCTGTATTAGATTGGGGTTTTTATACTGTGGAAGGCCCTTTTTCTAATGAATTAGTCTTTTAGATTCTTTTTTTTTTCTTTTACTGAAGAAAGCTACAAAATTTTAAAATGATTAGTAAAAGCAGACAAAGTTTACTGCTGTGGGTTAACTTGTAAGCTTGTATTTTGAGACAGATAAAAGATAATTTATTCATAAATAATCAGTGTGTTTTGCTGAAATGAAATGGGACTTCTGTTCATCTTGATTCCCGTTTTTGTGTCACAACTCTGAATATCTGAATCATATGCTCAAAGGAAAATATTGTAATTTCTTTGGCAAAATTGTGTATTATACATTTTGCCATTTTAGATAATCTTTCAAATGATTAAAAATGTCTGCACACCTGATCCTACAATGTAGTGTTTTCACAAAGGAGCTCACTGAAGAATGTTTATGTGTACAGCAATTATAGGTGGCTGATGATTTGAATATCATTTTCATGCATCATAATATGTGTCAGTCAATTAATTGTAGTTAACACTCACTGTCAATTACACATCGAGAGATGAGAAACCAAATGATTATGACCAAAGATCATAATTCCATGTTAAATTTCCTCAAAATCAAAGATTAAAGATCATATGAAATCTTTTTTTTTATTACTGTATAAATGTTCAAGTTCAGTTGTAATTTTCTGTCCGTTTTGGTCCACATGTGTGACAAATGTATTTTAGTGTATGGACGTATAGATTAAAGCAAAGATGGCCATGCGAGTGGTGCTCTGAAAAGTGCAACCATAACTTTTGTGTACATTTTATCTGTATACAGGAGTAGGTAGAAGCACAAAACATTGATGGCTTGGATCAATCCAATTACCCATCTGACCATGAAAATTTAACCATTAGGTAAATTTGCTGGGGGGAATGGACGTGGACCAAACATGAAGGTTAATGACAAAACTTTCCAGAAGTATTAAACTTGAGCATATGCTGATGGTAATATTTTACTGTACAATTGTAAAGCCCTACAAAAAAAAAAGTGCTTGATGAGAAAAGAATAGAATAATACACGCACTCAACTGTATGGAATTTGTTTGCCCTGTTTAGTGATAGGCTTAATGCATTCGTGAAGTCTGGATATATTATGTAGATGAGGCATGTTAAAGCTCATAATTATGTTACAGTGAGGTGACAATGGCCTAGTAGGTCTGTATGTGGAACTGTGAGTCTTTGCTTAAACTGTAGGCTGACAAAGTTAAGTCCATATAAAATTCATGGACAGCAGAAAGAAAGAAGTGGAGTGAGAGAGAGCGTAAAGTTTTTCATTATATTTTGATACTTTTAAGATTTTAACAATATTTGTGTAACTTGCTGTAACCATGTTCTATTAAGATACCTAGTCATGCTGCATAATTTGTGTGATAATGTGCTCTCATGAATTCAAGCAAATTAAATTGCTGATATAAAAGAGGGGGGGGGGGGGGTGGGAATGTTCTTTATACTCAATCAGGGTTGAGAATCTTGCAGATTAATTGATAGAACTCTCCTTCTGCTTTCATTACTGTAATTAATTCAAACTTTGCCTATGCAGCATTGGCCAAATTTAATAGGGTAGAGCATTCCTTTTTTTTCCTCAGGATAGTTCATAATAGTCAGAAATACATGTAATGATATGGATATCATTTATGCAAATCTTATTTTCGGCTGCTTGTACAGCAATATGACATAAGTGTGTGCTGCTACCTAGATTTAGGCCTGGCTATGAGGGCTGTTCGACAACAGGGTGTATTTATTTAGGTCCAAGTGAAAATGTTTAAAAACTATCTTGTTTAATAGCAATTAAGATCAAATAATACATAAACGCTTTGGATGGGATACCACGAGGAAAGTATCCCGCTGAATTTTGAATGTTGTGATTTATACAAAGAGGATATTTTACAGAGAGGATATTTTTTGAGAGTAACTGGATGGACGCTTTTTTATTTTTATTGTCAGTACTAACCAATTTTGTCAATAACCGTGTACATGTTCTAACATGTAATTGACATATTAAAAGGCTGAGCATTTGGTAATGATGTGCGTAGAAGCTGCCATTATTTATGTGATACAGATTGTCATGCCTGAAGATAATGAATATGTTTGCCTGAGACCAAGAAAAGAAGAGAAGAGAGCAAGACATGGAGATATGAAAGAGTTGAAAAATGGAAAGAATAGTGAACTGATGTAACCTACAACCAGCACAAAAACAAATACCTGGTACCATATACTTCTGTTTTGTTTGTTCCGTCATCCTAGACTAATGGGAATGGATTGGTGTGTGATGCGTGCAGGTCTTACCTGAAACTACTTGCCTCTTTTATTCATTTGAGTGGTCAGTCTTGTTTAAAATTGCAGTCCCGTGATCCAACTGCCGCACAAATTTAAAGGGTTGGTATAGTTTTGGTTGAGATGGGAATTTAGGTTTTAACTTTCTGCAAAATAATTAGACACCTTTGATATAAAAATACTAAAGAGCATAGTATTCTAAAGAGGAATTCAAAGTTCATTTGATGAAAATTGGTTTTGAAATGGCCGAGATACCCTAAAACAGAGTTCCTACTAAAGGGTGGGACCCACCTTTTATTTGAACCACTTTGTTTTGCCTTTTTTTTTTTTCTTGATATCTTGGCCATTTCAAAACTTATTTTCATCAAGTAAACTTTTAATTCCTCTTAGAAATTTATCCTCTTTGATATTTCATATACTTGTTTCATAATTATTTTGCATCACAAAAAGTTAAAACCTGAATCCCCTTCTCAATCAATTACTATACTATAAGATGAATAGCCAATGCCACAGTTGTATTTTAAATACCCGAGTACAAGAAAGACCCAACACCATTACAGAAAATTTTGAAAAAAACAAAACATCACATCCTAATATTTCTTTTTACTTTTCAGTTATGGAAATGTTAGGTACTCAAACTGAAATGTTAAACAGTCAACTGAATGATTGTCTATATTTGCAGGGATCTCTAAAGGTGAGGACCAAAATTGGATTTGGGCCATTCTTATATTCGAGGATTTAATTTTTCTGTGATCATTCATTTATGAAGTGCGTTGTCACACACAAGATAGATGTGCCCATGGAAAAATTCTGGGCTTACAATGTACTGATATTATAACCCTCTCAAAAGTGTCCTGTCTCTTTTTTTTTTTTTGTGTGTGTGTTAATACAGCTACCACAATGTAAATCTCAGGGCCTTGTTTTCAAGCAATTTTGCAAACATGAATTTATGTACAATGTATGCGCAGTTTGGTTTGTGGTACCGGTACTACAGATTCAATGCATTTCTTTCATTCATTCTTTACATTCTGCTTATACATCCAAGTTTCACACCAAATAAGGACTCAACTGGACACAGAATCTCTTTTTTTGTTTACCTCAGGAGACATACTGCGTGAAGCTGAAAGTTACTCCCATCTTTTTATTTTTGATACAATTAATAGAGTGCCACAAATACCTTCTACATCAAAGAAATAAGGGATATCATCTTCAGACAATAAAAAAACAAAAAATTGACATAAGAGAGAAAGAGAAAAATTATGAATATAAATCAATAGTGTGTGTGACTGTCATACGACTGTATGATGCGGCATCGTTGTGAATTAAAATCAAAAGCAATGTGCACCCACGTTATTTGAGTTTACTACCTACGATTAGGACTGAGGTTGGGGGATGAAACAAGTCAACCTGCGCACACATCTTTCCTCGTATCTCGACTTGACCGCTGGAAAGATGCGTCACGACTCTTCCATGAAGCAAGACACCATGACAAGATCGACACAAAGTGTGCATTTTCGTGTCGTGGTGGGCATACTCCCGGAACACCTAATGAAACAATTGGAAACGGGACAACTTTACGGCAGTCGATCCACGGAGGGCGTTTTGTTTTTTTCGCTGCAAAGGCTTGGACTCATCATGTATGTACAACACACATAGCCTTCTGCTGACATCACGCAACATCAGGCCCCCTTTTTTTTTTCTTTTTTTTTTTCTGATTTCCTGCCCAGAAACTCTCACCAATGGCGGGATTTTTACAGCATAACCACAATGAATTCATGCGCATTTCTCTATGAGTGCATACATACACATACTGCGTCCACCAGCTTTGACAACCACACCTGCTTTTGTTTCTCCACATATCTGTGCCAAATTCCCAGTTATATTCCTTTACAATGCCATGTATGTACAGTAGAACATCACCACATAAATTATATGCTTTACAGATTGACACACATGTATTCACACACAAACACACATACATACACACACACACACACACACACACACACACACACACACACACTCTCACTCACTCATGTGATCCTAAGAGAATACCTTCTGGAAGGTTAAAGACCTTTTATATATAAACAAGGGCACCAGAATTCTCTTCCTTGCAAAACCTGATACATTATGGGGCATTCGTTTCTGCCTTCTTTTCTTTAGCTTTTATTAGTTTCTATAACTACCCAGAAATTAGCAATACCATTTCATTTCCCTGCCAAAAAAGCAAAATCCTGCTCTGATAAATGGATTTCTTGGAATTCCTGTGCAAATGATACATAAAAAAAAAAAAAATTTTAAATGTGCGACTCGTGGAAAGTTGAAAAATATTGGCAATAATAGGGTCATGAGTATCATCTTTGGAACTCGACATTGACACTTGACAAATGGTTACAGTGCATCTACGCCTGATTTGTCATCACTTTGAGATGCAGAGGGTATTAACTCCGTATGATTTGACATGGTGTAAAGACTGCTCTAAGGAAAGTTGCTGAGAAAAGTAGCTACATGTATATAATGGCACTAAGGTCACGAGTACCATCTTCAGAACTCGCCACCAATACTTTAAAGAATGCTTACAGTGCACCTACACCCTGATTTGTTGTCGGCTGAGATGCAGGGGGTGGTAACTCCGTAAGATATGACAAGGTTTAAACACCACTCTGCCTCTCACCTGACCATAACTTATATAACTGGCTTTTGTACAAGGGGTGGTAAAATGTGTGAAGATGCCCGTAATTCATTCGAGATGTAATAATTCCTCCAGGGAAATAACATGTCAGCAACATATCTTGTCCAATTGTGATGCATTAATGCTATTTTCTTAACAGAAGAATCCCCCTTCCCACCCCTCCACTATCTGCAAAACATGCATGTTTGTATGTCCCCAATGACATAGCACACGAGGAGAAGTCATTTGCATAAATAAAAGGAAAAGAAAGTATATAAAAAACACAACCAAATTGAGTCACCAAAAGAAATATACACATACTTGTACACAGACCAAGTTCTTACCCCGAGGTAATATAACTGACGAGAATTCTGTGGCTGACACATACTTTGTAACATGTATCTCATGAAATTCCCTGTAAATGAATGGACAAACATTAACTAGACTGCCACTTATGTTCAGTGTGTCACACACTGTCTAACAGAAAATCCAACTGACAAATGCCAAATGACATTCCAGTGTTCCTGAATTGCCTCTGAATATCCATCTACCTTTAGTGTTCATTGAAGGATTGGGCACTGGAGAAAATGCTAAGTGGCAAGATTTATCGTCATTGCTTATGCTAACCTGCACTACACAGACTGCTAGACTTAAGCCGGGAGTAATTTATTTTTTCCCCCATAGTGCTCATACAACCAACATTCTTCACAATCCACATGCCAGTACTCAACCATCCTCTTAGCAATGCATTGACCAGCCACTGCTGGGCAATATTCACTTATATTGACTGAGGGTGAAACATCACAATTTATCCACACCTCACCCTGTAAATCATATGACAGTAGGCCTCCCCATGTGTGTATATACCTATTAAAGCGTACCAATCACATTGGAGTCAGTTTTTGATATGCAACATGAGCAGTTTTTTTTTTTTTTTTCAAAAGGGACTTTCCATTGTGAAAAGGCTGTCTACAACTTGTGTATTTTGAGTTGGGTCACCTCCCCCCCCCCCCCCATTAATTTCTTCTTTTTTCTTTGCCAGGGAATACACTTCCATGAGAGATATATGTATATATATAGTTATATAAACACATATGGCACTCGGTGCATTCCAACGAATAAAATAGTACATCAGAGGCAAGTGGACGCTACAACTACCACATGTCAAATAAAAGATAACTCTAACAAAATATACAATTCTCTTATATAGCTTGCTGATCCTCCAAAATGAAAAATACAAATAATCACCACATATCTTTCTCTCACCGTCTCTCATATTCTCTCTCACCCTGAACTCATAATTTGATCTGTATCTTTAAAAATCTACTATAAAATATTCTATACACAGACACATACAAATAAATTCTTTTTTTTTCCTCGCTCTCTCTCTGTATCTATAGATATTGAGACAGATATGGGATTTTAAAAAGTACTATATCAAATACAAGAGTTTTTCGTATGATACAAACTTGGTTTTACGGTCCAGAGTCAGCCGTGTGTTAAAGGTGATCACGCTTCTACCTATATCCGTTTAAATATTCCGCTTTGACTACGATTTCTCGCGCTACAATTTGATCGTCCCTTGGGGAGGGACTCCTGGGCATGGGACAGTACTGATAATGGTTTGCTTGCATTCGCAGGTGCGTCAAATCAAAGCGGGTTTCATTAACGGTAACCTTTTTTTCCAATTCTTGGAGCAACCTTTCCCCAAAACAAAAAATCTTTTTTTGCCGTACAGAGAGAAATGGACATTTATATAAACATATTCCCCCCAAAAGTCACTGATATATCATATAACAATCACTGTATCCACTGTTTTCCGCATCCCTGTCTCTCAGCCCCACAAGTTAGAGTGCTAATTTCAAAGCACATCACTTGTCAGCAAACTACACCACTTGTTAATTATCTTAGTAATCCCAAACAACAAATACCGACAGAACACGTTTCTAATCATAGCTGCACAAGAAAAGTTAAAAGCAAAATATTGAAAACAGAGGGAAAAAAAAGAAAGAAAGAAAAGGAAACAAAACAGGTAAGAAAATTTGGTCTGGCTGTGAATCGTTTAAAACATGGCACCTTCAATATCATGCAATCGTACGAATAATCCACAAAAAGCCCTACAAATTTCACCATTCTTCTTCTTGTTGTCTGGGTTCGTGCCCCAAAGTCTGTCTGAGGTTCGGCAGCTACAGCTGCTGCAATCACATACCTACCTATCTATGCCCGGCAGACCAAGATATGTCACCAATTGGGCTCTTATGTGGCACATGCAAAGCAGGACAATGTAAATACTGCTATAACACAAACTCATGTGATTGTAAACAACATCTCCCTTTCTTTGGTATCAATTTACACTTTTTGGATCAAAAAAAAAGAAAGAAAAAAAAAGACAACAAACCCAATACAACTAAATACTATCGCAACGACTAAAATCAAGATGCAACAATGCGCTCGATCAGCAAAAACAAATATTAAGGGGAAAATATATCAGTTTTCCCTCATAATTAATTTGATGAATTCACTAGTCGCACAAGGTGATTTTACATCAAATATGATTTGCAGGTGTTTTACTTCTTTTTTTTTTCACTTGACAGTTAGGAGTTTAAAATAAGACACCACCAGTAAGCCATTTAAAAAATTAGTCTGCAATTCTACCCAAAACAAAAATTTGACAATATCTCCTATCATAAAAGTTCCATATGAAGATCTCATAATCTTCAATCTTCCATGAACATGCAAAACTATACATTCAACCTTACACCCACACACACATACTGTAGTCTCTCACATACACACACAAACACGCACACACACACTCACATACACACGCACTCCCTAACAGAATACACTTATTGAAGAAACTCTTTCAGTGTTTCCATGAGGATGAATGTATTTTGCCAACATCCACATGCAGTATCATTCTATCCTCCAGAGTTTTAAGTCTTCGAGACAAAAAAAAATAGATTTATAAGAACAACCAAGCACTCTATTGACGTACATGTATACTGCAGGCAAGGTTATGGTATGGGAAAAAAACATAAAAACTGGACAAAGTTTTGAAATTTCTTGTGAGTTACATCAATGGTTAGGTAGCAAGGCGAGTTTGTAATCGTCACTTAGCATATTTTATTCACTGTTCAAATTTAGTCACCAGTATACGAGTCCGCCAAAGATGTTGTCATCACAATTGCCTGCATACAGCAAATATTATTCACTGAAGAAAAAGAATGTGGGATTTCTTTTTGAATCATGTTAAGGAGAAAAATATATGAATTGTAAATATCCATGTTATCATATAACTGTGATTATGTCGACGACTAGTCTTTCTTGACAGATTCATTCATTCCCAAAATTTACACGACTATGTCTGCATGAGATTTTGAATGTTTACTTCTTTATATCATTTCCTTTGATTTAATTTGCTAAAGCTGATTATCTCATGATAATGAGAATTTTGGATGTAAGGTGCTGCTCTTGCTTAAATACATACTTCAGGTAATTATTTTCTCTGAAAAATCAACTGTAACTTCTAATTCCTCAAAGCGATCTGGGCTTCTTATATTCCCCAAGTCTTCACCTAGCCTCAAATAATTACATTATTGTACAGAATTACACTGAAAAGAGACAATTACTAGTATCTGATATCTACTCTCTATAACTTGAATTTTGTGGTACAATCTCCTGAGCCTTGATACAGATATTAATAAAACACATAGATACCGACATTGATTGTATCACATCAATATTTTGAGGCTAATGTAGGGTTTGTAGTTTTCGGTCTTTTTCTGATTACATCAAAATGCGTCAATTTAAAGCCTTTTGACTTCTATTATCACACAAGACGTATGTTTCATGTGCAGTACTTACTTGTATGTGTACATACAAAAATGTTTAATGAATGCAAGCCATAGTATAACACAGATAAAGTCCCACCACAATTTGCAGCAACACCAAATCAAAAAATTTGGTCTTATTACATGTATATCTTAACACCTTTTTTTTTTTTTTGCTGTCTCTCTCTCTCTCCAACTCTCCTTTTCTCCCTCTCTTTCTCTCTCTCTCTCACTCACATCCTTAATTTCAAATTTCATTATATTTCATTCAGACAAATGGCTTGGTAGTAATTTTATTTACATTATCGCAAAAAAAAAAAAAAAACTGGCAACAAGCCAATTCATGTTGCACAGGGATAACACCACCCCGGTTGCATCTTGCTAATCAATCAAATTTGACGGGAACATGATTCATCCAAACGGTTAAAGTAAAGAGGACTCTTTGAACATTTTCATTCCGTTCATTTCCATCTGCGCTACGCATATCGAATCTATCTCTGCTGCTAGAGTCTACTGCATGATTGATAAATTTTGAGAAAAAGCTAATACAGTGTAATGGTTTTTATCTTTGCTCGTTGCCAGTCGTATGATCGATGCAGTCCGGCGGCGAAGAAGAGCAATCTGTCTGACAATTTCATTTCTGGGATCTTTGTCGGGTCACCCAAAGCATCCATGCTGCTAGTACCTTTGTCTCGAGGTTTTCTTGTTTATTGCAGAGATAGGGTTTAATATTTCAATTTAAGCAGCTTATTCATTATGCTGATGTCTTCCTGAATGGCTAACTGGGTTGTATGTATCAGACCAAAAAAGTAGCAAACTTGTCTGGACTATGCCTTGCCTAATTCTGTATGTTAAAAAAAAAAATATTAAAAAAAAGTCTAATAAACATCTATTTCTCCACCATCAGCCTGATCACTGGAATTGACTTTGCTTAATTCTGAATTATTCCTACACAATGTCTGACAACTGAATGCATTTTTGTGCAGAATTTAACAGTGAACATTGGAGAAAATGTATTTGACTGCACAAATATTAGCATTGATTTGCACTTATTCATACATCCCCTCTTTCTTTTTCTTGAAAAGCTATTCGTTCATTTCGGTGCAAAAGTCCATGCAAAAATGTTCACCTGGACAAGAGAAAGTTTACATCTTTGGGCTCAACTTTGAGGAATACTACAAAGGCGAAATAAAAGAGAAGAAAGCTTAACTGGTGAGAGGCGCCAGCGCCAAAAAGACAGCGTGCTTCTGCATAGTATCGAGATCCTGCTTTTCGCATTTGTTCCCTGCGTGGCTTGGAAATCAACATTGTCACTGTCTTCGTTGCCAGTTGTTTCCAGTGTATGGAGTTTCATCAATGTCGTCATCATCATCATCAGCAGCAGCAAAGTCATCATAATCATCATCATCATTGCGGGGCAACATCAGTATCATCACTCTGTGTGTCGTACACAGCATCATCCTCGGCATTAGCCTCATTTCCATCATCATCATCATCATCCATCATCATCATCATCTTCATCATCATCATCACCATCATTGTTGTCATCATCTTCATATTTAACTAACACTATGGATCGGTCCTTCTTGAACAATAGTACGGAGCTAGTTGAACAAAGAAAAAAAAATAAACCTCTTGGACTGTTAGACATAATCTTAAGCTCTACATTCTATGTTGCATCAAGGTTTTGTACCTGAAAAGGGTTTCTCCACAAAAGGTGCCATGTTTTCTTCTCTGTATAATACTCTGACTTACGATACTGAAGAAATGCACATGCCAATAAAAGCAAGAAACAAAAATAATATCCGTCAACCTTGTACCATGCAGAATGGTATATGATAATCAATTCTAGCAAAGTCTGTACACTGCCTCATGAGTGCAGGCTAGGTACGTCCACACAGAAATGGTGAACTAGGCTGAAAATGGGGTCTGCAACTCGAGACTGTGAGATGCTTCCATGCAGGGAGATGTTGATGCTGGCCACAATGGTGAGGAACTAGAAATATCAGTTTGGGATAGATTACACCCTTTGGAGGCTGAGCCCATTTCACTCTCATAGAGCTGCCAGGATTACAGCAGGGTATATTCAGCTTCAATCTCTTTATCGTCATCCAAGCCTCAATTATCCGTTTCGCGTATGACGCAAGTTAGTCTGTTGCGTAGTTCACTGCCCTCTAAGAGGCTGAGTCCACCTCTATCTGCCCAACTCTCCCCTGCGTCCTTTTCAAATCTCATCATCATCGTCATCATCACCGTCTCCAAATTCCCCATCCTCCTCCTGTCTGCCCACAAGAGGTCCTCACTGATCACAGCGGTGTCGTCACGGCGACAGGAGCTGCCATTCGGGAGTGTCAAGTCTTACCGCGTGAGGAGGGGGATGGGGGTTAGCGTTTCAAAGGTCTCTCTTTCACGAGGCCGGGACATGTTGGTCACACGGGGGTGGCTGGAAAATGCCCAAGGGGGAGTTGAGGTTTAAATGAACCGGAGAAGGGGGAAGGGCGGGGCATTGGTAGAATGTCTGGGTGTGGTGCTAGCTCTCCTGCGCTACTCCTCGTCCTTTGTAATACATACCACTAGCTGCAGGAGGAAGAGAAAGGGGAGAATAGAGAGAGAGAAACAAAAACTGTAGTTAGATACCTGGAGTATACACAAAACAAATATACATTAATTCCTTACAAACATTTGATGATACTGTGGCGGTCTCACTCCATCAAGTCTACAGCACTGAATTATTAGCAATTAGAAAAAAAAATATTGAATTGTTTTAGACGGGACAAATTAATAAGGAAATCAAGTGAGAAGATGGCTTGTCATGTTTTATTGCTGCAGATTTCTTGCAGTCCATTTTTAAGGCATTCACAATAACCAAGGACTATTTTTTTTTTTTTTTTGGGGGGGGGGGGGGGGTGGAAGTTCTCAGCATTTAACCCCATCAGGCCTACCAACTCATAATGCCATTGACATTGTGTAGAAACCAGTCACTAAAGGTACTGTCAGGATTAGAGGCAAGATTCTCTCTAAACCCCTCTTTGATAATTGGTGGACGGGGAGGCAGAATCATTCCTCAGGCATTCTCATAATAATTCTGTGATGTATCATCACAAATTTTGGTGTTATCCATTGCTTCTATTTATTAGAAATATACTGTCTTGATCCAAACATTTATTATTTTCAATCTTATCACAGTAGGGAACAAAGTCTTAAGCTGTCTAAAATTGGATTCTTAATTCGCACCCCCCCCCCCCCGAGTCACGGATTATCAAGCTTTTGTACTTCAACTTGAGAAATAGATATCAGGATAGATATGGTATCCCTAGAATATTGCTTTATCTACAAGTGTACCTAGATCAATGCTTATCTAACATCTACACTGGTCACTGTGAGCGCACTGTGCTAAATTTTGAAATTAATTCCTTTCAGCCCAGTCTCATTCTACGTCTCAAGATTGATAAATTGGCAAAGAATACACTTAATATCATGGAATATCATGAAGTAATGCTTTTATATGACACCTGTCTAATGTCATTCAACAACTTAAATAACCTTACATAAAACTGAGTAATATTATGGAGTACATAGGGTATTACTACTATTTTGTTTCTTCGTGAAACATATGCACAAAAATCACTCGGACTGTTGAGTATATAATCATGCTAAAAATCACTTTTCCACGACTGCATGCAAAGACTAAAGAACAGCATCAAAGCAAAACATTTACAAAGGAATCATTACAGGTATCGTGCTTTACACATAATATTGAAAGAAAGGTGAATGGTCACGGGGGAAAAAAATAGTTTCACTGACAAAATATAACCAAGAGTGCTGAAATCACATCTTTCTTTAAGATAAAAAAAAACCCTAACAACTTCCCAGCATGTCTGACACATGGTGCATGTTGTTTGAAACCTCAGCTAGCTAGCACAGCACTCAAGCAGACACAATACACTGATCAAGAGTATCTATTTCTTTGTTGTTGTTGTTGCTGCTGTTAAATTTTGAATCAGTGCACTCTCTCTGTTCAAACAGAATGTTATTAGACTTACTTTCCACATTTCAACTTATCTCTGGTTGAAATATTATTGTTGTTGTTGCTGTTGCTAAATTTTGAATCAGTGCACTCTCTCTGTTCAAACAGAATGTTATTAGACTTACTTTCCACATTTCAACTTATCTCTGGTTGAAATATTATTGTTGTTGTTGCTGTTGTTAAATTTTGAATCAGTGCACTCTCTCTGTTCAAACAGAATGTTATTAGACTTACTTTCCACATTTCAACTTATCTCTGGTTGTAATATTATTGTTGTTGTTGCTGTTGTTAAATTTTGAATCAGTGCACTCTCTCTGTTCAAACAGAATGTTATTAGACTTACTTTCCACATTTCAACTTATCTCTGGTTGAAATATTATTGTTGTTGTTGCTGTTGTTAAATTTTGAATAAGTGCACTCTCTCTGAACAGAATGTTATTAGACTTACTTTCCACATTTCAACTTATCTCTGGTTGAAATATTATTGTTGTTGTTGCTGTTGTTAAATTTTGAATCAGTGCACTCTCTCTGTTCAAACAGAATGTTATTAGACTTACTTTCCACATTTCAACTTATCTCTGGTTGAAATATTATTGTTGTTGTTGCTGTTGTTAAATTTTGAATAAGTGCACACTCCCTCTGTTCAAACAGAATGTTATTAGACTTACTTTCCACATTCTAACTTATCTCTGGTTGAAATATTACAATGCTACAAAAAAAAAAAGACCTTATCCTTGGTAAGAATTAAAGAAGGATTCACAGCATGAGTAATAATTGTCTTTCTCACACTGTACATAATGAAAAAAACTGCCTTTCAAATAAATAAATGCCTAAAGGTAGTCTTGGTGTTTATTTAAAAAAAAACAAAAACACACAACCACATAAAGAAAAAATAATACTGATAACACGATATTAAAGTGTAATCACACGGATATAAATGAAGCATCAAACAAAACACAAGGTCCGAGGTACGTTTTTTGAGATGTCGTAAAACAGAATCTTTTGAGTAAACGGCACATAGGCACATTGCTGCACTTCCTTTCATGCATGGGAGATTAATACAAACACATCAAGTTCTTAACATTTTTGTGAGATTATCTTGGGACACAATCATGCAGGTGAATAAGACAACAACAATATTTTGTTGACATGTTGTGCTGTACAAGGACCTCTAAAGGTGTGATATATAAATGAGGGTAGATAAAAGCATTTGGGTGAAGGCATGTAACTGGATCGAAATGACTGACGTCTTTGGATGTGCCGATATGTGAAGGGCAGGAACTAATTATGCTTCATGGTTCAAAGTCCAACTTGATATCACAGTTATCATAATGATGTAATTTTCTTGTGTTATACTCTGTTTTTGACATTTTGGCTTGAATTTTTTTTTTCACTATGATGTTAAGCAATTAAGCAAATCAAACCATCAAATAGATCTCTTGGCATGATCATCTATTCCTGATTTCAATACTATGGAAGTATATCTCAACTTTTGACTGCTTAATTTCCTTTTATTTATTAGTTGGGTGCTTGCACTATTGACTTTCAGCCATAATCCCCTGCATAGGATAGCCTGATATATCATTTGTTGTTCATAGCACTGAGGTGTAAGTACAATAACTTGAGATAGGAAATTTGGCCCAAAAAAGACCCCAAAACAAAACAAAAAGAACCAAAACAAAACAACACAAAACAAAACAAAACATAAAATGACTAACAATAAATAGAGACTACAAACATATATCATCAAAGAAGCATACACAATAGATAGGGGGAAAAAAGGAGTTGATATATAACAAAGAGCATTCACTTCAAGATTAAAGGAGAGTGAAGCGACTGGGTATAACTGAGCCAAATGTTCAGTTTAGCCTAGGAGGAAAAAATGCAGGGACGGGGAGAGACCTATATGTCAATATATATTAATATTTGTACATATAAAACTTTACATCATGTTGATGTATGATAAACATTTACATACATACATACATACATCAGGGCTCCACACTAACTTTTATTTTTGGTGGCCCAAAGGCAAACATCCGACCTTTTTTGGTGGCCTGATCAGGCAACCAAATTCTTCATTTCTGAAATTTTGGTGGCCCGATGTGCGTTTTTGGTGGCCCTGGGCCACCGGGCCACCGTTAGTGTCGAGCCCTGCATAAATTATACATGTAGAATTAATTTTGCAATCTGGTGGACTACAGGGGGCGGGGAGCATGAACCGTTCAAAGGAGCAAAGGGTAGCCTACGGGGTGAAAGAAACTGAAATTTTACCAATTTTATACATCCAGATCACACTGAAAACATGAAGGAAGAAAGAATATCAAAGATCGACTGCATCACGCACGTACACACACACATTTAAAAAAAGAAGAAAAAAAAAAAGATAGACGAACATAGAGTCATGTGACTATTATTGACAGCAACAGTTTACCCAGAATGCAACGCTGTACACGGCGCCTCTCGGACACGGCGGGGAGGGATGCTCCCGGTTTTATGGATCGTTTGTGGGCTTTGGGGGGCTTGCAGCGGAGAGATATAAAACTTTGCAACACATATTAGACTCGACTTGTGGGTGAGAGAGAGAGAGAGTACCGGCAGCTGTGTCAGAGCATCTATGGGGTGTTTGCAGAGTGAGTGTTCACAGAAAATATCATGGTTTGTGGTGAGCTTCCCTGCCTTTCAGAGACTCACAGTCACGTGATATCCTAATAAAGATTTCTCAAATTGTGTGAGCTCTTTTCACACACTGACCAGTGTCTACACATTTGCTACACTAAAGACGAAAATATAACTATGAAATTGGACAAATAGCTATGAAGGAGTGCTGAAAAAAGTGAAATACCGACACAACACTGGGGGGCAGAGCCTCAGCTTATTCAAATATTGTTTCATTGTTTCTTTAAGTGTAATTCACAAGTCGGCTCTTCGCAAGCGGCCGTAGGTATTTTGAATCGACTGCAATATTTGTGACTTCGCCCATACTGCTTACTTTGTGGGTACACATTGCTTTGGTTAGAAATCATAGAAAACGTTATTTTAAAAAAATCAATCACAATCCAATAAAAAAAACAATCAAAGATATTACACAAGTTATGTTATTTGTAATATTGTCTAAGCTGCTCATTCACAGACACACAGTAAACGCATTGTACACAAACAACAAAAAGCCTTAATCAATCTGATAGTATACATATCTTTAAAAAAAAAAGAATTATGGAACTACTAGCATTTAGAGAATAGTTGTTATACTTCAGTCATAGGAAAGAGTTAGACTTTACAATTTGCATTTTTCAGTACTTAAAGTTACATCAATTACGCACAATTTTCAAGACAACACTTCCATGTTTCCGCTACAAATTGTTTAGGATTTTCATGTATCTATTAAAGTGAATGATAATAGAAGAAGAGGGGGGTAGAATGAGATGTGATGAAATCAAAGACTTAAGAAAAACGGTCATTTCATGAACACCAAATTATGAGTTGTGTTTTCAAAGCGGACATTCCAGTTTGACTGTGTTTGACTATGTTTCCTTTCAAAATATGAGATCATCTGCTTCATATGCACTGTGTTGTTGTTGCTGCTGCTATTGTTTTCTTCTCCCCTCATATGTCACATGTCAATTCAAAAGCAGCGTTTACAGGGATGATAGAGAGGGAAAATTGTCTTTTTGCTTGTGTTTTTGATACATATTTTGCATACTACATCCACCCATTGTCTGGCGGGCTACTCAGGTAAGAAATGTGCCTAACAGACGAAGCAGGACAGAGTGCCAGTTGCTGATATACAAGTGAATGATTTCATAAACAACATTTCATTCAATTCTCTAGTTGATTTTTGTCTGTACATTAAAAGCTACACACACACACCCATACACACACACACACAGCTGTTGCGGAATTATTCAAAGCTGTGTGCTCTCATTATACATTTCCAAAAACGTTTTGGATAGTGCAAATCGGTCATGGCATGAAACAAACAGACTACAAGAATGCACACAATACCTACTTCTTTTCTGTTATTTCTCGCTAGAACCCATCAATTTAAACCTTGAATTGATGTTCAATGACGTAAACAAAGGAGAAAAAAATATATGCACATGATATTAATCATTTCTCTATAAAAACATACAATCTGATTGTTAGCATGAAGTCAATCGAATAATATCTCCAGTTAATCAGCTATGTTTCTAAACAGAAAAAAAAATCATGAAGATGTTTCTGAAAAATGAAAACATTGCCTCAGCTTTGATGCTGCTCTGATGAGCAAAAGTTTGAACGGTGCAATTTCTAACAGATGTCCTATATTGAAAACAATTTCCTCATAGCTGTGAGATTTGTGTAAGATTACAGAACATAGACTACATAGCCATGCACATCTGAAATTCGTCTCTACTCACATGAACCTCTGGACTCAAATGGAGTCAGGTATTGGAGTGCTCGTAGTGCACAGCACAAGTCACCATTTTCATTTTAAAAGCAAATAAACTCCATAATTTTATTGACTACCTGCGTCGACCTGTCTTTTTTTTTTTCAAATTCATACATTCACATCATTTTTATTTGTTTTTAATCATTTGTAGCACACTTACAATAGTTTCTTGCATGTACAAAGGTTGTTGACATATCATACTTTCATCCTTTAACACACACTAAGCAAATCTAGAGCACAGGACTAAAAAAATACAAAAAAGGATTCTTTTCCCCATAATGAATAATTTTTTTTCTCGCTTACATTTCACACAAAAGACGTAAATGTTTTCAATTTAACAATTGTATACTGGTTAGTTTAATACAAAACAAGAAAATTTGATAACACATTCGTAAATGAAACATAACACTTTTTTTGTCTTTTTTCTGTCTTTTTTTTTCTCTGACATTCTTCTAATATTCAATCAGTGAAATAAACCGAAGGCTACTCACTGTAAAACATAATGAAAATATGAAGTATAGCAGTGTATAATATAACTCCTTTTGAGTGTGTTCAGTTAACTCACAAAGTGATGGCTACTATCCTATATGAAGAAATATTAAAACTCGCTAAAAGAGTTCTGGCGGATTTTGTATGTGTTCAATGTATAGCAAGAGAGTACAACGGAATCTGTCACAGGAATGCTGCCTCATTGTTTGTTTCTATCTTTGGCCATTGAAGACCGACACAACACCTGCTCCTAGGTCATCTCAACTGTTTTATAGCGCATCTCCCCCTTGCTGCTATGTGACAGTCACTCTCGAGAATTTCACAATACAGCAGCGCAAGATATGTAAAAAAATCCTGTGTACATACTTGTGTGCCTACAACAATTTGGCAGTCTCTCTAAATTTCTGAAGTGATCAGATAAGTTGTGTGTTCTGCTCTATAAATACTACTGGTATATAATAATAATAATAATAATAAATATAGGTACACTAGGACTTGTTCTGTCTGAGTCTTAGCATATATTTTGTCTTTTTCTGTGCAAACATGTGCTATGGCAAACTAGCACTTCGCGTTCTGTGTCACATTGGTACACCAGGGTACATGGTCATGTATTGAGACGAATCGTCGCTTCGATGTTATCAAACTTAGGGTTGGAGTCATGCCTCATACATACTGTTTGTCCGAACAGATGTCAAAATCAGGAACAAATAGGTCCTATTCAATGGATACAAAAACACAATATCATCCTCTACCCATTACTACTCAGATTCTAAAGTCTAACAGACAGCGTTTCATCATGTTTGATAGTCAGGTAGTGTATACAGTCGCAGTACTGTGGTAAAAAGTTCGTTTTCGCACTCCACGAGTCATGTTGTCGGTACAAACATACATATATCTTTGAACATACTCAGTTTGTCATTCTAGACAGAGATATAAATAGCTTTTGCCTGGAGATAACGCAGCCCAACTTTGTAAGAGTCAGAGTTGGTGCTGCGAATTAGATCAAAATACAGATCAAAATATTCAACTGCCCATCCTTGATATATCAAGGTTTACGTCTTAGCTGTCGCGAGACCTTGCTACACGATCAACTCTTTCCTCACAGTCAAAATGGTTGTCAGTATACAGATACTTTCCCTCTACCAGGCAAATGCCATGGCTGCATAAATCATAAACATGTGTGAAAATTATTGTTGATACGGAAATTCAATTTCACAGGTAAAACATCTTCAAGCTGAATAGCCACATAATGGTTTATTCACATTTGAAATACATGTACTCTCAAAAACGCTTGCAGCAAAAATGTGATTTCTTGATTTTTTGAGTCATTTTTTCTATTTAAAAAAATAGAACCGAACAAAAAAAATAACATACACTACAATTTTTTTTTTTTTTTTTTGTGAGCAGAATGCTGTTAGGTTTTCAAGGTTTAGAAATGATGTGGTTACAAAAAAGTCAAGGGGTGGGACTGTTGGCCTGCTGAGTTATCGCTGGATATGTTAGATCAATCACCTGGCATTCATGTGGGTTAGTCTGGTGAAGAAGAAAGAGAGATGTCATTGTGAAAAATAAACCTCAAGCTTGCCCAAGCCTTTGCTGGGCACGAAACGGCGACCAAATGACTTCGGAGGGGTTATACGACGTTATCATGTGAGTTAGTGACACCAAGGGCAGCACTGAAAAGCCCACACCACACATACATTGTACATATAGCACCACCTTTCCAATGCTATTGCTTTAATGCCCAGCACTACATGGTTATCAGAATTATATTTTTAAAAATGATAATAATAATAAGTCTTTCTCCCTTCCTTCAGCCCCATCTTGTGAAAGGGTCTTGTCAAGATTTCACTCTAGCCAAGTATGGAAAGTTTCCAATTTACTATACAGCAGATAAACTGAGTGAGTAGGGACTTGGATCAAACAACAGACCGGGTTTGACGAATTTTACCTTTTCTTTTCTTCTTTGAGCAAATATGCTGATATCCTTTGATTAAAAATTTGTACAATTTGCTACTTTATTTCCTTGTCTGCTTGTTTTTTTTTCCCTAACACAAGCTGATTACAAACAAACGCTAAAAATCTATGAAAATATGCACAAACAAGATTTGCACTTCCTCTATTTCCGTTTTACATCATTGTCAAATGAGCTGCCATAATACATGCTATGAGGGCATCCATTTATGGGTCAGCAGTACTGAATGCTTTTTTTTTCTCTTTTTCTTGCTTTTTTTGAACCATTGTCACTGCTGAAGAGCCATTTTGGTTTTAATACACTTGGGTTGGTTTGACCTGCTTTCCTGGATGAACGCTGGTCATGTCATGGGGATGTGGGAGAAAGGAAAGGGGAATGCCTAATGGGAAAAATTTGGGGCCAAAATTTCCTTTTTACATGCAAATTTTCTTGGAATCTGAACTTGATACACACGAGGTACTTCTATTGTCAAGAAGATGGCACCAATAAGTTCTTCTTGCATCCATCATGCAAGGGATGTATATTTATATAAATATATTGTTGGACCAGCACAAGCAGCTGGAAATACTTCAGAAGCTTTTAATATTTGACATTACTAGTAGACCTGAACAACTCCTTGATCAAGGTAAAACAGGGCATTTGAAAAAAGAAACTGTGCCCAAAATAGACACCAGCAGTCTGTTAAGCTAATACATCTAAGCCATATGCATACTCGCTAGGGATAACGAAAATAAATTTAAAGAGAAAAAAAGATTAAAAACAAGATTAAAAAAAAAGTTGTTAAGTCATTACAAATGCATGATTCGATTGGGGTGATCGGGGTCAGAATCTGGGAGGGATGGGCGGTAGGAATGGTCTGTTTGGGGAAGGGGGGTAGAGGAGGTTGTTAGTGTGGGCCATTGCTGTTGCGCTGGCCTAGTGGGGGGTGGTGTCGCATGATATCAGTGGACGAACCTTGGGTCGCAAACATCTTGGGGCCCTTCCGCAGCATGCGCTGGGCCTCGTCGAAGGTGCCACGAATGTCTTTGAACCACTGCACGTACTCCGGCTCGGACTGTACCGGAAACAGAAAAGGAAGAAAGTGAGAGAGGACGTTCACATAGACAAGACATAAATAGATTGAATGATCGTTAGATAGATAAATTGGCTGACCGAATTTATGTCACAATGAATTAACAGGTGGGTAGATAGAAAGATGAGAAAAATTAATATATGATATAATACAAAATACCCTTACACAAGGCTTCGGGCAGTGGGTTGAAACCAGATACGAGCATGGTTAGCAACAGTTGTGTTCACAGATATTTGGGTTGCACAAGGTTGCTCAGAGCCAGTTTCCATGGCAACAAATGGCTATGATGTTACACTTCAATGCTCTCTCACCTCTGCCCTGAGAATGCAGGATTTGCCAGCCTTCATCTTCAGAGTGATGCTCTTGTATCCCTTGATCGTCGACTCCTCCACTGACATGACGTCCTCCAGGGTTATGACATTCTGCTGCTGGCACAAACAGATGGACAGACGGACACACACACACACACACACACATACAGACAATGAGAGAGATTTTGTCAAGTGCATATTGACATACTGAGACAAAAGGGTACATATTTGCCAAGGTGGTTTAAATTTACACCACGGTTTATGCAAATTTCTTCTCTATAAATATGATTGTCAGATCGCGTACGCCAATAGACGTTCAGTAACAAATGTGCATTGATACGCGCATGTCAAAGGTATGCCTATTTTTTAGGCCATGGTCTAAATTTGTACAATGGTCTAAGTTTAAACCACCTTCGTGAATTCGGGTCAAAGAGTTACAATGCTAGGTGGTGAGTGCAAAACTTTTTCTGGTTCTTCTGCAACATCCCAGCCTTAACAGAGCTTGCATGATTTTGTATGATGTCTTTTGCATGAGCAGGAAAGAATGGCAGAGTTTTGCATTTTTAATTTTTTTTTTTTTTGTGTGTGAGGGGGTTCTTTACTGTAGATATGGTCTTTAATATTTCTCTTCCAATGCACACTACTGAGAAAATAATCTATTCCTGAACTGAGGCTACAGAGTATTTTCTTTATTAAAATTATCTGATATCAACCACACCTTTCAAAACTAAAAATTGCTCCGCAAACATGCATTAACCCGTTGAGGATGAGTCCCAAGTATACTCAAGCAGACTTCTATGGGAATTGCGTGATGTAGCAAAATCAGTCCGTCCTCAAGGGGTTAATGCATCAAAGTCTGACATCCTCCTACTGTGTGCTCTTCCACACCAGTTTTCATGTTTCTTATGAGACACTCTTACAACATGATTTCCATCTACCACATGATCACATGATGAAATGGTCACATGATAGGTGACATAACCTACCCATTGTAAAACCAACATGGTCAAGACATTCGTATTGTACTGCAGATTGAAGCTAATTGTACTGCAAATTGTACTGTACTGCAGATTGTATTGTACTGCAGTTGAAGCAAACAACTGCATTCGTCACGTTTAAAACATGGATGGGGGGGGGGGGAACCCACCTGACTTGGACCCCTGTCGCTGTCGCCGGACCACTCGAGGCGGTTGGGGAACAGGTAGAAGTAGCGTTTCTGCCAGGTGTTGAGGAAGGGGCCCCCCAGCCTGTGTAGGATGCCGTGCATGATGCAGTCCTTGCCTAAGGCGTAGACTGGGGGTAGGGAGACGGATGCAAGAGACATGGCATGAAATTGAAGTCATGGTGAATATTGCATTGAACTGAAATGACTACAACATTCAAAGACTTAAAAATCACCATATCACCTGAAGGAAATCACAGATCCCTTAATGATTCCCTCTTTACAATGCTGCATTAATATAGTGCAGTGATTCAGACACTACATACTGTATACACCATTATTATACTTAGCAAGTCTAAATTTTCGCATATTGGCTACATACACGACCAGAGAGTACAGCAATAAACAAGGAAATGTACATGTGCACGTTGCATTCATGTTGGGATCAGAGTTAATACTTTCACATGTCATTAAATTTGTGAATAGCATCCAACTCTCACTGCACAGTCATGTTCTTTGCCTGTGTTTCACGAAAGCACCGTCTCAAAACTAGCATTTGCATAAAGATATAGATAATTTGTAACTCATAAAGTTTCCATGGTATCTTCTCAGGTAATCAAAGCTCCGAGACAGGTTTCATTCTAACTTTGAGAACTGAAATTTCGAGAAGTTTGGCTACCGGCGTGAATGGATGAGCAAACTTAGTGAAGAGTTCTCGAAGTTGTTCTTGAAGAAGTTCTTGGAGAACATTTGAGTCTTGCCAGTGTGATTGCAGCTAGTGATACAAAACTCTCAGCAAGCTTACTTCCTTCGTCCATCTTCTTGGCCTTCCGCTTCATCTCCACCTTGTCGTGCTCCTGGTTGACCGTCTCAAATATCGTCTCGGCGATCTCCTGCTGCCACCTCTCCGAGATGGTCACCGGGAAATTCTTGTACAGCTCCTGGTCAGCCTCCGACAGCTGGACACAATTCAAGGCGGTCAGAAAACATTCATTTATTCATGTGCTTCTCTCTCTCTATAAAGAACCAATTAATCTCAAGGTAAGTTATTAAGGTATAAAAATTGAGAATAGCAAATTTTGACTAATTTTTTTCCCCTTTGATATAAGTTCTGATTGGTATGCATGTTCACCAATGAAGTTTTGTAACACAGCCCCATTCAACATCAGATAAAACAAGTGCACTGATGCACCTTGCATTCTTACATAGCATGACGCATAAAACTAATCCAAGCCATACGGAAATGTGAGCGATGCTTGCAAAGACAATCAAACTTTAGCCCACTTTGTTTGCACAGAAGCAGATTTCAGTATATGAGATCTATCTGACCCTCCATTTGTGTCATGGGATTTGAGATGCCCACCTTGATTCCTTTTACGTCATCCTCGTCAAAGGATCCGATATCGAAGGCATCAGCAGCGTTGACCTCTCCTCGCGGTGGGATGAGAGGTGGTTGGACCTGATGGGGGAAGGATTGACATTCTTTGGGATTAGCATTGATGTTATCACAGTTACTATGGCAATCAACATCACCATCACCACCATCATCATCATCACCAACACCATCACAATCACCATCACCTTCACCATCGCCATCACCACCATCATCATCACCATCACCACCATCATCACCATCACTGCCACCATCACCATCACCATCACCATCACCATCACCATCACCATCACCATCACCATCATCATCACCATCACCATCAGTGATAACATGACCCTAATTATCACACACGACCCTAATTTTCACAAAGACCATCATTTTCATTATCATCATCATTATCTTCACCATTACCACCACAACTATCGCCATTTGATCACAAATTCAATCACTTGCGAAATTGCCGTACAGATCCGAATTTGGGAAATTCATGACGAATACAGTATTCGCTTTCCAGGACATACAAAGAGATCATAAGGGTTCAGAGAGTCTCCTACAAAACCAGGAAGACTGTGGTGTGGTAAATGAGAGAGCAAAATCACTTGTTCTTTCCTCGTGGAAAAAGTGACAATGGTGTGTTGAGAGACATGCTGCCATCACATCAGCACTGATGTTCAGGGATACACTCAAACTTACCTTCTGGTAGTAGACTTGGTTCCAATCTGTGCTCTTGAAGAAGGGATGCTCTCGAACTTCTAATGCCCTGTGGTGAATCAAATAGAGAGAAAGAAGAAAAAGGCCAAGGATCAAATACTCGCATTTAATTCTTTACCATGGAAAGTGTTTTGACATTCTTGCTCTTTGCTGGCTTCGTCACTCCATCGATAGAATGATTACGTAATGCAACTGGCGCTTGAGAAGACGGGAAACCTTGTGGGCATGTGCTTGGATTGTACTCTCCCAGCTCTAATCTGCATCCTAATCTTGACGTCTTCAGACAAGTGTTCCAAGGTCATCCCATACCTCGGCATCTTGCTGCTGTTTACTTCCTCTGCATCTTCTCGCAAACAACTTGATCGATTCTTATCGCATGACCCATCTCGAAAATAGGTCACGAGGTTTGAAGTGAGAATCACTTGTGAGACTATGACAGCAATTAATGCCAACCGAAATTTAATAAGTACGAGTAAAGTACACAACAACATTTCATCACTTGGTTCTCTGATGTTACAGTAGAAGTGTCATACACCACATCCTCTCATGAAGGTCAAAAGATGCAACATTTCCTGTAAACAACATTTTCAGTTTATTTCATTTCTATCACCGCATTTCATCAAAGTTTAAACAATTGACCTTCCATGACCGTTGACTTGAGCACAAGACCTTGTATAGCACTAAAACATCTAACTTATGAAAGAAAAATGATGTAAATCTATATGTTGGGACCAAGTGTTGGCAAGTAAAATTTTTTATTTTTTTTTCCCTATATGGCAGTGTAATCCAACATGGAAGTGGACTGAATCACATTAAATGTTACACATGACATTTGCAGATCATTGGGTGAAATGTATAAGGTCTGGCAAAATGAGTGGATTTAGACAAAATAATTCTTGACAATGAGTATGGGGGGGGGGGGGCAACACAAGTTTCAAACTCTGGATGACAGAGGCAGTATAGGAGGCTGAAATGAGGGCTAGCACTACTCAGATGTATGACTTTGTCCTTTTGAATGAAATGCTGAAATACTTGTGTGAGGAATAATGAAGGCAAGAGTGGAGCATCAGAATCAAATGTACGTATCACTTAAAATGAAATGTATTGTTTAGTGTGTACTTGAGAATCTGTACACTTTGAGGACTATTTCCAAAGACATTAAAGGGATGGTAAAGTTTGGGTTGAGATGGGGCTTAAGGTTTTCAACATTATTTTATGAAGATTTTTTGAGATAATGAGAAACCTGTAATGAAATATGGAGAGTGTTTATTTCTAAGAGGAATTTGAAGTCTATTTGATAAAAATTGGTTTGAAGTGGCCGAGATATCCAAAAAAGAAGCAATCCTAATATCTGAATCTCTTATTAGGATAGCTTTGCTTTACTTTGTTTTTGGATATCTCAGCCATTTCACAGCCGATTTTCATGAAATAAACTTTGGATTTCTCCTGGAATTGCATGCTCTTTAACATTTCATAAAGTGGTTTCTAAGCATCTTGCAAAAAAGTTCAAAGCTGAATCTTGACTCAACCAATACTACACTTTCCCCTTTAAGGGAACTATTGAAAGAAAGGCACAGAACTGTCAGAAATTGATGGGTAGAAAAGACACTTGTACAGACTGCTTCATTTACTTATTCTAATTTCACATGCTCTCATCCCTTTGTTCAGCACAGACTCTCTTTGAACGACAGTAACTATGAAAATGGGGGTGATGAAGGGGGTGGTGAGAAAAGGGCAGAACACAGTCAAATGGGAGGGGAGAGAGTAGTAAATAAAGGACATACCCCCTGCCTTGGCAGCCTAGTCTACTGGATACCTCCCTCTGGAGCAGGCCTTGTAGTAATGATCGCATCTCCTCGCTCATCTTGTCGGGGAACTCAACATCCTGGAGAAAAGAGGAAGAAATACAAGGAGTCCAAAAACTGCGAACAGTAAACACAATTTCTACACTCATTTAAATCAGTAATGATAAATAAGTGTTTATAAAGCAATAGCAAAATATAGCTGAAAGGATTTCATTTCGATGTGAAATAAGATATTAAAGTGTACCAGTCCACAGTTTATTTATTCTATACACTTGCCCATTGAAAGATAGCGGTACAGTTGAACCTCTCTTATCCGGCCTCCCTTTATCTGGATCTCTCTATCATACGGACGCAATCTCGCCGTGATTTTTGTTTTAATAATTACGGGAGGAAAGGGGGATTCCTAACTCCTTGAGAACTCCTACACAAACACACATGAATTACATATTACTTCGAACATGATTGACATACATTACATCAAATTTCCTTCCAAATTGCTTACCTTCAGACATTTTAACATCCCCAAACATCCCCAAATGTAACAACGAAAGGTTGCAGTATACACATTACTACATGTGGTACTACAATTCGCTACATCAGTACATGTTTATGTATATGTACGTGTATAAAGCATTGAGTCTCCCGTATCCGGCCAAATTCCTTATCCGGATGAGCCCCGGTCCCGACTTGTCCGGATACGAGAGGTTCAACTGTAATAGATAATTCCTCTCCAGTTTTCTTCACAAAACTTTGATGATATGACAAAATACAATTGCTCTATCCAGGCATACATTGCCGATGTAGACTGCTATAAAATATCATAACACAGCTGGCATTCAGTTTTGAGACATGAGGAATTTGTTACCATTGCTAACCTTCACCTTTAATGATGACAGATTTTGATATCCTCCTGCCTCAAAGGATGAGGGGGTGGGTGTGTGTGTGTGTGCATGTCTGTCTGTCTGTCTGTCTGTGCATATGTGTGCTTCTGTGTTTTATTATGCTTGGCGACATTTGGACAACCTATGGGTGGGCGTATTCATGATTGATTTGTTTGCTATCTCTACACATCCGTCAAAGCGTGACTTTTGACCTTAGCGACTGCGGATCTGTGCCCAACCGAGGTCAGCTGAACCCCTAGAAGCAGCGATGATATTCCTCGGGGATCAGATCACCTCTAACTTGTCTAACCTTCCCCTTTAAAGAGGAAATCCACTCAAAAAATAAATAAACTTCAAAATAGAGAGGAAAATATTCCCTACAGAACGTTACAAAAATGACAAAAATCCGATAAGAAATAAGGAAGATATGATATTTTGACATTTCACATTTTTTCGGAAAACATTTTGTGACAGGTCCTTATGAATATTCAAATGGGCAAGTTGATGTCATACTCTCACAATTTTTCATGTATGTTACATATGAAATTCGGAAAAAATTGTATTTCTAGCTAATACAAGTAAACCCATGTTCTCATACCAAGATATACCAAGATATATCAGAGTTAACATTTGTCCTTTTTTATTTTGGGTGGTTTTAAGGCAAGTTTTATATTCATACAGCTGAAATAAGATTTTTTTTTCAATTCCATATATGAAATGAACAAGAAATTGGGAGAGCATGACATCGTCAACTGGCTCATTTGAATATTCATAAGGACTGGTGAAGAAATGTTTTCCGAAAAAATGTGAAATCTCAGCATGTCATATCATCCTTATTTCTTATCCGATTTTGTCAGTTTTGTATCATTCTGTAGGAAATATTTTTCTCTTTCTTTTGAAGGTAATTTATTTTTGGGGTGGCTTTCCCCTTTAAACCCTGTGGGATGCCCTCTCCCCCATACCTCTTAAACCTCTGGGTACCTGCTCGTGAGTTACATAACTGCACCTTGCAATTTCTCCTTATAGCTCGATACAATCAAAGGAGTCATTTGCCAGAAGGAGGACAAATGTCATTTCTAGCGTAATCTAAAACTTACAGATTAAACTAGTGTGATGGTTTCATCGCCTACATCCTGATCACACGACCGGGAGATATCTCTTTCAAGCCCTGATTCACGACAAAGGCATTGCTCGTGGGCAAACTGCTTTTCCTCAAGGGTTCAATATCAGGCGGTACTGGAGTGGAGAAAATGAAGGGGTTTTCCCCGTGTGTGCCATTTGAAAGGTCATGGCAGAAACCCAAGATCACGGAATTCCCGTTTTCTTCCAGGGTCTCACTAATGAAGTGATTTGAGTGTCGAGAGTTGGGCTGACCAACGATTCCTCATAAAAAATGGTGAAAACATGATGAAAGTTGTAATTTGTTCAAGAGAATTACAGCATTTGTAATGTGACATCATTTCAGTGATCCAGTCTGAGGCACAGAGTGACGTCATAAGAGGGAGTTACATGTTACCGACATAAGACACCACTTTAAAGACACAGTGATTCCAGTCTTCACTTTATTTCATCCTGGTGAGTGTTCTCTTCTTTACCCCCTCTAAAACTCTCATCAACATTGTACACAAACAAGTTACCATGGTAACAGGAGAGTTCAAATATGATTGACTCCCTGTCAAGCTTGTGTTGAGTTTTAATACTAGAGTAAAATCCAATGGATAAACTGGTCTGTCAAAAGTAGACAGAAAATGAGAAATAAACGTAAACAGAAGAAAAACTGACCAGAAATGAATATAATTTATTATTTAATACTGGATCCTGATGGAATCCCATTTTCTTTGCTCAATTTTCCAAAAGAAAATAAGAAAGTTAGGAAATTTTAAGGTTTCACCCACATTGAAACCTTGTAACTTGACTATTTATTGAAGCCAACAAGAACATCATGTGGCTTTGACTTTAAAAAGAAAACGAAGTAAAAATCACTGAGGAGTACCTTTAACTCTGAGGGCAAATTGGACGTATTTGCCCTAACACATACTGTACAACCAGAAATTTTCGTGAGGAGACAAGGTTAGCGAAAACAAAATACATGTGAAAGTTTTTGTTAACACAATGCATTGACTACCAGTCACCAATTTGGGAAAGTTTAATGCTGTGAAAAAGGCTCCATCTTGCAAAAAGTTCATGCCACGAATGTTTCTGGTCTTGCACAACATTGCCACATAGACGAAACACAAGTGGCAGCTCCGGCTACGAAAGAAAAATGAGTGCAGATCTTGCCTTCAATGAGAAGGAAAAACAAATCTGCAGTTTGCTTACCATAGTTAAGGTCATTCTGTCGATTTCATGCTTGTCCTTTGTTTTGTGCTGCCTGAATGGACTGTGCCTGCACAAGATAGGATAGGTAGATCAAAACCAAATATTACAAGTTTGCCAAATGCTCCAAGACAAATCCATACGTGGAAAGGAGAGGAGGGGGGAGAAGATACAGATACAGAGATACAGGGGAGAAGATAAGAGAGACGGATAGATAGATAGATAGATAGATAGATAGATAGATAGATAGATAGATAGATAGACAGATAAATAGATAGATAGAAAAAGAGATAAATAAATAGATAGGTAGGTAGGTAGATAGATAGATAGATAGACAGATAGATAAATAAAGAGATAGATAGATAGATAGATAGGTAGACAGATTGATAGATACACAGACAGATAAAGAGATAAATAGATAAATAGATAGGTAGATAGATAGATAAATAGAGAGAGAGATGACTAGACAGAGAGATAAAGAGATAAATAGATAGATAGATAGATAGATAGATAGATAGATAGATAGACAGATAAAGAGATAAATAGATAGATAGACAGGTAGACAGGTAGACAGACAGATAGATAGACAGATGAATAGATTAACAAACAGATCATGTCAGATAAATGCATACAGGGAGGGAGAGAATCAAAACGCAATATCAGACTTTGTATAACACTCAAAGACAATTTCAAATTAGAGACAAGACAAAGAGATAGATAGATAGAAAGATAGATAGATAGAAAGATAGATAGATAGAAAGATAGATAGATAGGTAGATAGATGGACAGAAAAATAGATAAATAGATAGATAGATAGATAGATAGATAGATAGATGGATAGATAGATAGATAAAGAGAGAGAGAGCATGAGAAGAGGTAAAGAAATCAGAACCTGATGATTAAATGATGGTCACAGTATCCATTTACTCTTACTTCAAGTTTTAATACCTTGTCAAACAGGCAGATGGCAACTGGATGCACGCAGGCAAATAAAGAACAAATTACAATTCGGTAATATTCCAACCTGGAGGTGTCACATCAAAAAAGCTCATCAAATTTTGCTTGATTCTTTTTTCCTTTGGTTTCTCTCACACATAATGATGACAACTTTAAACATTCAAAATTTTGAAGGGATTGTTCGATTTTCCTCAAACTTTCAATGACGTATGCTACTAATATTGCTGCATGTACTCACTAGACACATATATACATAAATACATATGGGTTTCATTCTCTTATAACCCGTTGAGGAAGAGTCCCGAGTATACTCGGGCAAGTGTCTATGGGAAATGCGTGTTGTAGCAAAATCAGTCCGTCCTCAACAGGTTAAGAATGTCTTTGTGTCATTACAGCCACAATGGATCCCACCCAAGCTCAAATCGTTTTAGTGTCCTCTGATCTCCTTACCCATGGAGAAGTTTGAACAGCATGCATCCTAATGAGAACCAGTCGGCGCTGGAGTCGTAGGCAGTTCCTTTTGACAGTACTTCCGGTGCCATGTAGCCGTGGGTCCCTCTGTGGGCGGGGCAACAGACAATACATATTCATATATTCAAATTCATATCAAAATGCACATTCAAATGCATATTCATGTTTTCAAATCTTATGTACAATTTTCCTCAAGGACCTTGAACTATGCAACTCCAATCACTTGATCCAGCTAAATGTATTTCAATCCTTCAGATCAAGATTGCACACATATTTTATTGTCCCAACAGGCAAGTCTGGGCAAGATTCATCCTCATCAGGAACAACCTCCATCATAAATGTATGCCAATATGTAAATAGATAAATAAAAAATACTGGTTAATTCATTAAACAAAGCCACATAAAAGCTACAGAAAGCTGTAATTTAAGAGATCATTTATAAGAGCAAATATGATGCAAATCAAAATCTGTTACTTACGCATATTTCACGGGTCAACAGTTAGAATATATTTCATAAAACCATACTAGAAATAGGACTCGTACAATAACATGGCAAGGGAAACGCACATCCTTGGTGCATGATCAACAGAATGCCAGATAGGACTGAACTTTGGATTCTAGTCACACCGAATGTCTAGAAGAAGAATATTAGAAAAGAAATAAACAAAGGAAGAGTGTGTTGGTGGCAGGCATATAGTCAGCACAGCCACTGTGAATGAGTCCTTGCTTCTAATCTACACTGCTGCATTTTACAATTTCCCAAAGTTTGTTTTCATGTAAACACGGCGAGATGGGATGGAACCGGAGGTTTAGATTAACTTGTCAGAGTTTGTGACATTTACTGCTGATGAGGCGGATTAATTTCGGTCTGAGTTTACTTCTCAGAAGAGCTCTTGCATTCCACAGCAAAATAACGAAAAAAAAAAAAAAAAAAGACGCACTCACAAATTTAGCCTTGCCCTCTTTCCAGAGTACATCTAAGTATACTTTGCAGCTACATTAAACACATAGATTGATTAGAAAACAAACTTGGCTGAAATTTCAGAACACTGAGCTCCTCCCACCGCCCTTCTGTCTGGAATTTAAAAACAATATTTTCTAATAAGGTAGAAGCATTCAATATCAATTGAAGATCATCTCCAGATAGAGGAAAATTGCCATTTACACTATGAACTTTGCCCTCTGGAATTAATGAAGGGGAGATAAAGGTCTCTATGACTGCAAGAATCATTCTGGTATCTACAGAGATTTCTTGATCAATGTTTCACACAAAAAACAACAACAAAATTGGAGGGTGGAAAAATCTTTCATCCAGTGAAAGTTTAATAGGATTAGTTATGACGATCTATCATTGTATGTCGTAAAACAGCAATCATATAACCTGTTCAAAACTTATGCTACCACACCCATCAAATCACTACTGGTCATGTTCCATCTACTAGCTTTACAACAAAAACAACAACAACAAAAGCTTTATGCAGACTATCATCACTTTTTTTTTCTTTTATGATGAAGATTACATCTGACTGACTACAGGGAAATATAAACAAACCTACATACTGATGTCTACTCACACTGTTATCAAATGCTATGTATACTATTATATCCTTATTTCTTTTTCTTTTTCTATTTCTGTTTTTGGAGAGGGATGATAGAAAGGGAGGACAAAAGATTTATCCTAGAATTTTCAACCTGAGAGAGCATCTACTTTGTGTCAAGAACTATGACAGCCCGAGAGACATACATATGACATATAAAGGAAGGTAGAAAGAGAAACCAAACCCCATATTGAGGTCATATGGAGTTTAAATGCCCGATTTTATTGCACCACTGAGTGCGTTCGCCTGGCTGCAACGGCCCGGGGAGCGCCGCCATAAATGTCATCTCCGCGATGCGTGGCTTTGGCTCAGGATACTGCCGCACCAGCAATTTGCGAAATAATTTGAACCACAGGGGCACGGACTGTGTGACAAATTCACAGAATTCACACCCTACTGCCCTCCCATTAAAGCATTGCATACCCATCACATTAAAAAAACCTCCGCAGCGGTCTGCGCCCGAGATATGTGGTATGTGCGTATTTACCGATGCCTCTGCCAGAACTGACATGGCTCTGTGTGTGTGTGTGAAAGGTGGGCACAATCTACGCAGAGACAGCGGCAGCTGTTGTACGAGGGACATAATGGTATGTCTTTGTACATCCACACAATAATATTCATGTTGTTTGGTGTGGTACTGGCAGAACTATTAGTAAATGCTTTGGGAGTTTTGCTTATAAAGCAAGGATGGCACGCCTCTCTGCTGCTTGTTTATGACACACATATAGCTTTTATCCAAAGTTCATCACGCAGTGGTGCTGTATTCAAAAATTTTGTTCAAGCAACATAAAAACACACTAATGCCCCCCCCCCCCCAAAAAAAGTGACTATATATGTCGAGAGTGCTAACATGAATTTATCTGTAAAGTCACATTTTCTTGAAATTACTGTTCAATAGCAATAAATACTTCAAGAGCAAGCAAGCAAACACGATAAAAAAAAACAAAAACTGAAGAGAACGTGTTTTGCCTAGAGAAAGTAAGTATATGTGTATATTTTACTGTTGCTTTATGTAAGTTAAAATCATGTGTATGATCTGTACCTTTATAGGCATTGCACAAAAGGAGTTAATTACCATACTTACGGGGAATGACAGAAAAAGAAACATTTTTATGGGCATCGATACTTACACACTGGCGTGGGGCTTCTTGACGGAGAAGTCGCAGGCGAGCCCGAGATCCGAGATGCGGACGTGGCCGTTCTCGTCGAGGAGGATGTTGGCAGGCTTGAGGTCGCGGTAGACCACGTTGCGGACGTGCATGTGCTCGAGGCCGAGGATGATCTCGGCGGCGTAGAAGCCGACCTCCTCCTCGGAGAATACGCCGTGCTGGGACAAGTGGTAGTGGAGGTCGCCACCTGAGGCACAGGGAGAGTTGGGGGGGATGATGCATTAGAGTCATCTGATTCAATCGCTGCTGTTTGCTTGCAGCTGGTGTTGATGGTGGTGATAATGGTAATGGTACCAGGTAGTTTGTGACGAAAGCAATGGCATTGGTTTCATCTGTGTACATAAGAGCTTGTTCGAGTGATGATGCCACATATGATATATTGGTAGAATGGTTATCAGACTGGTTGAAAGTGATGACAGTGATGATGTTGATGATGATAATGATGATGATGATAATAATGATGACAGTGATTATGATGATGATGATGATGATGGTGATGGTGATAATACTGACAATGATACAATAATAATCATTCTAATTGCTGGGACATCACATTAACAATGACCACCAGACATGTGTCATAGTGGCATCTAGCAGAAACTGTTTTGTAGGGTACAAAATATAAAAGCATACATACATGTATTTCTTTCATTTTCACATGAGTTTTCCCAAACATGTGAAGAGAGATACTTATGTAACTTTAAATGACAATTCCTACAAAGGTTAAAGAGAGAAAAAGGGTTGATGAATGCAGCAGCACCAATACTGCTGCATAGAAAACAGAACTGTCACTCCTACACAGTGGTTTCTCTACCTACCAGGATCCTATGTCTTAGATATATAACATAATGGAAGATGGTGGTATGAGGAAAAGTAAGGAGGTCATCTTGGGAGATAGCAAGATATCGCAAATAATTAAATTGCCCTACATCGACATAAATAAGCACTGAATTGATCAGTGTTCTAGTAGTAGCCATGACAAAAGAAATCATGGGCATACATACTCGAGTGCTTATTATGTCGATGTAAGGCAATTTGCTAATCACTTGCAAAAAAAAAAAAAGAAGAAAAAACTTGATGGAAGAACTTCATGAATTTGAATAAGATAGCAAGACATTTGTATGAAGCACAAGTTGGGAACAAGTCAGCATTTAATCTGTATAAAAATTGATTTGAGTTGAACAAATCTCCTGGACAAAAATCCTTTTGATCTGTAATCATTTTTGCGACACGTAACTGCTGAAAATTGCACAGATGCTATCAGGACCGCTCTCGAGTCAAAGGCTACTGCCGCAAGACACAGCGCTCACATGTGCAACAATTTTCAAAAGTTTTTATAAAGTACAGGACATTTTTTTTTGTCCTTCTCCAAATATCCATCCACCAAGAAGAGCTCATCTTACAAAACAAAACGTGGAGGCAAGACGGGAGAACAAGGGGACCCATCCCGACGTCATAGTGGGGGATTGTTTTCCACCGTGCCCAGCCTGACTCAGAAGAAGCAGCGATAAGAATCTCTTCGATTCACTGCTACCCCCGGGGGTGAAAACTTGTACCCGTTGGTTTAGCCCCTGCCAATGTTGAAATCAAACTCCCCATCTACACCGCCAACACTCCCAGAGGTCCAGCCGCCAACTAAATGTTGGCGCCCCCACAACCCTTCTCATCTGTTTTGGGGGGCTTGTAACTGGTGGAGGGGAGGGCGGGGCCAGCGTTACTGGATATTCTTTGGGACCCATATGAGTCCCTCTCAACACAAATAATCATCAATCTGTCGGTACTGTGGTTTGTTTCTGCTTTCAACATCTCTCATGGGCTTCTCTTTTGGGGCCAAAAAAAATCATGTTCTCTGATTCATTCGAGGTGTCACAAAGAGATGAATGTATAAGATATTCTTCAAATCAAAAACACAACATTCCACCAGGGAAAAAAAAAGGCAGGTACTTCATCAATGTTCATTCGCAAAGTACACTACAGCGTACTGACATTTCTGTATTTCAGTGTAACATGAATATACAGGATGTCCCTTTAAAGTGTTTTAAATCAAATCAGGAAAATGTACTTTTACAAACTATTCTTGGCAGCTTTGTCATCTCTCTTTTCAACATAAGTAGATATACTTGATCACTAGCATTCCAAACTAACATTAATGTGTGTGAGACAGGCTAATAGTAAGAGAGTTACACATTGGCATTACCATCTTTAACATCCTGTATTCTCAATCATCAGCATTCCAGATTCACATTCATATGTAAGACAGGCAAACAGAAAAGAGGAGTTACATTTTGGCATCTAGAAAAATTAACATCTTTATCTCCCTGTATTCTCATTTCCACTTCATGACATGCACAAAATGTTCAGATATTTAGTACTTGTGAACAATGTCTTCCATCATGAAAACAAGTTTAAAAAATGGAATGATTTCATGAGAGTTAGCTTCAGAGTGACATGTTGTCTACATGACAAGTCACAGCAGCCAATCAAGCCAAGCAAAAGAACAGGTATTAGAACTACTTAAGAGTATCTACCCACCTACATTAGCCAATACCAAGCAAAGAGCTGCACCCGTAGTGTGCACACCTATACCTCATTACACTATGCCAAAGATCTACCTTGAAGGGGAATGGTGCTGAAGGGTAATCACACCAACTGATGAGAGGTGTTGTCAGCTAGTGGTCAAGCCAGTGGTCAAGTCTGAGAGGTCAGTTGAACCTGTCATCACAGCTCACTTTTAAGGAGGTGCAGGAGGGCAGTGTTTGGACTTTCAAGACAAATGGACAAGAAGGTGGACAAACAACTGCCCAGCTTGGTCCTTGCTATCTTAAACCTGACATGGTCAAGTGTCAGTCTAGCTGGTCAAGAAAGATACATGACCAATGAAACATGGCATGTTGCCATGTCACACCTCGCTAGGTCTACACGGCATACAACAAAGTTAATGGGGTAACATACTGACACTGTAGGTCCTTACAATGACACAGCCATGAAAAGCAGTGCACAAGCATAATTTGGCATGATTTTGGCAACAATTTTGTGATTAATTTGGCACAAGGATCAGAATTTTGATACATCTATCGCCCAATCCAGGGCAATGGGCTTGATATGATGCAATAATGCGACCATTTTTCGTAAATTGCTCGGACTGTCTTGAAGAACAAAATGCATCTATTAGCCTCTTAGAGTGTTGTGGTCCACTTGAAACCGAGACCGATACTACAGTTAAATCAACCATGCATCGGATATCATTGGGCTTGGTTCCAGCACGATGAAAGAGATCAATTTCAGACACACCACTTAACCCATTGAGGACGAGTCCTGAGTATACTCAGGCAGGTGTCTATGGGAAATGCGTGTTGTAGAAAAATCAGTCCGTCCTCAACGGGTTTACATCTATTACAATTTTCCCTGATATGAAGGGTCACAGAATGGCTGATAAAAGTTAACTTACTACTATCAAACTGCAGGTCATAAGGTCCTTCACCGCAAAACACCAGTGAAGACCTTGTACAGAAAATAGAGCTGGTAAAATGCCCAAATGGAATTCACTTCTTTATTCCATCCAGCAAAGGTCACACACAAAATATTCACAACAAAATCAATATTCTTTGGACAAGTTTTGGTAACTTGGACATGTCAAAAATACTTCATATACCATATCTATGTGTTGGTTTTATTTTCAACAAATTTGGGAACCTGCTGATACAAGAAAGCAATGACCTGCTAAAATATGCCTGGAATATCTTCTCAAAGGTGGGAAACTGGATTCTCTTATGTGTGAACAGGGATAATACAGTCAAACCTGTCTTAGCGACCACCTGTCTATAGTGGCCACTTGCAGTATACAGCCACTAAAATTAATTCCCTCTGAGAAAAAGCATGTTAAAGAACCTGTCTTTAGCAACCACCTGTGTACAATTGCCACTTTTTCTGTCTCCCTTGGGTGGCTGTTGTAGACAGGTTTGACTGTCTGTGTATTTGTCTCTGTCCTTATCCCTAGCTTTGTTTTGTACATCTTCCATCTCTCATAATTCTGTATGTATCTGCAATTTATATTCATTTATGTTATAGGTGCACTTGCCACAAGCTCTGTATGAAGTATGTGCCCCCACCACATTCAAAATTATCACAATGGTATTTTATCATATCATAAAACATACATTATTTGCTGGAAATGAACGTCACTGATCCTAAAACTAGACCTAAATTTTACTCGGGTACATCATAATTACACATTAGCTAAAAAAACAAAATAGCACTGGTTAGTATCTCATTTTCACCATCGCCTACAATGAGGATGTAGCGTACTTACCATTCATGAGGTCTAGAATGAAACACAGTTTGTCTGGGGTCTGGAATGCATACGTCATGCACACGATGAAAGGGCAGTCCGTCTGCATCGAAGGGAAAAATTAGTACAATTAGGCACTTTTTTTTCTAAATCAATGGATACAAGAAAGTGTTTCTGCAGTTCTTGATTTTGAGCTATAATGCTCATGCCACAAAACAAGTCAGTGAAGAAAGCATAGGAAAGTTTTACGAGTCTGTTTGTGTCACAGAAAAGCCCCCCCCCCCCCAAAAAAAAAAAAAAAAAAGCACGGAGACGACAGATGCCCAAGAATCCATTTTTAGGCACGATGGGAAGAAGTTTTCAAAGAGAGATGATAATGCTTGTGTCACTTCCTTTGACGGAAAGAGTCAAAACTGACATTAACATTCTTATGAGATAAACAGATAGTTCTGCCCGCAAATCACCACTTGAAGGCCCACAGAAAGAAACGTCATCTAAAGTGGGCACGGCAGGGGAGGCCAGAAACAACCATGCCTTTCCGTCCAAATCTCTCGCAGTTCTAAATCATGTCGATAAGGGGGGCATGAATTTATGATCATGATTTTGTGGATGTCCTGCTAGTAAAATATGAAGAGGAGGTTTTTATATTCCTTGAAGAGTTTTGTTTCATCTTTTTTTTTCTTTTCTCGGGGGGGGGGGGGGGGGGGGGCAGGGAGGGCAGGAGTGACATGGAAAGGACGGAGAGACTGTGGAAGAATGAGACGAAAGAGGGAGTGGCTGACGGGAAAACGGATTTGCAGTGTTCTGGAATACAGCTCTCATCAATAAATCTGTCCATGTGTGCTGAACTTCACGTGGGCAGCAGACTACAATAGTCTTACATGTACCTGACTACAAGAAAAACAGGTTGGAGGAGAATGCCATGTTAGTTACCATGGCAACCAATGATGTACATTGATAAATTCCTCGTCTTTTTTAAGCATTGGTAGAAAATTAGTAATTTCGATGCTCTCAACCTTTTTTATTTGGGGTGGGGATGGGGGAGGGAGAAGTTTCATTAGAAGATTGAACTCATCTATAAATTTGCCATCTCTTACCAAGGAAATACATACTTCCTCTCCTAGCACAAATACAGGCGAAAACAAGTCATGCAAGAACTTTGTAGTTCGAAAAGATAGTAATGGCATTTATGACAGAAATCCTGAAGAACATTAATTTAGCAATAAACAAAAGATGCCAGAAAGTTTATACTTGTCAAAGCAGACAGCACTCTGAAAATGATGAAAAATCATTATGAAAAGGATAAAGGAAACATTTGCTCCAAATACAAAGATAAAAAGAAATACACACACACACACACAAACATTGGTTCAAACTTGGAAGCAGGAACTGGCATGTACGTTTAACCAACATGAACACGACAAACTCTCAAATTTGTCCTCTCGGTAGTTGTCACTTGTCGCTGTTATAAATTCATATAATTGACTTCACATTTAGACAATCTATTTCACGCTACCGTGGACAAACAAAATGACATTCATGCATTATGTCAGCTTAATAGTCTTTAGGAGTCAACTGCTGAGAGACACATCCTTAATTATCTTTAAGGAAACAGGGAACATTGAATGTCTCTTCTGTCTACTTCTGTGAGAGGTACAGAAGAGAGAGAAAGCAAATAAAACAAAAGAAGGAGTTTAAAGAGTCATAATGCCTCTGTTTATTCAGTTATTAATGCCTTTAAAGTCAATTAGTTAATTCATCATTCATTCGCTCTCCTAAAGCGAACTGAACTGAACCGAACCTGCGCCAGACGAGTGCTCGGACACTCCTAAACTGTACAGTACCGTACTGTATTGAGCCAATAGTGGACGACCTCCTGATATGCTCCAAATGGATACCAAAAGCGTACCAAAAGCTCACGTGTGAAGAATGCGCATACCATGCACAAACTTCATACTGCAACGAGTTAATTCTCTTTGTTCGGGACATCTGTAAGTAGTACAAGCGCACCAGGTGAATGACCCTCGTGCTACAAAATGCATGACCCCCTCTAAAAACAACTCATGAGGTACACTTTCTCAACAAAGTGCTCAAATGCTTAAATATAGTACAGCACGGTACGGTTAGATTTGGTTTGCTTTTGAGTGCTTGAACGCACCCTACAAAAAAAGGCAGACTCACCTCGCTGACAAGGGAGAGCATTATTCTCTCATTCAGGGCTAGCGTCTCTCCCGACTTCATCTTAATCCGCTTCTTGTCCAGGCATTTCATTGCATACCTTGCAAACAAATCAGATAAATTAAGTTATTCAGTTAATATACTTACATTCTTATATACTTATATATTTATATACTTATATTCTTATATACTTATATACTTATATATTTATATACTTATATACTTATATATTTATATACTTATATTCTTATATACTTATATATTTATATACTTATATACTTATATATTTACATACTTATATTCTTATATACTTATATACTTATATTCTTATATACTTATATATTTATATACTTATATTCATATATGCTTATATTCTTATATACTTATATATTTATATACTTATATACTGATATACTGTTATACTTATATACTGATATATCTCTATACTTCTAGAAAGATGCATGAAAATAAAAGCATTTAGAGTCAGTGGCAAAACAAATGTCAACAAGAATATCTGTAGATAGAATAAAATACTCATTTAATTCAAGATATTTATCTTCTATAATAATATGCACTTCATGATTTTCCATTTAAGACTTGACGCCTAGCCACCAACCTATTAAGTGACAGTGAAAACATTTTTCTTTGCATTTCAGATAACTACGTAGCTTACAAATCACAAGCAGGGTTTAAATTCCCAGAAGAGTTTTGAATAATCACAGAACATGTTTTACATCATTAAATTTGTTCCATACACACAGAGGTAGGAAAATAGAACTGCATTACCCTGAGCAATGTGTACGGCACTTGAGGGGGAAAAAAAATTAGATGCAATCACAATAGCACAGTGATAGTGGTTAGTAGTCAGCAAACGTGATCAACCAGGGACATTGTGCCACACCAGCAGAAGAGGAAGAAGTCGTAAGTAAGCTTGGTGAAGAGATGTATGCCACACATTCATCAATTTCAATAACTTTGTGGTTCCGTTTGCCTCCTGTAAACATATTACGACTATAGATAGTTTTGCTTGATAGTCCTTTATATAGATGGTTGAAGGAACTCCATTTTCTAAAAGCTAAATCCAGAGAAGACCAAGGATAAGCTATTAAGATCTGTTTCGCATGTGCTTTTTCAACTAACGTTCTCCTGGCCTTCATATCAAGTCTTTCCAACTACCCGATCATTCGGTCTTGTATGGATTCATTCAAAAATGTTTCTGCATCAAAAACACCCCAACAAATACATGAACAAAGACATACCTTCATTACATCTGCAGGTTCAGTACACACTTTTAAAAAGATGCTGAAACTTATCTTGTTCCTCAGTTGTAAAAATTTGATAAATTTATTTGTTTTTGTACATATATCTTTTGCAAGTGCTGTGATATAGTTGAACTGTCTACACTCTAAAAACACAAATGTTCAATTAGCATTTAAAAGGGCCGAGGAGTGACAACATTTTCGAAGTGTTGGTTTTCCTGCTAGATTCAACATTTAAAATGTTATTTTAAAAGTTGGATGCAACACTTCAAAAAATGCTGTCACTCCTCGGCCCTTTTAAATGTTCATTCAACATTTGCGTTTTTAGAGTGTATAGCACATCTAAATCCCTAGTATCATTATCATTACTGTCATAAAAGGAGCAAAAAGACATGCAAGAGGTGAGCCTGTTTGACCAGGCAGGGGTGATGGTAGCATACTGTAAAAGTGGAAATTTTCGCGGTGTTGAAATTTTCTCGCATTTCGCGCAACCAGAAACTAGCGCTCGCATATTTTTGCTTGCCATACGTTCCTGTGCGTGATGTCTTGATTCCGCGGAATTAAAAACATGCGAAACTCTTCTGACCTGGCCTAGCGCGAAAAATTAGTCCCGCGAAAATATCCACTTTTACAGTGCCACCAATACTCACATCTTGCCCGTGTCAGCCTTGCGGCACCCGTATACCTCTCCGAAGCCTCCCCTGCCAATTATTCTGTGTACACTGAAGTCGTTCATTGACAACTGTAAATCAAAAAGCAAGACTGGTTATGTAAGACTAACATGACAGAACGTAACAAGGATTAACATTAAAGAGCATTTTATGGGTCACAACAGAAATCTTGCTCTAGAATAACAGAAAATTTCCACTTTTAACTTGTATGCATTTTCCATAAATTCCCAGTCACGGGTAAAACAAAAATTCAAAATAAAAAAAACAGACATTTTTTAAAATTATATTGTTGACAGAGTTTGAATGAACAAATCTAACCAAATCTAAATTTCATATGTAAACATATCAAAGAATCATTCAGACTTGCTGATACACAGAAATAACTGTGATGTGCATGCCATATACATGATAACTGTCTCTTCTGCAAATTCATCATCAATTTATCATTCTCAAATGTCAAAAATTCTTTCAGAAGTTCAGTGAACCTTTGGCAGTCTGAAAACACAATCTGCATTTCAGTTTCAGTACAATTACTTTAATGAATGAAAGATAATGAATATTAAAGATAATATTTCAGAATTCCTCTGATAAATTGATTTACTCACAGAATAACCATCAATTACACATAATTTCGAAAGTGTTCATACTTGCTCTCCTTGCCACTGAATATGTAATACTGAAAGATTTTTTACACTGTAAATTTTTCTCTTATCCTACTCAAGTCCAAAGCCTGTGATATACAAAATTGCATAACTTTCATGACCTTTGAACTTTGTGGAAGTTGGTCAAGGCACATTATATTAATTTTGAGAGAAAGAAATGCAATGTCTGTTCATTTGACTGATGCCCTGGATAAAGTTCTTGAAGTTGGTATGTGGCTGGTCTACAGATTAAATGCATCATCAAATGAAATACAGAGTATTTTTGATTTAATAGTTTTCTTTCTTTCTGCATTTCCTTGTAAGGTCATAGGTCAACAAACATGCAACAAGATTTTGCAAATATTAACCCATGGCCCTTCAGGAGCTGGGTGTGCCATAGTTTGAATGTACACTGTCTGCAAAGGGCACAATTTCTCAGAGGTTACAGGTTGATATGCTAATAATCCAGATATTCGGTTACAGTCATTCTGGCCATAAACTGGTGTCATGAATCATCGTCAAAAGTATATCACAAAGCTTGTACATCACTGCCAACTGCAAATTCAAGATTGGTTTATATAGAGTGATTAGTTTCATATCTTTGACCACCGTGCACCCTTCGTAAACATCAACCAAGATATCAAACGAAAAGAAAAGAAAGGAGGTGTATACGTACCATGCCATTTATATTTAGTTCTACATTTTTCCACTGGCAAAACCTAGTAAACTTATCACTGCAAGAAAACAAACAAGAAGAAGATGGTGAAAGGAGAGGGAGAAGAGAAGAATGAAAAGGAAGAGGGAAGAAGAGGAAGAAAAGAGAGAGAGAGATGAATGATATCGAAAGAGGAGAGACGGAGATCAGTCAGAGGGGAGAGATTAGATTACAGCAGGTAAGATTGTGGGCAAGGAGGAGATGGGTGGGGGGGGGGGGGAGAAGATGGTTGGGAAAGAAAAATAAATTATTTTTAGCACCGACAACATTTGACATTTTGACGTCACAAAGCACAGATGGAGGTGAGGCAGTGATTACAGCAGAGAGCAATTTTGTCAAGTTGAATGCAACTCATTCAGTTGCGATGGCTCATAAAAATGTCACCAAAGAGAAGAGCGACATGGGTTTTTTTGTCTGTCTGTTCCTGTTGCTCAGTCACCAAGAGCAACTAGTGAGGGAGATTTGGTCAGATGGAAATTACTGTTAACTCTGGATAAACAGACTGTACTGATGACATATTTCGGGACTGTAATGTAATACACAACAACTAGGCACCTCTTGGCTTCTTCATAATGTGCCAGTATCACTTCAGCTAACATTTGCTGATTGAACTAGCAGCTTTCTGTGACAAGAAACATGACTTTTCTTCTTCTTCTTCTTCTTTTTTTTTGCAGAGTTTGACAGGGGGAATATGTATAACTTAGCACTACAAAGATCTTTTGGAGAGGAGAAATGAAAACAACAATATCATTTTGTGTATAAATAAGCCATACATTACACACATAACACACTAACACACCCACACACATACACACTACCTGTAAGCCCTTACCTGAATACCACTCTTAGCTATATTTCAAGGTTTTTCTGTATTCATAAAAAATTCACACATACATACACACAATTTCACACACATACAAACTTACACTTTTCTTAAAATTATCGATATCTTATTTTTCTTTCTTTTTCATATAAACAATATACAAATTAGTTTATGACAAAACAATAAAAGTTTCATGTGTGACAACATAAATTCCATTGTCAATCACACAAACACACACACATGTACATATATCAAACTCTAAATGGACAAGGATAGATGGTGCTGCCTTATGATAAGGAATAAAGTGAGAAACACAAGATTCCCATTAGCAGGTGGCAAGGACTGATAGCTCTCATGATATCATTATATTTGAACTCACTGACGGAGAGAGTGTGCGTACCAAGAGGAGAAACCTGCAGTATGACAATGGTATCTGATGCGATACAAACTCATCCAAATCACATGACAGCTATACGATCTGCATATCATTCTCGCACAATGATGCACGGAAATGCCACATAGTTTACGTCACACTCGACAGGTACTTTCTTCCTAACTCTGCCCCAGATATTCTGAGGATGTTACATCACTATATATCTTGCTTGACAAAAAAAAAAAAATAAAAATACCTATTCCATTACAACAAGGTCTGGGAAAAAATATCTTGTGGTCTCTCAGTAAGAAGTAACTTGCTGTGCATAGTGGGATGATGAATGGCTAACACAGTCTGAGACTGACATATTATATTAAGGTTCATGCTAGATGCTGCTTAATATAACTTCATAAGATAATACAAAATGACACTCGCAATGTCAACACATTTTTTATCACTCATCACACATCATTAAGACTTTTTCATATCTCTCCGGTTCACTTTCACCCGTTTCATTCCAGAAAACGTTCCCGATATGGTCGAATCTTCCCTCTTCCAACATCGTATTATCATCCCTCCGTGGCTCAAAATACGACAGGGAACGAAACAGGGGCAGGAAGGAACCAAAGAAACGAGGGAAAGGCAAAAAGGAGCTGGTTAAAAAACATAAATGTTATAGAAAAAAGACAAGAAAATGGGCAAAAGACCAAGAGGGCATGGGTAGGGTGGAAAGTTTGATCCAGCTGAAAATGTCAAATGGCCATGTCCTAGTTGTCGGGATTATAGTGTAGTCTGTTTCCTCAGTCTCATTTCAATGTATTAGCAGAAGCACATTACTCGGTCCTTTTATATCTTGTAAACACCCAGTGAGAACACATGTACCGATGTTTTTGCTAGATTCCATCAGCATGTAGCACATCACCACTTATTCACTTGTTATCTTGGGCTAATGTTTCTGAGGTTGGTTTTCTTCCGAATATAAAATTCAAAATGACATAGTTTTGTGCCTTTATTTTGCCAGGTCGATTCAGAACAGCTTTCTCTCATCGATTTCCTCTGATATGTCATGGTGGTGGATAAAATGTAATCTTCTCCTGTAAAGTCCTCACTTCTAGTGAACTGACACACATTCCTGTGTTAGACATGACTACAAGACCTTTATTTTTTCTTCATAGCAACATCAGCTGGTTGAAAGTTTTCCTTATTTTGCTACAGAATGTGGATCGAATCTAAACATGAGCCCTCAAGAAGCTATTGCTCATCAAGGAAAACACAAATAATGCTCAAATATTGACTTCTGTTTGCAATAGTTGGACTTATTACATCATATGAATCTTTGAAAATGCCTTAGGAAGACAATTTGATAGTGGTTTATATAAGAACGTTCCTGTAAATATCTTCTTGTCATGTTGATTCATTACAAACCTGATATCTATTTCTTCTCCTTCCTCACTGCAATCAATTCAAATTATACAATTCAACTGCAAATGAGTCAAGAAAACGACACAAAAGGTTGCAAATCATTGATTTCCATTGGTCAAGCCCTGCTGGCAATGTTTTTGCACCTGTGAGCCAAAACAAGGATTTCCAGCTAGCATACTGTAGAAAGTCATACCTGTAAACAATATTCACATTATCCGAGTGAGGGAAAAACCCTTGCATTGGCAACTATTGGTCAGAGGGACATCAAAATGGCAAAGGTAGCAGAAAAACCACAATAAAACAAAGGAAGACACTCTACTCTGGAAGCAAAAAAAAATCCTAAATAAATTACAAAAGAGATTGTTAAAACTATAGGATACAGAAGCCCCCCTCCCTCTCCTCCCCACCCCCCCCCCCCCCAGTCATGGTCACACTGGCAAAACATAGCAAAGTTTATATAAAGTTCTTAAAGTTGAAAATCTTGGAAGTTTTGCTACTGTGACCGCTAACTTCTTGAAAACTTCAAATGAACCTTCTCACAAAACTTCCCGCTCAAAACTAGGGATATTTCCTCAATCCCTTCAAATCTTCTTGGAAGTTTGAGCAATCTTAACGTTCGCAGTTGAGACTTCTCAAAAGTTTGTCACATGACCAGGACACCAACGGTTTGCGGGCAGTTTACCGCCGAAGCATGTGCTCATAGGGATACACGAGTATACACCGTTACATCACAATCGTTAGCTGTCAGACTGCACACACTTTCTTCTTTGTTGCGCATGCGCACCAGTGATTCAAACTGCAAGAACTTATATCGAGAACTGAAACTTGCCAGAAGTTTGGCCACCAGAGTGAATGGATGACCAAACTTCACGATGAGTTCTCAAAGTTAAACTTCAGAATATTCTGCCGGTGTAACCGTAACCGTGGCCTATATCTACTGGTACCACTCAATGACTTGTGTATCATTTTTTTTTTTTTTTTTTTTACTGTAGTACAGCAAGTATCAACAGAAGAGGAGTCATATCTTGCAGTCACGTATACAGTCCACATCCAAAAAGGGTCTGATTACCTAGACTACACTTTCCCTGGGTTCACAAACATCAATCCCAACACCAGTAACTCCAGTTACCCAGCCTATACTCTCTTCTACTGGTGGACAGAGCCATGAGCTGGCCAGGCCTGGGCAACCATAAAACAGATCAATGGTATGACTCAAGTTTTGTTTCATAGCATTCAATAATGCATTTAAACTGTCCAATTTCTCTTCATTCTCTTTTTTCTTTGTTGAGAGACACATCATTTTTAGTCTTCATTTCATGTTTCTTTGGGAAGGGGAATAAAAAGCTCTGTTGATGGCAGTCACACAAGGACATAACGTTAAGATAGGAAATAGATTTAAATGTAAAGACAAAGGTAATATAAACAGTAATATAACTAGTAAATTAACTCTGAGGTTATCATATTCTACAGCTGTCATCAGTGCAGTAAATACCAATCATGTATTGATGCCAAGTATTTGACATCATTACAAACTTTGGGTAGCGAACTATTGTGCCAAAATAAGGAACTGTCCTTAATCAAACAATTTCATCAACCTAGAACTGCATTTTCAGTAGCAAGTTATCAATGAAATTACAACTGGAGGTGGAATAATAATTTGTGCACCAGGTCTTTAAAAAAAAGCAAAAAAACACTGAGGTGGAATAATAATTTGTGCACCTGTTTAAAAAAAAAAAAAAAAAAAAAAATCACTGGGGGAAAAGACTTGCTGAGATTTGTCCTACCTGCACAGTGGCATTGAATTACACTTGAGGGAGCTACTCAATGAGAACCCCACATCGATGGGAAATGCTTCATATGATCATATTTTCTGGTTCAAAAATTGTATTAAAAATCATGCACTGAAAGCGATACATGCCGATTTGTGATTGCTTAGCCACATGTGACAATCCTCAGTAATCTGGGTTTGTTTGTTTTTCTACACCTCCAAATCAGAAAAGTTTAGGATTTAGAAAACAAGAATATAAAAAGCACATAAAAGTAAATCCTCATAACTACTCTGAGAAGACTGCACCAATGGTATGGTGATCAGCTATATGCATGAAAACCACCCTCTATATACTCCATACTGATGTATGGGAAGGAACTTGTGTGGCTTTTTCATGTATTAGCAACCATCCCCTCCCACAAAGTGGGAAAGACATGCTACATGTTCCAATGTCCACATAAAAGACATGCTAGTCTGATGGATAGGTTGACATGCGCACAAAACCAGGTCACTCCACAAATATCTCAAAGATGTCGGACACAAAAACACTTGTGATATATAAACCTCTTGATACAGCCCACTTTTTGTTTCAGCTTATTAACTCAGTAACCATGACCTGATTTTGACTGCTCTTCGCCTCAATAAATTGATATCTTACGCCCCCAGAGTTTTACAGATTAATATCCATCTCAAAATGGGCAGTAGTGCAGTAAAGCTGTGAAAAATAAGATCATAAACATTTGCGTAGGTGTTAACATTTATCTACGAAGGTCACATTTATACTCAAAAGCCTGCAATCTTGAGGAGTGATCTTCACTGTTACAGTTCAAGAGCACATATTAGGTTCCCATGTACCCACGTTCAGATTTTCTCTTTGGGAAACTAAACTCTGTTCATTAGTGTGTAATTTACAAGGTAGTATCAAGGCCATTAATCTATCAAAAGCATCAGTGACAGGTTTGTAAAAAAAACCAAAACAAATTCAGCACTAACAGACTAAAAAAGAAGAACATTAAACAATTAATATCATGCACCCGAATTTGCCCAAGAGGGAATATATCTTCTTACTATTTGTCAGAAAGCAAAGCAATACAAAATAGAGCATCTTTTTTTATCCCTTGTCACTAATGTACACTTCATTAAATGCACTTAGGCCTTTGAAGTCATCAATTTTCATGTAGTGCTCAACACAACCACCAGACTCTACACAGAGAGAGTGTAGAAAAGAAGAAAGTCAGAACGTTTCTGAAATCTTTTACGTACTTTTGAAATATCCATACAAAGAGAATAATGTCATATAAGTACATGTGAAATTTGAATGCTGAATCAATTCAATAGTCTGAAAACACAATGACACTGACCACTGCTGATCATCTATTATATTTTCTTATTCTTATATCATACTTTGCTTGTTCATTTGCGTGTATGGGGGTGGGGGGAAGGGGTCTGCTATATCTAAGCATGCCTTAAGGCACACTACGGCAACTGGCACAATTACCGCATTAATCACTGTATATTTCACGCTCCTCAAATAGGCAGCCCCAGAGATGGGTATTCCATACAGGTCATGTAAATATATTATGATCAGCATGGTTTGGGCTTTTCCACTCTGGCAACACATATGCCGAGCCCAAAGAGACACACACACAGTCACACACATACACTGCTCACACACCATAGGTAGTACACTGCTTACTCTCGGCTGAAGATGGCAGGCCATTTCAACCTGCTCCCTTTATATCAGCCTGTCTCGGTCTCCTTCTCTTCCTTCTATTGCTACATCCTCCTTTGCATTTATCTTCCTCTCGGCCTCCTTGTTCCAAAAAGGTTTTCTGCATGCACTGCTAGCTGGGGTGCATTTTCCACACACACAGATCTCCACACACAGCCTCAGCCACTCTCACACATACACACACACATACACACACAGGAGAACACTCACACACACACACACACACACACACACACACACACACACACACACACACATGGATCAAGCCCATTACATATAAATATACAGCACACACTGGGGCTGTCTTCCGAAGATAGCTAACCCTATCCCATCTTCTGCAATGGTAGCAGGATGTGATCAGCATCAAACACACATACACACATGCATGCACGTACACACACACACATATACACAAGACTTTCATCCCTTGGCTTCTCTGTGTATATCTCCAACTGCATGTGCATGTGTATGGGTTTGCATTTGTGGGTATGTGTGTGTGTATGCACTCTTCCTATCCAACTCTATCTAACCACAGCTGTAGCCATTACTTCTACTGCAGGTCTGCCTACAGAAATGGCTTCAGATCATTTCAACCCAAAAGTCGCTCATTCTGCATTTCAGTCCACCACGATGTAAGGACAGCATCCTCCTTCCTATAGCCACAAGAAGAATTTGCTCATGGTCTGTGTCTGACATGCAAGATACTGTCCTTTAAAATTTTTCATAGCTATTACATGGTGTGAATAAAATCTCACGGCTTCTATAATAAAGCTTCTTCTTTCTTGCTCCAATAGCAATGCATGTTAATGTGAACACAGACACACGCACAAACACACAAACACACACATACAAACACACCACACTCACTTTCACAGCATGCTGTGGACCTTCTCCAACTTACCTTTCTAAAAACTTCTGAAATATTTCTCCCTTCAGTGAATTGAGGATTTCAGTTATGTATTCCTGCATGCAGAAACAACAGACAATGGTAAAGAACATGTTAGCAGGTGTGAGGATGTATAAGATAGGTTTCAATGGATGGGTTTTCAATATCACTGTTAATGATGCATTCTGACACACATACACACAAATGATGTATGATTATTGCACCTATAAAGACTCGAGACATCCATCTAATCTGTCCATTCTCTGTCCTTTTACATGTAGCAGTCACAAGGATGATGGCATATTTACCACATTATCACAATCAAAAATTGCTTTTCACATGTAGCAGAGAATTTTTAAAATGGCCTATTTACATTATCACAATCATGATTTGTTTTGTACATGTAGCAGGGACATTTTAAAATGGTCTAGTCATCACATTATCACAATCATAATTTTACATATTGCAGTCTGAGAAATGTCAAAATGGCCCATATACCATAATCATCATGATCATGATTTGTTCTTTTCCATACAGAAGTAAAAAAAAAAAAAAAAAAATGGCATACTTAGCACATTATCATAATCATGATTTGTTCTTATACATGTAGCAGTCAGAGAACTGTCAAAATGGAATATATACAACATTTTCATAACCATAATTTGTTGTTTTACATACAGCAGTCAGAAAAAAAAATGTCAAATGGCTAGGAAGGGAATATGCATGGCTGGTAATGGAGTTCAACCTCATCAGCTAGAAAATCTCTGAATTTGCAATCAGAGTCTGTATCTTATTTGTTGTTCACCATACACTCTTCCATTGTTATTCTGTCTCCATCTGACATGGCCAACTTAATCTGATCTGGAATTATATACTGTTTATTACACCATATATTAAGTGAGTCTAATCTTTTGTGAATTGGGACTTCCCGACAATTTTGGAAGTAATGAAGAGAGACACGTACATGTGCATGTCGCATTCATGTCAAGGTCAGTGTTAAGAATTTCATGTGTTGTTAAATGCACGAGTAGCATCCAACTCGCAAAGAAAATAATGCAAAAAGTAAAACTGTGAAATATACGGCACATACAAAAATTTGTAAAGTAGTTTGCTCAGCACTGCATTCTATCGATACAATCTACTGCCAACTCTTCACCCATTGAGGATGGACTGATTTTGCTACAGCAGGCATTTCCCATAGACACTTGCTGGGGTATACTTGGGACTCGTCTTCAATGGGTTAATTGTGGTTTTCATGAAATATGAAACCACCTCAACACCAAGGCAATGTTCATTCTTGACACTAGATCTAGTGTAAAAACTGGAAAAAATCTTTGAAGAGGTCACCTGGCTTGAGAGACCTTATATATATATATCTCATGGGATCTTCCAGGTAATAATCCAGTCAAAGGTTCTTTGACAGTATTCCCATATTTTCCTTGTTTTTGTTGTTTTGGAGTGTTTGTTTGTTTGTTTGTTTGTTTGTTTTTAACTGTAACCTCCTCTAGCAGGTGAGTGTTGATGCTGGCTGTTGGATGGCCACAGACTTTACATTTGGGATTCTCTTGACTTTGGATGTGCCTTGCTGAATTTGAGAGACATTTCCCTGACCTCACGTCCCTCGGAAGGGTAATCGAGGTCATGCTGCAAGGCAATTTGATCATCGCTTGTACTTTATCTGACTGGTCGTGTCATATGGGAATAAAGCTAGCCCAGTGAATAAAGTTTCAGGCAGAATGTTGACACACAGGAGTTAAATGGATGTGGCTCCTAGAATACTGTCAGGTGGAGCACCAAATTTTGGGTGGACAAGTTGAGATCCGAGTGTCCACTCGCACATAATGCTGTTGGGTGCGGGTGGGTGAATGAATCCAGTGCCAAGTCATTGAATCATGTCAAAACTTACATGGGGAACATGCCATTCCTTAATCCTATTTGTATTCAAGTTCAGTGGGACTGATCAGCAGAGAACAACCAGGATATTTCATCTCTTTCCTTGTAAATCAAGAGAAATATAGGCTAAACTCAATTGAACCACTCCTAACTACAAGGGTACACTGAGAAGGAAAGAAGGAAAGTCAGAGCCCTGTTCACACTTGATACTTGAGCAGTAGCAACATCAAGGATATCTTTGGTTCTAAAGCCAACTGAATCTACTGGTTAAACTCAGTTGAACCACTCCTAACTACAGGGGCAAACTGAGAAGGAAAGAGGAACTGTCAGAGCCCTGTTCACATTTGGCACTTGAGCAGTAACAGCATCATCAGAGATATCTTTTGTTCTAAAGACAACTGAATCTATCTGTACAAATTCCTTCAGAGTTACAGTAATGGTCAGAGATGAGAGAAAGATAGAGATAGAAAGATAGATAGATAGAAACAGTCAGTTTTCATGAAATAAAAAGAAAAAGTTGATTAACCAAAAGTGGGTAGATTTACAAGCACTGTGCCAAATATCAAGTAAAATATTGCCCTTGTGGTTTTGATCTTTAACATTTTACTAAAAATGACACCATAATGTACAGGAGATCATGTGATATCAAATGCAATACCCCTCGAAATTGTGATAATACTCTTCCGGTTCTCAACCGAAGATATCTTGATAAATAGAGATAGATAGACAGATGTATAGATAGATAGATAGATAGAGAAATAGATAGAGATAGATAGATAGATAGGTTAGATAGATAGACAGATAGACAGAGCAAGACAGAGATAGAGACAGATAGATAAATAGACAGATAGATAGATAAATAGATATAGATAGATAGATGGATGGATAGATAGATAGACAGAGAGATAGAGAGAGAGATAGAAAGAGAAAGCAGGTGTCAAAATCCTTGGAGCTGATGATATGTCACATGAAGGAGAACACCCTGACTGAAGTGAAGGAACGAGGTGAACCGCTCGCTGATGTACTACAGTGGTGAAAGTATGTCACTCAGTGTATCCTTGTTACCAAGTACATGTACGTCATACTGCCCTTCAAGAAAAGGGATGGCTGCACTTGTGCCACTTGGAACCATTCTCAGCATTATTGTTTTTCGTTTAGGAACATCGTCATCTCCATGACCTGCTTCATTAGATTCATGGCAAGATGTCCAGAATGGGAATAGCTTGTGTTCCTTATCAATCACCACATGGTTTAGCGAAATTTAAAGAAAAAACAACAATCCAGTTAAAGGGATGGTACAGCATTGGTGGAGATGAGAATTGGGCTTTTAACTTTTTTGCGAGATACCAAGAAATCACTTATGAAATAGTACAGAGCATACCATTTCAAGAGGAATTCAAAGTTTATTTGATGAAAATCGGGTTTCGAATGACTGAAACATCCAAAAACAAAGTAAAACAAAGCGATCGTAATAAAGTGTGGGTCCCACACTTATTAGAATCGCTCTGTTTTGGATATCTCAGCCATTTCAAAGCCAATTTTCATCAAATAAATGTTGAATTCCTCATGGAATTACATGCTCTTTCATATTTCATAAGAGGTTTCTCATTATCTCACCAAAAAATGTTAGAAATCTGAAATTAGGTCTCAACCAAAACTATGCAATCCCTTTAAATACTCTCTGAGCATTGCTTTTAACGATTGAGTGCATCAAGACATGCAGCTTGGAAATGAAGAATGGAGAGGATACTGAATTCATTCAAAAAAACTTTCTCTTCCCTTTCCCTTTCAAATAGCAATACTATGTTTGAATAATCATAGGAAGATGATGGTGATATGTATGAAAAACAGTTCTGCATTATACTGTAAAACCAGAAATGTTTGCATGCATTTAACTTCGCGAATTTCATGAGAGTCACATTTCAAAAAATTTGACTGCACACAAATGTTCTTGTCTATACTTAATGCAATGAATGCGACTGGCAATTTGTGAAAATTTCATGCAGCGAAAAAGGTCCTTGGCTCAAATTCACCAAAAATGTCTTGCTTTATCGTATTATACGTAGCACACAAGGCAAATGTCATTTCATCTCGACATTGTGTTATGAGAATTGCTCCTCATTCTCACTAGCCCTATATCTCTCCCTAATTTCTTCCCTCGGATGACATGCGACGAAGACAACCTGCAATGCTACTATCACAGTTTACATGCAAATCCCAGCAATTATAATGCAGAGCTGTCCGTGTCATGCATGTGTTTATTTTCGAATGCCCGGCAATAACGGGAAAGGATTGCAGGGGTGGAGATAGAGACCCTGAATGAAAAGGAAGATTTGAGAGGGGGGGGGGGGGGGTAATCAAGATGACATCATAAATATGACAGCCGGGGTCACAGATACGCCTAATGGATTCATGGTGATTGATTCCTTCATCCAATATTTCATGGTTGAGGGGCGGGAGTTACCTCGGCAACACCAGGATACGGGAGAAGGAAGAGTAACAGCCAACTTGGGGGAGGGGGGGGGGGGGGGAATCATGAACTTGTCTTTGAAGTCCATGCATGCAGGCGGCCACAATCACTGGTAGGGACCCAATCGAGAGAGAGAGAGAGAGTCACGGAGGGAGGCAACTGGGTCTGGCAGCAAGAAGGTCACTGGTTCAAATCCGGGCTTGATCATCCTTGGCATCATGATCATGGGTCCAAGAGCAAGCCACTCAGACTTCATCGCTCTGTTGTAGATATCACATTCTCTGGTAGACAGATGTCCAGTGGGTGAACTTTGTGGCTGCTCTGTTTCATATCTGATCCTATGCATCACCTCTGTTATTACCAACAGTCACTGTTTTGGACAAGAGGCACATAGAATCCGAGGAGTTGCAGAGTCCTGGCAGTGTTGAGGTGGTGGCTTGCCTTACTGCGAGCTTTGCCTTACTTCCACTTACTGTGAAACTGGACGTCTTTGCTCGAGTAATTTTATGTGCTAGGTAAGGTATCACACAAATTTTGCATGTATTCAATTCAGCAGGATGCATATATATAAAATACTAATATCACACACAACAAGCAAAAAAATGTGTGTGTTTCCATTTTTGTGCTAGTTTCATGTCACACAAAATGTGTGAATATTTCCACATCATGAAAATTACCACTTTTGCAGTAATTCACTTGTGTATGACAAAGTAAAATTGAACACTAAGTATTGGAAAAAGGTACTACAGATTTATGATGCCCTTGACTTTTCCTTTCATTTTTATCAGGTGGAGGGGTTGCTCTTCAGCAGCCGAAAGCTCACAAATATTTCAGTTTCACTAAGTCAAACTTTCTGACCATCAAATTAAATGATATGGGTACAACTGTTATGGGAGAATTATGCCTTTTTAGCTGCTTTTCATAACATTCCTGTTTGAGACACATAGAATGCCTGCAATAATACTAATGCCTTTGAATGACTCATAATACAAAGAATTCAAAGACTATGATCATGAAACCAAAACAGTATGAACTCTGTCCAATACAAAGCATCAATATGTAGCTATATTTACTAATCACCCTACAAGGTAATCTGAACTGTTTTCTAAAAAATTATGCTGTTTCATGCAAGTGCATGACAAAGTTCTCCACAGAGTAACCTGAAGTGTTTTCTCAAAAATAATGTTATAAAAAGAGTACATGACATGACATGACAAAATCCCCTTGAAATGGACAGCTACAACATAGAGATCTCTAAATATTAAACATTCCACACAATGCCTTTATAAATGATTACAGAATATAGTCTTTGGGTCACTGAATTGCAACATAAGTCGCCAGAAGTCTCACATGCAGACTCACATCATTTTTGGAGCGTTGTGGGACAATCGGGATTGGAAATCAATTGGGACCCCCCATGGATGGCTTAATTAACTAGAAGATGGAGTTGTCTGATTATGCCTGCTTCTGCCATCTTCGATTTTTCTGCCGCAAATGTGAGCAGGAATGGAATATTTATTTGTGCACATGCACATGAGCGTGAGGCAGGTTTGCTACATTATACATTAATGTAATGTGTCCCATCACACACAGATATGCACAGACACACATACAATATGTGTATATATTACGCACTGGCGCGTTCATTGGATTGTAAGCGATGTATCTGGGTCACAAGACATCAACTTGTGACTCTGCATATTAATTGTATCATGGGATGCTTCCATAGTCAAGAAAATCTGAAGAACAAGCACATCCTCAAACTCACAAATATGTTTTTAACAGCATGGTTGGTCTGTCTAAAAAGTTGTCAAACTTTGATCATAAAACAAATTATTATTGGTATCATAGTACTGTAAAACCAGAATTTTTTCGCATATTTTGATATTAATCATCATAACAGAAATACAGCCATGTATACGCACCACAAGTATGGAAATGTCTTTATGCCTTTTACATGAAGATACTGAAAAACCTGTCAGATCAGTGGCTTTGTGTTTATTGCTACATCAAAGGAATTTTGTTCTTGACTGATATTATATTATAAATGCTGCTAGGTAGTAAACCTTCTTTTGTTTTTGTTTTTTCGAACCTGTTGAGGACGGACTGATTTTACTATACCAAGCATTTCCCACAGACACTTGCCCCATGTATATTCAGGACTAGTCTTTAACAGGTTAATAGATGCCTTTGAAGAATGCCTGTGCATTTCAATCCTGGAATCTTGGCATATCGTTGGGACAACACACATCTGATGGCTCACGATATATTGGAGCAATGAAGATGAATAATGGACATTAGCAATGTGGAACCAGCTGACATGCACTCAATGTATGTACACGAGTGTTTTCCTCCGGTACAAGATGCCTTGCGCGTGTGATTCTTCGAGCCCGTTGCCTACGAGATACAGCGATTCACCATGACTGTCGTACAATATTCATCCATCTCTGCTATGCAGTGGGACATACGTGCTCTTAAAGTGCCCTACTACTACAAGCAGCAGGGCAGCATTTGCAATGCAACCAGTCTGCCTTTCCCATACCTGCACAAACTCGCATCACTGAATCGGCACAAATATGACATTGGAGATAATGGGTGGTGCCCTGCCCCCTGACCATGATAGTGTCCTTTGAAGAATCTATATTTAGATTGCAGCACAGGTATCAGATCTAGATGAAGTGGTGTGTTAATTCAACAATCGGACGAGAGTGCTGGTCTAACAGACTAGGAATTAGTTTGATGCATTATACAGTCTTCCCCTTGATGGATCCATCTCATTCATGAAAGATTAATTACTACTCTGTTGCCAAGGGTAACAATATTTTGTTTGATGCAATTTCCCCTCTCCCTTCTCTGTGTTTGTTCAATGCATTTCTTTTTTTTCATCCAGCCCATGTTACCTTTGCGCATTGCTCATTAAGATTACTTCTTTTTTTTTCTTTTTTTTTATTTGCTGATGTTACAAGTTTCATCAAGAAAGCAATTATAATGCTGCTTAATGACTAGCCACATGTCCATTGTGTGTACATGCATGCATGTGTGTGTGTGTGTCTTGTGTGTGTGCGTGACTGTGTAGGTTCATGCAAACATGAGACCCTGGAAAAACCTACAATGCTCAGCTGCAGCAAGTGGGTTACCCTGGGAATTCTGTGACCCCTGTGACCTTTTTTCTTTTTTTTTTCTTTTTTTAGTAGAACAGCAGGGGGGGGGGCTGGTATTTTGTGAGAGCAAGACATGATAGAGTGACTTCTTGTCTTTTTCTGGCTTCAGGAATCATCAGCTTGGCTGGAAAACATGAATTCATTTTCATCAGTAGGATTTGCTTGTTCGAATGAAAGGTCGTGGAGGCGAGCATCTTACGCAAGGAAAAAGTTGTCACATGACTGAGCACAGATATGAGGAAGGAGCACATCTGAAGTAGACTTTAAATATGTTTTGAAAAGAAAAAAAATATATTACATTCATTTTAGCTGCAGAAGGTCATATGTTATAGTATTCTGTGAGCAATTCAAATGGTCTAGACTAGATAATGATGATAATGACAATAATTATTATAAAATAATTTTAGTAAAGATAATAACATTGAAAAAACTACCACTACTACTACTACTAGTAATAATAATAATAATGACATTAATAACGTTACACAATAATAGTTAGAACTATAATGATAATAACAATAATAATGAAAAAGTTATATTAATGATGATAATGACAATAATCATTAACATTATCATCATAATTACATGAGACTAATATCATCTATCCAAGGCAGCTTCTGGCAGTGTTAATACTGCTCTTCACGATGAGTTTACCATTATTGCCTTGCTATTATAGAGCAGGTCTTTCTTGGTAATAAACCAGACTGTGTTTTATGGAAAACTAATTAACTGAATAAACTAATAAATGGTAGGTAATATGACCACTTTCGGCACAAGCTGTCTCGTTATCCGCAGTTGCTACAGAAACAAGTTCGAGTCAATCAGCTGACTCATTTTTTGCCATGCTGTTGCCATGGTTACCACAATGACTACAGCTTGCAATTAAGTCTTGAAGAAAAACTGCCTCCTTGCTTATTGTCAATTGACTACACACTAACACATCAAGAATATGGTATAATTCCACATATTCCACACTTGCTATACAAGCCTACTAAAGTGGAAATTTTCGCGGTGCTGAAATTTTCACACATTTCACGCAACCAGAAACTAAAGCAAAAATAAAAGCACGCGAATATTTTTGCAAGCCATATGTTCCAGTACTTAACTGTCTTGATTCCGCAGAATTAAAAACATGTAAATCTCTTCTTACCCGGATGAACACGAAAAATTTGTTATGCGAAAACATCCATCTTTATTAAAGTATTCAAGACATATATATGTATATATGTTTTCTTCTCCTCTTTAGGGTATAAGATATCTAGTCCTTTCAATGGGGATAAGAGCTGTTGGTCTCATGGTTGCTTGCTTACAAGCATTCGTTGTTTCCTTAGCAGACACATTAAATGAATTTCTAATACACTCATACCAAACGAAATTGTAAGAACTGACATTTCTGGTGCATAGATGCTGCAGAAATCCTTACTGGATGCATACTACAAGTTACACTTGTAGCAAGTAAAACTAATGCTTGCTTTCATGAAATAATGAGATAGGGCTTTGCAAGGATTCTGACAGCATTATTAAAGTACATGAGTTTTGGTAACTGTCCAGTAGATTGTTTCACTTAATAAAAAGTATGTCATTATTTTCAGTGACAAGCCTTCAAGAGCCAAGGCTATTCACATCATCTGCCACTCAACAATCTATTTCTACTTTTGAATGTTTGTTTGCCTTAATGCATGTTGCTAGATCTAGCAAGCCGCAGAAAAACTGCAGATGAGCTTCAGAGCTGGAAATGCTAGGAATCATTTGTGAAGAAATGTGCATCAAATTGGAATAAATGTCCAATTCTAAATCAAATATTTCCAGTACATGGGTAAAACAGGTTCCTACACTTGTGACCTGTTATACAGATTCTGTTTGTTCGAATGCAATATCAAGGTGTGCTCATGAGATCATTACGTCCCTTTAAACACAGTGTAAACCGCTTTGTAATGGTTGTTCCACATTTAGGTCACATTGTGACAGCTGTTCAAATAATGAAAGCTGCAGAAATCCAAACCTTTTTTACACGCCAGCTAATATGGCCAAACGAGGCTATCCGAGGTTTGGATTGCAACGAGCTAAAATGTCAGAGGTAGGGCAGGACAGAGCCATTAATTGAAATCGAATTAGGTACGAGACAGCTGACCAGAATTCTTCCCTTAACACCTGGGCATCTCTCATGCTGTCCTCAATCGCTGGAAATCAACAACATTCCACTGACAAGAGTGATGATTAAACTCTTTTCACATCGTCTTTGAATCAACCTTTTGATGGACAGTTGCTGTCGATGGAAAATATCATCAACTATGGATGGCTTCACACTGCTCATACCGATCCACATCATTTCAAATGCATCCATTGTTTCTTGGCATGGTCTTCAATGAAAATATAAAATTTGTTGTTGTTCTTCTTTTTGTGGGGAGGGGAGAGATTTGTTATTCAGTGATTTACTACTACAAAAGAAAGAAGAAAACATTTCATCATTTTGGAATCAGTTGGATGTTAAAATGATAGAAAGTCTATGAAGAGACAGTCTTCCTGCTTTCCTAACCAATATGTTGTAAACTTGTATGATGGTCCCATTAAATTCAATTTTGACAGAATTTGAGGTAAATGTTTGAAGTAGTGATATTCTGGAGAATGAACTGGCTATGTAATACATTAAAAGAACACATTCAATCCATTTTTTTTTTCAGGTTATATTTCTTGTAGCTTACACTTCAATGGAATGATAGTAATCGAACTATGTTTTGTACTCATGTTCACTTAATGATAATACTTATCCATATTTGTCAATGACAAACAATGTGAGGGCAACCTGTTGAATGATAACTGAAGTCACGTCTCAGTAAGATAATAAATTCTTAAGTACATGTAGTAATTTATTGGTACTGTATTTCATTGCAGACAGAATCATAATAGATCAAGGATAAATGGAAGCTGGTAGGTCTAAGAACAAATAATGGCTTATGAACCCACATCTTTTATGCTTTTATGTTACCATTCACTTCCATTGGTAAGTGCTTCATTAACAATGATGGCCTATGTGTTCCCTAATCATATAAAACTGTTTTTCCTGCACTGTTTCAATACAACGAACCAACAAGTGACATTTCTTAGGGGGTCAATCCCCCCCCCCAAAAAAAAAAAAAAAATCATCATCAATGTGCTGCAACCAATTACATATAACAGTGGATTTAACAATCACACCCATTTTTCCAATGTGATGGATATCAATAGCTTTCACATCACATCTTTTTGAATAGCAATGCAAAGTTAAGTTGTAGAAAATCATGCCAAACTTCACCTGAAATCAAACCCAGTTTTAGTTTAAGCAGTACACACATTTCATGATATGCATAATGAGGAAAATGACAAATATACCTGTGTGAGTATACTTCATCATGGGTACGGAAATAGGCATTGAAGCTCTCTTCTCAAGCTTGTGTTTTTGACAGAGAATCAAATTAAAAGTAATAAGTTGAGAAATCATGTTTATTCACACCCTATAAACCTGGTCTCTGTTTGTTTTTTCCTTTTACAATTGCACAATGCATCTTTCAAAAGCTTTCTATGATTATTCAGCTTCATGGTACTTCCTAATGGTAAACCACATGTTCTTAGTAATGACTAAAAGCATTGAATATCTCCTATTCTTTTACTTTTTTTCAATACAGTACATAACATTTAGCGCTGTTCCTACAAATCAAAATTCCAGTCAGTCGTGCAATATTTGGGCCGTAAATCTTTCACCATCCCACTGCGGAAATTAAACGTTGCCAACTGCCACGAAGTCTTCGCAGCCGCCACTTCTGAGTGCATCGGCTCATTGGAACAGTGCACTGGCTACTGCTCATCCCTTGCACCCCGTCCAAATTGGCAACATACTGTCCGTATGTCGTCTGTGGCAGCGGAGGAGCTGTCGAAGACACTGGGTAACATGTAACATTAGACCCCCCATACACAGGGCTTCCTCAGCGTTCCCGGCTGCGTGCAGTGCTGGGTGTGCTCGAGACACGGGACGCCATTTCGTTTGCGAGGGAGATACAGCTGAGCATGCATTATGCAAATGCACGTAATAACTTTGGCGGACGTTCTCTCACGTTGGGAGAGAGAAGAGAGGAGAAAGAGAGAGATGGAGAGAGAGAGAAGAGAGGTCTCACGCATATATGTTCCGTCGTCTTGCTGTCTGTATGTGTGTGTGTGTGTGTGTGTGTGTGTTTGTATTTGTATGTATGTGTGACTGTATGTGTGATGTACATGTATGTGTGCATGAGAGCATGTGCGTGCATGAGTCTGTGTCTGTGTGTGAGTGTGTGAATGTGTTTTAGTGTAACGGTGTTAATGTCAGTGTGTCAGGATATCAGAGTAGGAGTGAATTCACGTTCTAAGTAATGTGCAAGTATGTAACAATGACTGTGCTATCACGCTTAGTCTCCTTTTTTGTAATTTTTCTCTTCCTCCTTTGTCACACGGGTTCCTACTGGCATTTAAAATTACTCAGAATGCAGACTTCATATTTTGAGAGTACAGTTTGAAGGAGATGCTGTTCTAGCTATTTATACAGCGCCTCAAAACTTGCACTTGACAACATGATAATAATGATCATGAAGTGATAAGCATAAAAACAGTGTGAACAGACTTGATTTGAAATAATAAAGCAATAATGACAGCAATCATTCTAAATTATTATCATCACCATCAAAAGAGTTAAACTAAAGAGTTAACCTTGTAATAAGAATATAGATAATCACAATAGTCCATGTATTTAAAGCAGCTTTCATTTTTAAAAGAACATTATGTGACACTTTTGGTTTATGCACCCCTGGCATACTCTTTCTCCCCCCTTCCCCTCACCCCCTCCTGCCCCCCCCCCCCCAATCTTTCTCTCTTCCATCTTCCCATGCCTCTAGTCCTCATTCCATCTTCCATTTCAAGACATGCTATGACCAATCTTTCTACACTGAACCCACTTGACTCACATGCTGCATTTCTACCCATCACCTGTCAATCTAAAGCACTGCGCTCCTCATCCGTGTAAGGATTGATCTCTGACTCTTGACAACAATGATTATTTCATCTGTCGACGCTCTATTCAGTCCCTGCATTGAATCTACCTCACGCAAAATTAATATAGTCCCTTCCTTATCACCTGCCTATCTTGCTTGACCAATGCGCTATTCATCCATATAGCAATCAAATTCCATCTCTCAGAAGGTTCATCTGTCAATACGTGCATTTTGTGATGGAAATTTCTTCAATGTCTGCAGCTTTCTCCTTTCTTTTCTTTTTTCTTTTTTTTTTGGGGGGGGGGTCTTATACATGAACAAGAAGTATGACGACAATTTTCTGTATTTTCATAATGGATGTGCGGACTGACAGTCTGCATGTACAAGTGTGTATGCTTGGGTATGCACATTTCTATTAAAACACTCATATTGCATGTGTGTCCGCCAGACTAGCTGTATGTTTGTATGTATCATGTGTACGTACTGTAGTCTGTCTGTATGCACATACATAATACACAAATGTGTATGTCTGCCGTTGAGTGTTCCTTGAGCATATGCTGCACGCTTTCCCGTGGTCCGACGGTACATACAGATGATTGAACTAGAGCACAATGCCGAGTATGATATTTCACATTTTTAAAAAGACGGCGCATCGTTGCGATATTCATGGGGGGGCCCTGGATTCCATCCGATGCACTTTGCTCTTTTCAGTGTGCCCAAAAAATAAAATTGGATGCAGGGGAAATGACAACCAAGCGCTCTATCATGGCATGTCCTCCACCGAAGAGGAGTGGTCATATCAAATAATTTCATTGTACATGCAACATTTTCTGCTGAGCTGAGGAAATGCCAAAAAATGCCTGAACACACATGACAACAATAAAGTAATAACAACAAAAACAACAATACTGATGATCATAACAAAAATAGAATGGTAATGATGATAAACTCTCGAATGATAAACTAGATACTGATGATAACAATATAATGATGATTTAAAAAAAAATAATAATAATAATGATAATGACAATAATACTTGCAACGATTTAATTTCAAGTCCCACTTTGCCTTTCCTTTTTCTTCAACTCTAGATTATCCTTTCACTTCGCAGTCACATGCGTGAGACGAAGTGAATATAACATAGATTTGTGGAGCGTCGAGGGCTGAGATACTTACGCTAAAGAGGTCCGGTTTGGCTTCTTGATTCGTCAGCTTTTGTCTCACGTTTTCTACTGCCTCCTTGGAGAATTGCTGCACAGGGAAGTAAGCAAGACAGAAGAAGGGGGTGATCATTCATGTGAAGGATCAGATTCCACCAATACAACAATCATTTCATCGGCAGCAGTGCATCAAACATCATCAGGTGGTAGCATCAGAGTTTCTTGATTTCATACTTGAATGCCTCATGTACAGAAAAAAAGCAACATGGGAGCCGACAGGTAAATAATTTCTACTTGAGACAGAGCTTACATATCATCGCTGGGGTGACAAGACCTCGTATCTACAAAATGTCAAATGTTCAGGAGAGCCAAAAAACATGGCGGCCAAAGCGCTATAGCGAATGGGATAGCCTTTCCTTTGACATGCCGTGGTGGCTTCATTTTTGGAGTAAGACAGTTAGGATTTGGACAGGACCTCACTTAACCCATTATTTGACTATTAATCCAAAAAAGTCATTTTCACCAAAATTGCAGATACAAGGTCTTGTCACCCCGGCAACGATATGATGTGTATGACAAATGTATACTTTTGGTGTTTTAAGAGCAGAAACATAGCTTTAAATAACAATTCATCATAACAACACAGCAGTTGAAAGCACTAGGGTTTAAAGGTGGCTCAAAAATGCATTCAGCATTTCATGAAAGCATGCAGATCTTCATAAGATGTGGACTTCTCATACAGCTTGACTTGACACTGGATATACAATACACTGTAACATCAAATGTAAGCACCAGATAAAATTGTTGGAAAACTGAGATGATAAGCCAAGGAAAGTTACCTAATCAAAGTATTTTAGAAGCATGAGGCAACTAATATCTTTATAAACTCGCTATTAATGCCGAAATTTTGACCGATACAAGATAAAAGGATGGCCCTGTATTGTTTTTTTAAATCACCCTCTTACATGGGAAAAAGCAAATGGTTTCTCACATGGCACGGCTGTAAAATACCAAGGATTTCAACATAATTTTACACCTCTGCAGACAGAGAATACCCTCATTATTTTCCACCAAGTTTAAGCTATAACTCAACCCTGAGATAATGGCATAACATGGAAAAAGAACATGACAGCAAATCTCTACATTGGCAACATATGACAGATTGAAAAAGAGGTCTGTGTGTGATTGCTTTTGTTTCTATATACATGTACTATACCCTACCAGGGGTAAGATGGGAGTTTGCTGTATGCATTTGCTAGCAGCCATTAACATCCCTCCACTCTTCAGCCCATCAACATCTTCATAATAAATTCAGCCTTTTCCCAGACTTTTTTGCTTCAATTGTGTCCTGAGCAGCATTAATTTTTCAGAACTGAGAGTGTACGCTTTCTCGTTTTAACGACTCTAAACCTCAAATATTTAATAGTACTATATAATAGACCCCTTTTACAAGAGTCGCTCCTGAACGTCCAGGTATGAAAGAGAATCTTTGTGCACCAGGGATATCTTTCTTGTGGGCACGATGTTCTGTTCCCGTAAATGGCCCCTTTCGTCTCGATGGCAATGCGCTACACTGTAGAGCTGTCACTGCACTAACACACTGGATAAGGAAGACAGCCTTGATAGAGAACGTAGCGAGAGCAGGAGAGGGGCAAGTGGTAAATGTGCAAGGTGTTTTTTCATCGGCCTCTCACACGGCCGACACTGTGAAGATGCACTGGCACCTTGGTGGATGGGTTGAGTCGATGCACACTTTTGTAAACCGTGTGAAAGTAGTGAGGTTTGTAACAGTGTGAAAGTGAGGGGGGTGGAGGTTGGGATGGGGGCATTCATGATACAACCAACAATGCAGTTTTTAAGGTGGACAGGCAGCTTAGAAGTTGTGAATTGAAGGGGTCGCAGGTCTGAACTGGCTACCACAGACCCGCACGCTAACCACCACCTAGCTAGTAAACACAACACCATTAGTCTTTACGATATGCAGGCAGAGATAAACAAAACAAAATAGATTCTCTGCAATTTTAAATGTTATCTCTAGCGTTTATAAATACCGACTTATGTTATCTTTGACTTATCTATAACCCCTGTCAAAGAGAAATAAAAAGACTCTCTAAATTAGAGCTCCTGCATCATAATCTGCATTCTAAAAACTTCATCATTCTTTGGTCTGAAAATACACCTATACTCCCCCCCCCCACACACACACACACACACACACTTACAAAAAAAAGAAAATAAATTAAGTTTATTCATTTGTTTATTCATTTTCCATCTGAGAAGATGGCTGGATAGCCCATATTCAGCTATGCTAAGCTGTACTATAAAGACAACTCTTTTTCATTTGAGGGTCTTCCCTTCTATCAACTCTTGCTTCCATAGAGGTGAGAAGAAAACAATAACAGTAAACAAGAGTTGATAGCATGAACAGTTGCTACAAAATTACAGTGTATGACCATTTTTTTTTTTTACTAGATCAAAATTTCTGCATTATGTGTGTTCTCATGCATCTCTGAAGTTGATCTAATGTACAGTACAACACAACCTTTAAGTGGGAAAACCATCTAATAAAACATAAATGATCATTTAAAGGAAATACATTCCTTTCGCTGTTTCAGTCAGAAGTTCATCGAAGAAAAAAAAATGCTCTTAGCAATAAAATGCTAAATATTGGTAAACTGAACAGCGATGAAAGTTGGTTGAAAAGTCCTTCAAGTATGCTATGATCATTTTATAATTCATTTCTTGGTTATTTGGTATCTCTGTTGCCAATGAAAACCATTGTAGTATGAAATATAATCCCGATGGAATCCAATTTTCTTTGCTCATTTTTCATTCAGAATACAAACCTCAACAGAAAATGTATCCTCTTAATCTCCCATAAGAAGCTCACAACAAAGATAAGCATACACGTATGGTATTATAAAATTTGATATGAAATGTCACAAATCAAAAAGAAAAACAAACAAGAATAGACTTGACAGGGGAAAATTCATGTAAGACAAACACTGAGAGCACACATGTCAAATATCATGCAAAAATTTACAACTCTTGCATCTCTAATCCAAATTTAAAGAAAAATTGTCTATACATAAATATTTTTCTCCCTGTTATGTCCATACGCCTCAACTGCAATACAAAAAAAAAAAAAAAAAAGAGAAAAAAACCACCACCACACACACGCTTCATGAAGATAAGACGTCAAACAGAAAGACGGGGCAAGGCTGTCCTTTCAAATAGCCACTGGTAAACTTGCAATCCTTGTGTCTCTTTTATTTGTCTACCTGAGAAGATGAAAACTGAACGACTCTGACCATCATTGTCACCTGGGTGTGGTGCATACGTCGCACTGAATGTGACGTGAGTGCAGGATGTGACATTTCCACTAAAGCCTATTTTCTTCTCAAGGCACAAAATGGTGCACACCCACAGTGGATGCAACATGCCTTCTGTAAACTTGGCGACATCAAAAAGTGCAAGGTTTACAGAAATGTGATGCATCCATGTACCATTCTCTGCCTTTTAGCTCCATGTACAAATTACCACCTTAATTCCTAACTCTTTCCATTACATCTCATTACACTTAAAAGGCATTATTTACCATTTGCGCATGAAACAAAACCCCAGCTTTAATTCTTCAAAATAGTTCAAAAATGTGAGTTAGGGATAGAAATAATCAATGTAAAAATGTTAATCAGTATAATCAATGTTAAATATTGTTAGATATTAATAAAAGTGAACAATATTTATAATAAAATTGTTTCTACAATGAACCGTCTACAGCTATGGTTTATTGAGAAAAATAGTGATATCTCCTTATATTTTAGGCTTTATTGCAAAATTTCTATAATATTATGGTAGGATGTTTTGTGGTTTAGTAATGGCTATGGAGAATGTTAACATTTCATTAAAAACATGAAGATTTATGAAATTCTTCTCATACATAAACATTTTTCTTATGCATTACATCCATATTTTACTCTGACATAATCTGTTACAATATTCCAAAGGGTGCAACACATAGCATTACAGACAACTTCAAAAACTTTGTAAATTTAATCTAGATAGTCTGATTTTCCTCAAACTATCATCATGTATGTTACTTTCATCTCTCTATAGTCATTAAATCCTCATACAATTTGTGTGTGTGGGAGAGAGGTTGTTTGTCTGTTATTGTTTGTTTCTTGGGGGAGACAAAAACTTAATAAATTTTATTCAGATAATCTGATTTTTCTCAAGCTATCATCACATGTTACTCTCATCTCTCTACAGTCATTGAATCCTCAAACAATTTGTGTGTGTGTGTGTGTGTGTGTGTGTGTGAGAGAGAGAGAGGGGGGGGGGGTTTGTTTGTTTGTTTGTTTCTTGGGGGGAGATCCTGCCTAGATCTTGTAGAGATTTTGTATACTCACATGTGTACATGATAGGACCTCTTTCATGATGTAGTTATCGAAGATTCTCCTCGCCTCTTCTAGTCTGTCGTCGAGGGTGTCCCTTTTTTCATAGTCTTTGATCTGCAGGAACGAGGGAAAATGAGGGTCGATGAGTTTGTGTCTGATTTTTTAGAAATATCATCAAACTCATCACTCATCACGTACAAATGACATCTCAGACATATACAGTAAAACCAGAAACACTCGCAGCATGAAACTTTTGAGAATTGAAGCTGACAGTCTTTTTAGCGGCATGAAACTTTCACAAATTGCCGACCATTATGGTGTTATGCATTCATTGTATTGCATCTAGACAAAACCTTTTTGCATCTATCTCACTTTTGTGAATCACGGCTCCTTGCAAATTAAGTTCCATGCAGATGGAAATTCCAGACTTTACAGTACTTTAATATTTCATGAAGTATAGAAGTGTCAAGTTGAAGTTTCACAATACTCTCATACAATTGAGAATTAACAACTTGTTTCTTCATGCAATTTTTCTCAAAGTTAACATTTCAAGCATGCTTTGCTTAAATTTATCAAGAAGAACCATTTGATCTTCATTTATTTCTAGAATTAAAACAGAGAACAAAAGGGAGACATCAGCAGAAATCCAGCTGGAAAAAAAAAAGAAGAAGAAAACATTCCACAGCAAAGACACATGGAGACACATGGTGTCTTTGCTGCAATGAAAAATTATTTGGGATACTGGGTACCATTATCAGGGACATACACATACATGTACACTTGTATTTAGACAGCAACAGCAACAGACCTGTACAGTGCTCTTACTACTCAATGTACTACCATGGTGGTATATGATTGCCATAGTTGTCGGAGTTAGGGACATTATATATATATATATAATTTCTTTTTGCTTTTAACAACAACAAAAAAACACACACCAAACATTAATAAAGTACAACATTTCAATCCACAGACAGATATCAATGTGCATGGGACTAACCAGAATAACCAGATAAGATTAGACTAGAGATAAATTTTGAATTTACTCTGAATAGAGAGAAAAAAAAAGAAAAAAAAAAGGTTTTCACTTCTATAATACTTCTATGACTGCTTTCTCATGATGCGTCATCTCAACTTAATCAATGAATTCACTTTCAGAATGGAAAGAGTTTTCTCGACTCTCCTGGAGAATGTGGCATTACGTATTAATATCCACGACAAGACTCCTGGTACATTTCAAGACTTCCAGTGGTTCAACATTTCAAGAACAGAATCCATGAATAGCATTAATGACTTTCAAACTTTGCTTCTCCCTTTTGGGCAACCCTACACCCTTTCCAGGCCTTCTCACACCTCACAGGCCACCTCATACCTCATAGACCTGCATGTCAGGTTGGTTCATATACATAATTTTCATAGAAAAAAAAAAGGGGGGGCAAGAATTGTTGATGAGTTTGCAATGGTACATCTCGCTACTAGAGTCATGTGACTCATACAGAATTTCTGAGCTAGATGTACATGAGAAATCTCTTGTCAGTCATGTATTAAAGGGACTGTACAGTAGTGGTTGAGGTGGGGATTCATGTTTTGAACATTCCTATGTGAGATAATGAGAAATCTCTTATGAAATATGAAAGAGCATGTAATTTTAAGAAGGATTCAACATTTACTTGATGAAAATTGGTTTTCAAATGGCTGAGATATCCAAAAAGTGATAATGATAAAAGACGACAGGCCACGCCTTTTATTAGGATCTCTTTGTTTCACCTTGTTTTTGGATATGTCAGCCATTTCAAAATCGATTTTCATCAAATAAACTTTTGATACCCCTTAGAACTGCATGCTCTTTGACATCTCATAGAGTGGTTTCTGAATATCTCGCAAAACGTTTAAAGCTAAATCCTCACCTCGACCAGAACTGTACACACCCTTTAAGCACATGGGTGCTACACCACTAAAACAGTGATAGATTCATGACAAGCGGCACAACCCAGTGGTACTAGTGAACTACACTGCCAGTTGTCACGATGTTTGAGTTTATAGAGTGCTATGGAAAGTGACAGAGTACAATGAACTTTCTAAAACAGATAGTGGACTTTCATATGACACCCAATGTGGGGACTATAATTCCATAAAGTTACAGTTAGGTGCAGCTCTTCAATGTCTTTTTTCATTTAAACAACTAGATCAAGGGACTAAGAATGAAATCAAATGATATTGGAAACTGGTTACGAATGTCTTCAAAGACTGGCAAAATAGGCAGCACATACTGTTTAGACCCCTGAACCTCAGAGCAAAATTTAGTTCACTGCTGTAATCATCTCAATGAAAGTGATGCTAAATCTTATATTCTCACCCAGATTTTCTAATTGAAATTATGCTGTATTGATTTGCCCTATAGGCTAATATCCTGCACAGAGGGGAGAAAACTGACATCCATATAAATAACCTAGCAAAACATCATTTGATAAGTGCAATATGTCACAACAAGCTTAATAATCTTGTAACAATTCACACTTTTTCACAAAATTAAAAAAAAAAGAATGTGCTGCAGACTCACAGTGAAAACAATATAATTCTCACAAGGACAATATCTTGGAGGAGAAAGTGGGTGAAGTCTTTTCAAAACTCAACTAGAAACAAAATTATCACAGTTAAGACAGTGCTTATGACAGTGCCAAAAATGTAACATTACCGGTAATTAAAATGACATTAACAGTTAGACATTAAATAGGCTTGATTTTCTTCATTTGATTTATTGTGTGATAGGGCTTGATTAGGCCTAATTGACTTCCCATAGGCCATCATTGTGTTAAGAGTCTCACATCCTTCATCTCCAAAGCATCTAAACTCATTCCATTAACCAGCAGTATCAAATTTCATTGAGACGCTTCAAGCCAACCTCATACTTTCGTTATTTTCCTAGTGATAGCCTAAGAAACAATTCAGTGAGCTTCAAATGCCGATTAATGGTCATGGAAACATACCGATTAATATGACTTTTATTCATCATTATCATTTATTTACTAATCCTAATATATATCTGATGAATCAAATAATGTAGATCCATATTTTCGACATCGTTGTCTGAATTTATCATGCCTATGTATTATACAGTTAAAGTTCGATATTGTATCATTCTTTGAAAATGTCGAAAGGCAAAGTTTGCAAACACGAAAACAAAATACAGATCTTGCCTTTCCTAATATTTTCAATGTTTTTCTCAAACTGCCCCTCCTAGTAGGCCTACATGTTTCTGTGACTATGTGACTGTACACATTTGGGAAACAATTCTAAAATATTTTTTCGGAAAATCAGAAATTATTTGAAGAAAAATATGGCTGCATGTCACAAATGTACACTAGTAGTTATGTACATGTATGATGTTGTGACTGTATGCATGGTTGTTTTAATGTGTATGTGCACAGGTGGACCAGATTAATGGAGAACATTCTATATGATATAGATATACATTGTAGTACATACAAGCTGACCAGATCAGTGGAGAATTATCTAGGTGGTATACAATGTAACTACAGTACATGCATGTGACAGGAAATACATTATAGCTCACTCAATCTAAAATGATTTCACCCATTCCAGAATGTTCTGGGAAGTGCTTACATATTTGGCTGAGTGAGGCACTGTCCCTGTGGCCCAATGTGATTGGTAGTTAATTTTGGCAATGATGTTATGCACATAGTTAGGCAGTGAGTCATCCAGGATTCCTGGAACTTGGACTTGCTAGAATATTCAAGTGTGTAGCCCCAGGTTGGAGAAAATTACAGAATGTACTAGAAAGGGGTGAATGGATAGTATATAAGCCGGAGAAATTCTGCAGTAGGCAGAGTACCTAACACCACTGCTCTTGAGAGTTACGTCACTTCTGGCTCTGAAGCGACTTGTTATAGTCAGTCCTGTGTTACCTGCTGACCTGCTATACAAACTGTGTTTGTGGAGATAAGGCCTGGGAGACATTTTGCCTGCAGAGAATTAATTTGCCTTCATTGGAGATAGACTCCATATTTTAATGCCAACGGACATTGCTACGGCAAAGCTGTGACAGCTGGATTCCTAGCTGGACAATATAAAGTGAATCACCATTCAACGCCTCGACTGGACGTGGTCGTTATAACGTTGGATTCTGCACATTTCGCTGTGAACATTATGCTGTGGACATATATCGTGGATTTTACCCCGGATCTATAACGTGGATTATTGCAACCAGTGCCTCTGGATTTACGTCGGAGGAATCATTCATTAGTGCATCAAGGATCATTCATTTGTGCATCAAACATCGCATCTGGACACTTCAAGGACTGTGATTTAAGATTTAGCTGTAATGCATGTAAGTGATTCCATTACCGATTTATAATTGTTTTATTGATCATTATTGTACTGATGTGAAAACCGATTATGAGTCTGTACCCACAATACAATTCAATTCAATTCAATTCAATTCGTTTATTCATCTCATTTTCGGTTAAAACAATACAACAGTATTGGATTTTACAATACACGAAAGGATAATCAATCATTTACATATAACAGTGAAAATGAAAAAAGAGAACTTGAGAAAAGCCAAAAAGGCCTTGTGAAGTAAGTTCCCTTACGATTATGCACAAAACAATTGATTTTTAAGGTACAAAGTGTAGACATGGACAGAAAACCAACAAATACAACAAAACATAACATAACAAAACAAAACAAAAACATAAGACAAATGATATGATAGATTGACTATGACTATGTGTGATTTGCTAGAAGGTATATTTTCAAAAATTTCTTAAAAGAGGACAGGCTATTGCGTGAACAAATATCTCTAGGAATCGAATACCAGATTAACGGAAATTGGTGACGTACAGAGTTTGAAACCAGATTTGTTTTTACTACCCACCTATGAAATCTATTGCAATTTCGTGTATTGTATTTATGAATTTCATTATTAGTTGAAAACATACATGAAATATTATGAGGTAACATATCTTTGAAATAATAAAATCCCAAAACAGCGGTATTATAAGTATACAAATCAAATATATTCAAAGTATTAAATTTACGAAAAAGAGGAGCCGAATGAGCAAAATAATGACTACCAGAGCATATTCGTAATGCTTTTTTCTGCAATTTATGTAAAACTTCTATCTTGGCTTTATTATATTTGCCCCATACAGATACACAATAATTAAGATACGGAAGCATAAATGTATTATACAGCAAAAAAAGTGCAAACTCTGGAAGAATATTTTTCAATCTATATAATATACCTACACATTTAGATACCTTATTTGCTACATTCGTTATATGTACATCCCAATGCATATTACTCTGAATATAAACACCAAGAAAATTTACCGAATCAACTTTCTTTAGAGGAACAGAATCAATAGAACATAACACATCATCAAAAATATATTTATCATCACAAACATTACAGTGAAATATAACATAATTTGTCTTAACAAAATTAACAATTAATTTATTTACTTTAAACCAATTACTAACTTTATCTAACTCCTGATTAACTTTAATCTCAATATCAATCAAACTTGGATGAGTATAAAACAAAGTAGTATCATCAGCATACATCACATACTTAAACATAGTAGAACTTTGAACAATATCATTAATATAAATCAGAAACAATAAAGGACCTAAAATAGAACCTTGCGGAACACCCCGGGTTATTAATGAATAATTTGAGGAACAATTCTTAAATGATGTATATTGAAATCTATCAGACAAATAATTTTTAAACCAGAGTAAAGGTGTCCCACGTACCCCATAATGTTCTAACTTATATAAAAGAATAGTATGATCAACAACATCAAATGCTTTTGACAAATCCATAAATATTCCAATAGCATATTTGTTAAGGGTTAGAGCAGAAATAATCTTATCTTGTAAATCTATAACAGCATGAGTGGTTGAATGATTTCGTCTGAAGCCATATTGACAATTAGAAAGTATATCAAATTTTGTTAGAAAAGAATACAGACGGATATATATACACTTTTCAAGTAGTTTTGATATGACAGGGAGAACTGATATAGGTCTATAGTTTTGTAATAAATGCGGGTCATCTTTCTTGTATATTGGAATAATTTTTGCAATTTTCAATTTTGTTGGGACATCACCAGAACTTAAAGACAAATTAAATATATAAACAAGAGGTTTAACAATAGAAAATATTATCTGTTTCAAAATATTGCAACTTAGATTATCAAAACCACAAGAATACATTGTTTTTAAAGCATTACAAATTTCCAAGAGTTCACTCTCTGTGGTAGGGTTAAAAAATAAAGAATGGAAAAAATCACTTTGGAGATAATCTTTAAAATGCATATCAGAATTAGGTTTTGATAAAGATGATAATGTTTCATTACAAATATTTGTGAAATATGAATTAAAATTGTTTGCAATCATTTGAGAACCTGTTATTTTTTCTTCATTTCTTATAAAAAATGTTGGCATTTCATTTGGTGATTTATTAAGCAGTGAATTTATAACAGACCAAGTTTTATTCACATTATTTCTATTTTCATTTAATTTATTACAATAAATTTTTTTCTTGGCGTGTCGTAATATATTATTAACTTTATTCCTATAGTCTTTATATTTCTTTTCATTTGTTAAAGATCTATCACATAAAAATTTCTTATATAATTTATGCTTCTTATTTATACACCGAAGATGAAAAGGAGTTATCCACGGTTTGCGAATCTTTTTCTTTTTTACTTTCATTAAGGGAAATATATCATCATATAAAAGATTCAATTTCGCAATGAGTATATCATATGCTGCAGTTGCATTGGAAGTATCATATACTGCTGACCAATCTGCACTAATCAGTTTCTCATTCAATAAACAAATTCCTTCATCTGTTATTTTACGGGAATAATTCTGATTAATGTTTTTATTTTTCCTTATCTTATTCAACATTAGAAATATAGGTAAATGGTCTGTAATATCATTACTAAATGTACCAAAACATAATTGACAATTCATAACATTTGTGAAAAAATTATCCAAAAGAGTTGCACTGTTTAAAGTAACGCGAGTTGCACTCTTTATAAGGGGTTCAAACCCAAATGAAAAATTAGCAATTAAGAACTTATAAGCATCTTGATTTTCTGTGTACTTAAGGAGGTCTACGTTAAAATCACCTGTTATAAATATATTTCTATGTTCCTTCGTTACAGTACAGAGGGCTTCAGAATAAAATTCTATGAAATCGTCAACATTTGAGTCCGGTTTTCTATAAATGACACCAACAGTGTACTTGGAGTTATCATGTACAAAATCAATAAACAAATACTCACAAATACCTTTATCAATTTCACTTGAAAACAAAATATCCGATCGAATTTGAAAAAATATATCATTCTTTATAAAGAGACCAACACCTCCTCCACGACCAAAAACTCTATCTGAATGAATGAAAGTATAACCGGGTAAATTAAATGGAATCACAGGGTCTTTACATATCCATGTTTCTGATATTGCGATTATACTAAAAGAGTGCTTCAGTGAGGACAAAAATATGGATATATCTTCATAATTCTTGGGGAGACTACGGGCATTAAAATGAATCATACTAAGTTCTGAGATATATTTGCAATGCACATTAAATTCATCAGAGGTAAAACAATTAAATGAACTGTGGGTATTAAACAAGTGAAAATCAGGATCGATGCTGGTGAATGGATTATTCATGTCGCAAAAGATTGAGTTGGTATATCTCCAATGAGCGGAAATAAACATACGACAGCATTGTTGTTCTGGCAATAAACTGAAAAAGCATAGTATTGATACACTTTACGTTATATACCGATTCAAGAATCATAACACAAACAACACATCTACCTTCCTCAACGTGAACAAACATGGAAGAAAACACACACATAAAAAAGGAAATCATACAAAAGAAATCTTACAGAAAAAAAATAGGAGAGCGAGTGAAACGTGCAAAGAGAGATGTTGGAGTCAGTACACATTTTGAAATTATTAACTCTGTAATCCATATCCATTTAAATTTTCAAAAGTAATACCTATATGTTATTATAAAAGAGCTTTTATCTTGTGTAGATATACATCATGTGTGTTCAGTTTCAACAGGCTGACTGGTCTTCAGTTCAAGAGACAGGTAAGTATAGCAGGTAAGTTATAGGTAGCTTAAGTCTTCAGTGCAGTTGATGATTTTCTTCCTTGTTTTCTGGCCATTCCCATGCAGTATGACGAAGATGCGTCCATCCACAGACCATGCAGCCTGAACCTTCACATGTTGCTGTGCCGCCTTCAGGAGTTTGCTGTTGTACTCGGTGAGGTCTTCCTGTATTCCCATGCCGGTACTCTTCAGCGACTTCCTTTTTGTGATCAGCATCTGACGATACCTGTAGCTCGTGAGCTTCACGATGACAGGCCGTGGAGGAGCGGGTCCACCCGAATCCTTGGGATTCCTCTGCTTTCCGATCCGGTGGCTGCGATCTATGTGATGTGGTTGGAGATCAACATTGAGTTTTTCCCTCGCCATCTGACACACTAGGGAGTCAGTGTCTTCGTGCGGGCTCTCCTTGATTCCATAGACCCTCACGCAGTTCCGACGGGAGTACTGCTCCTGCTTGTTGAGATCAAAGGAGAGTTTCCTGGTGTTGTTAGCGCTGGACTGCAGTTGAGTCTCAAGCTTTTTTACCTGCTGTTGGGCAGCATCGAGCTTGCACTGGATGTCATGAATGACGCCATCTTGTTTTTCAATGTTTGACCTCAATTCAGCCAGTCTGGTATCAATAGCACTTGACACCAAGCCAGCAACAGCATTCAGGAACTCGTCATCCTCAAGTAGTTCCCTAATCAGCTTTTTGTTCCTGGCAGTCATGTTCAGTGGTCTCTGTCAGCAGTCCAGAAAAGTCTATTTTGTTTGGAGTTTAGCAACCTATAGCCCAGCTCCAGGCTAAAACTCAGAGTGAATGGGGATTACCTGTTTAGCGACAAACTGCAAACAAAGGGCTACTTAGGCCATTGACCCGATGTCGTGTGCAGGCTAATAATGACCAATGTATTACACGTAGGCAAAAGCAACCAGTTTCACAGTCAAGTCCAGAGGTACACAGAAAAATGTGTTTGGGACTGAGCTATCCTCGGGCTACCAGAGATATACTCACAGTTCAGATTTCAGCATCACAAATTCAGGTACTATAAACACACAAACTGGTGTACATGACTCCCAAGTAGATCCTTGTTGTGTTATTCCATGATAACTGTAGTCAAGTGTTCACAAGAGACAGTAGATGTCAGCAAATTGGAGTCAAATTACACAATTTATACCACCTTCGTGTTGCTCTCTCGTGTTGCTATATGCTAAATCACTGTTAATAAACCGCCTGCTAAATCACTGTTAATAAACCGCCTGAACATTAGTTGATTGTTTCTTATGTGCGATCATTTTCAGGGTGATTCTGGTCGTAACATTGCATCATTCACTAAGAATTCAGCACCTCAGTGTCAGAATACAATTATTTTATGTTGCCAATTTGCAATGGCAAGGTGTGATTTACTAAACCCTGATACAGGAGACTCCTGTATAATGACGTCCTTGGGACTGGGAGTTTTCTTTTGTTATATCAAAATTTTGTTTTGGCTGAACAAATAAATATACAAAATTAGGTACTTCATAATTTGGGCCCAGAATTTTTACTGAGCTGTAACAAATGTTGTTATACCTGTATTCATTATAATGGGACTGCACTGCATTAGAATGTAAAATATTGATGTGTTTTATATATATGCATATAACCATGTCATAACCCGTTGAAGACGAGTCCCGAGTATACACGGACAGGTGTCTATGAGAAATCTGTGTTGTATCAAAATCAAACCGTCCTCAATGGGTTAACATTATAAGCCATCCTTCCTTTTCTTGGACTGAGGTATGTGCAATAGATTATGATCCAAGTTCTACATCAAAGTCTGGTATAGTCTCTGAATCAGAGAACTTTCATCTTCAGCTCATCATGATTATTTTTTCCTCTTTTAGGGTTATTTGATTATGTCTTGTTTTCATTTGTGAATTGCCTGTATAAAGCTGTGCAACAAGTCAGGTCAACAGTTGCCGCAGGCACAGTTGCTTCCACCCAGCTTCATCTGAATTAGAAACGCACCACTGAAGTTTACACATCTATTACGTGTGTACCTTGGCCAACACATGTTGATTGAAGTTTGCAGCCACCATAGACTCTCCCCACCTAAGCAAGAGGCAAACAAGTTTGGACCGCAAACCCACACACCTTATTTCTCCTTACGACACGACTGCCGATCTGAAATAAATCACCAATACCCGCGTGGCTCATTTTAGATGTGCTCGGTGGTGCGCGCAGTCCAAAAATAGTTTTTTTCGCATTGTGCGATTCCAACTCTCTTCCCGTGGACGCAACAAAAAGAAAAAAAAAATCCCGACCCTGTCACACGAGCATGACAATTAGCAAACCCTTCTCCTGGGAAACGCCCTCCAAACCTCCATTCCGGAATAATTCTACCCGAAGGCCATTAGGTAATGAACATGGTAGCAGTCCGCGTTGTGTCGAGCCTTCGACTCTTTCCTTCAATCTAATAACATGCCCAAGTCTCTGGCCATGTAAATTGCGTTTGCCCATCTAGGGAATGGCAAGAAAGATTTCTTCTTTTTTTTTCTTTTTCTCACTCTTCTTTTTTATTCGGCTGTGAGCACCGAGACAGTACCTCTAAAGATCAAGTAATCAAGCTTGATTCTGGGCACAGTGCCACTTTGTCTAATATTTTTTCATTACGAAGGAAAAGGAATAAGTACCTGGGAAATGGGCTGGCCAAAACTGAACAAGAGGAAACCATGGGAACAGTCGAATTTAACTCAAGGAAGATGCTCGAAATGCATTGTTTTGATTTACTCGAACAAAAGACTGGTATGTATGCTGGATTAAGCTCTTCTTCCTGCTTTTGCATCAATAAGTTAATGTCAGTTTACCATGATGCCAAGGTATTGTATTATTTATTGTAAATGTTTGTATCAACTGAATAATTCATCATGGCCAGTGTTGATGATTACAGGGATGCAGATATACATTGTACACATACATCTGAAGGCAGCATCATACCCTTAAAATAAAAATAGATGGACTGAATCAAATACAATTGCATAGATATTGTATATTTCTTTTAACAAATAAATGTCATATATGATATATTTTCTTGAATGAAATGTAACATGAACAGTCACACATCTCACTGAGCACAAGTAAACACAGTTTTGCAACAAGGGAGTGAGCAAAAAGTCATTTAGTTTAGTCATTTAACTAATTTCCAGTAGAATCTTTCAAACAACATTTAACAAATCAGATCTTGAAGAATCTATCCCATACATACATACATACATACATACATATATACATACATGTATACAAACATACATATACTTGTAAAGGCCCTTCCAGAAGGACCAGTGTGTTCCACTGGCTTTTCTAATCATGGGTAACCTGAAGAGCTTGACATTCTATGTATTAGCAGATTGTGCACCTGTACCAAAATTTGTGCATGCAACCTGAAATCCTCACACTATAAGAAGAATTGATCATTTAAAGTTTTATTTTACACCGGTCCATCAAGTGTGCACCAGCACTTACTGCAAAGCCAGAAATATTCATGGCATGACATTTTTGCAAATTGGAGCCATTGGTCTTTTTTGCTGCTTGAAATTTTTTTGAATTGAAACTGGCATTCAATGCATGTAGAGTAGATAAGGCCCATGATATACATTTATACCTAACTGCTATATTTATGTATAAACACATTCGAAATTTATTACCATTTTTCCATAATGCCCTAGTAACCAATGACCATATTCACCCATACCCTACCCGTCGTTCCCATGATTTTCATTTAAGTAATCCAAAGCTTTTACTTGCTCAAAAGTCGATTAGACATCACGGTCCGGATACATGGAACACTCTTCCTGAGGAGTTGAAACAGTGTGCCTCCTTGTTTTCATTCAAAGCAAACTTAAAGAAGCATATTTTACTGCAGTATACTTCAAATACGAGTTCAGCACGAATAATTTATATGACTCATGTTGGTCTCCCGATAGCAACATCGTATGTCGTTCCCTCTTCCAGCAAACCAATTTTATTATTCTAAATTCCAGCCTATCTGCCCCTGTGCACTTTCAAGCACCTGCATGCACATTCACCACCATCACACATCAGAGTTTATTTTCCCCTGCTATCTTCGCAGCAGAATTTGTATTGTTACGAATTTAATACATCCCTACCTTTTCCTCGGGCTGGCCATCTTTTCAAGCAATGCTTACAATGGCGGCCCTCTGCATTATCGCTTTTTAATGTAATATTGTTATTGTAATCCCTGCTGCATAGACATGCATACTGTAATATTATATCATTAATTTCCTTTTATATCGTTGTTTATGCAAGTCAAACGACTCTGTTTCAAATATACTTTGTATTTTTTCCATGTTCATGATTATGTAATTTATGTATATATTGATTTGCAGAAAATAAAGTATCTATCAAACACAAAACATAAGAACTTTTTGGTGTATTTTGACTTCACAAATCTTAGCTCACATGGAATTTGCGAAATTAAAATAAAATGCATGCCAAATTTCTGGTTTTACAGTATTCAGCAACTGGGGAGACTGATCAGTGAGGGTTGTAATATTGTCCATGTTGTATGAATTTCACAACTCCAGGGACATACACAAAATAATACACAGTATGCTCACATACACACATACACACACACACACACACACACACACATCATGTGTGACATACAGAAGTGGTATTAATCTGTGGTTATTTACGTTGATGAAGGTCAATTTGTCAATCAGTTGCAATGAAAACTACTCAATGCAAAAATCATTAATTTTAATGAATATGTAGAACCAACTGCAATTTAAAGAGATCAGGACCAGCTCTGACAGAAGGTCAGTAGTCCAATGGATATGATGCCAGTCCAGCAATCAGGAGATCACTGGTTTGAGTCCAACCCAGGTATGTATGCCCATGATTTTTAGCATGGCTATGTATACTACTAAAGGGCTTTTTACACTGGCAAATTTTTGCTTAGTCCCGTACCAACGGAGGGGCTAAGGGGGAGCCTTAGCCCCACCGTTGGTACTGGACTTTCCTTAGCCCACCTTCTGTTTACACTTGTTTTTGCCAAAGTGGGCTGGCCCCACCAATAATCCCGTACTATCTGGCCCTGCAAAAAAGCAGGGTTAGCACCGCAATTGTGGTGCTAACCCCGCAATTGCGGTGCAAGGAAAGCGAGTGTAAACAGAATGAAGAAATAATCCGGGGCTAAGCAACGAAGACAAAGCCCAGTACCCACAAAGTACGGGACTAAGACATACAAGTGTAAAAAGGTCAGTTTTCTCTTTAGCCCGGGACAAGAGCTTAGTACGGGATTTATTGGCTGGTGTAAAACGCTGGAAAAATTGGTAAGGGATTAGCGATAGTCCTGGGTCAGAGAAAGTACGGGGTTAAGAAACACAAGTGTAAAAAGGGCTTAAAAACACTGAATAATCACTGGTTATCATCTATGATGATGAAGGGCAAGTTGTCAATCAGTTATATTATAACCATTATAATCAATGTTATATAACTTGGTCATGTAGTGTACATAAACACATCTTAATGAGTGCATGCCTTGTAAACATTATACAGTATAGCCATGTATGTCTACACAGTGTAACACCGTTTCCTACGGTAATGTACAAGCCTGCATCATAAGGCTTGCATAAGAATAAGGCTCTTGGCCTAAAAGTTGCAAAGGGCTGTGATAAAGAGTAATCCAAATCAAAATGGACAAAAGCAATTCCAAACATTAAAAAAAAATAAATAAATAAATAAAATCCATAAATGTGAAAAGGAAGAAAACAATGATTTCAGTAATTGTGACACATCTTTGCAAGTACAACAACAAAAAGTCAGCAAGCATATATATACATATTAATGTCAAACTTTAAACACAGACTTAAAAATATGCGTGTACATTTTTTTCCCACTAGGCAATTTCTCTTTCGGTGCTAGCATTGGTTCTATTACTCTCAGTGCTAGCACGAGTGATAATCCTTAACTTTAAATAAGTCAGCACGTTAGCCTCAAAATTATATCTCTTCCCCCTCCCCCATATATACACACACCATGACATATACCCCAGAAATTCACTAAAAGCCAAATTTCATCAGGCTTTTTACTAGACTAGAACATTCATTCCATGGAGCCCCCCCCCCCCTCCTTGTTTGTTTCCTTTTCAGCAATAATAATGAGGTTCCTCTAAGTCTTTGAAGGCAAATGCCCATGATATTTTTTTTCTGGGTTGGGTTAATGGAAATCATCAGCTTTACTGGCACCAAAAAAAAAAAAAAAAAATGACTTCAGCAGGTTTGGAAGGTCTTTTAGTCCATCTGCAATCTACAAGCTGTGCAATATGAATGACGACTGCAAAGGGTGTCCTTAATTATTGATTGATCATAGTCAGCAAGTGTGCATTCCTAAATTGCTCTCTGCTTTCATGCCATGATAGATGGGTACAAGTACAGACAGACGCACAGACGCACAGAGGGACACACACACACACACACACGGACACACAAAAGAACACCTGTTTGGCCCTATTTCAACTGCTTCAAACACATCATGCCTTTCTCTCACTTAGCTTCTCAAAGTCTTACTCTCCTACACACACACACACACACACACACACACATATATATATATATATATATATATATATATATATATATATATATATACATACATACAAGCACACACATAGGATATATCAGCACACACATACATACACATACACACACACACACAAATAAACAAAAGAACACCTGTCTGGTCCTCCTTCAAAAATATCATCCTTTGCCCTATTCTACTTTTACTCTGCTACATACATACAAACACACACACACACACATACAATAATGTACATTAACACCCACAAACATATGTGCACACACACACAAACACACACACAACACACACACAACACACATTACACAAAAGAACACCTGTTTGATCCTGCTTTAAACATATCCCTTGACTTCTATTCTTACTATGCTACCTGTTCATACACACAAGTGTACATGTACAATAATGTATATTTTTAGCACAAACACATACATACAGACACACATAACCAAGACATACACACACACACATACAAATCTATACAAATACACATACTTACACACACACACAAAAAGGACACTACGCCAGCATCTACACCCTGCATCTTGTCTACTACACAAAAGCCCTGAACTCAATGTATAGAAGCGATGAAGCTATCCACTGTAGATATGAACACAAAACTGGCTAATTGAACGCCACTCTGCGATGTGGTAACAACGCAATAATTCAGCAGGACATCATAATTAGGCTGAAAGCGATAAAACTAATTACACAATAATGATGTGACAATAGGTGTACACAAGCAGAGACAGGCCAGAATTCTTGACAGGGACTCATGATTTGTAAAGCAATATCCCCAGACAAATAATAATGCTGCCTCACAGTTATTACACACATCACGTAATGTTGAAAAATACACGCTTGAATATCTCGCAAATTTGTTTACTTTTCTTTTGAATTCTATATGTTTGCACGCCATACATCCTAGTCAAGATTAATTAAAAGGTACTGAAAAACCTATCATCACGATTTGCAAATATGAGATCAAAATTACACCCACCAAATTTGAAGATATTACAGTTTGCACAAGATGAATTGCTAAAAAAAAAAAAATGGATCGTTATTTTTCATTTGAAGTCAGAAGATTTTATCACCAGGAATACACACAAAATAAGGATGCATGTTCGTGGCAAATCCACATGCCTTGCTACTTAGCAAGGTGCCATTTACATAAACTAGTGTGACACAGCATTATCCAACTATCTCAGATATTGCATGAATCCTGTAAAACCAGAAATTTTCATGTGCATGAAATTTTTGCAGGGAGCTAAGATTCTCGCAATTAGAATGCACCCTAAAGTTCTGGTCTACACTATTATGCACTGAATGCCAGTGGAAATTTGCGCAAATTTCATGTCACAAAACGGCCTTAGGCTCCAATAAAAAAACAAAACAAAACAAAAACTTCCATGCCACAAATACTTCTTTTCTGATGCAATAACCTCATAAACTTTTGCAGGAAGAAAACAAATAGTATATCTTAAAGGTGCATGGTCCCGGTGTTTTAGTCAAATGCGTACGCGGGCGCACGGCGCAAGTTTCCTATAGAGACCTACGCTATCGACTCCTCTTTAGCGCTTACGCTGTGGCCCACTTCCCAGAGTCCGAAGAAGTCCAATTCACTGTAGTCAGTGGTCCGATCACAGTTCGGCTCATGATTCGGTTGAGGGGGATGACAGCTTTAGCAAACTTCTTTTGTGATGTCATAATAACAAGCACATATGCACGCACCCTGGCATTTCTACAGACTGCACGATGCGGAGAGAAGACAACGAAGGCAACGTTACTTAGCAACACCTACGCGCTTTACTCTTGATGACAGCTCAACTTCGGAAATCTTCGTATCAGTGCTAACGGTGATCGGCAGTATCATCAACAGCGCCCTCTACACTACCGGGAATATGCACCTTTAATAGTCATTATTGTAAAACCAGAAACATTTGCGGCATGAAACTTTGGTGAATTGGCAACTGGTATTCAATCCATTCATGTGTGCAAAAATTTCTGCTACAGTTTCTACAATTTATTTAAAGACCAGCATTGGGAGAAGTAGAGAACTCAAGTCTCAATAAGAAAGAATTTTACTATCAATGGTTACATACACAACAACAATCTTTCCTTCTCATGAAAAGCTGCCTGAAAGACTACTAAAGCCAAGAATCTCTGGCCAGCAGCTAAAACAGCGCTCTCCCATTCCATTCCATCCCCTTCCCTACAGGGTTGTACAGTTGCCACTCTAGTGGATGCAAATTCATCAAACAAGTTTGGGTCTTGTGTATAATTTTTACATCACTTGATCAGCAGGGCAAGCATGGAGTTCAATGAACACATCATATTTTCTGTTTACACACTTGAGCTATTACAGATTTTGTGCTTGTTAAATGCAAATAGGTTTTCACTGAATACTAAATTTATGATATTGGTTGTTAATGAAATAAACAGTATATTGAAAGGATGAAAGCTCTGTCTATATTTTCATCTGTGTAATTATCTCTATTTTGGTGATGATGGCACTTTTTTTATTCCAGCAGCTAAGTGAGCATTACCTACATCCTGCCTTGCGATGGAGCCAAATGTTTTGAAACAAGATTTGTTCTTATTTTGGTCAAATGCTTAAATAACAGAACATGTCAGTATCCATGAAAATAGAAAAGTTGAATTGCAGGGAGTATGGTATTTTGCCTTGTGGAGAGTAACAGATGATGAACACAGAAAATGGCACACTTTGGACACCTACATAGTTTCTCTTCATTTAGATCTATTTTCTCAGTATAAGCCTGATATGATGATGATGCATTCTTATGCAATAAAAAAAAAATACATTCATTCTGATAGAAAGCATTCAAACCACTCTATATTCTCCTTCCTGGGGAGAACAATTTCAGGTGGTCTAAATGTCGCTCTGAATCAATACTCTTAATTTCTTAAACATTTGCAGAGTAACACTGCACGGACGTAATAGGCGAGATATTGATTACCTCGCATATGTGCATTCGGGAAATATGGACAAGCTGCACAGAAAGACACTGCCATTAATCTTTTTCTTCCCTTCCCTTTTTTTTTTTTTGGTGGCATATTCAGATGGCAGGGAGAGAGAAGGTATCAGGTGGCTGGCTCCATATGACGCTACGGTGTTCAGAGGGATGGGCAAATAGACATAGCAACCCACACACACACACACACTCGCAATGTGGTCTCTCGCAGACGCTGGGCTGGGCAGGGTGAGAGAAAGTGAAGACGGGCACGAGCGCGGAAGGAACATTGTGCGGGGGCGTACTCCAAGCACTTCAATCACTACAGATTTTCTATTAATACACCCTCTCCCCCTCCTTTTGTGCATTTTTTTGTTTGTTTCGTTTTGATCGTGTAACAGTGATATCGGACATACCACTAAATTACTTTCTATTTCGAGGACATCACTGTTGACTTTTTGTGGAGCTGCGCTACCAAAAATACACTCATAAATTTTGTTCCACGGGGCAGAGTTTGGGTCAATAACACAAATTTCTGATGAGGAACTAACCAACTGGAAATTTCTTGCATCATCTCATATATGTGAATTCCAAAATCACACACCCCTAGCTTTCCCCCTCCCCTTCTCCACCTAAAATACCAAGACTTGCAACTTGTATGCACAATAATTATATAGCAAAAGCTGTACTGGGTGTATTCTTCATTCATTCATTCCTTTTGTACTTAAGGACAAGTTCACCTTCATATACATGTGGATTAAGCGAATGCAGCAATATTATTAGAATACATTAGTGAAAGTTTGGGGAAAATCGGACAATCCGTTCCAAAGTTATGAATTTTCTAATTATCTGTGCAGTCACTGCAGGATGAGAAGACTATAGAGTGTATGATGTCACATGCGTACAACGATGAGGAAAATATAAAGAGAATTTCACAAAATTAATTTTTTTGAAAAAAGTGCACATTTCCTCAACCTGTCACTGATGCATGTTAGGAGTAATATTATCCCCCGTGCCTTCTGAAAGAGGTAAGTCAAGCAGTCTTTTATTATGCGAGAAAAGTGAAAATATGTTGATTTTCTTTATATTTTCTTTATATCATTGTACACGTGTGACATCACAAGCTGTAGTAGTCTTCTCATCCAGCAGTGACTGAGCAGAAACTTCAAAAATTCATAACTTTTGAATGGGTTGTCCAATTTTCCTCAAACTCTCACTGATGTGTTCTACTAATATTGCTGCGTTCACTCAATCCACATGTTTATGAAGGTGAACTTGTCCTTTAAATTACATTGCCCATTCATTCCTGTCAGACAGCACATCCAATCAAGCACTGCGTACTGTACACTTTGAGTGATACATGCAATATCATTTTACTCATCTATCCATCATATCAAGGAACCTCAGTGTAATATCGCACACATAGAGAACATAAATGTGATATTGCCTTCAACTTCACACAGTCGGTATGTATTTGTAGTAGTCGTATAGTGTGATGTGATTTCCAGATTAATGGACAGTCCATTTTTTTTTTAAGCAAAAGGAAATGAAATTTACAATGAACAAAATGGAATCCAACATGATATGAAACATATTATGGACTAATAGAGCAAGAGCACACCTGTGTAACAAAGACTTTTTAATTTGCCATATACCAAAGAATTAAAACAGACTCTACTGTGTTTTCTTCTTCTCTTGGATTAAAAAAACAAACAAACAAACTTTCACTCTTTGTCATTTGCATTAGGCATATTTGTCTCCATATGGTATTAAAATAAGTGTGGCAAAAAATGGGGGAAAAATGCAACATCTTACAAGATGTCATAAGGTGCTAAAGTCAGCCGTATTACCACGAGACACTTCTGCGTCACACACATTTCTAGAAAGCGTAGGTTGACATTGAAGATATCTTTTCTACATTAGGTTTTCATACCACCTACTCACAAGTAAACATTCTATAAACGGCAGCCCTGTAAGACAGCCATCTGTGTCACACGCATGTACCTCTACATTCACTCGAGCTCTTTAGGTATTTACGCCCTGGCTTCTGAGATGCTTTTATTTTTAAATATCGGGTTCCATGAATACTGCAACTATATATCCACATGTGGCGCAAATATCAGATACACATATTTTCATTCCCATTTTAGCACGGGCAAGGAATAAATCAATCTGGATTGTGCAAACCCCCAACATATGACATTCTCTCCGGTGATGTGGTAAACGCCCTAACCCATCGTGTCCTGCAAGTCCACCTAACACCCTCAAATTCCAGTGGAATCTAAAAACCGATGCCGCCGCGGCTAATTTTAGTAGCCTCCGTCTATTTCTGGCACAATACCGCTGTTCTGTTGCCCGATTTGTCCAGGATCCTGTGGCTATCACGTTGTATACACCACAGATGTCCGTGAGATTCAGTGAAATGTTTGGAGCTCATGCAGAAGCTCTCACCAGTTAAAAAAAAAAGGGGGGGGGGGGTTGTCAGTCAATGTCACAGCCAGGAGAAGTATGAAATATCTAGCACACCTTTCAGGTATTAGCTTTGCCTAGGATATCCTTCTTTAGATTGATGATTGACATACTAATTTTTTTTTTTTTTTTTTTGCCATTAAGACAACAGTGAATGTGCAAAAAAATGCTTTGTTATGCTATTTTCAACCTCGTAATTTGTACTTCACTACACTACGAACAATGACTATGAAAGTTCTTTGTTGAAACATATCAACTTTCTCTTCCTTTTCATATGTATGTCCAATATCTATTAAAAGAGAAAAAAATCATAGAGCATATATACATAAATATATATATATATATATATATGAGAGTAAAATCATTATGCACACTTACAGGAATCAGGTATGCAATCACCCAATAATGTGCTCTCAGCAAATGACCCTGCACACAATTATATCATATCCTTTTTTAAACTGATTCAAATTACTTTTTTTCTTTTGCTTATAAGATAAAAAGTTTATTTTTGGAATGAGATTTACGATAAATTAAAGATTAGAGCAGCTGGCTATATACACCAATCAATGTATATTTACTGTCAGCACTCTTTCAATTCAAATAAAGTATTATTTGGTCAAAGTGAATGAGATTTCACAATAATTTACAATTGTACATTCAAATTTTTCAAACCTTCTTGGGGATGTTTCATCAACGCTTGTCAGCGCCGACCAATTTCAGCAAAATCCTTGGTTTTGATTGGCTGAGATGCTCTGGTCACTGACTGTTACTATGGTGATTCAAGTTGTCAGCGCCGACAAACGTTGATGAAACACCCCCCTGATCTTGTCAGTTACTGGCAAGCCAAAAATATTCAATATAAATTTTTATGTTGCAAATTTTAACCCTAACAACAGAGGTAAAGCAAATGATGAAAAATTTTACAGATGATAGTTTGAGTACATGCACTTACATGACATGACTACGGCATACTTCTCATATAAGCTCATCACATAGAAACATGCAGTTGTCAGTGTTACACCATTCGTAGCAAACATCGAACAAGGAATTTCTCAATGGTATAAAGATGGTATAAATAATGGTATAAAGTCACATTAACTTTCAGCTGCTTCATGCTTAAAAGGGCGGTATAGCTTTGGTGGAGATGGGAATTCAGGTTTTAATTATTTGTGAGATATCAGATATTAAAAAGCATTCAATTCTAAGAGGCAATATATCATATACTATAAGTGGTTTCTAATTATCTTGCAAAAAGTTCAAACCTGAATCCATACTTCAACCTAAACTATGCCATCCCAATGATATTTGCTGCATAATTGACAACCCTAGATGGATGACATGAAATTTCTGTTGGTGTTGCTGTCTTTTTAAATACTTTTTAGTATGGTTTATACACACAAACCAGCACTTGGAGATTGCGACCTGCAGTGGAAGAAGATAAGGGAGCCACAAAGCGGCCACGCATCTTGGTTGGGATGCTGATGCCATAGTTGCTTTTTGAACTCCTCCTCCTTCCCACAAGGAAAGAAGTTCCAGTCCAGCTTCCTGCCATTACACAAGGCCAGTTCAATTACAAGGCTATTCACAACTGACATGCTGTAGCCTGGTTTCAAGTCACTGGATATTATCTTTTAAATAGTTTTGATGACACTACAGGTACATTGTACTGACTGAAACTGACGGATCACATCACTGCTTCATAAAATATGTAATTTTATCCATTAATTGGCCCAACACCTAAACTGTTGGTCCTTCTTAACTCTGTCTTTCTTGATGAAATAAGATATGGAATGAGACAGTGCAAAATTAAAAACAAAACTTAGTCACGAACACAGTGGCCATATTCATAAAAGTGGCATAAATCATATCCACAGTATAAATACAGTCAATATCGACACACACTTCCTTATGTAATAAAATTTCCATAATCCCTGGACTCGGCTTATACTGCTTGTGTGATTTCCGGTTAATGGCTGTTCACAAGGCCATAAATGTGATCGGTAAGCAGTATGGCAGCAAATTACTTATACAACCAATGACGTAGCATAATTTCAAAGTGTCAGAATGCTAGTTGGGTGCAAGACATTAAAGGACTAGTGTGTAAATTTGGTAGAGAGAGATGAAAACGGAAGAGAGAGGAGGAAGGTTGGGGGAGGAGGAGTAATAGAGGCAGATGGGGGAAACAGGAGAGGAAAGAATGAGGGAATGAAAGAGATGGGGAGATGAGGAAGAGATTGAGAGAGAGATGGAGAGATAAAACAAAGGCAGAGAGGAGAGAGAGAAAGAGATGAAGAAAGGGAGAGGGAGAGACAGGGGAAAAGAGGCAGCAAGGAGAAAAAGCTTGAGAGAGAGAGAGAGAGAGAGAAGGAAAAAGGGGGAGAGAGAGAGAGAGGGTGAGGGAGACACCCAAACGAGCCCCTAAAAATAGGGCACGGAGCAAATCAGCGACAAGTTTGCACCCAAATAGATGCTGCACTTGAAACCCTAATGGATCCTGTGGAGAGTCCCCTGTATCTATGTCAGACGCACAGAGGCTAAATTTGATGCATGGTACCATCCTTACATCATGATCCCCAGCGTGTCCGCACACTTCGTTCTTGTTAAGGCGCGAGCTGTCACAGCGTTCCTACCTGGCTTTGTCATCCGCTACAGCCTCTTCTAAACTCCACAAGAGTCAAAAGACCTCTTCCCTTGCCATATGCAGGCCACTGCAAGAATCTCTTACACATTTTTTTAATACATATGAAGAGCTTAAATGCCAAAACCGATATATATTCATTTTCATCAACTTGAGATATTTGAGACTGAATCTGCTGAAAAACAAAGGAAACGGGTGCAGCATAATATGTAATAATTCTGATGATCTCTTTAAGAATATTTTGTTATGTAATGAGTGCAGTATCATTAAAAAAATTTAATATTTCTATTCGATGACCTTATTAAAAACTTTGAAAATGGTATTTTTCAGTGTTATGCATGCAAACTCTCAGATATCTATATATTATACATAGAGAGAGAAAGAGAGAGTATGAGAAGGGGTCTCAACCATGTACAGCACCAGTGTACATGTAGCTCCCCCATACCTCTTTTATTATACAAAGCAAAAGAGGAAGGATGCCATGGACATTGATAGGTTTCAACATCCATCTACCTCTACTGCATCCTTCCTCGTCTCACACTGTATACATATAATTCAAATCTTCCAAACTATGAAGCTAGTATGCACACAATCCTTATCATGAATTATAGCATGAACAATTTCAAATATATACATAAAGGCATGTCAGATGTGTAATAGAAACTACCATGTACTTTTTGGAATATACCAACAACAGTGATGTGGGAATTGTCTGAGTATGATTCAATCAAGCACTTGGTCCATAATGTTGATGTGACTTCTATTGCTAGTTACTTGCACAGATTCTTTTTTTTTTTTTTTCTCGCAACACATATTTCATAATAGTTGTAATAATGCTTCCTTGTTGTAATTTAAATCATGTGTTAGCTGTCAATAGAGCTCCCATCAAAGTGTTCTCCTCATAGAATCAAACCAAACATCTATGAGGTGCAAGCCACATGACATACAGTACACATGTGATTTTATATGACTATTATGGAATGCCTGATAACCATGGCAACATGTAAAAAGCAGAATCAACCTTTCGTATTCACACTGTGAAAAAAAAAAAATAATGCCTCACCAAAGACGGGAGAATGTAAGGGGGAAAAGAATTCAGGCAGGCCATGACGTCAATCTGGGGTATCCATAATTTCACACACCTTTGTTTCCTTGGTACCGCTATAACCACCCACACAGAAATGTACATGTGTGGGAAATTATAGCAAGTGAATGCCCTTTTTTCCACCCCACAGAATATATGCTCTAAAGGTTGAGTGTGAGGTTTCAGTCTCAAATACAATCACTGAGATATCTGAACCCAATTTTTCTTCCTTTCTCTCTTCTTGCGTGTATTCTTTCTTTCCTTCATGAGCTGCACTGAATTCTGCAATTTTAATATCACCTTTACCAATTTCACAAGCAACTTGTCGATGATGAAACCAAACGCATTAATACAGCAAAGAATACCTAGAAAAAACACACTTCTTTTTGAAAGGGCATGAAAAGAAAATTAAAACTCTAATTAGTAATAAAACAGTATCTATATGAGTGTATACCTTTACATACTGTGAAAGTGGAAATTTTCGCAGTGCTGAAATTTTCGCTACCAGAAACTAGTGTGAAAACAAAAAGTATGTGAATGATTTTGCTTGCCATATGTTCCAGTAGTTGATGTCTCGATTCCACACAAGTAACTAGAAATGTCGCTTTGGCGACTGGTATGCCTCCGCCATAATGCATGATTTTCCCAATAGGTCTAGATAGTACATGTGGACACTGTGTGATTACATTTTCACAAATTGGCAAAATATTGGAATGACAAGTTTGTCACAAATGTGTTGAATGTTCACCTTCCTTGACGTAGGTTTAATTGAATGAATAGGAGAGCATGTATCTAGGGATTTAAGGACTTTAACTTGACTTTGACCCATTCATACATTTAGGCATTGAGTAATTTTCAAGGTACAGGTGTGGAGAAAAAGTTCAATTTCTGAATTGAATAGTAAATTGTTACCATTTTCATCTGGCCCTTGACCCTAAAATTCATAAGATAATTACTTTCAGGTAGAACATGCATAATATGTACTAAGTTTCAAGGTAACTTGAGCTACTTCCGAGATATGGAGGAAAAAGTTAGTTCAGCACTTTCACTTATCTTTGACCTTTTGACCTTTGAGGCAAAAAGAGAAAAAAAAAACTTTCCAGAGAATTTCTATTAGGTTACACACGCATACACCAAGTGTAAAAAAATAACCCTGCTGGCATTGCATAAATATGAGGGTAATAGTAACATTTTGAAGTCTTGCACTTGACCTTTGACCCCTGACCTTTGACCCCATGAACCCTACATTCTCTAGATAATCACTTCCAATCAGTACATGTATATACTATGTTCCATGAAGATACCTTGAACAATTTTCCAAGGTACGGAGAAAAAAAAGAAGTTTTAATATTTTTACTTGACCTTTTGACCTTTGACCTTTGACCTCATGACCCAAACTGTCACCAGAGAATCTTAATTGGGTAATACATGTATACACTAAGTTTCAAGAAAATCTCTTCAGGCATTCAATAGATATGGTGGAAATAGTGAAATTTTATGTATTTGACCCTGACCTTTTGACCTTTGACCTTTGACCTCATGACCCAAACTTTCACCAGAGAATCTTAATTAGGTAAAACATGTATACACTAAGTTTCAAGAAAATATCTTCAGGCATTCAATAGATATGGTGGAAATAGTGAAATTTTACGTATTTGACCTTGACCTTTTGACCTTTGACCTTGAGCATGTGCACCCAAAAGTTGATAGGCACAACTTCACCCCCTAATACACATACATGCCAAGTTTCATTAGGATACCTCAACAGGTTTCGATAGTTACCTTGTCCACAAAATTCATTACGGACGGACGGAAGGACGGACGGACGGACGGAAGGACGGACGGACGGACGGACGGACGGACGGACGGAAGGACGGACGGACGGACGGACGGACAACCCGAAAACATAATGCCTCCGGCACCACTTCGTGGCGGAGGCATAAAAACATGCGAAACTCATCTTACCTGGCTGAGCACAAAAAAAAAAGAAAAAAAAAGAGAATTACTCATGTGAAAATATCCACTTTTAAGTTAAAGACATTCTCAAGCAGAACTCTTCAAAACTGCTGTCTCATAGAGATTCACCATTTTTTTTTTTCAGCTGCAGGTTCCCTTTGACGTGAGGCTGCGGGGAAGGGAATCTGGGTACCACAAAGCAATTTGAGTGCCTACCACTGAGGCAACTAAAATTCACCTTGGGCAAGTAAAATAACGAGGACCGTGCCCAAATTCCCCGGGGAACAAGAAGAAAGATGAATGGACAAGGGGGTAGGGAAGGGGAGGGGGAATGGGGACGAGAAGACAGAAAAGGGGGGGACAAGGGAGCGGGAAAGGGGGTAGGGAAGGGGAGGGAGAAGGGTGGAGAGAAGACAGAAGAAGGAGGGACAAGGGGATCGCCGGGAGGGGGAAGTACAAGGGAAGGGAGAAGGGGGAGGGGGTGGGAGAAGGGCAAGGAAAGGGAAAGGGGGAAGGAAAAAATGGAGGGAAAGGCAGAGGGACAAGTGCAATAGAAAACAGGGAAGGAAAATAGGGATGGAGAAAGGATGAAAAGATGAAAAGAAGAGGGATATCTGCCATGTTCTAGGACCTTACACGTATCCCCTACTCAGTGGTACCATCCTCTCCGAAACTGTGCACCAATTAGCAGTTTAATTGCCTACTGGGTGTTTGTGCTTCATTAGGCTGTAGTTACACAAGCCAGGGCTGTGCTTTTGTTTACTTTCCGGACGAGGTCTTGTGAGCTACTTGAACACAAACGCCTCACATGAAAGTCATTACTAACCACAAGATACATTTAGTCTTGTAATGAGAAACAAAACCACAATTCATACATACACACACCTTATAAGTAGAAACTTTGTTTCTGTGGGACTAGATGACAACAATCCTATTTCTGTATTACTTCCTTTAACATCACTATAACCTACAAGTTCCATCCCTCCTTTTTTCTGAATCAAAGCACTTGGAAAACATATAGATGTCAACATCATTAGTAGAAAACAAGGTACTGTAAGTTTTCGCAAATTTCCCGAATTGACTCTCGATCGCAGAAATATGACAAGAATGAAAATTAAATCATCCTCCCACGCACTGATCCAGGCCAGCATGCTAGCATTGCCATATCAAGTGACTACCAGTAGTAGCACCTCTATGCCATGCTATCAGGCCCCCTGATAAAGTCCTGGGATTACAAGTATTTTTTCTTTCTCTAAGAGATTTGATCTCATTTCAAGCAATGTTTTAAATAACAGCTGTTTGTTTGAGAAGTCACATTTTCTTCTGAAAAGGTTTTTGTGTGTGTGTGTGCTTCTTTTTGTGTGTGTGTTTTTTTTTTTTTTTGCAGTTACTGTTATATAAGAAGATCGCAAAGCACAAAGTCAATAGCTCGGCAACAATGTGCAATCAACTGCCATTCACGAAAATATCAGCCTGTACAGTAAGTGTGCATTCTGACTTCACTTCCTTTTGTTAACTTGAAACAGTCCCTATAATGGCCTGCAATATTTCAAAGCTCAAGTTTTTGGTCATTCTCCAGTTTCAGATTGCTGCATCACAGGGTACTCAACATTTTAACCTGTTGAGAACGGACTGACTTTGTTACAACACGCATTTCCCATAGACATCTGCCCGCATATACTCGGGACTTGTCCTCAACGGAACGGGTTAAATGAGACATTCCCTTTCATGGCTAATGCCATTACAGTAACCACTGCAGTTGAAACACAGTCTCACACGTAATATTTCTTTTGAATGTGTACCAATTGAAACAAGTAATACTGGTTTGAAAAGAATATAGCAGCCATAATATCTATCGAATGCGATTTGCACACTCTATTCTTACAAACTATTTGCATGCTGGCGAAGGGATGTTCAGAAAATGACTAGTTACAGCAAAAGCAAGGAATGAGAAATAAAACGATTGGACAATCAAGATATATGTATGCTTATTATCTTCATTACACATGCACTTGTGTCTATGACAACTTGAACTCACAAAAGCTATAGTAATGGCCAACTCCTGCAACTTGTTATATATGGCAATATGCATTGCTCTTACAATTCCACATCTTCATCAGATAGTAATTGCAGTCACATGTTTGGTAATCAACTATAAGACTACATTCCTGACAATTACCAAATTTGGTACGTCTACACAGGAAATTTCATATCTCATGCAGATTTCTCCATTTTATTTTTAGCAATTACCATCCAGATGGTCCCCTGCATTTCATTTTTATCATTTCCTATTGCTTCCTTTCATATATGATATTCGTTCTTGAAAAAAAAAAAAGAAAAGAAAATGTATGTAAGATCCAAACATTACGAATATTACCTGTGTAAATGACTATATAAGTATTTTGATGATTTGTTGATTTGTATTGATTTTGAAATGCAGAAATAAAAAACTGAACTGAACTGAACTGAACTGAAATTATAAATACGATTCGGCAAAAATGACTAAGTCACGTATAGAAGACACTCTCTGACAAAGTTCACAAGGAGTGAGATAATTGTACTGAGCAATGACATGCAATTCTCATTGGTATCGACAGTTCCCCATATCCAATTTGGTTCAAATTTACATGAGTACTTGGCAATAAGTTATTCAGAATTTCCTGTGGTTTTGGTGCAATTTGATTTCATGGAATTTGAGGATCAAGACCACTAATTTTTTGTACTGTTTTACGGAAATGTTTAGACATATGAAAGATAAAAATTAATCTGCATGTAATTTTTCCAAATCAACATGGTTTATAGACACTTTTGATTCCAACCTATTTGCACTTCAAAAGATAAAGAATATTTACAGCATATTTCCTTTGTAATGTCTTAAAAAATAAACGAACTTGATAGATATGATACGTGTTCCTTAAAAAGATAGAATTCATTATTCCAATGAATATGCCATGCCAGACAGCAGCAGTATTCATGGCATGCATGGCATTACAGATCCTTTCACAGGCTAATATTCAAAACATGAAAAGGAGAGGTTACATTATAGAATGGACTTCGTGACTGCAGAATATCAACGCAGCGTATGTATTGCTGGTCTTAAGTGCATTCTTTGGAAAGAGGGCGACATGAAATGTCACAGCAGACACAAAGACCACAATACATGCAGTAGCTATATGTCTCTAACGTTCACTTGCTTCAATGATTCGCCACTCCACACGGCATCTCAATTCCATCGACACATGTATGTCTCAGGACATTTCAGGAAATGATTGACACAACTTGTGGGTGGGGCAGGAGATTTGCAGAGAACATAATCCTTGCTGCTTGTCAAATGAAAGTCAGTTACTTAAATGGTATTGCGAGCATTTCTCTCTCTTTTTTCTTCCTATAGATACATCAACTGACCAACACATCCTGGAGATAAAAAACAAGGAAATGAGAAACACATAGGAGTCTACAATTTCACAGGGAACATATAAAGAGATAGAGAGAGACAGATTGATAGGTTGAAGGAGAAAAAGAAGAAACTGTCTGATCTGACAAGGGAACAGCAAGGGAGAAAGGTAGAAAGCCACAGAACAAAATTTGAAAAAAAGGGGGAAAAAAAGAAAAGAGCTAGAAAATTACATTACAGACAGTAGCATAATTGCAGAAAAGCCCTGGCATGGAGAATGAGACAAGCTGGAAAAAATGTTTTAAAAAAAGATAGAAAGAACAGAAGAATGGACGTAAAATCAAAGTCAGATTACACAAACACACATCCACCCACACACACACATACACACACACACACACACACACACACAATACACACACACACACATACATTCAGACATGTCATGATGAGATGGTTGAAAGGCAAATTTTATATCCACAAAGGTGGAAAAAGGAAACTACAGAGATCAATTTCAGGAGCCTGCCACAGAACACATCAACAGAACTTGTCGTTTTAAACATCAAAAGAGAAAGTCAACCGATGGTCTGAAAAGGTATACATTTGGGCGTAACAAAAGAAGAGCTGCATTACAGCTTTATATTTATTGTCTGACATTATTTTTTTTTTTTCTAATGAAAGGATGAACATGGAGATGAAAACAGATAAATGAAAGAGATAGGAAATCAGGCGAAAGTTTAATCATGGAAGGAACATTATAAAAGAGAGGCAATATTATCATATCGATCACAAGCCATGTACATGTAATTATTTTGATTTGATTTGATTTGATCAATTGGTTCCTGTATTATAATTGTACATGCACATGTATATATACACTGTTATAGTCATGTATTTAAAGTGGGGTCTTCAGGAAAGATTGGAGACTGCTTTCGCAAGAACTGAATAATGGCACAGTATAGCTGGAAATGGAAGAAACACCTCTGGAAAACCAGGAAATGACATCTATATCTGAACAATTAATTTTAAAAATTGAACAAACACACATATATAGAGATAAAGAAAATACAGCAAATGACAAGGGAAGGGTAAGAAACATACTTTTTGGATTCCGGAATGGTAAATTGACAAAGGCATGAGAAGAAAGGAGATTTATGGGTGTTTTAGAAAAAAAAATGTATAAATTAAAAAGAAATAACAGCAAAGATCTTCAGACAGTGATGAACAGGAAATTAATGTAGTCAAAATCACGAGATGAGAAATGAAAGAGGACAGGATAAATGTCATGTCTGAGGAGAGAGTACTCGGAAAATGAGCTTAAATCAAGTTGAAGACAGCACGGTAAAAGGTTACGGGTACACCATCAACTATGTGATGTTTACACTAACGGCCGTGGGCATGGCATATATTGCGCCCTTTTTAACACCAATAAACCAGACTACCAGTGTGGGCTCACTTGTGAGATGTGCTATGTAATAAGATGCCATACTACAATCATACACAGGAACAATATTCCACTGGGCAATGATTAACATTGTTCCCAAGGGTGCGTCCAAGCACTCTAAAGCGCTCTGAAATGAACCAAAATGAACCTAACCAACGCGTACCAAACTGTAATGTGCCATATTTGGAACATTCGAGTGCTCTGTTGAGAGAGTGTACCCAAAGAGTTATATTTAGAGGGGGTAAATCTCATTTCAATCAGTCTGATCATACTTCCCAGGTGTGATGAATTTAACAAAAACAAAAAAATCAGATGAAACCAATCAGAGATAAACTTTCTGTGCCAGTGAATCAAAATGTGCACAAATTTCACACACATATACCTGTGGTCAGGCACGTAGAGGGTCAAACGAATGACAGGCAGATATCTACAATCAAATCCCATGCATAGCTATGCATCTTTCCGAAATACATTGCAAGAAATGGGTCATCTCCTTGGCGTGATGGTAATAACCTGTAGCAGAAAATTTGTGTGTCAAAACTGCTTGAATTTAATTATTGATATATGTCACAGAAAATCTATGGACATCCTTTTATAGCTCGAGAAAGTGGAAAGAATTTGACAAGTGCACCTGACAGATTAAACAGAAATTTGGGGCAACCTCATCATATCTCTCACACATGTATGTTACATCATACTGGAATTACACCATATACCATCAAGCAGCCACGTTCTTTGCCTCCTTAAAAAGAAGTGGAGATTACGCAAGGACAATGTGTCAAAAAGGTGCACGATTCCAACAACCATATATTATAGTCATAACTGCGCACAGAGGCAGAGTCAACGATGCTGCCGTGCATTCAAAGCGAGGTAGCTGCAGGGCGGGCTAATATACTTCTCCGTTGCTTGGCAACGCTGCATTGATTGTTCAATTTCGGACTCGTTCCATTCTGCCTCTGTGGGAAGACCTCAAGAGAGTACTGCCTGTAGAATGGGCAGACAGGATTTGAAAATAGAAATGTAGCCTCCCTGACAGGCACTCTGACCAAATAAATACAATGTATGATATATGCTCGTAGGCACAGTGTCGAATGGTAGCTGGTACTCATACTTGGATGAGTGTGTGCACCATTACTAATGCTCACGGGTAAACCTCTGGGTGCATGTATTCAGATGTCTGTATCTGTGTGGTGTGTGTGCTTGAATTGTGTGTGTATGTGTGTGTGTATGACAGCATACTATCCTTCCATATGAATTGCTACAAACAAGATGTATAAGATCATGATCATGAACTGACTGCATCGCCTACATGTACTGGTCTACACACAAAAAAAAAAAAAAAAAAAAAATCACAATATCTGATTGTACAGTACAATCCGCGGAATAGTGAATAAAATATAGATTTCAGTCACACATTACTTTAATTTGAAGTAAAAAAAAATATGACTTAAATAAAATGTGGACGATTTGGTATTTTTCTTGAGAAAATTACTTCAATATTAACGAAGCAATGAAGAGGAAGACATAATCTTTTGGTGATAGATAATAGGAGATAATTGTGAAAGATGTGTCTATTACACTTGTTGATTCACCTTTATTCAATGCATCACCTTCCCCAGTGGGTGATGGATTGACATCTAAAAGACAATTTTGGATTTGCCATTTCTTGTGGCATTAAAAGGCCACTGGAAGCAATCGTTTCTTGGCTAATCACCTGTTTTCGTTTCAGAACTGGACTCTAAAAATGTCCCTGGGTTGTGTTTGACTGCTCACTAGGCCACTATCTCTCCCCGAGATTCTGTGTCAACAGCTGTAATGGGGAAGCACTCCAGTGACGGAATGACTGACGTGGTATCTGTCCCTACCAAGGTAACCAGTGATTACACCAAAATCCGCAAACAGCAATTTAAATTGTTGTATCACTAGTTTCTCACCGCTGAATTCTTTGGTCTGAATGGCTCTGCTTTAAAGAGATTTGATAATAAGGGAGCTGGCCACAGAATCTTCACCAATAATCCTATTACTAAATAATGCACAACCCTAACATATCTCTTATCTGATTTCTCTTCAAATTAAAGGATCTAAAATCCTTGTCAAGTATGTTTGCCCACGTCAGAACATTCATTTTGCAATCATCATAAGCATCAATTGAAAACTAAAGGATTTAATCTCCAAGAATGATGAAAAGATGCTATTTCAGCAACAACATGCAACACTGCAAGTCATCTCATCACACATCTATCCGACAGCCATACTCAATAAAGGATGGAGCATTCTCAAAAGAAAATCTGTCATATAAATCAACTACACTTGTATTGAGAATAATGCTATTAACTTTATATGAGGACTCCATTTTTCATTTTGATACCCTTCCTGGCATTCTCAAGTAACATCTTTCTGGCACCACAAAATTCTGTTGCAATGTGTATGATGTGCAACAAAAAAAGCATTGAAAATTTAATCAACCAACTCAATACATTCACTTCCTGACTGTGAAACATGCAAACTGTCAAAATATAGACAATTTTTCATCAGTCACAATCAAAGAAAGAAAACTTTTATCCCACGAATGTGACTTAGCACCTCCTGGTAATCAATCTACACTTACCAAATCTGGAGTTGCTAGATAGTGCACCTGATATCTATAGGCGACCTTTAATGGAATATAATGACGTGTGAAGAAGCTCTCTCTAGTACAATCAATTACCTAAAAACCCACTCTACAGTCTCCCCCAATTTGTCATCCTGGCAACTGCCAATATTTATACAGTGCAGCGATAACAACATGTTATACTTGCTACCCACACTCCTGCCCCTCACAAAGTAGTATCACTCGACATGCACATAAATGGAAAAATATGTGTAGACTGACTCTACACACGACCTTTCAAAAATATCTTTTTAATTCTTTTATTTTTCTTCAACATGAGCCTTACAAGAACATTTCTTAATACAAACCCTGAAGTATTTCATTCTTGCATTGCATCTTTAAGCATCAAGGGGCCCTTAAAAATCCTGTATTGATGTATACCTCTAGATATTTGAAATTCAGAATTCTTTCATAAACCTTCCAATTACAACTAAAATCACATCTTTTAAGTAGACATTCACAGTTTGAAAATTGAATGCATCAGGAGCTCATGCAATACAGCAAAATAATGTCTCCAGTGTACGCTAGTTTCTGTGCTTCAAAACCATGGGTGATTATTCTAATTAATTATTCTAATCACTACATGATGTTTTTATCCCACTACCACTTATGGGTTCACATTGCAAGCTGATTCTGCTAAGCCATGATTGGTCTTTGTTTGTTTGTTTGTTTGTTTTTACTTCTTCTTCTGTATGAACATACATACTTCATTTGCCACAAGATGTTTGAGATCTGCTTCAACATTCTTGTTCTTTCCGCAGACATACTCCAGTTCTATTCTCCAATTTCAAGGCTTTGAGCAAGTGTAGTACAAGCATTGTTTATGGGGGTGAAGAGATAATGTGCAGAGTTGGGCCATGTTTTATCAAAAGATAAAATTGATTTTAATTTCCTTTCCAGACAGGTTGCCATAGACTTACAGTTGAAATCAACTATATAATCAATTCTAACTCTTCACAAAACAGGGCCAAGCTCTGCTATGCCAGATTAACCCTCTGCATGCCACATTAATTTCGTGTCCATAGATATGTATGTAAAAATTGTGCACATTTGACTCATTGGCACAGAAATGACTACAGAAAAATGTACCTTCTGCTCCTCCTACTCTCCCCATCTCCCATTTCTCACAGTCTTCAAAACGATCACAACAGAATATATGTTTGACGTATGAAAATACGCAGACTGCATTCATCCATGAAACCACATTGTTATCATCTGATGTCATCACATACTGAATGTGACCACAACAGCTGATTTTAATTCTCTTTGTTACAGTCCACGTCCTCTGAATACTGTGCCATGCAAACAATTGCGTACTTGTAAACACCGTATCAAAGGCAAACAATGTACACACCAAATAAATTTGATATAGATGCCAATTGTTGGCTTTGTGGGTAAAGGCTTGAATAAAGCTACATACCCAGTACTTTTATATTCACCCTTTTTTGTAGCAGTGACAAATAATGTAGAGTTGTTTTTAACTTTTGATGGTATACCACCATGGACAGAAGATCAAACTAACACACTCATCGTTTTAATGTGATTTAGAACGCAATGTAATTCAAACAATATGCAAGTCAAGAAATAGCATTCATTCTAAGCATGAGAAAGGTACAACATATTCACGTAAAAAGTACATTATGAAAGACTTATATAAAACCTGAATTATGACTAAAACTTTGACACTGATCACATTTCTTTCTATTGAGGATTCTAAACATAGCTTAAAATCTGCTTTCAACATTAATCTTGTCAAAGCCATATTTCTCAAGGCTAGGAATTTGTCTTTGATTTGGAATAACAAAATATTGGAAAAAGATACCATACAATAAATTTAATATAGTTGAGATCAAGCCATACAATGTTACATGATGAGGAGAGGCTGAACTATATAAAAATAATCCCAGATTGTTACAAGTTTCTTTAAGTGCTGAGTGGTTCCTATCTCCTTCAAGCAAGAGTGTTTTGCTATTTGGGCAAATATTCCATTCTGACAGTTGAACAAATTGATGTTGTGATTTTCATTTTCACTCATAACTCATAACATTAAGCTTACATGTGTACAAAGGAGAGTATCCAGTCTGCTACAAATTCCCTCACCCCTACCTCACGTATACTGTGATATATGCACACACATGACATCCATCATGTATATTATAATATGAATCATACAAAATATTTGTATGCGAATGTTGGCTGATGTTTTCATCTTGTATTATCAGAATCTTTCCCCTGTCATTAAAATGACAGTTCAAAAGAAGACAATACATGTATCTCATGATGACTTGGTTTGAGAAAAGAAACAGCTTTTGGATTCATGTTTTACTGACTGTCTCATAAGGAAAAAAGGGTTAAGTAGGAAGAGTTTAAAGTATGCATATAGGCAGAGCTTAAGAGGCCAAGATATTTCATAGTATACTGACTGCTCAAATTCATTGCCTGCCTGGCAGAAGGGCCCTAGCAAGCCTTAGAGTGCACAAGCCTTAGAGTGCACAAGCCTTAGGGCCCTTCTGTCGGGCGGGCAGTGCATCATTCTGGTGTACATAAACATTGGAAGTATCAACATGAATGGTCCTTGTACAACTTTATCATGAAATGGGATACTCACTGTAGTGTATGTGGCTCCCCTGACTTGTCCTGCATGGTTTCCTATTGTAACTTTGAACTAAAGCTATATTTCTGATGGCCCAAACAACAAATTTCTATTAAAGGAGAATAAACCCCCAAGGAAAAGTAAAACAAAGTGACTATCTGAAGTCTGTAAATGTACATCAGAAAATCTCATAAAATTTGTGATGATCTGAACATATTACACAATCATCACCAACACTACTGACTAGATGAGTGGAAAAACAAAATTGTAAGCATATTGCTGAAATCACATTCATCTGTATTACTGTACATGCCATATATTTCACGAGTCTCAATTTTCGCGAATCAGACACTCTCGACAATTTCGCGAGTTGTTAAATTTGCGATCTTCTAGTCCTGTACTGAACGGACAAATGTACATTATTTATGCGTATGTCACTTAATATTTTCGCGTGTCTTTAATTTTGCGAAAAGCACCCGACTCGCGAAATTTGCGAAAATAAAAACCTCGCGAAATATTCGGCGTATACAGTACATAATAAATGCTGGCACTTTGTGGCCACTTTTAAAACTGTCTCCACTGATTTATACACATCAAACACACAAGTCAAACTGCCTTTAAAAAATGCAAAGACATTAACATTACATGAGCATAATTAAACCTTCCAATCAACTTCAACTAATGGCAAGAACACAAATACAAATATAAGAGGTTTTTATTTTTCAAGCTTCTTCCTTGTACCACCTTTCCCCTTTTCACCCAGGCCAGAGGATGTTAATAAAATCCTTCAAACCCTGCCTAGGCCTTTGAAAAAAAAAAAGAAGAAAGAACAAGAAACAAGAAACAAGAGCAAAAAATTTAGAAACCAGCATGGTATGAAGTAGGCACCCACTAGGCTCAAATTGATATTACTTCATCAGGTAACGAAACTCCCACATGCCTGGAATTCCTTAATATATTTCTCTACACGCCGAAGTCTCCCAATCTGTTCAACCTGCACCGGTGTCTATTTCTGCCGATCCCTTACGTTAAGGAACTCCATTCAGGGGCAGAGAAATGGAAATCTGAAATATTTCCAGATCTCCAAATCTCTCCCGCGTGCGTCATCCGCGTTGATCCTACTATTCAAATTGCACAAAATCCTTCATGTACTGCTAGGGACAACGCTGGAGCGGGCAGAGCATGTGCGTCACACCATTCAAATAGAAAATTCCTTATTTTCTGATAATACTGCAGGGTCTAGCTTTTGGGGGAGGAATAAATACTTTTAAAAGAAAGAAAAAAAAAAAACATCAATTACAGATCTCCCAAATAAGTCATGGTGGAAAACTCAAAAAGATTCCATTCCTTTTTGGGGTTTTATGCAAATCTCTTCTAGAATTTACAATTTCCTCTGACGAGTCTCTCAATTATCTCAGTAAAGAGCCATATATACTTTCTTCTCTTACTCTACCCAGTTTTAGTGGATTTTTTTTTTTATAAGGGAGAAGACACCAATAGGCATTTTGATGACACAAAATATAGTCTTTCAAAAAGATGTAGAGCTCTCTTTACCATTTCAAAGCAGTGATAACAGACTTTAAAGGCATAATTTACCATTTGCAGACAAAACAAAAACCCAACTTTAGTGCTTCAGAATAGTTCTAAAATGTGGGTGAGGGATAGAAACAACCAGTGTAAAAAAAAAAAAGTTAATCAGTATAATTAATGTTAAGTATTTTAAATGTTAAGAATGTGAACAATAGTTATAATAAAATTGTGTCAGACTAAACCATTTATAGTTAGCATTTAGCGAGAAAAATAGTGATATCTCCTAATATTTTAGGCTTTGTTGCAAAATTTGTGTATGGTAGGATGTCTTGTGATACAACTGACCTATGCATCAGATGTGATAACTTGAACATTTTTGAAATCACTGTCCCCAATAGTAAACAGTACCTTTAAACAGTGGGAAAAGGAGAGGAAAAAGAATACAAGATTTGGTTGGTGAATGACCAGACTTACAAGACCATCATCAAAGATAGGTGTTATTTCACCTCACTCATGACAGTAATGTCCATTATAAGGTCAGCAGTGAATGGTCATTCCATACCAAACTTCACTGCACAGGATGCGAAGTTCATGTCAAGTTGTTCATCAATCAATGCTTGCCCACATGAATTTGACTGAGCACTCGATCACTATCTTGAACCAACTGTTCTTTGGAAACACTCAATTTCATCAAAAAAATCCTGGGCCGACTCTGGGCAGGGTATGGGGAATAAAGGACGCCAGAGATTTCATAAAATATCATAATAGTGATACCATGAGGTACAATGTATGCAGTACTTAGGATACAGGAACAGACAACATACATATTACATAAGCCCCATCCTGACAGAAAAGTTGGTACCGGTATCATAAAGAGTAGAGATAAAATTTTATTACAGATAAACACATTGAGGATAGGCTGATTTTGCTACAACACGCATTTCCCATAGACACCTGCCCGAGTATACTCAAGATTAGTCTTTAACGGGTTAATGTAGAATGCATGTGACAAGAGTCAGTTGGAGTTGACAGGTAAAACATACATGTACCTCAGTGAAATGTTATGCAATATGATTACGACAGCACTGACATGTTTGAAATTTTCAAGTCATAGTTTCTGGTGAAACATTGTGGAAGAGACATCTCCCACGGAACACGTAACATCAGTGCAACGCACATACATGTATGTCACTAGTTACCTCGCATCATCAGTGCCTTTAAAAGTTCTCATGGTCTCGGGTGATTAGCTGGCCAATAGCCAGGCACCATCACTGGCTGTATTTCATTCCTCACACTTGACCTTCAAAAGTTTATGCTCAAGATAAACTGGGTGTTTTGGCTTGCTGGCTGGCTGCCTTTATCCGCCCAAGCAATACAGGAGCTAAATTACCACAAACGGGGCAATAAATTCGGCACGATTTCATCAATCAGCACAGCAAATAGATGACACTGCTTATCTCTGAAGTTTGCGCTGGGCACATGGTTAAAGGCATTATTTACCATTTGCAGATAAAACAAAAACCCAGCTTTAGTGCTTCAAAATAGTTCTAAAATATGACTTGTAGGGATAGAAACAACCAATGTAAAAAAAAAAGAATTGTGTTTTCAATGTTAAGTATTGTTAAATGACTATAGTTATAATAAAATTGTTTCTAGAATAAACTGCCTGCAGTTATGGTTTATTGAGAAAAACAGTGACATCTCCTTATATTTTAGGCTTTATATCTTTATATGGTAGAATATTTTGTGATACAGCTGACCTACACTATGCATCAAATGTGATAACTTAAACATTTCTTAAATCACCACTTCCAATGGTAAACAATGCCTTTAACATCTGTTTTAACACACTGTGCATGTAATCTCATTTTTGTTATTTCAAGTGCTTGCCTACAGAATGTAAAGGAGCCCATAATCTATAAATTTTCAACTGAAGCTAGTCAGAGATCTAACAATGCAGATATAGGTGACTCTAATGGATCTTGGAATCAGCCATTTTCAAGAGTACATCATAAACGAAATTAAAGAAAAAAAAAGAGAAATAAATTTGAAAATAGCACAATAATAAACTGAAGTGCTCAGAGCCACTTCAAATGCAGCTCATTTGGCTGCTTTCATACCCAAGTGCATGGCACTAACAGGAAACTTTGTTTTTAACTGGTACCAGTTACTTTTTCAATCTCATTATTCACAAGCAAGATTCACAGGCCATGATTCGCAACAATCTTTGTTTTTACAGCTTACATTAAAGGAACATATTCCTACAAGAGAAAATTATTTGATAACGTTCAGTCAAACCGACATTTCTGCTGAGTGAAGCAAAAAAACAAAAACAAACACCCAAAACAAAACAAAACAAAACATATAAACAAACATACAAACAAACAAACAAATGAACAAAGAAAATGCATCCATGTCCATGATGTACCGGGATATCAATGCCCGTAGTTGCAATGGACATAATACATGTCCTACAGCTCAATGCTCTGAAACTATAACTTGATACATCTTTGCATCATCTCAAAACATATTTCTATATGTACAAAGAATAAAGTCATATTCCATGGTATCTATTTACATGATTCAAAATAATCATGGAAGTTTCTTGAGGGCTTGGCCATCACTGAGTGAGGCTGGACTGAGCAATGAAAAAAGGGTAATTTGATATCCTTTGAGTTTGGAATGTATCTCAAGTTTCTCGAGAAGGAAATTCTTCATGTTGCCATTAAACAAGAAGCATGAAATGATGTTCACGTGATAATGATAATATTATCATCTTCTTTAGCCAGGGTTGCCTCTTCAGTGTTGGCACTGTTCTATTAGAGGGCCCTGCCATTATCACTACCCTATAGCATTTCCAGGAACCCATTTATACACCTGGATCAAGACAGAGATGATATGGGTAAAAAAAAATTGTCCCAGGATGTACGCACTGGGCTGGATTCGAACTTGGGTTCTCCGATCGGGAGTTGGGGGTCTCATATGCCACAGTGCCCCCCCCCCCCCCCCCCACTGTACACACAGAGTCTTTTTGTTTGCAAACTTAAATTCTACCATAAGGCAGGGTACATGCATGTACACATGTACTTATTTCTATCAAATGGGGACTACCATGAGCCGTATTAAGATCTCAATCTGTTTACTCTGTTGATTTGCACACCAATCTCAGTGAGGAACTGAAGAACTGAAGAGCAAATATAATTTTGTCGATACGAGTTTCTAATCTTCTTGAGTCACTCTTTAGAGACCCCGCAAGAGAGGTTTCCAGGTTCTCGCAAAGTGCACTGATATCTAAATCATTTGTACTCTGCTGTCGCTTTACACGATCTGAAAGACAACACCGTCACATCAGTTTCAAGTAAAAATGGTGATGTGCATTTTATCAAAAAACTACCACTGGGGCTTACATCAAATTTGCTGAAAAGCTACACTGCTCTTACACGTGTGTACTTCCTATCATACATCCACTGTCTGTTAATACATGTATGTACATTAAAACTTTTGTGCTACTGTAAAAGTGGATATTTTCGCGTGACTAATTTTTCGGGCTCGGCGGAGTAAGAAGAGTTTCGTGTTTTCTTAATTCCGCGCGATCAAGACATCAACTGTTGGAACATGGTATGGTAAGCAAAAATATTCGCATGCTTTTATTTTCGCACTAGTTTCTGGTTGCGCGAAATGCACGAAATATTCAACACCGCGAAAATTTCCACATTTACAGTATTAGAAGGGAACCCATGTTTAACCTATGTACACACTAGACCTACCTGTCAATAACATCCATGAGGTCTTCCAGTTAATAACTCTCATGTTTATATGTACAGCATACAATGTGACTATTAGGATTGGGGGATACTTGGTCAACACAAGGCCTGAGTACAAATTTTAGTGAAATTTGCATTTTACAGTTTACTCATTACAGAGTTATGTTCATGTTCCAAAATCTTACGATCAGGAGCTGATCAAGGCAAGCCGTCAGGCAGCCACCAAGGTCTCCTGCAAGTTTTTGCTTCAAGTGTATCTGTACACAGAAATTTAGTTTTCTGACATTGTAGGTTATTGTACTGGCAATATCTCTATGAAATATAAGAGTGCAACGTTACTCACATACAGCGATATTACAAAGAGACATAGAGCAATCTCTAAAATGCCAAAAATTACATGCACCTTGATCTAAGAGTAGTCTTCTGGCCTTATCGACTGCATTCGATTGCGTAGTTCGATAATTTTCTGTACGATCAGTGAAATACGATACTCTCAAAACACACGCAAATGTCCACATACGCAGCTAGGTTGGTGTTACCGTGCCACGCCGGGCCACGGACTAGGCAGCCGCGGCAGCCTCTACTTATGCAGATGCGTAAGGCTTGATGAGGCGATACCGATAGACAGTATTCGATATAGCTGTGTGAAGACAGAGGCGAACGAAGGAAACGTGCACAAACTGATGGTCTACGCGTGGCTACTATTTTCAGATTTGGCTACTATTGCAGCGCGCACTAGTGCGTGCTGATTTATTAAAATTAATATTTCACAGTTTGGGACATTTTTTGTGACGGGATAGAATTTTCTCAAGAGTTCTTAGCACATGCTCTCACACCTCTCAAATTTAAATTTTAGGGGAGAGATTCTTTTTCAATTTCCTAATTCTGTAAAAAGGACATACATACGTGCATGATTAATAAATTTCTAGGCTCATGATTTAAGGAACAATAATTATGTAGCTGTTCTGCAAATATCACGGATTTCACATTACCTAAAGTCTTTGAAGCAAATTTGCCAGAATATAGTCAACAGAGAGCAAACTTTACTATAAGAACTACCATGGTGCATGTACATTTTATCAAAAACTACCATAAGTTTTTGTTTTTTTTTTCACAGTCTGCAGAAACTTTTTGCTTCACATCACAGGAAAAAGGAGTGAGCAAGGCTAAACACTCCACACCGTCCACAAGCGACGCAGGTTCGATATCCGAGTCTGGACTGAGCAATGTTGTGTGTAATCATACAGTCCCCTCTAGCAACAGGCAAAACACTCTGTCCCTCGGATAGGACATAAAATGGAGGTCCCGTGTGTGAGAGAGTCACAACTCGTGCACGTAAAAGATCATGCTTCATTCATTCATCGCAACGAGCAGGGGGTTAAACCCGGTGAAGTTGTCCCGCCTCACATCCAACTGGACCCCAAGGAAGACCAGCTTACAACTGTAGTAGCTGAATATGGGCTATCCAGCCATCGTCTCAGATAGAAAATCCACAAACAAATATTTTTACGACATCACATCGTTCCACCACATTTCTCATGCCACATGGGTCAGACAGTACCTGTACCTGAAACAGGAAACATCACTGACAGACATCCACACTGTCTACACTACCACACTGTCTACACTATTTAGCAATGTACAAATTTATGTCTCAGATTGACATACATCTTTTCAGGCCCTACCTGAACCTCACGCCATTTTAACTTCAAAGTTTAAGTCCTTCTTTTCCTCTGACCTAAATTAGTTTTCATTTCCCCCATTTATCAATCTTATTTTCTACAGGAATCTAGAAATGATATGTCTTCACTGAGGGGGGTTCATGCTGAGAAGCATCATTGCTCTGCACTCTATGACGGTTTCACACATTTGAAAGGACGCATTCAATCATAATTCACGTTTCTGAAACTTATTGGTCATTGATGTGTTTATTGGGAAATGAATGCTTGGACACAGAAATGAGTTGCTTTGCTGATCCCAAAATAACTACAAATATCATACCAGTAATTCCCACACAACAGCTTCGTCACAATTTCACGGTCTGTCAAACAAATATGTCACTCTCTATACATTTACACCATATGCAATTTTGAAAATGTACATAAACACTCCAATGACGGAAGTGAATACAAGGTCAAGCTAGCTGCCACTGAAACCTCCTCGATTACACGCAAAATGTCAGACTTTTCAGATTACAAATGCATACCCAGAAACAAGCAAAACTTGACTGCCACATCTCCAAACCGCCACTGCATTGGCCAAGCATAACTCTGCAGACATATTTCATTGCTTTTGTTTTGTTTTGGGGAAGAGGGAACAGTACAATTCAGACTAATTAGAAATAACTGGATTGGCATGAACAGTGCTTAGAAAGAACCTGTCTATTGACAAGTTCTTTGCAAGTGTGAAAGCCCCTGGTGTGCCATGGCTGGGAGATACTTGTCCTCTTAAGGGGTCACAGTGAGGTCAAATTCCACTAGAGAAAGTCTGGATTTGGAGTAGACAAATTGGCCCTTGACAGCTGAAACTTCCCTCAGTGTAAACAAACCTGGGAATGATTGGGGGTGGGGGTATCCGGACAGCGCAGACAATGAAGATATTGACATTGACTGAAATGGACCAATTATAAATCTGACAGCAAGTCCTGTCTCTGGTTTATTCATAACAGTCAGATTAACAAGACTTGAACATCAGGAATATCATATCTTAGTTCACATTGGTAAGACATGCTCAAGAGGGAAAACCACTGTTGGTGGTATATGTTCTTCCTCTGTAAGGTGCTAAGGTCCAGACATTAGGCCTGTTCACACAAACACAATTTTAATGATTTTTGTGACACAGTGCGCAATAGGATAATTCTTGCTATGCACACAGATATCACTTACAATCCATAATAGGATGCAAAAATCAGTACATTTTGATATTTAAGGTAGACCTAACACATATACTGACAATTTGACTTGTGCAGTGTAAGTGAACTGCACACAAAAGCACAACTCCAGCTGTTTAGGAATCCATAGATCAGAAGGTTTGAAGTGCTTTGCTTGTAGCCAAACCATACTGATGATTGCTGCTGTGTGAACCATGGCAAATAAAACTGATTTTTGCATCATGGTCCCAAAACTGATAATAGGGAGCTTTAGATTTGCGGTGCGGACGTTTGTGACGACGCTTGAGCTAGACGTTCTCCTCTTCCCTGTGTCGTGTTGAAAAGTAGCTTTAGATTACGCTAGGACGAAACCTATAAAAAATAAAATGGCGCCCCCATATGATCGGTGCATGAAGTAGCTCCCTACGTTGTGAATTGAGTGGACGTAAAAATAGCACATAACGTGTAGTGAAAACTAAGGTGCGCAAGCTATAAATAGATCGACTTTGATACCCGATTCTGCGCATGCTCAGAATAGGTTTTTTCCCTCTGAACGTCCCCATCGTGAAAATCTAAATCTATTGTTAGGATGTGAATGGGCCCAGTGATGGCATGCATGGCAGACACATTGTCCAAGAAAATCTGATATCACCCAGCCATATACGTATTGCGCAATAATGCACTTCAGACGTAGACGATGTATATTTGGGCTACCAGCAGATCATTAAAAATGTCCTGTATCAACTTACAAAAGAATCGGCCTAGATTTGGATTCACCATTCAACCAATTCTCATTACCTTCTCCCACTGCAGCTAGCAAGCATGATGTGCTCTCCATAAATCTTCATTGAAGGTATTCTCCAACAATTGTCACTGTACCCCCAGCAACACATACAGTACTTGTACATCTGCCATTTTGTCACAACCTGATATGCCATGTTTGACATGCAAGTTAGGTATCATATTAGGTGTCATAACTTTCTCTGCACAAAAACTATTTGGTATAAATTATAATGCACTGCTAAAAGTTAGCCATGAAATGTAATACACAATTCTCCTTCTTTGTACCTCATATTCTGATAATTCAAAAAAAAAAATCAAACTTCTTCATGAAAAGAAGTGTGAAGAAGAAGCTGGCATGATCTGTGCTGAATGAAACTCTCTGTACTGTATGACCTAACCGAAAGTAACAGTGCTAATACAATTTTTGCAGTCATATTAATTATAGTTGAAAAAATATGTCATATTCCTAGAAACAGAACAAAAACAAACTTGGGTATCTGATATTCCTTTAAAAACAATAGAGGGTCAACACTTAGACATGATACAAAGTATTAAACCTCCATGTATGTCACTGTGCCGTCACGACGTGACGTATCATGCGCCATCCTGTTCAACATATAAAGAAATGTTTGACATAGTATATCACCACGGAAAGCGGATACATTTCGGCCCAAAGTCACAAAGCTACTATAAATCAAATTCATGGTACAAATGTAGTCCACAGACTAAGACATATACAAAATATGCGTACCTTCCACATGCACATGTTTGCGTGTATTCCTGACTGGATGTCTGTTGGCCCAAGTTACTTGTTCGTATACATCTATACATTTTTACACACTTAAAACTGTATAATCAATGAACCAGCTCTAAAACTACCTTCATGAATTCTGACTTCATAATTTTGCAACCTACCGCTTCGTAGAACTGCAGTTGCTGTACTTGAACATCAGCACAATTCTCACAGTAGTCTTTGAACAATAGGTATCCTGTGTGTTGGAAAATAGAAAACAAATTAAAAGATTGAATACAGAGTCAAAGAATAAATAATATACTGCACAAGGCAAATATGTGACACAATTCAATAATTTATATTCCCATATATTATGAATATTGTACATGATATGGTGATAGCTTGCCAAAGGCTGGTAACATATGATTGATGCAAATTCTGACACTTTGTGCATTAATCATAAAGTTTAATGTTGGAATTTGATACATAGACTGATACCTAAAGCCATGCTTTTCCTTATACATATATTTTTTTTTCAAGTGGACATGTAGTATCATCATTTGAATGTACATTGTAACAGGGTACAACAGTGATTCTTTCTCATGAACACAATTTGAATCTGAAGATATCTGCTTCATTGAATACAGCTCACAAAAAACAAACAAACATACATGTATACATCACCATCAGTCATACATCAAATCAGAGCTTGAATCAAAATGCAAACTTAACAGGCTCTGGATACATGCAGCCATACCCACATAAGTATCCGTTTTACTTGTATCAGTTTCACAATCTTTAACATGAACATTCACATGAGGAGGATCTTTGGTCTTTTTTTTTTTTTTTTGTCCTTCATATCTTGCGTGACTAACAGACGATACACAATATACAGTGTATTTCCCCTCACTGCCTGTATGATACTCAGAGGACATAGTGAAAGTTCTATAAATTAAAAGGTCAGCCTCGCTCACAGTTTAAAGGTACATGGTCCCGGTGTTTCAGTCAAATGCGTACGTGGGCGCACGGCGTAAGTCTCCTATAGAGACTATGCTAACGACTCTTTCTTTGGCGCTTACGCTGTGGCCCACTTCCCCGAGTCCGAAGAAGTCCAATCCAGTGTAGTCAGTGGTCCAATCACTGTTCGGCTCATGATTCGTCTGAGGGGGATGACAGCTTTAGCAAACTTCTTTTGTGATGTCACAATATGAAGCATATATGCACGCACACTGGCATTACTACAGACTGTGTGATGTACAGAGAAGACAAAGAAGGCAACGTTACCTAGCAACACCTACGCGCTTTACTCTTGATGACAGCTGAACTCCGGCAATCTTGGTATCAATGCTAACAGTGATCGGCAGTATCATCAACAGCGCCCTCTACACTACTGGGACTATGCGCCTTTCAATAGTGTAAAACTGCTCCCGACAAGAAACCATGCATAACTTACTGAATTTTTTGTCTTTCTCTGACCAAGAAAGAATAAAAACATGTCAAACTGTTTCATTGCAACATGGTAAAAGCCATTTTTGCAGCTTAAGTAGCTGATTTTCAGTAATGCTATGCACATAAATGGACAAAATACAAGCAAAGGTATAAAACCGCCAGCTGCTCTTGTCTTAATAGTTTAACCAAGTTTGGTAGTTTTAGCTGTTAACGTATGAATATCTATAAGTTTGTGTCGCAGGCCTTAAGTCTCTGAACATGCCAAAGTCACAAGCATGCATCGCATAATATGCACAGAGTTCATAAGGGTATATACTTCTTCTGGCATGATAAGCATTACAGTATGATTGGACACTTGGGGTAAAGTTAGACTATGAAGAAACATGTCGGAAAAAACAAACAAACAAGATAGCTGGAAAAATATCAACAGCTTCCGAAGAGACAGGAAGTGGTATGGGGAAGAGGGCTGGGACCGAGAGGGCGTGAGACCAAAGTGGTTCAAGAGTCATGTCTTCTTGTTCTTAAAGGCACTGTATGTACATGTACCAGCATGATAAAGAAATATAAGCACATCAGCTGAATATTGTGACCGAACACCTCAACACTTCACACCTCGTGCATGTTACGGTTGCACAAAGCGAATGCTGGCATCCTAATGAGTTGTAACTGTGGTGGAGCTACAAGCTGAGCTACTGAACAAAAAGTTTCACACAAGTGACCCGTCTTTCCGTGACCTACTTCTGTAACCCCAAGCCTCATCGCAGACTGTTTTTCTTTCGTTTCCTTTTTTTTCCCTTGGGGGGGGGGGGGGGGGGGAGGGGGAGAACAGACATTGGCCAACCAACCTTCTTATCATATTCCTAAACTCCACTACAGCTTTTTATACTTCATAATGAATGAAGAATGGTGCATATAGGCCTACACTCTAAAAAATGAAAGTGTAAATCAACATTTTGAATGTTGCCACTCTTCCAACCTTGTGTTAAATGTTAAATTTAACATCACAAAAAGGTTCGAAGAGTGGCAACATTTAGAATTTCAATTTACATATTGTACCATTTCATTTTTTAGAGTGTAGCCTATATGTAAAGCATTAATGATTGGTCAATAACATTATGCACAATTGAGCACAGTAGAGTATTGCTTAGTATACATTTAGTATTTGCACACAAGGTAAATAGATTTTTGACTGTGGACTAATGAAAATCGCTTTTATTAGAGATCTACCAATCAGGTGAACCTCTTCCAAGAACTAAAGATGGTTTTCTTTCTTTCTTACTGTTACATTATGACAATCATTATTATCATCATTGGTACTATTATTGTTACTATTTATCATTGTTATTATGGTATAGACAAAGTAGTGAAAATAGCTCATAGACCTTGATACAGTATGTATTTTTAATTTTAAATCTTGGCTATCCTTTCTGCCGTATGATGAGAGGAAAACAAGAAATTGTCGTGGGCGGTGTGAGAAGGTCTGAAACCATTAAATATACAATATACGTCAGCATTCAACTTCACCATTTCCTTTCCAGCCCATTTGTTTACTTTATTGCTGGGAATCAATTGCACAGCCGTGTGTTGACAGCAGGGAGTAAGGTACATGCTGTACACAAGCTCTAAAGTGTACAGTGTAGCACTGAGTCAACATTTGAAAAAGGCAATTCAAATATTGACAAATAGAGCCAATATGATGCAATAGAAAAGAGCAAGTTACTTGTCTCTGAAGTAACATTTAAACATATAATTACTTTTGGAGTGATGCCACTGTCTTACACTTTTACAGGCTATTAAAAGTGCACCCTTGATTAGTACAATATTTAGAGCACATCAAAATTAGGTACAAAGTAAAATCTCTGTTATAAAAAGACAGATGTACATATAAATCTCTCTTTGTGTCAGTGAAAGAGGTTCAAACTACAGCTGTAGATACTCAAGAGCTAAAGAATGACCTTATTGTTTAAAAGGGATGGTGTAGTATTGGTTGAGAAGAGGTGAGGATTCAGCTTTTAGCTTTTTGAACGATACTTTAATAGAAACCACCTTAAGAAATGTTAAAGAGCATGTACAATTCTATTGAGAGGAACTCAAATATATACATGTATTTCATGAGGTTTTATATTCACAAATTTCGCAAGCTGGGTGCTATTTGCTCATTTGAAAGCATGCAAAAACATTAGCTCTGATCCTGACATGAATGTCAGGTGAATGTTATCGTTTACATTTCTCCGTTCAGTAATGTACTCTATAATCGCAAATTTAACAACTTGCGAAATTGTCTGGAACTCCCAGTTCACGAAAACTTCAACTCACTAAATATATGACATATACCGTATCTCATTAGCTTGGATCTGTATTTGGTTAAAAACATTCATCTCTCCCGCCCTCTCTGTTTAACATTAAAGCAATTAACACATACTGAAGTGGACATGTGTTTGTTTCCAAGAAACCATCAAAGAACCATAGAGTGGAAACTGAAATAATGATTTACCAGGTTAAAAATATACTGTACATCACTTCACTGTATCTATGACATTTTGAATAGTGCTTTCAGCATGCACATACCTGCTGAAGATAACACAATGGCAAATGGAGATACACATATTCCCTTAAAAATATGATCTTACAGTACATTTACAAACTATTGCACAGAGATTACATTTTTTTTCCTCATTATCTTTCAGATATGACCTAGATACCATTATAATGACATTTACAATATACTGCCTACATATTAAAGAGCTCTGGTATATGAAAGTTTAGAAATGAAATAGGAATTTGTTACTCCGTAAAGATATTTCCATGCAGCTCAAACAATGACAGTGCTAAAAAAAAAGGGGGGGAAAAGAATTAGAAACCTTTAATAGGGCATCATAATTTATACCTAGCTGCTTCGGCAGGCAGCCCTACTGTAAATACAAACTGGCAGAGATGTATGTATACACAGTGGCATAAATTACATGCATTAGAGGCACCAAGTATTCTCTGCCATCCACCCCCGCACTACCGCACATTTCAGATTGGGGTGGCCGGAGGAACACAGCCAGGCATACATTGCGACGATGAAAGCCGAGCGTGTTTTATCGTCTTACCCTCAGAGCCAACATGCCTTCCTGCCAGACGCAGAAATTATGTGCGGAGCCATACCTTATGCAAACTTTGCAGACGGTCATATATTACTGGCTTTGCATGGGTACCTGCCCTAGTCATCCTTGACACACACACACACACACACAGACAGACAGACAGACAGACAGACAGACAAACAGACACATTTTTCAGATTCGACTTGAAATTTCATTTCCTGATTTGCACCAGAAGCATACATGACCAGACATACAAGAACAGTTCTGTCACTTCCTGCCTTCTTTCCCTCCCATAACCTCGCCCTCCTCTGTACTCTCTTCCCACCCCCCCCAACCCTCATCACCCCTCAACCAAGGTGCAGTATCAAAGAAAAAGTCTATATCCAGTTTCACACTCCACAAAACGGCCAAGATGATCTTTCCTTTAGTCAGCTTTCATAACGATGAGGCTGAAACAAATACATTTCAAAAACCACTTGTATTATCATGGTAGGGTTGTGTTGCACACAGGATACAGGTTTCTATCTCTTATACAGTGAAAGCACATTCATGGCATGTTATCTTCCATCACTAAAAAAAAAAAAAAAAAAAGAAAGGCATTTGATATGACTATCCATGCTACAATTTCAAATAGGACACTACAGCTAAATGAAGACCAACTATCATACATATATTTCAAATAATGATCAGATGTTGAATTTCAGGACATTATCTCTGGCTTTGCAATGATCTTGCCCAATGTGGCGGGACAGTGTATTCAACCTGTTGAGGACGGGCTGATTTTGCTACAACATGCATTTCCCATAGACACTTGCCCAAGTATACACAGGATTTGTCCTCAATGGGTTTAAAAAGGCACAGAATTGGAAAATGTGTAAAATCTATTTCGCTTGCATATCAGCAAGTTTTGGCTGCCCTAGGTGAAAGAGCATGTCCTACTGTAGGATAAGCTGTTATTTTCGCGAGGGTTTAATTTTCACGAATTTCGCGAATCACAGTTGGACTGCAAAAATGTCGCCATGTGCTACGGTAATAGCGCATTTGCAATAGCCTCAATGTCAATTCGTGAAAACAACATCTCTCGAAAATGTTTGTCACTCCCTCATTCGTGAAAATATCTGTACGCGAAAATAACAGCTTATACACAGTAATTGAGTAAATATTGTGGTACAGGTGTCATTCATAATTCCTTTCATATATATATCATCAATAATCTTCTTTCAGAGAAAATAGATGGGCCCCTATATTTTGAAATGTTGATATTTGTAGTTGCATGGTATGTGGTCATGACTTTCCTCTCTCTCTTTCTCACTCTCCATCTCTCTCTCTCTATCTATCTCTCTTTCTCTGTTCATCTCTTTAAGTCTTTTTCCTATCCTCTGTTTTCATTGCGAGGTAGTAATTTGTGCATGATCAATTTGCTCTGCTGACTGTAACTATTATCCTTGGCCACCAATCAGGCCTAATGCATGCTGGATGATTAGGAAGTGGGGGCACAACTCGCATCACATCACGTTTGAGTGGTTTGAATGACAGCTTCTCATTGCCCTATGGATTCATTTTGTAGACAGAAAGAGAGAGAGAGAAATATATTTTTAAAAACCCCCCCAAAAAAAGGAGATTGGGTGACAAATTATTTGATATCATGCTATCCAGTTTTGTCATGTATAAAGAGGAAATGAAAATCTCAGCATCCAAATATGGGGCACTCGAGTTGAATGTTGAAGAGCACATCAGAAATAGATACATTATATCGAGAGCTAAAATGTATATTTGCAGGTATGACCATTTGTAATCCCTTTTCAGACATGGTTGACTCTAATTTGACTCCTCATCTGATTCACTGTTGAGATTTGTACCTGATTACCAAATGACAATTCCATGAAGTTATTCTGTCCCACATCAACAGGAACACAAAATATCATTCACCATAAAAAAAAAAATATATATATATCCACGTACATAACACACACCAACATTCAACATTTTGAATATAATTTGAGACGACGAACAAGTATTATTTAATATCTGGAAAAAAAATCACAGGAGCTGAAGCTCTTGCAACATGTAAGTTGTTTTCAACCTAGAGAACAAAGACAAAAAAACAAAACAAAACAAAAACAAAAACAAACAAAACAAAATAAAATGCAGCAAATGACACATCAAAACTTTTCATGTCTCCAGCCAGACTGTCACACAGTAGAATAAAATGTTTGTTGTTGACATTTGTTGCACTTACAAAATTTAGGCAAAATGTCAGATTTCTTGTGATCTGCCATTACAATCTCAAGGAGGACTTCAATCTTCCTTTTCTGTTGTCATAAAAATCCCACAAAGCTAGCCCATTTGACATCATGGCATTCTACTTTACTCGGCGACACATTGCTGGCATGTAAGCGTGCGACATCATCTTGCTGGATGGCAATTAGCCCCGTTCTCTCCCGAGCCCATCTGGGGGTGTGCAAACAAACATGTAACTCAATGCCCTTTCACACCTTGCAATATCATGTATAAAGCAGAGCACACAGCACTTTCAAATATGACGCGTTTGCGGTGAACAGAACTGGCCGAAAATTTCAAAACAGACTCCGATATGACAGAACAATCAGCAATGGGAGATCTGTGATAAATATAAGAAGGTGTTTTGGGAGTACAATATCATTATATTACTGTATTATTATGATGCTTTGCTTTGTCATGAAAAATAATGGAGACTAAGCAGTCAATGGTTATCTACCATCCCAGAATATGCTAGTTAGGGGAAACAAGAATTAATTCGATTTATTTCATATTCATCTCTAACAACAATTATCTAATGACATGAATTCTAACATTATTTCAATGAAAAAAAAAAACAACAACTTATGCTTGTACTGTAATTGCAGTGTGTGTGCATGTAGTCTGCCACTGAAATGTATTCTGCATACTCGTACACTGCCCTACAGCTCGACCACAGAACTGCTGCCTATACATGTAGTTGCAACTGCATCTGCACTTGCTCTGCATTTGGTAAAATACCAGTGCATTGCTTTGATGACACACAATGTATTTTCACTTGAATCATTGAGTTAGGTCTCTTCTCATTATATTATACATGTATGTGTTCTTCCATATCCCGCCAAACCTTGACATCAAGGTTGCCTGAGTAATGAAATCCTTTCTTTTTTCATCTGTAAAGGTACAAAATCAAGAAAGCTGCAGTAACTACAAAAATAGCAGCAAAGTCAGAGGAGTAAAACTTGGAGTCAATAGGGGCCTGAGCTTTCCATCCTAGCAGAATCTTTGTCAGCTCTGGGCAAAATGGTCAACAATGTTGTGACAGGTATAGACTTATAAATGCGGACTTTAGATGTATTCAAGCCATGGCGTACATAGAGCTGGTTTGGGGACTGACATCACACTTTACCTGCCATATATAGACAGTGTGTACACAGTTCATCCTGAATTTCAACGAGCGAAAAAAAAATAATAATAATAACACCACATATCACTGTAGGAAGGAAGGAAAAGAGTTCCATGGATAGGTATGGGTAGATCACTGCCATAGATCTCTATTGTATACAACTTCCTTACTAACAGGACCTCCTTCTTGTTTACAATCGTCACTGTTATCATGGGATCGAGCTAAATTTACGTCATTTAAAGCTCACGGCCTTGATACCAAAGGTGAAAGTGACTTCCCTTATGTAAAGGATAGCAGGAAAAAAAAATATCTGTTGACCTTGGTTTGCTTTTTCACAGCACAATACATACAGCTCTGAGCATAAATTGTTTTTACATCACAATAAACGTGTTGTGCAATTCCTGTGCACATTACATTAATTATCTAATGTGTAATTATCTTTTCAGCATTGTAATAAAAGAATGACCAAAAAAAAAAAAAAAACAATCATCTGACATCAACATTAAGTGTGTATTAAGATTCAATTATATGACAGCATTAAACATATCAAAACTCTAACCTTTCCTAAATGCAGACATCTTCACATACAAATACCAACTTCACCCATTTTGCATTACTAGGTGTCCATTTCAACCCCCATATCATACTCAATTCTCTTTCTATTCACCATCCTGCTTGGCATGCAATAGGTGATACTGACCCATCAGAAGATGATACCATTTTAAATACACTCTGGTATTTGTAAGCAACACTGCCAAAAAGAAAGAAAAAAAAATACACTGTAGGTGAAAAGTGCACTGACTTGAAGCTGAGTTACACAGCATGCGATGAAGGGCCACTTACAATACTGTATTTGGTGACCTCCAGTTTGGTTCATACACCAAGTCAAAAAGGAAATCAGGCAACACTTTTCTTTTGAATATTACATGCCTCTCTTTACGGCAAATACAGTTTCTAGACCTTCAGACAGAAATTGAGCCTGGATACATGGATGTACACTCAATAAACCCTCTATAATGTAGCTTTGAAGTTAAACGTGTTGTATAACATCCATTGGCAACATGCCCCAGCCCACACACAAATACTTGCACTTGGGTATCATATTTTTCCATTGAAACAATTTAATTGGAAGAAACATACAGACATTGTAACAAGACACATGCTCAGAATATATTAATTCTTCTCATACCCCTCTGGAATCCATTCCCAACCCCAAGTATTATCTGAGTACTGTCCTAATGTTGCACGAGTTGCATTATACTACAACTTGTACTAAAGTTATGTTTTAATCAGACTGGCTCTGGTCAGCACAAATATGTTGTCATGAATCTGACAGAATCAGAACTTAAGTTTTCACTTAGAATGATTTTTTTTTATAGGTAAAAAAACAACTGCAAAAGCTTTTTTTTTTTTCTTTAATCTACATGTACAGTATACAATGGCAGATGAACTACCGGTACTCCATAACAATGTTTCAAAATTGCTACAAACTGTATTTTCATGCAATTTCAGAAAAATCTCTCATTATACTTGCTAGATGACACTGGAAGTCCATGGATATAATGAGATAATCACTTGGAAACTGAATGCTGCAAGACATTTCTTTGAAATGTGAATAGTCATCTTACTTTCTCACTGGAAACAAACAAGAAAATGACATCTTTCTATCTAACACCACAAAATACAAACAGCAAGGGTGTGTATGCTGTAACATAGGGTTAAGTACAATATGTACCAACAAATATCATTATATAGTATAGCTGACTTTCTTTCTTTCTCTCTCTCTCTTTCTCTCTCACATACTCATAGCACACCACACCCAACAGGCTCTCAAAGTATTATGTACATGTAATTGTTCATTTGTTACAAACCTCTACCATTTAGATTAAATACATGTATCTATGTTCACTTTACTTATAGTATTTTTTTTTTCATCATCAGAAGACCTAAATTTCCCCACCTCTGTGCATTGTACACTGTATCATCCTTTCACCCTGTGCTTATTGAACAAGAACTGAAAACAGCCTTTCCACATGACACAATACAACAAGGACGGCGTAAATCCCCATCTCACATTACCAGAGCACAGTATTGACTTCACTTTCTTTTCCTCGTACAGTAATGTAACTTAGTGGTTGCTATGTGTGACGCAAGGGAAGTTCTACATATAAGTAGAAGTGTAGTAATTCAGTGGTCATCTCAGTGCTCACTGTCAGTATTAAATGTCAAATATATCAACGAGATGGGAAAATTATGTTAATATACTGGCACATCTTAGGGTAGAGACTGATCAATGGTAATTCATGACAGAAGGAATATATAGGACCTATGTCAAGTCATGAAATATATTCTTAACTAGAATAGTAGCAACTGCTACTCTCTACATGTACATGCACCTTACAAATTTTATGTCTTATTCCTTTAAGCTTTACAGTAACACTGAAGATCAGAATTTGACACCTATTTGATCCCCTTAAATCCCCACAACAAGCACTGAAACTTCAGAATATTGTGTACTTCCATGAAATACAACTGATTTTCACTGTATATAAGTGAAAATAGTGTCTCCTTTTTGGTTTTAAAATACTGCTAATGCAAAGGAAAATTAGCAATTCTGTGAAATTATTTTATCTCATAATATTTTTAAAATAGTGATACGAATCATGAGTTTACACTTAACTCACTGTATTAAATGTTGATTATAATAAAAAGGAAAACACATTTTAAAGCAAGTTAAAGGGAAGATAAACCCCAAGAGCAATGTGGATTGAGTGAAAGCAGCAACATTAGTAGAACACATCAGTGAAAGTTCGAAGAAAATCGGACAATCGATGCAAAAGTTTTGAATTTTTAAAGTTTTGGTGTTGGAACCGCTGGATGAGGAGACTACTAGAGGTTATGTCGTATGAGTGGACAACAATACCAAGAAAATATAAAGAAAATTCTACAAAAAACCATTTTTCATGAAAATTACAAATTCCATCAACTTGATATTGACATATGTTAAGGGTAGCAATTATTCCCCCTGCTTTCTGAAAGAGTTTGGTCCATTGCTCTTTCATGATTCTAGAAAAGTGAATTTTTGTTGAATTTCCTTTATATTTTCTTTGTATTGTTGTCCACTCATACGTCATATCCTCTAGTAGTCTCCTCATCCAGCGGTTCCAACACCAAAACTTTAAAAATTCATAACTTTTGCATAGATTGTCCGATTTTCCTCAAACTTTCACTGATGTGTTCTACTAATGTTGCTGCTTTCACTCAATCCACATTGCTCTTGGGGTTTATCTTCCCTTTAAACTTGAAATCATTATTTTAAAGAACATTCCTAAAGAATTGTCAAAAAATCTCTCTGAAAATGTGAAAGTTAATCAGACAGGTTGACAAGGGTAATGATTCAAAGCAGCATGGTTTAGATTTAAATCATGAAAATGAGCATGAATTATGTTGACTCCACATTACTGGATTGTCGCACAAGCCTGCATCTGATAACATAAGTATCGCAGGCTAACTTGGATGCAATCTGTCGAGCGCCTGAACTGAGCTACATGTGTCTATGAACAAGGCTAAACTACAGGTACCCTGGTCGTACACATGTGTATTTTGCATGTTTGTCAGCTGAATACCATTGTGAATAACATCATCACCATGGTGGCAACAAGTGTCAGATTTGTTGGTGTCCTGTGACACAAATCAAAAAATGTATTCACTGTAGTGCCTACACAAAATATTAAACCTTGCAAAGTTGTAGGATACGTAGCTAGTGGAATTTGAGCTGGTAATAATATGCGTATACATGCACTACCTTCTAAGCATGAAGTGGTAATGCTTATCACACAGAGGAGTTTTTTACAGCAGCAACTTTCAAAATGAGCCATTCTTTCACACAAAATGTATGTTGCACACACACACAAACACACACACAAATGATATTATCAACAAAATGTCCTACAATAGGTACTTCATTTGACAAATTCATACAGTATGTTGGGATTGACCTAGCAGAGTTGCCATCATCTAGTATATCACTAAGGAGTAACTGTAAGTAGGAGGCCTGTTACAGAAAACACAAACAGAATTTTAATAATTGTGGGCAAGTATGCAGTGTACACTGTTGCAATAAGGTTCAAAAGTTCAACATTTCTCTAGAAATATCTAGAAAATTACAATTCCATACACGATTGCCTCAGTATAATTATACCAATAATTCCAACATCAGATAAAGTATAAATGCTCATCAGTTATGTGAGGCCAACATAACAGCAATTCAAATATTGAAAAGACTGCAAAGGGGCCATCTGATATAATATACACTGTACATGGTATACATGACTGCCATTGCTTGTTGATAGGGTCCTCCAATATTAAACAGCAATCTGCGAGATGGCTGGTTCATCACAAGGTAATGTAGGTATATTTGCTGTCCCATCTTACGTGTTATTAAAGGCTGTATAATATACATGTAACAGACATTTTCACCGGCATGACTAACATTAGCAATTCTGACATATACTGTATTATGTCCATTGAATTAAAAATTGTTTGTAACATTATGCAGGGACAGGTATCAACACTGTCCAATATACTAACAGCAGCATTTCATATTGGGAATATTCAATGCAATACAAACTCACATTCAATGCTTTTAACCTCTGTGTACATATAACTACAATCTCTGCTCCTGCAGATATTCTGTACAGTATAAAAGTATTTGAAATGATTTTGCTCTTTGATAATTTTGTCCACAAAAAACAACAACATATAAATCAATAAACAATTGATACTGATATGACTTTGATCAGCTTTCCTTCAAAGTAATTTGTAGGAAACTTTAGGATTTTATTTAAAAACAGATGATATAAGTAATTCAGCTATGCTATAGAGATCTGGCAAATCACAGCATGACAGGGAGCAAGCCAGACGGGTGATTTCAACTGCACATAGCCTTGGTGGCTTGAACACCGAGTATTGAAGCAAAACTATTCCTTATCAACACTTCCTGGTGTATACACATCGGTATGTTTCCTTGTAGAGCAAGTAGTAATGCAGAAGTGAAATCAAAACTTATAAGCTGAATTCAAGAGTCTAACTCTGGATTTGGCATGGCATCTTGTCTTGGATGCACCGTCTACATTCTCAATTCCCAGGCATTAGTTTATTCAAATCATATCCGGGATGCCATTAGTGTTGCTGTATATAGATAGTGCTGCAAAGATAATACATGTGTTTGTTTGTTGTTGTTGTTGTTTTTAAGGTGTACAGTATATTCATTCACTGTTTATTACTAACCAAGCTTTTGTCCAAAGACTTTGTCGAATGTGATTTCTTTCCTCTCTTCCAGGTATTTGTACATCACTGTTCTTACACTGTAAGAGAGAGAGAGAGAGAGTCAAAACAGTGAATTAAAGTATAGAGTTTTTGTGGAAGTGAACACAAAATACAAGAACTCAAGTTTTATTGCAACTTAGATTTGTAAATTAAGAATGCCACTAATGGCTATTTAGCTCAGACTGGCCAGAAGGTACATATATCATTTTAAATTTAAAAACCAATGCTCTCCATTGTAGAATCCATGAGTAACAAAACTTGATGTAAAATGGAGTCAAAAGGGGCCTGAGCCAACCTGATAAAAGGTTGAATACATGGATGAACATAATATGTTCATCCATGTATATTATTTTAGATAGTGGTACTATTATATAATAATTTCAAGGGATAAACTTACTTACTTCATACTGGGTCGATATGTAGAAATGGTAAAAGTAAATTTTGCAAATCAAGCTCTTGTCTTGGAAAATAGCCCATGTATGTCAATATGTTTTCATCAATATATTCATGTGTCTACTGCTGTACTGCTGGCCTACCTAACATGATGACATGCTCATAAAATGAAAAGAGATGAACTTTAATTTCCAACTGGAGCAGTGAATGAATGAAAACACCATATTAAACCCTCAATATATTCAACACTAGAGTAGAGTTAAATTACTGCAACTAACTTTATGTAAAATTATTTCCCATAATGCCTGAACTTTTTAAACGCGTTACCGTAACCGGAGCGGAGTGACCTATTGTCGATGACTGATTTTGTGTTATGATGAATACAATTTGTTTACCTTGGGTCGGGAAGAACGAGTTTCTTGCTCGCTCTGGCAGCTGGAGTTGATTTACTCTTCTCCATCGCCATAAGGTAGCTAACATCTGCCAACACTGCTTCCAAATCCGCCATCTTGATAGAATAATATATCGCACGATTCCGTAGAAGGCGTAGACTTATTCACAAACACTGGAGAAACGGCTGTCGGAGATGTTGGGAATACACGGTTTTCTGCTCGATCTTCACGATTATTCGCAGCCTGCAAAATTTATTCCCACGTACGGTCCAAGGCCCCGTCTGTATACCGTGTAAGTTAGTAACGAGTACACACTCCAATACACACTACGTGAAAGCCGGTGTTGTGTACCAAGCGTTGCGAAGCCAGCCCGACGGGTCGCAAAGAGGGTGAGAAATTTCCAAAAATACGATCCAAACGCCGGGAAAGGTGCACTGTTGGCCGCAGAAATCTCGAATTGAGCTGTATCACACCGCCATGGCTATGTCTGTTCCTTCCTTGTGGCAAATAAGGCAGTAAGATAGCCGACATGTACTGTCAGCTTGCACTACGGAATCAATGGCTTCGTCCGCTCTCCGTGATACCCGTGGAAATCGTAGCGGAGGCCGGGATTCCTGTATAGTGCGCATATGTGCAGAGTTCCCGTTTACGCACACTGCATGTGTATTCTCGCCGTTTTGCTAGCAGCCTACGTAGGTTGCATTATGAGGACGCTATTTACACAGGTTACACTCGTAATATGAGGCGATCTAGCCAAGCGACAAGCGGGCGGGCAGGCCAGAGCGAGCGGGACGAACGAGTCAGTGTCGCTAAGGGGCTCGGCTACCAACAGCTAGTGACGTCAATCGCGCGACCCGTGTGCTGCCAATTTGTGCTGGAAACATCGCATAATTAGTGTAAATTCGCCTTGCCGACAAACAGCACTTTGCTATGGGCGACCAACGAGTTCACATCGTAAACCGGCGATGGTGAACGATGGTGTCGGGTGTATTTTATCATAAACTAAACCCCATCTGTTGCCAATACAAATCATTGACAAATTACCGATACATCCTTGTACATAATAATGGAGGGCACACTGCTTGTGAATTTATGTTCACGAGTCACTACACCAAGGCAGGTTATCGCTATAGCAGAATTTAGCTGAGCATAGGGATAAGGAATTTACTCCGCCATTAAATCAAAGACACTCACTGTCTTTGGTCATGATAAACCTCGCAATGAATTTAGTATCGCTTGAGGTAGACACATTCTGTTATCTTTTATTTGCAACGCTCACTCTCTAATGTTGATGTTAACAAGCAAGGACCTTTGCATGACCCCTGCCTCAATGATATTCATCAAACCGCGGAATCCGTGCCAATGTCCCGCTATAAACCGCTCCCAAGCTGGTTGACGAGCCAACATACTAGTACCATACATTGACGCATCTTGTTATTATTCCCGATGACACGCGCTCTTTAACCCCTCCCCCATCTACGCCCGCCCTTATCCTTACCTGGGAGGACTAGGGTGTTATCCTTCTCTCTCCCCCCCCCCCTTTTTTTTTGGGGGGGGGGGGGGGGTCACACAGATACTGATGACTTTGATTGGTTTCTCCCAAAAGTGTATGGATATCTTTGGTTTCTCAAGTACGCAATTAACAAGGGTATCGGGTATTCACCATAAAAAAATGATGGTAATGTATCGTAATTGTTTGCCACAGTTGGGGTAGACAACAAATTATCATCCACCCTAGCTAAATTGTATAGTTGTGGCGTCATTCTCATATTCTATACCGTGCATCCGTGACCCTTTAATGACCTCGCTATGCTGCATCCGGTAACATTTCTCTTTACTCAAAATCAGTATCTGATGGCCATTAGAAAAGTACGACATCAATATCTTAGTATCACATGATGGGTATGATTTTTTATATCATAATATTATTCTAGGCCTAGTATTGCGGTATATTATCATGGTATATAATGTAAACATAACATCGTGTGATCGGATGTGTATCGGCGCCATGCAAATTCATTGTTCTCGTTGTATCCATGAGCGTGGTCGTATAATACTATACATGCACGGAAGATCAATTTTAATATGATTACTCGTACTTCTATTTTATTTTCATCATGTATAGGATACGATCAGCCATGTAGGGCCTATACCATTCTAGACGATCTAACACCAAAAGCAACGTAAACACCGCTGACATGTATAGGGCCTAATGTTTCTTATTCTGATGATAGTACTATTGATATAATACGGTATACCCTATCATACACTCTTAAAACATCCGAGTCAGAACTGACCCGGAACTGGGTCCGTTGGGGTCACACACCGTTCCGGGTAAAAAATGACTTGGAATTTGGTCATGAAGACCCCGAACGTCACCCTGACCCAATTCATGACTCTGAATGGGTGACCCCATTCCTTGTCATGACGATTGTATGACCCGGAACAGTGTGTGACACCAACGGACCCAGTTCCGGGTCGAGTTCTATATGCCTTCAGAAGTGGTTTTGAAAGTCTGTTTGATAATAACAGCATAATCTCTTTTATATTCCGTGTCTATGCTTGTAGTATGTTATAGGACCTATAACATCCACATAATAATTTTCATGATTATACCCCATCACACAACATTGTCAGAGGTATATCATCGTGTCATTGTTCATTAATTTCATTTTATTCATTTTATTTCCAACAAACAGCAATTGTATATAAACATTATATTTTGCATAATACTAGTTTAATAGTCACACAAAATCAATACAGCATTGTTGTCAAGGAAAATATTGTTTTTGATAATGTTTTGACTTTTATTACACATAACGAATTCAAAAGTTGACTGAAAATGGAGCTAGGTGACTGGTTGAAAAAAAGAGCTTGTATAATATAGGTTGCAGTCTCCTCATAAACAATAACTGAATATCTAATTGCTAAACTATAACCAGACTATATAGGCAAATTGCCTTAAAATCATTCATACATCAGCCGGGTGCATGCACGAAACGAGGGCGTCTTTCCTGTCTTTGCATGTAACCATCATGCAGTGCACCAGACATGCAATGCTTGAACACAATACCTCTCTGAAGACCATTGATAGACCACGTACACCACGGCCTCCCATGCTTATCATTAAAGTGTAACCGGAAACAAAGTCTTTGATCGATATCAATATTTTGAATTACTTTGTAAATTAGTTCTTTAAAGGGAAATCCCAGACCACAAAAAAAAAAATGGTCTGGAAAGAAAGAATAAAATATTATGACAAGTATACAACGGTGAAAATTTGGTCCAAATTATTTTAATGAAAATTGTGCATGAAGTTCCGCTAACTTTTGCAAAACAGTTCTTGAACAGTCAATATGAAGATGTAAATGAGTGAGCTGATGATGTCATCACCTCACTCATGTAAAATGTGTGAGTTGATGTCATTATTATCATTATTATTGAACAACTATACCGTATCCCCCCCCAAAAAAAAAAAAATAATAAAAAATACAACGGGACCGTCCGCAACAATAACTTTAAAAATTGTGAATCAATCCAAATACAATTTCAGAGTAAGAAACTATAACTTATTACCAACAACTTACAGAAAACCCCATCCGATTTGCTTCGGTGGTCAAAGAGAAATGAGGACTTTGTAGAGCATGTCAGGAATCCCTTCCCTCCCAGTTTTGTCCATTGTATTCACAGTTACAAATGCATCCAAATGCTGAACTTGGAAGAAACAGGCCCATGACATGCTTTATAACAATCCACATTTCTCTGTTACCACTTAAAGAAATTGAATGGGGTTTTCTGCAAAATGTAGGTAAGAAGTTATAGTTTCATTCCCTTAAATAGCATTTAGATTGTTCAATCATTTTGAAAGTTATCAATGCGAAAATCGATTGTAATTTTTTTTTTGGAGGGGGGGGGGGAGATACTGTATATTACTTTTTTGATATTATTTAATGTCTTCGACATTTATCACTAAACCATTATCAGTCCTTATAGCCTAAATACATCCTTTGCCCAGCAGTCTTTGGAGACAGCATAAAACTAGGATAAACAAACAAGCAAACCTTTCATATAATGTCACATTAAAAAAAAAAATGGATGTCAAGGAATAGTGTCTTCTTTCATCTGCATTGTCATGTGATCCAGATCCAAAATGTACGTTCGTATAGGCATCCATATGGCCTTAATTTTCCTAAAGTCATTTAGATTCTCATCCCCGAGCCCGCATACTTCATGGCTTCGTTTCTTCCCAGTTCTATTTCCTATTTCGTCAAATGCCTCATTAAGTTAATGGAAAGTTAATTCATGTCGATTAAACAGCCCGTCCGTTTACCTGTTGTCGTTGTTGTTGCCATATCTGCCGAGAGTGGCTCGATTCGTGGTCGCCATGACAATAAGCGGAATAATGTCTCCACTGAGAGTGCTGTGTATGTTGATGTTTTGGTGAGATGCTTTCATTCGTTTAGCAATCAAGACTTTATACCACACGTCAGACTACTGATACCAGTTATATTGGCGACGACAGCATTCTGTCGATAATAGATCGTTCATAGACTAATATCGATCGATCGTCATCCTTGATATCGTAATTGTTTTCCCATCACTCTCTTTTTGTTATAATTATTTTGTCTCGTTGTTGATGTCCGAACCACAAACCATGGTAAGTTTATCCTGGTTACGACTCAATCAGTTAATGATGATGTCAAACAATTCGTTAGAAGATGTGATATATTATAAACATTACAATCGTTTCATAAAAACAAAACGAAACGTTAGTATTATTATTTTCATTTGATTTGATTTATGTCAACGCTCGATACGTCAAGATAGCAAAATATGATCTTATAAAAACCCACTCTTCTAAACCCTTTGTTTCATCAACGCTTGTCAGCGCCGACAACTGTCGGCGCTGACCAATTTCAGCAAAATCCTTCGCGGCTTTGATTGGCTGACATGCTCTGGTCACTGACTGTTACTATGGTGATTCAAGTTGTCAGTGCCGACAAAAGTTGATGAAACACCCCCCCCCCCCCCCCGAAGTCCACTTTGGCTCCTACAGTTTGTTGTTGTTGTGTTTTTTCAAGGCCCAGTTAGTTTGAATTCAAATCTTTTTTTAATGTATTATTTTTTGGAAGACATCGCGGCCTATAATTGATCGAGAAGCAGGGCTGTAAACTATTTTTTTTTTGTAATGCATTGACTTAGGTCAATATAACAAGCTATGTATTTTGGGAATAAAAGGATTATAAGGCGTGCGTGCCGATGCTCTCATTCTCCGAGGTATGTTCTGGCGTTGATACATTTTATCTTGATGTAAGGTTAGCAGCTGTAATTTAGAGCCAGATAGCACAACGATAGGCAAAATAAAAGTTAAATGCAATACAAGTGAAGGAAAACGTACAAGTGCGATGACTTATCTGGACAAAGGCGAGTGACTGTAAAATTTGCAGGTAATAGTGTTACCTGCGCAGAGTATCTAAACACTGTCCTTCAGTGCAGAGGATTTTGGGGCCATCATTACCCTTTAGGGTTGCCATGAACCCATTAAAATTTTACACGTCTGGACCTAATATTTATAATAGAGGGACGGAGCGGGTATAGGATGTTTTGTCCAAGGACTAATTATACACCTCGGAAATATAATATTATTCAAACCCGGAATCTCCTTTTCATGAATCCGGAATCTTTTATGTACCCTCCATGAACCACAGTGCTCCACACTGAAGACATTATGAACGACACATCATTAGAAAATATAGTTTGTTTGTTTTTTTATAGTCAAAGAGCTTGATCAGCATGAACGGTCTTTCAGCAAGGTCCAACCTAAAATAGAAACAATGCCCGCAACAATCTGTGAGCACTCAAAGCACAGCAATAAAATTAGTGATCATAATCATAAAACAAAAATTTCAGGTCAGCCGCAGCAACAGAAACATGCAGAGAATTACTATTTTCCAAAATTTCACACAGAATTGCCCATAAAAATGTGTTAGTTATATCTTCCTCTCCAACACACACGTCAAACATAAATTAATATGCATGGCTGTGACCTTGGGAATCTGAATCTGAGCGCGAGTCCGCCTACACATTATTTTGCATTTTAACCATTAACGATTTTCCACATTTCACTTTTTTTTTTTCGTTTCATAACCCATGCACGTCGCAATGTTGTGCCACAAACCGAGTGCTAGCATTGCAAGTTTTGAAAATGACAAAATGATGCTAACCCATTGAATGCTATATCACAAACACGGATTGTTATAAATTGTTATATGCATATAAATGGACTGCTACATTCAAACAAATTTGGCAGTTGAGAGTATGCCATTTACGGCAATGGCAGAGTAAATTTGTTCTAATTATATTATAAATGATTATAAAGGAGATACGTTGTAATATTTGTATCACCATGATCATATAGTATGCCTATATCGTGGATGCAGTTTGGAAGATGCGTCAAAGTGACGTGTAAGCGTGCATGGGGGAAATAGCGAGGAGATAAGGCGGTTTTAGGAGTCTTAAATAGTACTGTCAGATGAAATCTAATCAAATTACATCCAAGTAATTAAGACAATCACAGTACAGGCCTTTTTCACCATTATCATATACGTTGTGTGTATACTGTGACGTTGCCACCATGACATGTATAATCAAAACTGTTATGAAGTGGATACAAGATTTTTTTTTTTGTGTGTGTGTGTGTGTGTATGTGTGTGTGTGGGGTGTTATTTTTTCCCACAAAGAATTGTGTTTATCATAGTGATCACTGAAATTAAACTGTGGGCGGGTTTGGGGTTGGGGGTTGGGGTGTACATGTGTTTATATTTGCTAATTTGAATGTTTCCAAGTTGTCTTAAAGGAAATACATAAATCACACCAAACCGACAGAATAATCACAACCAATCTAGTATAATTATAATTTTCGCCGATTTTGAATACATAATGACTATTGTATAACATGTCTGTATACATGACTGCATGAACAGCTGAAAAATCAGCAAGATCATGCTTTATTGAGCAGTCACACACAAAACAATATCATATATAACATAATTATGTTAGTCATGTTTTGTTTGTAAGTAATCTACAGTCACACACAAAAGAATATCATATATAACATAATTATGTTAGTCATGTTTTGTTTGTAAGTAATCTACTTCGATATGCTTGTATGTTTATGATGTGAGGGTTTCATTTTATTGTGGTTTGTTGTTGTTGTTTCTTTTTGGGGAGGGGTGGGGCCATAATCTGGAGGAGGTATTGTGGGCATGCAATCCGGAATAAAAAAGGAGGAAAGCGAAATCTTTGATATTTCCAAACGTTGCCTTCGTATGGTAACCATGCTGAGTGGCCATAATGGACATTAAAGGGATAGTACAGTATTGGTGGAGACGTGAATTGGGCTTTTAGCTTTTTGTGAGCTACTAAGAAAACACTTACGAAATAGTACAGAGCATACCACTTTAAAAGGAATTCAAAGTTTATTTGATGAAAATCGGGTTTGGAATCACTGAAACATCCAAAAACAAAGTAAAACAAAGCGATCTAAATAAAATGTGGGTCCCACACTTTATTAGAATCACTCTGTTTTTGATATCTCAGCCATTTCAAAACCAATTTTCATCAAATAAACGTTGAATTCCTCATGGAATTACATGCTCTTTCGTATTTCATAAGAGGCATATCATTATCTCACCAAAAAATGTTAGAAATCTGAAATTAGGTCTCAACCAAAACTATACGATCCCTTTAATAACCCCTTTGAAAAAAAGTTCTTTTTATGACGTCTCTCTGGTAAGAGCTTTATCTTTCTTTTAATATCTAACCGCGCTTGTGACGTGTGTTGGCACCATTGAGGAAGATAATGTTTTAATGGCCCGTTAAATCTCTGAAACCTCCTCGAAAGATAAAGGTAAAAAAAGATAATATTATAGCATCATAATCAGCTTATTGGCGGCTAAACGTACCGCTGAATTCTTCTTCTGAAAAAAAGCCTTTAAAGGGGGTGTTTGGAGCGTTTCTATATACAATAAAGGGTATCAATGTGTGTTGTTGTTGTTTGCTATAATATGAAAACATCATGTGTCACCGTGTTATATGTTATTTTGAATTTCCTGTGAAAAACAATCTCTCTATAGGTTGTGCGATTCTTTTCTAAGCATATTCAGCTCATGAGGCATTCTGTCATCATCAAGTAATCTTTCTATAGAAAGGGAGTTGATTAAGTGAGTATAATAGAAATTCAAGAAAAGTCATTTGAAAATAAACACAGTATAATTTGTTAAAGAAATGATAAGGAGAAACGAAATAAAGACTTCTGTGCAGGTGACGTCATAATACCACTTTAACGGGTGCTTCGACACCCTCACATAACACCACGTTATAGCTGAATTTTCACTTTCAAACAGTATACTTCCCCATATCAAAAGTGTCACTTTCACGTTTTGTGAGAAATTTTCTAGATGTTTCTGTTTCAGTGCCTGCGAGAAAATTAAGAAAATAGTTTCACAGATGCTTCGAGGTGAGTTATGAAACTTTTTATGAATTAAAATCCCCTCAATTTCCAATGACATTTTTGAAAAAAAAAGTGACGCTTATAATGTATATAGCTTGATGGTAATACTAAGAACTTAATGCTGCTTTCATCACTTGTTGAATTTAGAATCTTTAGCGGTAGTATTTGTTGTCAGCTTTTGTTGAATCACGAAATTCCTTTGAGAATATTACCGTGTTTATTTCAACATAAATGCGATGATCCCTTCTCGTCCATTGATTCTTAGTAATCCGTGCTAAGAAGAATGACGTATGCGGGTTCTAAATCAAACCACAAGAAACAAACAGGTAATAAAATTACAACGGACAGAAACATAGAAACCGATGGCCACTAAAGCATTCAGCCTGCAGTCACATGAAAGGAGGGAGAGGGAAAGCAAGAATATTTCCACGTTTGAAATAAAAGAAGAAGAAGTATGGATTCGAAAGTACAGCAAATATTAACACGTTCAAGAGTTGAGGTGTGTGTGTGTGTGTTTGAAAGTGTTTGTCAATCTGTTGTGTGTTCCAACATAGCTTAAAGAATCAATGCGTCAATAGGCTAACTGCGAGTACAGCATCTGATACACCCCTCAAGGTAAAGAAGCAATTAAATGATAAAAGATAAAGTGCATAATATTACATTTAGCACTTTGAAACAAGATATTTTTCGAACTGTTCCTCAGAAGTTGAAGCAGACTTATAGACTTACACAAGGACAAAACACAGAAAAAAAAAGAAAAAAAAAGTCAAAAACTGTAGCAATATTCTAGTACGGGCTTACATAAAATTCATCAAAAAACAGAGCACTCCGTACGGGTGAATACGCAAATAAATGAACAACTTGTCTTACATTTGCCAGTAGAGGGGGCTAATAACTAATCAAGGCTGTTGTCACCGGTCACGGTCGTTACTGAATCCGTATAATAAAGTTCTGTTTATTTACCGCTGATGTATAATTATGTTTTCAGCAACTGTGTGAAGAAGCTTCGGGCCTTGTGAACATCTTTTACTCATTAAAAATTACAGAAGACTGTTCTTATAAGGTATAATATGAAAACTGCAATAGACATAGCAACGTAACCCAACTTAAATTCATGCTGCTTGACTGCACGTTTAGCTTCACGGTCAACTCAAACAGTATAGTTTAAGGTATTTCAATTAAAATTCGTCCTGACACAAATCCAAAGTTTCTTAATCTATCGTTTTCTTTTTATTCGTGTTTAAAGCAAAGATGCTTGATATGGTTAGGTTGTGTGCAGTTATGTGTTGAGCACACAATCATCTGAATTGTCGGAAATTTGATTAAGTGTTTATGAGAAGTAACAAGAGTAGCATAACAGACGTGTTTTCGTCTGGTAAATGACATCGAACGGTATGACTGAGAGGAAATTTGAGTTCTTACAGTAAAATATTAATATACAGTGAGAAGGGAAAGTGTAGGCGCGGTGCTTACAATATTGTCTGAGATTGTTTAGTGGTATATGGACTGATCTCCCAAAGTCTGAATCGAATGATTTATTGTACAATTTCATTAGGCCTTGTAATTCATATCTGCCCACACAAACCCTGCCTCTGCAACATTTTCGCCTCTACTTTCATACTAACAGCATCAGATTGTATATATCCTCGCTGTAACGGTTATACAGTTATTGCTACCCCCCCCCCCCCCAATCCAGGCTATAGAAGACGGACATATTTCAGGTGCAGAATTTTTGGCTCTGCTTTGACGAAATAATCAGTGCCTTTGATTATGCGCATTCATCGATTTTCGGCAGCGATAATTTCATTTTCGTCCCGCTCGCTCGTCATCTGGAGAAGTGAGGACGTGTAGAGACGGCCATGTCTGCCGTCGCCTGGCTTGGCCCGTGCCAAGAGAGTAGAGAGAGCAAAAAGGCAAGATCGAGGGAATGTGGAGAGCACCTGATTATCGTTCTTTCATCATCTCCCCTCCCCATCTCTCTTTCAGTCCATCTCTCCCTCTCCCACCCTCCCTGCCCCCTCTCTTTTTCTCTTCCTCCCTCCCCCTCCCTCTCTCCCCTCTTATCCTCCTTCACCCCCTTCTCCTCCATTTCCTTCTCTCCCCATTTTTGTTGTGACGTCATTCAGTAATATGACGTCATCCTGAAATGATCACGCCCAAGCCATAGACCATACATCATTCTAGTCCCATGCGGGCTGCACCCTATCCACTCCGTCATGTCTCCGGTCTCTGCGGGCTGATCGAGACACTTCACTACGTCATCCGTTTTTCTGATGCATTCCAGCACTGCCAGATATCAAACATTGTTGTTGATATTTAATCAATCAAGGACACTACGGAAATGGTGAGAAATGATGTGGCACATGTGGGAGCGGAAGCAAGTATTGATGATCATGTATAACATATAGGGTAACTTGGGACAGGTTAGAGTATTACACGTTCATCATTATTGTCTTGAATGAAATATGACAGTGATTGTCATTCGCTTTTTGGATGACATTCTTGTCTGCACATAAAGTTGCACTTTTTGTGTTTGTGTGTATCAAAAATTCGATACATCGAAGCATCAGTAATACATCTCAATGTTGCATCTTTAATGACAAGACTATGCGTTCAGTTTATCTTTAAATTGAGTTGTTTGCACAACCAGTTCATGAGTTTTACTCCTCTGCAGTGTGGATTTCAAGTTTATTGAATTGAATTTATCTGAAAACGAATGTCGACAACGATGTTTGAAACGAAATCGTATAAGATACGGAACACTGATTAGTCTCCGTTCTTTTGGTGTTCAGAAACGACAATGTGGAGGATGCGGTCAAGTCTTGCTTTCAAATACAGCTGACCAGGACACGAACTTTGTTGGAATACGATGGCCACATCATCCAAAATATTTCAATTGCAAATCAAACCGCAGCGTAAGTGGAAAACATCATTTGCATCGCAAATTCTTCAAGGAAGGTGCACATTATTCTTAAAAAGACGTGGCAGATTATTCATTGGTGCTATGAATGATTTATCACACTCTTTTGTGTCGTACATCCTCAAAGGTATTGCTTACCATTGGGAGTAGTGATTAAAAAAATGTTCGAGTTAGCACATTTGATGTATACAGTGCGTATTGTATCACAAAGCATCCTATACACCATATAAACATTTAACAACAAAGCCTAAAATATAAGGAGATATCACCATTTTTTTAGTTTAGGAACAATATTTTATAATAACTATTGTTCACATTTTGTATATTTAACATTACATAACATGGGTTATAATGATTACAATTTTTACATTGGTTGTTTCTATCCCTAACTCACATTTCAAAACTATTTTGAAGAGCTAAAGCTGGGTTTTTGTTTCATCTGCGCAAATTGTAAAAAAAAAAAATGCCTTTAACCATGATGCTGTTTTCTTCGCAGACATTGCAGCCGTCAAGTGGCAGAACCTAGAACTATGTGAGTTTGTGTGTGTGTTTGTGTGGATCGAACAGAATTGATTTCACTGAGAAACAGTAGCTTCTGTATATTGTGTGTGTCAACAACATGTAATCAAGAGCCGCTATAACGTCGAGGAAACTACAATCGTCAACTGATAATGACTGACGAGGCATACCAACTGTTTTAAGTTTAAAGTAATAATGCACCACTGATTCTGTATGGTACCAACGTAAGCATGCAATAAATGTGTTGCTGGTGAGAGGTAGCGGGAAGACGTGTGAAATGAGGTGACGACACAATGACTTCATGTGTGTCTGACAGCATCCAGTGATCAAATGAGTAAACGTGACAGATATGAAAACATATAATCTCTTGCTTCAAAGTCGGGTATAATTATGACTCATTTAGATTTAAATCTTAATGGATAAAAGGTAACTTGAGAGAAAATACTTTGTCCCTTAATGGATTTTACAAAATGTAACCGTCATTTGGAAGTTACAAGTGACTCGCTCTGATCTGACTAAGTCTTTGCTTTATTCTCTTCCTCTCTTTGCTCTGGTTTGTCGCCTAACGAGCGTTGGTTGAGTGGGTTGATTGATTGTGTTGTATGTGTAACTGATGATATTACAGCTGTATATCCTTCTTTGGGTAAGAAGGTAGAAAGAAGGACTGTAGCTTGTCCAAAGTAATGTCACACATGTAGATATAAGTTTATCGCTGTAAGTAAAGTAAGTTACCGAGACAGAAAAAGAAATATCAATGAAATGATGGCATAAGGAATGTCAGTTTGAGGACTGCAAACTCACTAAAATTCATCATAATATTGAGCACTGAATTCTCAACGTTCATCAGTGGATGCGAGACGTAGGAATTTATGTACAAAGCTCACTATAGATGGCGCTCTTATAAAAGGACAACTAGGTATACAAAGACTTCGAGTATAAGCTATTTGAATTGGGAAAATTGAAAAGAAGATAGGATTATGTACAAGTCTAAATTGTTATGATGATTGATTGATACGATGTATATGTGAGGGATTTCGTTTCACTGATTGATTCACACACTGAATTTAGTAAAATGATGATTCTTTAATATTTTATATTACTGAGTAAAATTATGAAGTGCAATTGACTATGTAGATATACTTGCATATATTCTGCCTTTTTACTTCTTTTTTATTTCCCCCACTGATCATACCTATTAGTTTATATATGCCTATGAAGAATATAGTATTGTGTTTTTGTTCCTCAATAAAACACAAAAATTAAAGGTATTGTGTACCACTGGAAGCAGTGCTTTAAAAATGTTCGAGTTTATGATGCAAATGTGTAGGTCAGTTATATCAGAAAAATCCTACCACATAAAATTTCCAAATTAAGTCTAAAATACAAGGAGATGTCACTATTTTTATCACAAAACCATAACTGTACAGATGGCATATTGTATGGAGATGTGATATTCTAATTTTATTACTAGTATTGTTAACATTTTGTATGTTCAACAATACTTAACTTTGATTTTACTGATTAACATTTTTACATTGGTTGTTCCAATCCCTAACTCACATTTTAGAGCTACGTGTATTTTAAAGCACTAAAGCTGGGTTTTTGTTTTATCTGCAAATGGTAAATATAAATAACCCTATAAAGCCCAAGGGGGGGGGGGGCACATTGTGCCCCCTACCATATTTCCATTTGCCACTCCTACGCCCTTTACCCGATTTCAACCAAATTTAGTGACTTTTCCTAACATTTTATTGTGAGCATTTTGATATATAATTTAGCTGTATCCGATATTGCTGGTTGCCTTGACAACCGTAAACTGACAACCATGTTCGTCAGATTTTGCATGTTTTTCTGTTCCAATTTCAGTTAAACATACATATAATAATGGATGAAAGGGGGGGGGGGGTTCTTGGCTGTAATTTGCTAAAAGACCAAAATGTGAAAAAATTATAGTTGTGAATTACCTTGAAATGGTCTTCTTACTATTTTCTTTATTTCTATATGACATAGGTATCAAACAATAGATATAATAGAAATCATTGAAAATACAGCGTTTTCCAAACATTACCCTTTTATTTTTGGTCATTTTCACACAAGTTTTGCCTGTAGTATCATTTGTCCATTTTATTATCAATCTGCAAACTCAAAATTCCAATATTATGGAAATGTGAAATGTGATGCCAATTTATGCGACTATCCCAAACAACACATCATAGGTCTCGTATATTTCTTCATATTGTAATGAATAGCACCCCCATGTGTTAACCTTGAAAATTTTCAACCATAACACGTAGTGAAGGTTGACTTGCTTTTCTTTTGTGGCAAATATAAAAATGATTGGTATAAAATAAAAAAAATTATGTACTCGGGATAAAGAAATATAACAAACTCACATGATTTTAGCATACGTATGTATTTCTTTATGTTTTGGCTAATGGCGCCCTCAGTGGGTGACCTTGAGAAATTTCAAATGCTTCGTCATGGAGAGTATGAGTTGGTCTACGCATGTGCCAAATATGACGGTGATACGTAATGTACATCATATAATAAAGAAGTTATAGAGGGGGCATAATGTGCCCCCCCCCCCCCCCGGACCTGGAAGGGGTCAAAATAGCTTGGGCTTTATAGGGTTAAGATAAATATGAATTTAAAAAAATTGTATTGTATAATCTTGTCTTCTTTTATATGTAATCATTTTGGTTGCTTTCGTGTTACTTCTTCTTCTTCTTCCGTAAGAGTGACCACAATCAACTTGCTGATTATTCTGTCACTTTCGGGGAGGTCTAAGTTGTACAAGTCTTCAAAGGGTTCAAGTAGTTGCCGTAGTGATCATCATCCAATGAATAAATAAGTAATAAATAAGTAACCAATAAACTGACAAGTCCATCAATAATAGTAATAATAATAACAATAATGTTAAAAAAGAAAAGAAAAGAGTGCTAAGCAACTACTCCTGGGCCGAGGCTCGTGACACAAATGTGTCGATGGTATTGGCCTCGACCACTTCCTGGGGTAATCTGTTCCAGTCTTTAACGGTTCTTGGTAAGAAGGAGTTTTGGTGATAGGGAGTTCGGCTGGGCGGGACCAGGTATTGGTGGCTGTGAGTTCTTCTTGGACGTGTAGGGAGTGGTTGAAGCTGTTCTTTAATCATGTTGACATGTGCGAGGTTATGCGTTATCTTGTAAAGCATTGCCAGGCGTGCAATTCGGCGACGGTCTGCAAGAGAGGGCCACTGCAGCTCCTCTAGCATTGCTGTTACACTGGATGTATTGTGGTAGCGCTGCATTACAAAACGTGCTGCCCGTCTCTGCACAGCCTCAAGCATCCTGATTGACTGTTGGGTATATGGGTCCCAGATGGTGTGGCCGTATTCAATAATAGGACGAACGTAGGTCTTGTATGCAACTTCTTTAATCCTCCTCGATGAGATCCTGAGGTTGCGTCTGATGAAGCCAAGAGTTTTGTTAGCTTTAGCACAGATTGTGTTGATATGCTCTGACCAATTCAAGTCTGATGTGATGGTGATTCCTAGATATTTCACACTATTAACATTATCAAGCGTGTGTCCATGGAGCTTGTATTCTGTCCGCAGTGGTTTCCTTTTACGGGTAACAGACAGGGCAACACACTTTTGAGGGTGGAATAGCATGTCCCATTTCTTTTCCCATTGGACCAGTTTATCCAAGTTCTGCTGGATGGCCTCCTGGTTGCTTGGATTAGTAACTACATCATACGTCGCTGTGTCATCTGCGAAAAGCCTGACACTGGAGGTGAGCAGATCCGGGATGTCATTGATGTAAACAAGAAATAGACATGGGCCCAGCACACTGCCCTGTGGAACTCCAGACTGTACGTCGATGAGATCCGAACGAGCTCCATTAATCACCACAGCTTGACGTCTGCCAGTGAGGAAGTTGCAGATCCATTTATTCGTATGCCCTCTGATCCCGTAATAGTGGAGGTTGTGAACCAGGAGTGAATGGTTGACTCTGTCAAAGGCTCTTGCAAAGTCTAAGACTAAGATGTCTGTCTGCTTCCCTTGAGTCATATTGTTGATCAGCTCATCAGTAAATTCCAGCAGTTGAGTTTCACAGGATCTCTTCTTTCTGAAACCGTGCTGTTGTGGGCACAAGATGTTATTTTGTTCAAGGTGACCCATTATTGTGCTAGTCAAGATGTGCTCTAGCAGCTTGCAGCACACACTTGTTAGAGACACAGGACGGTAATTTGTAGGTTCGTACTGCTCACCCTTTTTGAAGAGGGGCGTCACGTTGGCCTCTTTCCAGTCAGCTGGTACTATTCCACTGTCCATGGAGGACTGAAAGATGATTGCAAGAATAGGGGCAACTTCATTGGCTAGCTCCTTTAAGACCATTGGGTTAATGTCATCTGGACCAGGAGCTTTACCTGGTTTGAGGTTGTGTAGAAGCTTTGCAATGCCTTCCACTGAAATGAACACCTCATCTAAGACTGGGTAATCCCTCACTGGCATTTGGCATTTAGTGTTAAACTCTTCTTTGGAGTATGTTGTACCATCACTGAATGCCTGATGAAAGTGTTGGTTCAGGACATTGGCTTGTTCTTTTGCATCAGTAACCAGTCGGCCATCTACCTTGAGGGGAGCAACTCCGATATTGGAAGTCTTAAGATGCTTAATGTATGTCCAGAAGCGCTTGTGTCTGTTGGCTCCACTGGGGTCAGTGGCTGTTTCTTCAAAGATATCATTCAAGTATGCCCAGTAGGATCTCCGAAGTTTTTGTTGGACTTGCCTGCGAAGATCTTTGTATGACATTTCATACTTCTTTCTGCCCTTTTTACGCATCTTTTTGTAGAGACGGTCACGCTTTTTGATTAGACGACGTATGGCTGGGGTAATCCAGGGTTTACTTTCTTTTGGTCGGACTTTTTTGTGGGGGATGTGTTTTTGGACACCAGCATGAAGAGTATCCTTAAATGACAACCACAAATCTTCCGTTGAAATCAGGTCATCCTTTGCGTTGAAGGTTGCATGCAAATCAACTAACTCTTGCTTCAGGGCATCCCAATCTGCCTGCTTGTAAAGCGGTATAAGGCGAGGCTTTTGCTTTTGTGACCGTGGGCATATGTTGATTTCACAGAAGACAGCGTCATGGTCTGAAAGGCCTGGTAGGACTTCGACTCTGGGAATAAGATGGGGGCTGTTTGTGACAATCAAGTCAAGTATGTTGTCTGCTCGAGTGGACTCCTCAACTAACTGCTCCATACCTAGGTCATCCAGCATTTCAATGAAGAGGTCATGAAGTCTTGGGTACGATGGTCTGGGCTTCATCCTCATATGTTTCCAATCCCAAGATGGAAGGTTAAGATCACCAGCCAAGATGATGTGGGCATTTTTAATTGAAGTTGCTCTGGTCATGGATGCATTGAGGAGTTTCAGGCTGTCTTCATCTGAAACATCTGGCCTGTAATATGCACAAATGTAAACTGACCGTCTTCCTTGTAATTTCAGTTTTACCCACAGAATTTCACAATCTTCCTGGAGCTCTGTTACTACTGAGCAATTAAATTTTGAATGCACTGCGATGAGAACACCCCCACCATGGCGGTTTCTGTCCTTTCGAAATACTCTGTACGTGCTTGGAAATACTTCAGCATCTTGGATAGATGAGTCGAGCCAGGATTCCGTTCCCACAACTATATCTGGTTTTGTGCTCTCCAGGAGGTTAAGGATTTCCGCTCGTTTTCCTCGAGAGGACTGAAAGTTGATGTTTAAAAGACGAAGGGGCCGTTTTTTCCATCCATCTTGCTGACTGGCACGGGTTGGTGTTGACATATGAACTGGTCTGTCAAAGTCATTTGGTGTCGAGTGTGTACTACTATTTATTCCATGGAGATCAAAGACAGTTGAACTGGCATTAGGAATGCCACAGATGGCACAATACCAAGACTCCTCTTCGCCTAGCTCCCCAAGGTGCTCATAGAGGGTTGTATCTACACTCTGACAACGGGCATGGTACCATTGTCCACACGCATTGCATGCCAATCCTCGGTCACTCCAGTTTACTGTGCCGTCGCAGGTACCACATAACCATGACAAGTGCTTTGAGTGAGCATCTGTAGACACATTTGTGTCAGGACTCAGCTTGCCATTAGCAGGTCCAGGATTGGGTTCCGGTGCATAGGAAAGACTTAAAAGGAGTGAAGACAGGTAGAGAAGAACTAACCCATCTTTACAGGTGTCCTGGTGAAATATTGACTTGGATGCATGTACAAACTGACAGAGGGAGCCTTAGGGGCACGGAATAAGGCTTTATTCCTGAAGTGTGTTGTGTGAACGTCAATCACATCATAAACTGTTCCAGAAACATCAATGATATGCAGGTCTCTTATGAAAGTACATGTCAGTAAGATCCATAAAAAGTTTGTCGAGATTGAAGAAAGCAGCATATTGCCAATTGCCAATGTCCTAGCACTAGTTAGCAGGAGTGAAAGGCATTATCAAATCAATGACAAGAATTTTCATCACATACCGGTAGTTGCGGCTGAAGAGCACACTGTAGACATAGAACATGCTGCAACTGATACTACTGTACCGAGTACTGTTGTAATATCCCAAGTTGCAGGCTTAAATTTACTGCAAATAACAAATGTCAAATGAAGCCATATCTAAAGCCGAGTTGATTGAAGCTTGGAGCTTTGAAGCCGAGTCACCGGCCATCAAATATTGAGTCACCATCAATCAAATGAATGATGCACTTACAGTCATATCCTCTGAAGTGTGTGGGGCTGTGTGAGGTGGGCAGCCATCATGGTGGATAAGCAATTGCAAGCTGTGCTGTATTGTACAGTGTAGACACATTGTACACCATACTAACACCATCTGTTACATGTGGGGATATGCTGAATATGCAGAAGCCATCTTTGATCCAGATCCCATGAAGACAATGACTCCCAAAATACAACAATTCTCAAATGTGTCAAAAAGCAGGTGAAGTCTTCAGAGAAAACATAATCCAAATAACCAGATTATTGTAATTAACAAACAAAAAAATACAGATCAGCCTTAAAATTTCTCCAAAATTTGAGGACCCTTGAACCACAAGGACTACATGCAAACTTGACCTCCCCTCTGTGTGTGTGTGTGTGTTTTTTTTTTTTTTTGTTGTATTGTGAATGTATGGCAAGAGGAAGGAAATAAAGTATCATCTAAAAACAACAACAAAGAAAGTATATAGATGTAGGTACTCTACGGACAACAAGAGTCCTATACAACGCGTTTGAGAGACTGCAATGTGTCATCGCCGTACATCGCATTGGCTCCGTTTCTAGTCGGGCGTGGTTATTTCGTCAGTCTGCTCTGCTCAGCGGGGGAATCCTCCCTTTGCTATCGAACAGCCAAGATTGCTCGTAAGACGCCACAGATATACAAATTTGAGTAGGAGAAAAACACTCAAAACAAATCCCGAAAACACTCTCTCATGCAAGGGCAATATTTACATGAATGTGCACGGATGTATATACCAGGAAACACCATTTTTGACACGCTTAATATACTGGCTTCCAGTCTAATTAGGCCTACAGCAGCCAATTCCCGCTATAACGAAGTTCGCGGGAACGGCAGTTTTCTTTGTTTTTATCAAAATTCAGTAATAACCGAACGAATTGATTACTCATAGGCCTATATAGATAATAATTTTCGGACTCTAATTTTTACTTCATTTTCACGAAATTTCGTTATGACGTGTTCCTTATAACAGGATTGAACTGTGCTAGCCTTGCACGTTTTACTTGCTCCGCATTATTTGAGAGAACTGCTTCAAATTTGCACACCAGTAAGCATCCTTTGTTCAAAAAGCAAAGATTTATTTTGTTTCTTTTTTTTTTCAGACAGAAGAACCAAAATTTTACGGAGAACGAATATTAGGACCCTACATACAATGCATCTTCTTTATGGAATGATCTTCCCCACAATGCAAGACAATATACCAACATCAATAGATTGAAATTTCTGTGTGTCATCGTTTATCTCTTTGCCAGTGTGATCGATGCACTCACTCATTCACCATGGAGGAAGGTACGAGTACATTGCTTTTATCTTTTATTCTTTACGTGTAAATATCATAAGGTGTAATTATCACAATGAGTGTACCTTGCACGGCATACATTCGAACTTTTTATAATCTACAAAAGTTTTTATTGATGTAGCGTCCATTCATTCTTCAGTACGCGTGCGTGTAAATGTGCACATGCATTTATATGCACATTCTCACATGTTATCAGTTGCGCAACCGCCGAGTGCGAGCATCCCGCAAAGCGCAAGTTAAGTAAGTTAGTCTGAAGGTATTCCTGGTCACCAAAATAAAATCAACGTGAACGAAGAATGCAGGCCACGCGAATTGTGAAGTAAGAATTCATCAAGGAATACATAATTATTGTAAACATTATGTTATTAATTTGACGGACACAAGTTAAATACGGTCCGTTGTTGCACGCGTTCCACGCCAACGATATGTGTGTGGTCCCACGTATTGATTTTTGTGATGCATTGCCACTATGCTCTACTGTAGTAAATACGTTGCATTATCACTTTCATTGGTCATTGCATCAAATTGTACCTGTACCATATCGAGGACGAAGGGATATCACATCAAAATTCATGCTGTGTTGATGAAGTAAACACGGTTGTCGTCGTGTAAATATCGTCATTATCGATATGTCTAACGTTTGTTGTTAGTACACTTGTATAGTAAAAACATTTTCATGTCTCTGAATTAAATTTATCATGTTTATGTGTAAATAAAACCCTGGCCCTGTTTGCGTTCCCCAAATATGAATTAAAAACTTGTGCTGAAACACTAGTGTTATAGAGTAATTTATAAAGATATGATACTGTAAAGCCGCCCATGGCATAATTTGACCATAACGCCTCCACAGCTCCACCGTCGGCTACATGATAAACCTATGCCTTTGCGCGCGGTCAAATTTGGCATGGGAAATCGAACCTTCGTGCTGGTTTTTAGTGTACGTGTAATTGTAGTTTCTAAGAGTTCTACATAAAATTGGGCAATCCTGGGCAAATTGGGCAAATTGGACAATTAGAAAAATCCCAATTGCATTACAATATTTATGATCTCTATATGTGACTGCCCAGCTCAAAACCCACAAGAAGTTGGTCAAAATAAATTCCACTTTTCTGTGAAAGAATGATGAAAAAATAAATAGTTAAAATTGGACCATCTGAACCCATTTAAAAAGGTGATTGATACTTTGCATATTGTTCGCTTCACCCTGATTACAAATTCAACACAATGCTTCATTATTATAATGTTAGCTATTGTATACTTTGCTCATTTTATAGCATATTGTTGATGCATGTATCATAATCTCTGTTACAAAAAAAAATGAAGAGTATGTGTATATTATGTTTTTTTTTTGTCTCCCCAGCCCCCTCAAAAAAAAAAATGAAAAGAAATTTGAATTGAATTGTAAATTAATGTGCACACAGAATCCAGGAAAATCTTCACGTCATGTCATTTGAAAAGTAAAACAAATTCAGTGAAGATTACAACTGTATGTCAGTCAGCGGAAGACTTGTGAAGAGATGAGGTAAACTGGAATAATTCATCTTTAACCCATTAACCTGTTGAGGATGGGCTGATTTTAGTACTACATGCATTTCCCATAGACATTTGCCGAGTATACTTAGTTATCCTCAACAGGTTAAGATTAGTCGCGAATATACTCAGGCAGGTGTCTTTGGGAAATGAGTGTTATAGCAGAATTGCATCATCCTCAATGGGCTAAGTTGCACATGTTGTTGCAAACATTCCTATTTTGTGAAAATATGTGAAAAAAACAATGTTTGTACCTGTTTGCTCCGTCAATAGACACAACATGTGTTGTGGAGTTTAGGGTACTCTTTCAAAGATAATTGCAATAAATGGGTAGGGAGTGAATATGACAGATATGACACACAAAGTACCATATATGGCCTCCACAAAGTTTTCCAGTGAATTGAATCAATGGATGTGTATAAATGAAGAGTGAAGTCAAGTGTTGTCTGTTTGTTTGTTTTTGATCCTTCAGTATCAGCTAATAGACTGATCAAAAATATACAACCCATTTGCAACATCAAACAAGATACTAACGTACTACTTAGAGAATATCCCTTTTATGACTTAGTAAGTCATAAAAGGGATGTACCCAGTATTTGAAAACAACAACAACAACAGTAGCAGCAGCAGCAGCAGCAGCAGCAACAGCAGCAGCAGCAGCAACAACAACAACAACGTCAACAGCAGCAACAACAACAACAACAACAACAACAACAACAACAACCCAAAACCACTGATTAGTATTGCAGATCCATTATAGCTGCCATATACTCAGTATCTTATTCCTTTCATGTTGAGGAAACTACATGTACTATCACTTCAGCTGAGAAAACTAAGGAGGCATTTACTCTATGCAACTTTGTAGATTGACAGTATGTAAATGCTGCCACCTATAGTTCAATCATGAAAGAGGTATGTGCCCTAAAAGATTTACTCACTCATTCACCATGCTTACTATGCAACAATACAAATGTTGATTGTTCGTGATGTGCACTTGCTTCACCGCTCTTGATGTGTTCAAAGCAATGCTGCACTCTGTGTGCATAAGATGTGCCGTTAATGCCCCACATAGCCAGCATCAACATGGGGCATTGTGATACAGTCCTTTATTTTTATTTTTTTTTTCTACAGTTCTTTGATGATGTCGAAAATTCTATGAATGTAATGGATGAGTGTCATATCTGAAATTAGTCATGGCCAAAACTGAGTTTGGTAAAATTTTGCCTATGTTTTGTCACAGTAACAATAAAGCTGACACTCTCTTTCCTCCTTCCCCAGGCTATTAGGTCACCATGGGGATGCCTCCATTCTTGGGCATCTTCCAGTGGGGAGAATGGTAGGGAGGTCTCTTGGAGGGGCGAAGAGAGAGCGTGTCTTCCAGTCAAATCAGTGCCTTGTGTGTTGCAGTCGCTCCTTCCACGGTAATGCCTGGACAGTGACTCGGATTATGGGGGAAAGTTGCTCCGCAATGAAATTACTACTGGTAGCCAACAGAGATACAAACCACAACTGCATGTACTTTTTCATTCTATCTGTGAAAGACATTGCAAAAATGTATTAGAATTTGTTGTATTGCTATGAATATAATATATATATATATATAAATTAATTATTATCTTTTTTTTTTTGGGGGGGGGAGGCTTTTCTCCATCATTGAATAGATAAATTATGCAAGAAAGAGGTAGACATAATATATGTCTGTTTACTTCAGACATTCAGCATGTGACATCTTAGCCGCTTACTGAAAAATGGATGGAACTTTGTAGTTCGATTAATAAAGTCATCAAAAATGCAAACATTTGCCAATTTGATATGGAGACATTAATATAAGTCTTGTGATTTGCATTGACAGTTTAAGGATTAAATGTAAATTTGGCAATTTAAAGGCTGTTTATAATTTTTCAAGAGAATGAACCAATGTCCAAACAAGGGCACAGGTGAAAGAGAAGTTTGCATTCTACTGTTTAAACTACTAGTGATGAATGATAGAAATGAATATAAAAAGATAAAAACCATTCATCTAGGGTGTCTGTTTAGGGTAAGTTTGGTTTCCATGTCTTAGTTTGTTTCAAAATTGTGCTTTTTATGTATTAATGACAGTATATCAATCATTTGAATTATTGTATTCTGTGTGTGTGTGAGTGGGGAGGGGGAATGCACCCTACAAGCATTACTTTTTAGCATTCCTCCCCATTTCCAGCATTTCCATACACTTTAAATTTTTTGCAAACTGTATGCACTTTGTTTATTGGACATTATAATGTAATTTGTGTATTCAACTTCTGTAAGATATTTATATGTTTCTGTTGGAAATGGGGGAAAAAATAATGAACCACAAAAATGTGGTTTATGGAACTTTTTTATGCTGATCAAAGCTGAGATGGCATTTCCAAATGTTCATAACTTATATGATACTTATGATTTCTTCCTTTTTTGTCACTACTCATCCTTTCTTGAAGGTTCTGGTAGGTTCTCGTTCTTTTCCTCTTCCTCCACCTCCAACTCCCATCACTCTTCATCCGCATCATCCTCTCGCGGTCTCCTTGGTTACTGGCGATCCTTGAGGTGGGTGCCCATCCCGCTCAGTGTGGGCTTTGCCTACATCTGTTACCAGCAGTATGGCCACATCAAGAAGCGGGAAGAGAGGCACATCCGAGGGGCAAAGTCGGTTGACGAGTCCCTTGCCAAAGAGTGGCAGGTGAGTGTACTATAAAACATGATATATTCGCGGCATGAAATTTTTGCGAATTGGAGCCGACTGCCTTTTTTTCGCGGCCTGACATTTTTGCGAATTGCCGCTGGCATTCAATGCATACAGTGTAGGTAAGAACGTTTGCATGCATTTTAATTTTGCGAATCTTGGCTCTTGTGAAATTTGTGAACTAAAATGCCGGCGAGTATTTCTCGTTTTACAGTAGTTGATGCAGTTTTTTCCACCGGAGCTGCGTCCTGTAGAGGAGACCGACTTAGAGTACAGCAGTATCTTCACATTTTTGCTTTGACTCTCACTGCAGCGAATGAACTTTCAAGAATTCTTAGTGATTTGTGTTGATTGTGTTGATTGTGAATTTAAAGTGCTTGAGGGTCAAGGTATAAATGTTTACCAGTGTAATCATGATTAGGGGATTATGAAAAAGAGAACAATGTCTATCAAATGATGATGTACGAAAGTTTGTACCATAGCACAATTCATCAAATTGAAAATAAAACACAATAAAATGAATATGGATATGAGTGATTGGCAGTGGTGATGTGTAATAGAAAATCTCCCAAACCAAAGAATCAGAATCAAAATTGCTGTTATGTCATTAAGTATTGAGCACTGAATAATAAAGGCAATTATGTGTACATTCATCAAATACACAGACAGGTTTATTATTATTTTTTATGCCTCCGCCACGAAGTGGTGCCGGAGGCATTATGTTTTCGGGTAATCCGTTCGTCCATACGTCCGTACGTCTGTCCGCATTCGTTTACGCGATAACTTGAGTAATATTGACTGGAATTTTACCAAACTTGGTCCAAGTATAAAGTATGATGGGGCAGTTACTTGATTAGATTTTTGGTGATGTGTGGTGGGACAATTACTTGATTGATTTTTGAGTGAAATCGGACAGAGGTCAAAGGTCAAAGATCAAGGTCAAATCATAAAATTTATCTGTTTATGTGATAACTCAAAACTGGATGGAGCAGCTTTCCCCAAACTTGGTCCAAGGATGATGTATGATGGGGCAATTAGTTGAGTAGATTTTAGTGACATTGGCAAGAGGTCAAAAGGTCAAGGTCAAATGCTAAAAATGTTGCTATTTCCCCCATATCCATGCCATGCCCAAAGGTATTTTCTTGAAACTTAGTGTAGACATGAACTATTGCATAAAGATTCTCCAGAGAGAGTTTCCATGTCATAAGGTCAAAGGTCAAAAGGTCAAAGGTTAGGTGAAAATGTTACAATTTCACTTTTCTCGCAAATGGTTCAATGTATCTTCATGGAACTTGGTACATATGCATGTACTGACTGGCAGGGATTATCTAGGGAATTTAGGGGTCATTGGTCAATAGTCAGGGGTTCAAAGGTCAAAGTCAACTCCTCAATATTTTACTATTTCCCTCATATACTAGTGTATACCTATATGCAATGCTTGCATTGTCATTTTTAAAATTCAATATACAATATGTACATGTATTAGCTAATGGAGATTCTCTTGGAAATTTCCTGCCAGAAGGTCAAAGGTCAAAGGTTAAAAAGTCAAGGCTAGGTTTAAATGCAAAAAAAAATATCTATTTTGCACCATTATTACACTCTTTCTTCATACCTTTAAAATTACTCAATGCATAAACTTATAAAAGGGTCAGTCAGAAGTTAAGTAAAAATCCTCTATTCCCCAAATACATGTACCTGAACTCTTTAACAGACAATTATAGGAAACCTAGTTCAAGGAAAGTGAACATTCAAGATATTTCTGACAAACCTGTCATTTCAATATTTTGCAAGTTATGTGAAACTGTCATCACACATTGTTAAAACATTGTACTATACACCTGTTGGGAGAATCATGCATTATGGCGGAGGCATCAGTCGCCATGGCGGAGGCATCAGTCGCCATAGCGACATTTCTAGTTTTGATATGCCAATTAATAGAAATGAAAAAGAAATACACACTGCCTTTTCAGAAATATCATGTATGATAATTATGAAGTATGTATATATGTATGTGAATACATCTGCATATATGTATGTATATATATATATATATATATATATATATATATATATATATATTATATACATATATATACATATATATGAGAAGCCCAGATGTCATGAAAAGGGATTTCAGTTACCATGATAAAAACTGAACACTGATGTTCATTGAGTGATTGCTGTCTAACAGCTACTGCTAGTGTATTTACAACAAGATCCAATTCCATAAAAAATATTCATATCATATCTATATCTATCTATCTATATCTATATATATATATATATATATATATATATATATATATGTACAAGTTGCAAAATTTTTATCTGTTAGGATACAACTGACAACTGACCTACACATATGAATCAAATGTGACAACTCAAACATTTTTTTAAATCACTGCTCCCAATAGTAAACAGTGCCTTTAACACTTGCAAGAAGTAAAATAGTTATGGATGTGTCTAAAATATTTATGATTGTTTCTGAATTGGTTTGGTGACTCGTTAGATTCCCTCATTTGCACACCTTGGAAAAAAAAGTACTAATAAATCAGAAACCCTTGAAATGGATCCTGGTAAAACACTCAAAATAGGCAACATGTTTCACATACTTGGTTTCAAATCGAGTGGTCTATATCCCCTTCCATCCCCATCCCCATATCAATTTTTTTTTTTTTTTTTTTTTGGTTTGTATTTTTTTTTTCTGTCTGTTGGTATGTGTGTAAATTTGTGTACATTTGCAATTGACTCATTTGGCACAAAAGGGCATAAAAGCATGAAACTTGCTTCTGTGGTGCTCTACTGAGCACTTACAATTTGGGGTACTTTGCGCCCCCATATTCAGGCACTATATTGTATAAAAATTCTAAGAGATCACTGTTCTGTGAAATCCAGTATAGCATGTACTGGTATTCTGAAGATTAGGGTGTATACCCTTTACTTGCATGAGGGTTTGTAGTATGTTTGCCAGACTTCAAGGAAACAAGAATTGAAACTTCAGAGTCTGCAAAGAAGGGAATGTGAGAAGTAGGACCAAAAGTTATTAAGGAAATAAGAGAAAAACATAATAAAGAAAAGAGCTCAAAGGAAATGCAACATAAAAAGGGGGAAAGGGGAAGATGGAAGAAGAAGAGACACAGGTTTCCATGGTGACAAAGAAGAGGAAGGAGAAGAAAGAAGAACAAGGAAAAAAGAAAGATTGAGAAGAGGAGAAAGGAGAAGAAAGAAGAACAAGGAAAAAGAAAGTTTGAGAAGAGGAAGAGAGAAAGGGAAGCAACAACTAGAAAGATTATGAATTAGCTTCAGAAAACACACACACACACACGCACATACAAAGCACATTGCAATTTACTGTTACACAGAAACAGAATTCCACATCAACAGATCTAAGAGATACCTGAAAAAAAAAAAACAACCAAAAAAACACTTTCCATGTCGCAAACTGATGGGGGTGAATCCAGGAACATGTCCGAAAAGGGGAGGTGCCTTGGGGCACACGCATCGCCCCATTTTTTTTTATTTCTTTTGTTTTAGCAAAAAATAAAAAATAAACAAGGACATGTGCCTGGTGTGTCCCCCTCTGGATCCACCACTGGTAGAATTAATATAATTGATGAATGAAAACAGAAACAATTCATAATTCCATTTGGACTTGTGCTCATCAATGCAAATATTTTATTGACATAGTGAGAATTTAGCAGTGTAAGATTAGTAGGCCTATTGATGAATGCAGCTGCAGTTAACTTATTGATTTATACACTTGAAATCTTTCATCTATATGATTAATTATTCATTGAAATATATTCATTTATTTCATCATTTGCTCTATTTCAGAATTCTTGTTGTTTAATCAAGAGGTTTGTTTGCTTGTTTTGCTGTCTCTCATAAGGATTACTGACAAGGGTTGGTATCTCAGTAAGATTGCAAAGTGCACAAGGCAAATCAACAGTGCATGATTCAAGAGACTGGATCTCACCAAGAAATACTAGTACAGTACATTGTATTTATATTCAAAGGGATTTTTCTCACCACTTGATAAGCTCTCTGAGCACTGAGCGTGTTGTCACGTTGGCAAAGCCTGGGAAAAAATATATATAATCAGTCTACAAAACCAGACCCTGGTATGTTTTTATTTGTGCTGCCAGAAATAATTTTTGACAAATTTGTGGCGTCATCATCAAGTTTTGTATATATGGGAACATATGATAGAAAATTTTCATGACATGCAGTTCGTTTAAAGTAAACTGCTTTTGCGCTACAGACCAAAGAAAGATGTTAAAAATATATTGTCCGCATAAAACGACTGAATCATAAGCTACGCATCCGCTCATGAGGTGATGTCTCAAAGGTCAGTGGCGCTCGTGGATCACGAACTGCGCGTAGTCTCTATCAAGACAGTACGGATGAATAAAGTAGGCTTTATGTTCTCCGATATTATCACGGTAAGGAGAAGAAAAAAACAAACAAACACCGAGCAGTAATTAGTGACTGAGAAAAGATGTATTGCACTGGCGGATCCAGGGAAGGGGGGGGGGGGGGGGGGGGGGCGCACCGGCCGCGCGCCCCCTTTAATTTGTTTTCTTTCTTTTGTTTTCATCACAAGAAAAAAAAAATTAAGGGCGCACTGGGTGCTCCCGTTAATATTAGTGCGCCGTTATTTTGTTTCTTAAAAAAAAAAGTATGCGCCAGAAAATAGTGCTTAAACCTTTTTTATTTTGCATTTTGTTTTCTTGCTAATGAGCTGATGAAACCCGGAAGTGGCAAGATAAAATTCCTGTTAGGCCTAGTATTTATTTATTTTTTTATTTGTATGATTTTTTATTTTTTTTTATTTGTATTTTTTGCTTGTCCGAAAATCCGGAAGCCATTGCATTATATCTTTTTTTCTTCTCATGATAGTAAAGAATTTGTTCACTTAATTTTGGAAAATCCGGTTGAGATGTCACGCGCTAGAGAGTGATTTGCCCACAACGTGCTGACATGTATCTTTTTTAAAACATGACATTTAGATTTTGGAATGCTGGTCTAACAAACTGCTGATTATAAAATCGTGTGATTGCGTCCTTATGAGCTCCCACGATGGCTCACGGGCGGCTGCTTCATTGCTTTGCTTTGCTTGTTCGTTTTGTCTGTTGAATTTTGTATATAGGGTGCGTGCGTAACGGATCGAGGCACTTTGATGCCTCTCTTCGACAGTTCCCTATTTCGTGAATTTCACGAAGGAAGTTGATGTCAAATCCATGGATTATGCAAATTTCGTCTGAGTAAATGTGCTTGCTGATGATTATTGCCAGTTATGTGGTTTTCCCGTGGGCTATGTAGATCAAGTCGTTTCCTCAAAGCTATACGTCTATTTTAGTTTAGTATTCGAGATGGTGTGAAGAACTATTTTTGCGTGTGCCGAGGACTTTTGATGGAACACACTTTTGTATTGTTTGATGAACAGCAATCTTGTTTCAGTACTCATTGCGCCACAAATATTCACATATGTGAACCGACGACAATGAATTCAATGCAAGCTCAACGGAGTTGCAATACTGAGTACACTTGTATTAATTCCAGTCCTTCATGTTCGGCCGAATAGAAGAAAGCACTGAATTTTTAATAGCTGTTGCTTTATTCAAGCCCAGATTCCGAAGAATAATTGCTGAAGCCTGTGACGATAATTTCCTTCTCGTGTGCGTCTTATCATCTGCTCTATTTAGATAGCGCAGAACAAAAATCGTATAAGTTCAATGGCGTGAAATTATAAAATATGTCTTGAATTTGTAAAAGACCACAGTTCAACTCGCAATACTCGCGGTTTATGAACACTAGATTCCAGTGGTAGGGCCTCTTTCAAGAAAAGTGGACCAAGCTGGGGCTTATAACTTTCTCGTCAGTGTTCCATTTATATCGGGGCCCATACGGGGTGCCCGGGATGCATGTCTGGGCAAGGAGAAATCAACGAGTTTTGACTGATTGTAGTAACAACCACTGTTTCCACCAGCGTGTCCGTACTTTTGAGCATTATCAGACACAACTAGATGATCATTTCCACTTCAGGATAAATACTTGAATTCAATTCAGATTCAAATAGTTAACTTCATAACGCCTCGTTTCGACTCGTACCTGACCCAATGAATCACCTTGTAACGATGTGCATTTTAGCACAACCTGTTTCAAGAAATGAACAAGATTGACCCCTTAAATGTGAGCGTACTTATACACAAAAGTGTCAATTAATATTAAATATCGTTACTGTGTGCTCAATCAGCATCGATAACATCGATCTACTATGTGCTGAAGATTAGTGATCGACAATAACAAATATGCCCTGGACGGAAGACTAGTGTTCGCGGTGTCGGTTTATGGCGCATGCGCACCTTGCTCAAGTCTTCCCGTCAGGGAATGTGAAGGAGGACAGACGCACGCCAAATTTCATGCCAATATTTTAAAAAAATTTAACCCTTAAATTGGTCCTGCAATATGCTGAAAAGCATGTAAAAACGAAGAAAATCAATTAAAATGCCAGACTGTGGATAATTCAATCACGAATCGAAAGTATTACTTGTGAAATTAGCTCCGAAAAGTAACGTTAACGCCCTTGCCTTCAATCGGGCCCCGTGTTGTCAAGGAATAGGTGCGGCTCTCTGCCGAGACCCCGCCGTCCGTTCCCCTAGGCTTTAGCTGTAAAGCTCGTGTGACGTGTGGCGCCGGCTGGTAACCGTTGTGAGCCAAGATGGAGGTGCTTGTTCTTCTTGGGCACATACCGGCGTTTCTGAGTATCTTCTTGACTGTTCAGGCCTGGTATTTCATCTATGTGAACTTCCTTCCTTTTGTTGGACAACTACCGTACCTGAAGCGAGTTAATCCGTACAAAGCATGCCTTCGCATCGGCTACATTTTGTTACCATGGTGCGAGTTTTTGGATGTGAAACTACGATTGCCTGAATCCGCCGAAGACGAAGATGTGGACTTGGGAGGAATTCAACCAACTGCAGCTCCAAAGAAAGAAGAAATATTGTGCAAACATATCGATATTGCAGATGAGGAATTTGCCCTTTACAGGAAATATATTGTAAGTGCTTATCATGCCAGTCTTGTTATGATTTTGTACCTCTAAAAAGGGTTGGTAGTAAGGAGTATCAGAAACTTCATGACATGAACAGAACAACGGTGAAAGTTATCTCAATGTCACTGAGGTGCATGCCTGGATTTCTCTTAAGAAATTGCCTGGAAATTAATCACAGCTACACAACCGGTCAGCAGAAAAAGAAAAGGATATATCAGAATTAAGAAATCATTCAAGATACTAGATTTTTAATGTTTTTTGAGAAGTTTTATATATTCAGCAGATTTTAAATCCCAGTTGAATACAATGTAACTATTAGGTGACATTGATGAAATGACTGAACAATTTGGTTCCTTCTCTTTTGAAATTTACAGTTTGTTTCAAACTCGAAACCTCAGAGAAGACTGGAATATACACTCGCTTGTCACTGCACATTCAAGTAGAAGGAATCCCCAGTTTCTATGAGTGGAATTAAAATTTTATACAAAGTTGCACTCTCTTCAACCAACAGGCAGTGTGACTATTTTGTGTAACGTTAGATGATTTCCATAAATCTTCCAGAATCTCTTTTTTGAAATGCATGATTTCCCCCAACTGAAAATTACCCGTAGGCAACTAGTCCAGGTACTGAAGGACGGGATAAGTGAGACTGAGTAAATTTTGACTGTAAATAATGATGGATCCTCGGTAAAAAAGTAAGATATGTCCATTGGTGGCATTATGCGACATTAATCCTTCCAATTGGGAGATTCAACACTTGCTATTAACACTATACTGGTCACCCATCACTTAGAATACAGTTTGTGTTTTGCATGTGTTCATCATTTTCTTTTTTTTTGCTTCACAGACTGTACAAACCGTGTATGTAAAATACACCAGTGTTCTATGCCTTCATGCAGTGTCAGTACACTGCATAACTGCATGCCATGTACCGTAGGCCAGTTTGTAAGTGTAAAGTTGAAAAGGCAGATGTTACAAGTGCATGTTACATACAATGTAGGAATGTCACAATTGTGACAACCATACTTCAAAATGCTCCATTGTTTAATGCGAGGAAGTATGTCTTTTCATCTGTTACCAGAAGTGAACCATTTTCAGCAGTGCAGTATTTATTCCCTTTGATTTTTTTTTTTTTTTTCCAGAGGTGCAATGTGCAAATGTAAGTTGTGCCTTGCATACTAGTGTAAAACTCTCACACTGTTAAAAATGCATTTCAAGTGTAGGAGTATCGTGAAGGAATAAAGCAGTGTCACAGTTTTTCTCAAAAGATTTACACAAATCCCTATTTTCCCCCATCATCAGGTCAACTTCTACCGGTCAATACCATTCCGTTTCCTGTCCCGGCTATGGGGTCAGGTCAACAGCGTCGAGGTACCCGTCTTTCTCCGCGTTCCCATGTACAGTCTATACTCCCGGCTCTTCAGCTGCAACGTCGCCGAGGCGCTGGTCGAAGATCTGAAGGCATACCGTAATCTCCAGGATTTTTTCAAACGTGAACTGAAACCAGGCGTTCGGCCAATCGACACGCATCACACATTGGTAAGACTCTCCTGTGAACATCTCCTGTGAACATCTCCTGTGAACATCACTAACTGGATCTTGTGTTATCTGTCAATATCAATCAAGAAAATGAAAAGGACTATCTTTACTTTAAACACAGTGGCGGATGGAGGGGGGAGGGGGCTTTAATTTTTCTTAAAAGAGATAAAACGACAAAAATGAAAGGAGGCATGTGCACTCCCCCTTTGATTTTTTTTTTTATTGTAGTGGCACCACAAAATTGCATGAAGCCTTTTTTTCCTTTTTTGCTTGTCAGCCAATGACACCCGAAAGTGGCACTAGAAATTTTTTTTTTTTCTGGAGTCAATAGTTTTAATTTTGAAAGATTACAGTAATACCCAAATGTAGCAAGGTGCAGGTGACTGTTGATATGGAGTGTTGAGTGTGTAAAGAGAATGGTACACATTTGAAGTGTCAGGTATAGCATACTTTGTGAGGGCACATCAGTATCGATGCTTGACACTGGCGCCAGTCTGATGGTCCCAGACCAGTAAAAATCATTTTTCAATAGAAATTTTTAAAGGAATTTAAATTGTGGTATCTTGATTCTCTGTGCCATATTTTGTTTTGTAGCTGAAAGCTGTCAACTCGCAAGTTATCAGTTAATTTGCTTTGACATTTATTTAATTGATTAAAATACACTTGTACCAAAGTATGCCTTGTAAGTGCAATGTTTGCTTCATTTAATTCCGGGGGTGGGGTGGGGGGGTGGGGGGGGGGTTGACTTTATCCATTTTATTTTTGGGAAATGTATTCAACAGCAGTTGACTTGACAGGAAGATAAAAGAGAAATGTACCATACTTGAAAGCTCAACAATAAGCCTGAAGGTATGATATCATCTGAGTCTGCCTGCACTTAATCTAGGAAATATGAATAGATGATTAGATCATTTGATATCTTTGCTTATTTCATGCAACGTCACCAAAATATTGGGGGAGAAAGGTGAAAGTAGGGGGTATGCCCACAATTGCTCTGAGAACATCATACATTCAATTTGGCAAAACTCTCTAAATTGAGGTTGTTATCCTATATGAAGCAATTTTACATGATATGTAAACCTCACAAAAGCTGTTCTGCGCTAATAATGAAGGGCATATCTGCAAATTTTGTATTTTTCAAGTAGCTGTAACCAACCAAGGGCATTTATCGTGCTGCAGTTGTGTGCCATGCTTATAGCAATACAGTCTGGCAAGGTGTTTTCCGCAGGAACATTCAATTTACGGGCACGTGTGTGGCAGAGACAGGAAAGCGGGTGATGCTGAGTGTGAGTGCTTTGCATCTTGATATTACGTGTCATAAACTGTTGCCACTAGTCTACATTGGATCAGACTCGAAAAATTCATTTTGAATGGGCAATGCATCTCAAACCTCTCAAATCTCAAATTGCATACTTTTTCCTACTGTGTTTTGACCAAGCGAGGATAGTGAAAGACATCATTAATGGATTTGTTGAGCTGACTGTCATAAGTAATACATTTTTGTTATTAACATTTACTGCTTGCATGCGAGGAAACTGGTCAGTATCAAATTTGAAGGCTCCTATAGCAGCCTTGTGCACACACAGCAAGTTGTGAGCAGCTGAATTATGGTCATTTGTTATGTAAAAAAGAAGAAGAAAAAGCTTGTGTTTGTTGAGCTGCATTGCTGCTGGTAAATGTATAAATGGCACTTTTTTTCTCTCTCTCTTTTTCTGTAAGCGCAAATTCTTTCATGGAAGCTGGGGCGTTCTGTTGGCCTTTGGCCCCTATTGGAAGGTAGTCATTTTGTGTTAGGCATGAGTAATGTAGGGCTTTTATATTATTATTATTTTTTTTTTACTTTTTCCATTTTTGTTTTTGTTTTGAATAGATGGTGGTAGGGCAGACACTGAGATTTGAAATAAATTTGTTCATGCTTGACGTTTAGCCTTCTGAATCGGTAAACTTTCCAGTCATTATGGAACCTGAGTGTGACAATAGCTGCAGTAGGGGTGGGTGCCTGTTGAGTTTTGCTGGGGGTGCAGCGGAGCTGTTTGCACGGAATGTTGGGAGTTTCTTGCTGCCGCCATCTTGGCTGGGATTGTGTAAGGCATTTAACCCCTGATGAATCATGAATATATACTGGTGGAGAGGAATAAATGACCAGTATCTCTCTTAGTACAAAGTACATACTTCATGGTCACCAAGTGCTGCATGAACTGATGTACATGTCCTTTGCAAATAGGGGCTGTTCTCTGTACAGCTTCATCCAGGACCCATTTCATAAAGAGTTGACATGACAGCAACTTGTGCTGGAATGGTAGTTGTCGTGGTAACCACAAGAATCCCGCTTCACGAGTGGCTGTTGCTATGGGAAGTTGCCATTCCAGCAAGAGCTGCTATCCTTACATCTTTTACTAGGCCTGCATTGTCAGTCAGGGAATATTTTCCTGGTATCACATTGCAATTTGCTATGCATTTTTACACCACTGCTACACAAGCTAACTTTTGTACAGCAGTTTTCTTCCCTATAGAAGTGTACAGGATACCATGTGAAATATTGTTCATCAGCTGAAATTGCCAATCAAATTTGAATTCGAAAATTATTCCCTGTCAGTGCAACAAACATGGACTTTTTGGAAGTGAGAACGGCTAGATGTTTTTGTCTCCTGTGTTTTCCGGCTGTAGCCGTCATCCTTTCTGTGATTGGCTGATGTGCTGTATAAAACAACCCTAATTGAGACTACATCTCCCTTATCTGTCACCTCAAGCTGGTTGGCATCAGTATTCAAATCAAATGATAACGCCATTAAAAAACACCTAACAGAGTCACCTGTTGGGGTCAACGTACAAGTATGAGTCAATGTTTGCCTACAGTAGATACCAGGTACATACAATACAGCATCCAAACCCAGGTAAAGAATCAGGAACAAGGACACTTAATAATACAAGTTAAGGTCATGCAGTGTTTTTGTTGTTGTTTTATCTCTTCTTTTCTTTTGATAAAATCCATTGACATGAAACAGCAGTTCTGGTAGAGGCTTTCTGTCTCAAGTGCAATTGTCATGAAGTTTTGGATTGGTGCCGAACGCGCCACACGGAATAGGTGCTTTAGAGAAAGGTCGTCAAGCATACCAGGTTGATTTGTGGCTGAAGCTTTGCGGTAATTCACTGATTTCAGTGGGTGTGTGCACTGTACTGCTATCTGATTGGTTGGCAGCTTCTGCTGCATACCATGGATGAAAGAGGCTAGTAATTTTCCATGATTGAAGCATTGCTCTTTTTTCAAAGTTCCCAGGCAAAAATGGCCTTGGATTAATGTATGGATGCTGCACTGATTGAGCATATTGTGAGCCTACACAAATACACATTCCTGAGTGCAGGAAATGTCAAGCTCTGTTGTGCTAGATCGAAAGAAAATAAGTTGGCATTGATGAAAATAGAGATCGGATGGGGCATTTCATCAAGGGCTTTGTCAGATATTTTTTTTTTTCTGACAAAGTGTTTAAGCTATTGTAATCCTTGCATCTGATTGGCTGAGAGCAAATTTGTTGGAAAAAACATATCTGACAAGACACTTAATGAAACACACTCCTAAATTTCAATTGCACCAGTGGAATGTGATAGTTTGTTTAGGGTGATGCTAACACTCAGGGCAATTTAAAGGTGTTCCTAATTTTAACAATTATCAGAAAAAAGTGGCTTGGTATCTTTTTTTGTTTTTGTGCTGATTTGAACTTGACCCATACTGCACTATTAAAGTGGGAAACTTCCTGATGGCATACTGTCCTCAGAATAAATTGTCCAGTAGGTATAAATGGTATAAAGTATGGTATAAAAGTTCATGTGATAGTGTAAATGTGTAATAAAAGTTGGATGGAAGTGATGGTACTATTACAGTAATCCTTCATGTTGAAAAAAAAAAAAATAGTGTGTGAATGAGCAGGCAGCAGTTTATTTCTTCAATACCCACATAATTGTCTTGACTTTTACAGGTGAGTCCGTGTGATGGAACTGTGCTCCATTTTGGCAAAGTTCACAACAGCAAGCTGGAGCAGGTAAAAGGCATTACTTACTCACTCAAGGACTTCCTTGGACCGCAGTGCACCGACAAAACCAACACCAACTCCAGTCAGTATGAGGTAAGGCGTTCCTCTTTTCTCCTGTATGAAACAATTTATCCTAAAGTTGTTACTAGTTTAATGAAAGCCAAAGTGAAATGATGCCAAATTACAGTTACATCATGACTGAAATATGACTTGCTGTATGTATATTAGAGTTGTGACAGGTATTAGTTTTCATGACATTTTCATTGTTCTGTGCTCTGGGCATGACATAGTGGATGAAGTCTGTCTGTCAGTCATGTTATGTATTTTTCTAGTGTTATGACAAGGAAAACATACAGGCAGGATTTATTTGTAGAAAGGGATGGAGTCAAAATGGTACTGATCTGATCTTATGATTACCCTGCTGATTAGTATGGCCATGGATGATGTTGTTTACATGTATATCCCGATGGAAACCCATTTTCCTTGCTCAAAGTTTTCACTATTTATCATTTGTTTCTGGTCAGTTTTCCCATTGTTTGTTTGAGAGACTATGAGTTAAAAGATGCAATTAGTTTTAAATATGTGGATTTTATAAAAACTGGCAGAATTTATACTACTCAAAAAATCTATAAATGTTAATTTTTGTGGTTCTATTCACAGTTTAATAGTGGAGTTTTACTACACAGTTTAATAGTGATAGCCATGCTATAGATAATTTCATTGGCAGTTTTCAAGCAGAAATAGATAGACAATAGTTCTTCCTCAGCCTGGAGGTGACCTTCAGTGACGTGGAGCATGGAGCAAGGATCGAGAGAAGTGTTTAATAATTGTCTGATAGTCCACTCATGACAAATGTGCACAGCAAAGTGACTTTGAAGCTTGCATTGCTGAATGCAATGCTGTGTGTTTGCTGTACAAACACACATAGATTTATCTCTTTTACCAGATGCGAACCACTTTGATGTTTGATAATCATGTTTCTTTCATTGATTATTTTCATATAATTTTTTCTTTTCAGATTATCTTATCATTGCAAACACATTCTTTTGTGTTGTTTGGTAAACATCACTGTCCTTCACACGCAATAGAAGAAATTACAAAGATGGGGCATGTTTGTTGCATCAGTGTTTGTGTAGAAGAGCAAAGTGCGCTCTTTCACCCTCTATGAACTTGACGGCAAAGTTTGGATTGTTTTATTTTTTTTTGCACCGTTGTGGTGTTTTCCCCTTTAAACACATGTATGATATGTATATTGAATAGAAAATATTGCCCAGTAACAGTGCATAGAAATCCTTCTTTTTCATCTCTCTTCATCCATTTCTGTTCTGAATATTGCTCTCCCTGTTCTGCTTCTGCTATCCATTCATCCACATGTACTTCTGTCGCTTCTCTGTCAGGTCTCCGACGAGGACTACCATTCTACCCTGTGCCAGAGGGAAGGCACCAATCTCTACCACTGTGTTATCTACCTGGCACCGGGTGACTACCACCGCTTCCACTCCCCGACGGACTGGACAGCCAATCACCGGAGGCATTTTCCAGGTATAGGGCTCAAACGTCGCTCCGACTGACTCTCCTCGCCCCTTTGTACTTTTTTGTTGTTCTCCAAATATGCAAGAAAAACATTTTAAATTCTGTTTCATTGGCCCTCATTTGAATGCATGCTATCAAGATAAGTTTTGTTACGGCACCTTTAGGAGAGAAGTTCTGTGTGGCTAAAGGTCATATATGTGTGTTGCAAATGTTAAAAAAAAAAAAATGGCATGGTTAAAGAAAAAGTTTGGTCTGTTCTGTGACAGCAGAATGAATCCTGTTTTATGTTCACCTTTGTTGTATGTATTTTAATGTATTCCTCTTTTATACAGCTTCTGTAAATATTATGACCTGTGTGTCTGACTGCACAATGAATTCCATGTTCTCCTTTGGGCTGTGCCATTTATTTTCTTTGTCATTTTATTTTTTTTGTTTTCCCAGGGGAGCTACTCTCAGTGAATCCAGGCATAGCTAGGTGGGTCCGTGGCCTGTTTAACTACAACGAGCGTGTTTGTGTGACGGGTTCCTGGACACACGGCTTCTTTTCCCTGACTGCTGTCGGCGCCACCAATGTCGGGTCTATCTCTTTCTACTGTGACAAGGTATATAGATGGGTAACTCACAATATCAGGGTGGTCCACGAGGGGTTTGAGCATGTCGCTGCAATATGCTCGAATTCTTGTGCAACATCCTTGAAAGCCAGCAACATGCTGGTAGCATCCTAGAGATTTGGCAGCATGCTTTAAAAAAAAAAAAAAATGTATGCAAACATGTGAAAAATGTGTGCAAAACTTGAGAAACATCTAACTACTTAGAAAATTGTATGCAGAACATGATGGTGTGACGAGACACGAAATATTGCATGCTATATGTTCGTCATGTGCGCTCTGAGCACAAACAATTTATGCAATGTTCTCACATTCAGAGCTTACAGCATGCTCAAATTTCAACATGTAGACCACCCTGCTCACATAAATGAAGCTGTTACTGTTTTTCTGTATTTGCCAGAGCCTACCCCATTTTTTTTTTTTTTTCCTGGGATGGGGGTTGTAATTATACTCTTCTTGCGTTAGTTGAAACTAATCCTCTACAGTGAATTTTTATGCCTCCGCAACGAAGTGGCCGGAGGCATTATGTTTTCGGGTCGTCCGTCCATCCGTCCGTCCGTACGTCCGTCCGTCCGTCCGTACGTCCGTCCGTACGTCCGTCCGTCCCGTTTTGTTTTTGTCGATATCTCAAGAACCGTGTGGTGGTTTTACATCAAACTTGGTATGAGGGTATATCCTTGGGGGATAATACTTTGTGTGGATTTTAGGGTCACAGGGTCAAAGGTCAAAGGTCACAGGTTATTTTGTGAAAAAAAAATTGAAATTCCACATATTTCTCCATATCTCGCAGATGGTTCAAGGTATCTTCATAGAACTTAGTATATATGCTTGTACCGATGGGCAGTGATTATCTAGGGAAGTTGGGGGTCATGGGTCAAAGGTCAGGGGGGTCAAAGGTCAAGGTCAACTCCTCAAAATATCACTACTTTCCTTAAAATGCAATATGCCTGAAGGTTTTTTTTTTTTTTTTTTAACTGGATGTATGGCATGTATTACCCAATATATATTTTTTGGGAAGTTTCTTGCCAAAAGGTCAAAGGTCAAAGGTCAAGTGAAAGTGCTAAATTGCACTTTTTCCTCCATATCTTGAAAGTAACTCAAGGTATCATCATGAAACTTACATATTTATGCATGTTCTACCTAACAGTGATTCTCTGTGGAACTGTGAGGTCAACGGTCAAAGACCAGGTTTAGATAATGCTATTTTCCCATTTGATACTGAAATTATACTTTTTCTCAATACCTTGAAAATTACTCAAAGCATAAACTTATAAAAGGGTCAAAAGTCAAGTAGAAATCATTAGTTCCCCAAATACCTGCACTCTGACATTTGAATAATTCATCCAATTGAACCTAGTTCTAGGAAAGTGAACATTCAGCACATTTGTGGCAAACCTGTCATTTTAATATTTTGCCAATTGTGTGAAACTGTCATCACACATTGTCAAGACATTGTACTATAGACCTATTAGGAGAACCATGCATGATGGCGGAGGCATATCAGTCGCCGTAGCGATATATCTAGTTATTTGTGATTTCAGACTTGTAAGGCTATTTGTTAATTGAGAGAGCAGTCAAAATTGTCAAACCAAGGCTGATAAATGATGACTTGACTTAATTTATTATGTATAGACATTGTGCCTCTGCAAGCAAATGGATCGTGAAAAAGTGAACTTGTCAAATGAATAAATCTGGCAACTATTTCCGTTTTGTATGACAAAATGATGTATAGTGTCGTATGGCAAAAATATGATAATGATTTTATGGAGGAGAGTATTTCTGTTTGTATTTGTTTTTTCCCAGATATTTGCATGGCCAAACTCTTGTGCTTTTTCAGTAGAGTACACATTTTGTGAAAAGGTAACATTGCAAAATATTTTACATTTGCAGTGTTGAGTACATTATCATAGCCAGGGCTCGACACTAACGGTGGCCCGGTGGCCCGGGGCCACCAAAAACGCACATCGGGCCACCAAAATTTCAGAAATGAAGACTTTGGTGGCCTGATCGGGCCACCAAAAAAGGACGGATGTTTGCCTTTGGGCCACCAAAAATAAAAGTTAGTGTGGAGCCCTGTCATAGCCATTATCAAAATTTACAAAGGTAATTGTGACATTATGAAGAAGGTGCTTTTAGTGAGTGGATATCATTATTGCCACTTTCCACTATCAATGCAGTACTGACAGGAATGATTGATTTCATGTTGTGAGCTTCTTTCTATTTCTGCCAAATTCGCCATGTAGGAACTATCCACCAACCTCAGGGGCAAGTACAACCCAGGGACCTTCTACGACAAGACTCTTTCCACACCCACCCAGCAGGGAGCGGAGGGAGTTCCCATGACCAAAGGCGAGGGCATCGGCGACTTCAACCTCGGCTCCACCATCGTGCTGGTCTTCGAAGCGCCCAAGAACTTCGAGTTTGTCTTTAACAGCGGCGACAAGATCAGACTGGGCGAGAGACTAGGCACCCTTTGAAGATTATATCACCTACTTCGTCGTCTTCTTATACCCCTCCCTCCTTTGGGGAAACATGTCGGAAAGAAAAAAACACTTTCTTAACTTGCTGCTCCATTTTGTAAATTTGTACATAATTCCTCAAATTGTAAATAGGAGATGCTATCAGGAATGTGGAAGAAGGTTTCCGATGATGGGATCCAGTCAAATCCGTGACCCAGTCACATGTGATGTATTGAGCTTTTGATATGAATCAATGCAAATGGTTTTAGGGTACACCGATGTGATGAATTCTTTCTCTTGTGCCATATGGCAGTTCATATCATATGCAGTTTGTCTGGTAATGTTCATCTGTCGCTGAGACAAAGCGGCCAAGTGGAGTCTGTTCCTTTCCATGCAATGTGTATTGAATTTAAGTAGGGCTAAGAGCTGCGTAGCAGACAACCCTCGTTAGTTTTGCTGGGGCGTGTTTCTTTAAGTATAATCCGGAATCGCCCCGCTACATGGAGGGTAATTGGTAGGATGGATCCAGATGGGTGTAGTCAAGCTGAGAGCTGTGGACCACACCCCCCTGCATGGGGCGGTAATCCGTAGGATTGCTCCAGATGGATGTGGTTAACTTCAGTGTTGCCTGCTTGCCATTCCCATGCAGCTCTCGATTTGATTTCATGTGTCTGTGTGTACTCCCTGACGTCCTGCAGAGTCTTGTCTGGATGGGAACACCCTTCTCCTGAGCGTGCTTCGTCTGTTGCTTGGCTGATCGCATTTAAAGGGGAAATAAAAGGGATGCTTGGCATGCCAATCACCCTCTTAGTGTAATCATGTAAGACAAAGAGACTTGTGTGTTAGTGAGCCAGTGCAGACGTATTGATGGTTGTCAGCTGTTGAGTGATGTCTTATTGTTCATCATTATGATTATGCTGTATTTACCTCATACCTGTCTGGCAGTATGCTGTTCACGGTCAAGTGTTGTAAAGCTGAGTGCATCACAATTTTCTCCAATGAAAGTTAAGCCCTCTGTTTCACCTCATGTGCCAGAGAAGTGCTCATTTGCAGAGAAGGGATTCCGTTTAAGGCAACATTCCGTGGACAGGAAAATGTTTTTCCTCCACAAATGATCAAAATCCAGAATAAAATCAAATGTTGTCACTTATCATCCCACCAACGCATCTTGTGTGTCTATGATGTATTTGTAGAATTGCTCCATGCATTAAGTAGTGGGAGTAGAAATACTCTGGGTAGTACCACTGTAACTCGGCCGAATTACTCATATAGGTATCATTTTACCCATTAACATAAGATGTAGCCAATTAGCAATCACATATTTACTTTGGTATGTGTGTGCTGGGATCATCCATGTTTCCCCTGATATACAGATCAACAGCTACCATGTGTGTGAGAAACACCATGTCACACTGAAATTGTTGCTCTTTTATACCGAGAATAACGGTTAAAATTTTTTCAGGGATTGAATTGAAACTGGAAATTTATAGCATTGTTTCCCCCTCCATCATAAAGAAGTTTCCAGTTTACTATTCTGAGGAAAGGTCTGAAATACCTACCTCTACAATATATACCAGCTCATGAAAGGAATCTTATTTTCAGGGTTGCAAAAGGGACACATGAACTTTACGCAGCTTGTAACAGCAGTGTTCAGTTTTCAGTCTTGTGTTGCTCGTTCTGGCCTATGTGTACAGAAGTGTTGTATTCTCATGCCTCCGCCACAAAGTGCCGCCGGAGGCATTATGTTTTCTATAATCATGCGGTGATATTGTTTGCCAAGGGGGAAACTTCAATTGGTGCCAGCACACACGCACTTCGTATTCCAACGTTATACACAGAAGGCAACTGATTCCATTAATATCAAGGCAGTGACATGTATAGCTACAAATATGTCACAGCAGTATATTTTGTGGATTAGTACAAATCAGATCAGTATCAGTATTACTTCCTCCTCTCTATCTGTGTGAATGTTGTGCATGTCTGTCTTGCTGTCTTTGTTGTTTTGGTATGTAATGCTGCTCTTTGTGTTGTATTGAAACTCTTTTTGTGGCATGTTTTCATTCATTGCCTGGATGCCACCTTGGGGGGCAAGTAGTGAATGTAAGAACCAGTTCACTCGTCTAGTCTGGGAATTTATGTCAGGAATTGAATAGATTAGTGTTCCCTTGTGGGATATGTTCAAGGTCCGTGGTACAAAGAGAAGGGTGAGATGTGCATGTGTGTGTGTGATTGTTTTCCAATCATGCCCAATGCTTAGCATGGTACGACATTATTTCAGGTATTACGGTACTGCTCTCAGTTGATCTCTCGCTGTAGTATCAAAACTAGGCGTGACCCCTGCAACCAGCTCCACCAGGCCTAATCATGTGATGCCTTGTGGGACAGGGGCATCTCACCAAAGCTGTTTGTATGGCTTGCAGATTTTTATTAGAGCCTGTCCTCCCCATAGACCAAAGTCACTGATGATGTGAATTAGCCACCTTTGCCTGTTCACATGGCATTGTGGACTGTCTGTGTGAAGTTTGTAACATGCTCAAAATTACTCAAAAATTGCTGAGCAGTCGGAAACAAAACCAAACCAAACAAAAGCAAAACAGGGCAATGTCAGTGAAATTGTGCCCATACAAATAGTCCCAGTGAAGGACTATCAATGGTCCGTGGGGCCGAGTATTTTAGGCCATCACTTCCTGATGATGGAAAGACAAAAACCTAATTTTCTGCAGAAATTTTCCATGCACATTTTACCATGCATGCCATGAACAAGGGCACAAGTTTCTGCCTTCATATTGATATGGCACAATGTATTGAGTAAGTGAATGTAGCAGCATTTTTGTTGTTGTTGAAAGGTTGGTGAATTTGATGTATGTGCTTCCATTTTATGTGTAATTGACTGTATTTCATTTATTTAAGCTTGTTGAAGGTCCGTTAAAAGCCTGTAGAGCAAAGATAAAGGCCACCATGCACCCTTAACTGCTTGTGTGCAAGTGGTGGAGAGCCTTTTAACATGATTGCAAGATCACATTTGTGCAAGAGGACCTACTAGAAGATTTTGTGAGCATTGCGTGGACATACTGTGATCATTGATGTAATTGATGGAATTGTTGATAAAGGAATGAAAAGGTAAAAAGAGTGTATATTGTAAGGGCAATTGAATTGCACTGTTTTATTCGAACAAAAATATTTACTGTATCTATATATTTCTCTGTATTTCAGTCATCTTATTATTCAGAATCTATTCTGGTGATGTAGGTACTTCAGAGGCAAGATCTTTTCTTCAGTATAAGTGCACTTCAATGCAAATGCATCCTATACAAAATTATTTGTTAATTTTTACCCAAATGTATTAATACTGATTTCAAGTAAATTGTATTTGTACAAACGGTGTGTTCCATGTGAGGAAATAGACATACAGTTCAGCCAGCGATCAAGTTCCCCCTTGTTTGCGATCACGGGCGATCAGTGATCGCATACACGATATGTCGCAATCAATTGATTGTATGCCGAATTGCATACAATCAGTTGATCGCGTATGCGATCACTGATCGCCCGTGATCGCAAACAAGGGGGAACTTGATCGCTGGCTGAACTGTAAATGCAAATTCAGTATTTTTTCCCTGTAGCAATTTGAATTGAGTGTCATCATTACAGTGTATATCCAATGAGGATTGGAGTTACATTTCTCAAGCACAATTACTTTGGCATTTTCAGAGATTCTTCACAAAATAATGCAATTCTATATATTGAATAACTGCATCAATCAAGTCGAGTTGAGTGCCATTACAATCTCTAGTGTAAATCAGAGTTATAGTTCAGTAGTATAAAGGCTGTCTTAAGATTCTCATGTAAAAAAGGCTTGTCTCTAAGATTTCTCAAAGTGTTGTGCAATCAGGAATCATTTCGAGGACCTTGGGGTGTACATATGCCTTTTTGATATTGACATGATGGAATTCCTTTTGAACTGAAATATGCTGATGAGATGCAGAAATTTGTAAAGCAGCAAAACACTTCTTTAGAATCATGTAGGGTCTATATAGATCAAGCCTTATAGATGCTGATTTCAGCGCAACATCCTTCCAGGTCAACTTCTTCTTTTTTTCTTTTTTTTTGAGGGGGGATGGATATTTTATAAATGGCGTTAAAGGAATGGTACAGTATTGGATGAGATGAGGATTCAGCTTTTAGCTTTTTGGGAGATATTTAGAAACCACTTTATGAAATGTTAAAGAGCACACAGTACAAAGAGGAATTCAATGTTTATTTGATATAAAACAAAGCCATCTTAATTAAAAGATGGGGTCCCACCTTTTATTAGCATCCCCTTGTTTTGGATATCTCAGCCATTTGAAATCCAATTTTCAACAAATAAACGTTGAATTCCTCTTTAAATTATATGCTCTTTCATATTTCATAGAGGTGTCTCATTATCTCACAAAATCATCATCAAAAAACGTTGGAAGCCTGAAGCCCCATCTCAACCGAAACAACACAATCCCTTTAACGTTCCTTTCTTCTTTCATTTAGTGATTTTGTGAGCAAATCCTTTTGTTGTACTCTTCTGTAAGGAGCTTGCCAGCAGTTGCAAATTAAAATGGGGAAAAAAAAATCAGACGTAACAAAATAGCCACCATGGCAACTATTTGGGACGAACCAATCTGATATAAGCATGTTTGTTGTGTATGGTGTAATGCCATTATTTTGATTTACAGTTTACTGGTAAACTTCTTTTGGAAAGCAGCCAGTAGTCGAGAGTCATTTCATTTTGGATCAGTAAAACAAAACTGTGAATATGATGTTGAGCTTAAGATAGTTGGTTCTGCAAGCATCCTCCAAACTCTCGGGCTGCTACTGTTAGTTATTCATTCTGGAATATTACACATACAGTATAATATCAGTGAAAATATTCTCCTGTATTATCAAATTTGTCAGTGCCAAGATATCATACATGTATGTAGAAGTAGAGACTAACATCTCTTCAGTTCTAGTGTGTGTGTATATACAGTATGTTATACGTAAATGTATGACCACAGTGTGCATTCATTAAATGTCAAACCGTTGATAATCTTATTACCCATTTCTTTTTTACTCTTTTTGACTACGTCTTACGTACAGGCAATTAATCTAGTATTTGATGATGCTTTGTATAGATGGGTAAATAAACTTGAAGATTCTGATCACACAATGAGTTATCTCCAGATCTTTCAATTGTGAGATATTTGCAATTATATCTAGTTAATACAAAGAAAATTATACCAAAATATAATTTTTTTCTTCTTTTAAATCATAACATCAAGAATAACCATTGCTATGTATCAAGCAAGGTATCACTGGAAAGGGTTTTTTTTTTTTCATCTGATAATGGCTTAGCTTAAAATGTTAAGACTGGCTCTTGACCTATTTTTGAGAACAAATTCTTGACTTGTAGATGTGTGACAGTGCTTTGGTTAGTGAAGTCTATGGTTCATGGTTATAGTCTTGGGATTTCTTGGAACTCATAGGGTTAGGATGACCAGCAAGCATACCTGTAGGGTCATCTGCACGGCAATTCTTCAGTTTTTCCCTCTACATTTATTTTCTTCAAAATTTGGACGATTTATTTCAAGGAAAAGGAGAAGTTTTTCTGCTACCATCACATGGGGCACCTGGAGCAGCATCTTTTAAAGAGGAAAACTATTTTTTTTTTTTTCATTGTATGCATGCCAGTGGCCAAGCTATTGGAAATTCGCTCTACAATCGGCACATTTCACTGCAAACAAAAGAGTGACGTAGCATAATGCCGACCCCAAAAATGTAATGCGAGCCCCCCAAACTGCATTGCATGCAGTCAACCAGGCATGTAGAGACACGGAGTGGCACCAAATCTGTCGGAAATTAAATCGTTAATGAATTTATCCACTATATTATTTGGTGTAGGATTTCATGTGCAGGAGATGGTTCCATCATCATTTGGTGTGTAGACATATAAGTGTATTGTAATGTTCATTACTAGTAGTTGTGATACTTTCTTGTGGTGTATGTCATCCTCCTTGTAGGCCAGCTTTTGCATTTCATTGGATCTGTCCTTAGCGTCATCTCTGCTTGAAAAGTTTACGGAAGTGACAAATACTGATTGAGAAAGCAAATCCATGATTATTATTTGTGTGTTGTCGGTCTTTGCTGTCTTACTGTCCAGATTATTTGTATCTATACTAATGGTTGTGTTTTGTTTTGTATGCATGTGTGCATGAAAGGGGGTTGGTTCTATAAATTATTTTCAATAGTCAATTATTGTCGGTATTGTAAAAACTGTGTTATACTTTGCTGGAATTTATGCTTTGTTAGCATATTTCCACTAGTCGTTGCTTCAACACAGTGATTCAATCAATGAAATCAAATGAAACAAAACAAAACAGGGACCATAACTTTTCAAATGGTGTTTTGTGTAAAATTGATTTTTTTCATATGATGGCATTGAATGAACAGCTGTGAACAGCAGGTGGTCTGTTTGAAATTCTGCATGTAAAATTACATAAAAGAAAGGACAAAAGGAAACAGCCATACCCATCACAAGTAGTCTGGGCACATATTTCGAATAACCAGCATTCTCCATTTTTCTTATTGTTTATGAATAGTGATATTTTCAATTTTTGACCTGGAGAATCAATAGTGATTAGAATTGGCTGTCCTGGTAAAGAATTAGATGGAAGTCTTGCCCAGTAGAGGCATGCAATATGGAGATTAAGTACATTAAAGATTGCTGTGTGAATATACTTGGGCGTCAGAGGTAATACATGGTAACAACATGGTAACCCTCACACCCTAACCGTCATATATCAAGGCCCAATATTACACAGGGTTGATATGTGAAGTTTGTTTTATAGTTAGTCTTGATAGATATCGAGTTTGTCATCAGATGCAACTCTTTACTTGGTGTCAATACACGGCAACCGCCCCTCCCAACACACAAAAAACAGTCATAATGTCGTTGTTGAGAATGATAAGGGCATTAAGTTGCCACTAAACCCAGTGTTCGAGACCACTTGACGCCCTTCTCGTGCTCAACAGACGATGTGTAGATACAGTACTACTGTAGTGATGTGCACAATATATTATGAGTATGTGTCCATGTGGGAGGCAAAAGAACAATGCACTGTCCAGAATTTGTATGATGAATACTTGTGTAGGTTGTCTATTGTTTGCAAGTCCCAATACGGAGTGGCGTCGTGTTGGTGTCAATGCAAGGCGGTCTCGTCACTAGGAGGTGGAGCCAAGCGAGCGTCTGACTGGTATCCATTATGAGATTTCCACAAGCTGTTCATATCATATGACATTATAACTGACTGTAATAAAAATTCATGAAGACATATCATCATTGAAATTTGTCTGTGACCTTCTTTTGACCATGCCTACTGTTGTTTTTTTAATTTTTTAGTTTAAGTAATGCCTTCAACATATATTTGTACATATTTACGTAATACTTAAGTTATATATATATATATATATATATATATATATATATATATATATATATATATATATATATATATATATATATATATATTGTTGTAAAATGACTGAATGACTGACAAGACAACAGAGTTGGAATGGAAAAGGAGTGCATTAGGAATGCTTCTGTTTAGACAGAGATGTACAGAAGGAAATTGTAGTGCTAGAAATGCTACCATGTACAGTATGTCCCCAAAGTTATTACAATCAATTTTTGCACTGATAACTTTCAAAATGATTGAACAATGTACAAGTAAATGCTACTTCAGAGAATGAGATTATAACTTCTTACCTACATTTTGCAGAAAACCCCATTCAGTTTGGTTAAGTGGTCACAGAGAAATGTGGATTGTTGTAGAGCATGTCATGGGTCCGTTCTTCCAAGTTCAGCACTTGGATGCTCTTGGAACTGTTAACACAGTGGACAGAACTTGGAGGGAAGGGATTCCTGATGGGGTCTACAAAGATCCTCATTTCTCTTTGACCACTGAAGCGAATCGGATGGGGTTTTCTGTAGGTTGTGGGTAATAAGTTATATTTTTCATACCCTGAAATTGTATGTGGATTGATTCACTATTTTTAAAGTTATTGTTACGGACAGTCCCGTTTTTTTTAAATTTTTTTTATTTGGGGGGGGGGGGGGGGGGGAGGGGGGCATCAGGTATGTCAGCAGTTCAAGAGATGTTGGGACAACAGAAGGGTGTGATAGTGGCTGGTCATCTGTTCAGCCACACACAGTCCTAGGTCATAACCAGACTGTATGGACCCAACATCCCTGATTTGTCTCACCCCCAGTAATATTGACCATTGTTTCCACCATTGTTTCATTCCATTAATATGAAAATGAGATATCGATCTAAATTTGATTTACGGGCCTTTCCATCGAGGTGTTTCAGGTTTCCAAGTACTGCTATATGGCAGCCAAAAATGTCAAAATTTTAACTAATGCAAACAGAAAAACTGACCAGAATGAATATTATTGAATAATGGAAAATCCAGCAAAGAAAATGGGATCCCGAAAATGGGATCCCATTTTCTTTGCTCGATTTTCCACTAATAAAATTTTAACTAAACACACACTCACATACACACACGTTCACATTTGCTTATACGTACCTTCCTTTCATCCCTCTATCCATACACCACGTCATAATCATTATATACTGCAAAAGTGGATATTTTCGCACGAGTAATTTTTCGGCACTCTGCCCAATAAGATGATTTTCACATGTTTTTAATACCACAGAATCAAGACATAACATTCATGTATAACAAGCACAAATACTTGTGCTTTTATTTTTCGTGTGGGTTTCTGGTTGCGCGAAATTTACGAAAAATTCCACACCACGTAAATTTCCACTTTTACAGTATCTCTTTGTTTTGAGATGAAGCAGGACACCTTTCTTTTTTTTTACATTTTCTCGTTCATAATTTAATACTGTAGCAAATAACAAGTACTTATTTAAGGATCTACCATTTTTTTTTTTGAGTTGACACAAAATTCATTTTTAAAATCTTTATATCAATCCAGCCATGTATCACAATTTATGAACACGATTTTCCTCGTCGGGAGAAAACAGAAGTATTTACAATCCATTTCAATAATTCATCACATACACAAACCACCACCACAGGAGAGAGAAAACAAAAAGACCAAAAAAAAAAAAAATAACAATAATAATCTACTTTCTGTCTTGGTGGCTGAGACACACAAGTTTCTCCCCCAAAAAATGCATTTCAATAGATGATTTCGAAATTCAGACAATACTGTTTCCATCCAACTATCTATATATTCATATATCAACAAGTCATAACATATATTGCTGATTCAATTTTCTTTAGTATGGAGCGTATGCCTCCAACGTGAAAAGTATCGTGTGAAACTCGGTGCCCGGTCCTTTTTCTAGTGCAGTGCTGCACTATCTACATTCACATCCTGGACACGAAACAACAATTTTAACGAAAACGACCAGCTCCCGTCTGGGCTATATTTATCCTCCCGCACAAATCGGAGAGACAGAGAAAACATTTTTCAAGATATAAATACTAGAAATTTACAATTTCCCGGAAGATAATCCATGATTTGTCATGAAGTACCTCCGTTATCTACAAAAAGGAAAAAAAAAAAAAAGTGAAGAGATCAGGAGTGCATTTTGAAAGTCGTCACGAATTTCTCTTAAAAATTGCACATTCAGCAGGGCCCAGATATCAAATCTTGTCATACATTTGTGGTGAGAGAAAGAAAGAAGTCCCTCCCGACTGACGCTCCCTAAAAATCACTAACGACCTTGAGCAAGACTGTTACACTTGTTCTATCTAATTCACAGAGGTGCATGATTTGGTTTACGTTCCTGCCAACTCCGTACTTTGTGTGTAACTTTACGAGGCGGTGCTATGAAAGAGATTACCAAGAAAGAATGACCGAGGCGGAGAAAGCTCGCAGGATTGGTTGAGTTGCGCAAAGACGTCTGTCTATTCCCTTGCTTCTGTAGCCAAACACGCTTTGGCTAATACACATGTAACCACAGAATACAACGACTCAAATTTTTCATTCTGTTGTCATATCTACAATCAGGCCTACACATTTTCTAGGCTCAGAATGCAAAATATTTAGATTAAAGAGAGAAAAACAACTGTTCACCGATTACTCTGACCCCCACAGAATCTAAACATAAAAAGATTTTTTGTTTCATATGCAACTAAACATCCGTGAACACTGAAGCCCTACAGTAGTGGTGTCGGACGTGTACAATCCCATCTGAAAGCGGTGATGATCATTGACAATATTACAGCGCCCTCTCCAGGTCAGTTGCACCACATCCCACTTTTCAAACCATAGTCAAAGCCGGTTTAGAAAGTATGACCTGTTGATGATTAAAGCCGCTAGTTTCAGAACGTCTCATAATGAGGTGAAGTGAAACAAAAAGGAAGAAGCTCCAGTCCAAATTCAATTTCCCCACCTTATCTATCAACCCAATTGCAAATTGAATTCAGATTCAATCAAAATCACTTGTTTGCTTTCTCAGAAGGAAAGTATATCATCACTCAGCAGTGCCATGATGGGCGTCGACGTGATTGTTTGTGACAGTTTTAAGTCCAGACAACCTATCCAAAACATGTGGAACTCATGTGGACCTCCGCCGTTTGGGAAAGTTTTGCCGAGATTAAGACCAATGAAAAAACAAGCGGGCCGCCAAAAGAAAAAAGAAAGAAGAAAGAGAAAGTTGAATTACGGCCACCGGCTGACGGGGTTCTCGGACAGGAGAATGACTCCGCGGGTTGGGAGAGGAACTGAGGAGGGTGGGCAGCGGAACCGCACGGCACGGTGCGTGCGTCACACCCTCCCCGAGGGAGCGGCGATGGAGCCGCGGACTGGAGCGGGGTTCTAACTGACAACAGGAAATTGGATGCGCACAATGGGGAGAGAAGGAAGTGCTCATCTTCACAAGAGGGGAAGGCATAAAATAACTTGAGGGACAGACATGGGCTCTCCCAGATGCCTATCTTCTCCCCCCCCCCCCATCCTACTCATCTCTACAACAAGCCACATTATCGAGAGTGACTAGGTAGCACCAGTCAACACACAGAGTAACTCCATAGTGTCTTGCAAAATCAAAGATGTACAAGTACTGTAAAAGCTGATATTTTCTTGTAAACATATTTTTACGAATGAGGTCACAGACAATTTCGCGAGATGTTGTGTTCGCGATTTGACACTGAGGCTTATCGCAAGTGCACTAAAATGCCTGTCTATTTGCGATATTTTCACGTTTTTAAATTCGCAGCCTAACAGTGACTGGCGATATTTTTGTGAAAATCAAATCCTCACGAAAATAACAGCTTTTACAGCACATGCAGGGATGACACATTGTTTCAAAACTTTTATCAATGTGACAAGGTCATTTCTTTTTCTCTTTATACTTCTTTTCAGAAACATCTCCCCTCTCTTTGGAATTACTGCACCCTTGGTCAAAACTTCATGTTAAACATTGTAACGGACAAAAAGTATTAAATTTGAAATGTCTTACCCACAATACCATACTTGTTATCAATCACCTATTCAAGAGACTGAACAGAACTCTATAGCAACGATTTGATTTCAACGCAACAAAGGACGGTATCTCAAAAAGAATCAATCATGTCCATCTCATGAACAGGATTCAAAATGACTGAATAAGTATGGAGGACTAAAGAAATTGAAGCAAGGACCGTATACCACCATCGGACAGATTACCACTCTCGTCTGTGTTGCATGATGTTGATCATATAAGGTAAAAAAAAATACCATGAACACCTGGACAAACAAAGGGTTCTTCAAGTCACATGACACCTTAATCACGTCACATGACACCTTAATTATGTCACATGATCTGGAACATTTTCATTTTGTTTAAATACATTTATTTCAAAACCGAAGTATTTCACATTTCATTTCAGATAACGTCTTTTGGTTAATCGCTTCCACTTCTTCATCCTTTAATTTACAAATAAACAAATTAACATCAGTGAGAGAAGGTGGAGCAAAAAATGTCTTCTATGAACTATAATTTTAACCACCAAATTGTGTATCTATACATAATATATTTATAAACTCATGATCACATCTCTTCTTGTGTGTTGTCTTTCTTGTCTAATTACTTCAAAAAGGAACAACAGAAACATGCTTAATGGAATGTAATTGCAATCTCCTCTTTCTCAAAGATTTGGCACATAAAAAAAATAAAAAACTTCCCCCAAAACTTTGTTTGTCATGGATACCGGCAAAAAAATAATGATGGGGTGATTTTGGGCACACTTTGTGCCAATGACAGGGACACTTTGTTTTTGTTGTTTCTTACTGATATATGGACAATATTCAAAGGAGCACCATTTATCTTATGCTTCAAGGGTGGATGGCATGACTCCAGTACTAGAGACAGGTTAGTTTGGTGCTGAAATGTCAGCAGCTGTTGCCACCGCATGATGTCTCTGACCTATCTTGTATAGTGATGCCAACAAGTTTGATGTGCAGGTGGCATTAGCTGGTCTCAAACTCAGCTTTGCATATATTCATGATAACATCACATACTAAGGGGGGGGGGGGGGGGTTGTTGCAAACATGCAGAGTAAATAGATATGGCTTATTTAACAGAATGCATGTTTGTTTGTTTTTCTGCAAAGCCAGGAATATGACATATGCCATCATTGCTAAGTTACCAACCTGTATTAGAGTGTGATGTGATCTTTCTCAATTTGCACTAAAACTGCATGAACAGAAGAAACTAATGTTAAAATCCCCCCTCCCGAAATTTCAATCATTCCCCTCTTGACATACAATAAATTCAGGCTGCTACCTTGAAGGTATTTCACATTCCCATGACACACAGTGACCCTTGTTTTCTACATTATGTGATCAGCAAAAATGGGTTTGATTTAGTTCTGTGGAAATATGCATGTAGGAAATTAGTGCCACTATATTTATGGTGAATCTTTACAAAACAGAATTAAAGAGTCAACTTAGAATGAGATGCATTTGTCTGACTAGGCCAAACATTCTTACCAGCCTAGTCACATTGAGCTACTGTACACACTCTTGAGTAGGGAGTGCACACAATTCTTTGTGAAAAAGTTATTAACACCACTTCTAACAGCCACAATATGAGTCAATCACAACAATGACATAGAAATGTGAATATCACGTTATATTTGAAAGGCTTTCACAAGTGTCAAATTTCCACAGGTTGGTTTGTTTTTCTCCAGTGGATGTGTTTGCTAAAGAATGTAGTTGTCCATGACTGTTCCAAGTGCATTTGGGTGAACCTTCTGGACTCACTCCTATCTGGAGTGTGCGTCCTTATCAGGGGTTATCTTGCCCTTTCCAGGGGCGGAGTCTGCGGGCGAACTGTTCCTGGTGGCAGACTGGTGGGGGTTGGTGCTGGGGGAGCCTGAGTGGCTGCGGGTCCCCAGGATTCCCAGCCCCAGGGAGGGCCCATTGCTGGTGGCTGCCGAGGGCACCAAGGGCGGAGGGGGTGCAGACAGGGTGGAGGGGGGCGAGCTGTTCTTGTGCAAAGAGTTTGAGAAGATCGAGCTAGTCCTTGAGTAAGGGGGGATGCCCCCCATCATGGCCCTGTTGAGTGGGTTGAGGGGGTCGGCCCCTACGTGTATTAGCCGGCTACGCTCGGCATCCTCTCGCAGCACACGGTCGCGTTCCTCTAGGTAGCGGTGCATTCGCTCCTGTTCTATGTGGCGCAAGGTGGATTCCATGGCCAGGGGGTTGTCCCTCGAGAAGTCGTGGTGCTCACGCTCCCGCAGCCGGTCTGGGTGCTCGATGATGGGCCCCATCGGCTGGTGCAAGGCGGAGCGCATCAGCCTGTCTCGCTCGTACTCGCGCTCGATGCGCATCTGGTGCTCCCGCTGCAGCGCCTCCAGGCTGCCCCTCCCGAACGGGTCCCAGGGGCCCGGGAGGTGGGGGTTGGGGGGCCGCTCCATGTGGTGCAGCTGGGACATGCCAAAGGGCACGTTTGGCAAGCGGCGATCCAGGAGAGACATCATGGGACTCATGTTCATGGCAGCCTGGTGCAGCGCCATCGCGTCAGGCGGTGGCAGCCGCTCCGCCATTCTCTCTGGCATCACATCCGTTAACCGCTCAGGGATCCTCTCGGGCAGCCGCTCCGGTAACCTCTCGGAGGGCCGCTCCTTCTCCGGCTCCTTACGTTCCTCCTTGCCCGTCAGCGAGTTCACGTGCAACACATTATTAAACGCACTGTCCGACCGACTGTCGTGACTTCGCGACGCTGAATGTCTTACGTCATTACCATGGCGATTAGGGGGTGACACACGCTTCAGATCATTTGACCTACTGTCCGAGCTGCGCTCCTCTTTTCTTCTCTCATGGTCGCGATCATTGTCCACAGAACGCATGTGATTGAGAGTCCTTGATTCACACTCTCCGTGCCTATTGTCACGGTCTCTGTCGTTGGACCAACCATCGGTGCTTGTATGGTTCAGTGACCTTTCACCCTTATCCAAATCCTTGCGATCTCTGCAGGGATGAAAAAAGAAAAGAAATACATTTATGTAATGTGACACACTTCCCAACCAGAGCAAATCTTTGCATTTCACCAAGGCACTGGGTTCAGAAGACTTCAGCAAGTTTCACCACTGTAAAAGTGGATATTTTTGCATGAGTAATTTTTTGTGCTCGGCCGGGTATGACAAATTCCTCTTTTTTTTTCTATTCCACAGAATCAGGACATTAATTACTGGAACATATAGCATGTAAAAACATTTGCGTACTTTTGTTTTTGTACTAGCTTTTGTCAAATAAAAATTTTCACACCGCGAAAATGTCCACTTTTATAGTACGTCAATGTTATATTTACTCTGCCACATGAACAAAATGTAAACATACAGACTTTACAGAATACCTCTGCCAACATTTTTCATTAATTACGTGTAGCGTGCCTACATGCAGGCCACCTTGTGCAATCCTTTTACAGTATGTTGCGCAGATAATGACAATTGCTACACATACCACAAACATCCCAAGTTATTGCTACAGTATTAATGGCACAATATGACAATATCTGAAATTCTTTTGTCTTGGAAATAAAAAAAAACAAAACAAACAAACAAACAGAGAAGAAAATCGGAGAAGTAAAAGCAAGCTTGAATCCATTTTTTTTTTCAGTATGCTGCCATCTACGTACATCATAAATGGAACAGTGCCCTTGCGTGCCCAATCTTCAAAACACAAAGACACTGAGAAATGCTACAGAGACAAAAACAACCAAGCTGATGGAAACAGTGTGTGTGCCTCATTATCAGCTACAGTGACAAATTGCTCACTTGGGAGGCCGTGTCTCCGGCTCACAGCTCCCCCGGGGTGGGACAGTGACTGACATGAGCCACAGGGGTGGGGAGTGGAGTGGGGGTGGGGTGGGGCAAGTACATGAATCAGCGAAGGCCAGATTCATTGCAGCTCCTCACAGTAAGGCAGGGGAGAGGGGTAGGTCGAGTGATACGTGAGAACACACCACTGGTCAGAGACAGGTGGAATAATGTGACATTCCATGCATACTTCATGAAAACAGGTGACCCTCTCCTCAGGACGGAGTGACCGTGCGGCAACACTCGTCTATAACTGACCCGTCTGTATGGGCAAGGAACAATTGTTGGCTCAGTGCTAAATTTCCCTTCAAACCAAGCGAATGTCTGCTACACAACATAGCTAGTGAGCTAAAAACTGGCTCAACAAACCCGGACAAATCCATGGTTAACAAATGCACGGTGACTTCATCATTCAACAAAGCAAATTCTTGAGGCAAATGATAATTTCACATCATTTTCACTGACAAGTCACTTTAAAAAATATGTAGGACTACTAATGACTGAATTATCAACCTGTGTGCGATCTTCAACGGCTATTCAAAAACACTTTTTTTTTTTGTGTGTGTGTGTGTACTTGAATGTGCTTCCCATCAGATTTTTAAAGAGCTCTTTAATTGACACCAAGTATGAAGAATTAATTGAGTAGGCAACTAATGAGTTAATGGTCCCTTGTTGACAGAGGTCCTTCCAGAAAGTTAATTTAGCGGCGAGGTGACTGAAAACATACCCAAAACGTGTGTGATGATAACAATCAAATTGGAAGTGACTCCTCCGGAAGAGGGATAAACTCAGTTAAACTGCCCACTGCAACGGAGGAAATTGGTCATCCGCCTTGTCCCTCTTACACCCCTCACACATGGTCATGGCTTACTGCTTGCGTTCTGATATTTCTCAAAAAAAAAGAGTATCTTTCCTGTGTACTTAATGGCCATTTACACATCCATCTCATTACAACGTATCCTCTGCCCATCCGATCCTCCAAATTAGATTTCTAGCTCTCTCATACTTTGCGTCCTCATTGCGAGGCCCGTTCTCAGTCCCCCCATCTCCCCATCTATCGTCTCCACAATGCATACATAAAGGAATTTGTCTTTTTAACTCCCTTTCTCGGAATCTCTCTCTCTCTCCATTATTCATATTTTCCCCCTTCCCTCTGTGCCCGATGCCATATTGGAGCCAAAATTAGCACAGGAAGGCGCGAAATGAAAGACGTCTTATGTGTGTGAGAACGCTTTCCCATCCATCTAATTCGTGCTTCCCCATCCCACCCACCCCCATTCCCCCCCCCCCCCCAACCCCTCTCAAAGCCTCAGAAATTATATCTTGCAGTCAATATTAGTGGTTTCACTTCCTGGAAGAAGCCTCTGCTGGTTTCCGCCTGTTAATAATGCACTCTGTCCGCCCAGACTGAAGAAGAAGAAGCTTGGAAAATAATACTAATAAAAACTGCTCTGTATCCTCAGTTCTCAACTGAAATTTTCGACTCATTGCGAGTGCGTCACCACCTGATAGAAGTCTTAACACACCGAGTCCTGGGATAATTTTGCTGCAGAAATGATCATCTTAATGTCATTAAATTGGCAACTCCGAATTTGACAATGTATCTTACATTTGGAGAGAGATTAGATGTAACTGGTTAAAACTAACAAATCTGCAAAATCTAACATGAACGCACAAAATCTTTGCCAGTTTTGAGACAGCATTAGGAACAGTAATTTTTCTATATTGTCTTGACCCATCGAGGACTTTCTAACAGTTTCAGATAATACAACACGTTGATTCTACTGAATAACCTTGATCAATGTACACTCGAAACTGATACTACACGCAACCTAACGTCAATTCGTCACGCAAACAAACCCCCAAGAATCATCCTTGCTTTGCTGTTCAATTTGGGGTATCGCCAATATGCAAAGCATCATTGTAGAGCCCTATGTGACAGATATACTGGGATAGCTCTGTAGCACTGTTATGTAGCATTGTCCAGCTTGCGCCTCTGTCCATATATGATGCCATGCAATAAAAGCATGCACTTCTTTCATTACTACTCTTTTCCTCAGTTTGAATTTGGTGCAAAAAAAAGAGTTTACAGGTTTTTAATTTGACTGATTTGTGGCCATTAGTCATGGGTTGATGGCAAGCAAAGAAATCTTTTAAGATATCCTGGATGAATAATGTGACCTGGGTTAGTTGGTCAGCAAAATTTATATGGACGATGTTTACGCGTTGGTCTGGCAAGGGAGATGAAGCCCAGACCGGATCCAACTTTGCTACCAAGCTATCCCACAATGCATCTGAATCAGGGCCGGCCGGGAGGCACTTGCGTTATCTGCGCTACCCTGAACTGAATCTGCAGGCATAGCTTCATGCTCAGTGTGACCTTTCACATTCCAGACTCCTCAGAAGCGATACAAAGATAGAAAAATAAGAAGAAAAGAATTGAAGACTTCCAATGCCAGTACTGAGTAAGAGGGGCAATAATCATCAGAGTGGGGATAAGTTTGAAGGAATAGACATGACACCATAATCCCCCTCATCTCCCCATTGGGCTATTGCAGTCACATGTCATGAAGCTAATCACCATCCCACGTTTCAATCTTCCAGCCATCCGCCTCTTTCTATCTCTGCTTCACTTCCCCTCAGCCATCATCCCTTACCTTCGCCCCCCCCCCCAAAGTTGAGGGAGGAGATAACAGCGCGATCGTAACGAGCGATGAAGCACGCTCTCCTGGGGTAAAACCAGTTATCTGCTCTAATGGGTTAGGGCTTCTCGTGATGGAAATCGCTTCTTAACGTCTAATACTTCCTTAACCCACTCATTCTCGCACATCGCCCCCTATGGCCAACCGATGCGCTCCTTACAAAAAATAATAACAACAACAACAACAACGCACACACGCACGTTTATGATTCTTGCATATATCTATTGAGTTCATGGGAAGATGATTCGATTTGTCTAGTGGTCGCTGGGGGAAAAAACGGGAGGATATAATTTGAGGCGGGATCTGAATCAGGATGTGGAAGATTAGACCTATACGCTACCAGAGGTCATTGGCGTTTTGATACTGATCTCTCGTGCAAGCTCTAATCAGAGGGGATGGCACCCTAATGTTCAATTTCTGATCAGCGCCTCGGATCTTCACATGGAAAGGAGGAGCAGTTCATGCGATGACCCGAAAAATCATTCGTTGGCGAGAAGCGACAATATTCTATGTACGAGAGAAGTGCCTGTTGATCATGTGCGGAAATACTTTTTGACAAACATTGCTAATACTGACAACCTCTCGCCCCATTAGGAGAGAGAAAAAAATAACAGTGCTCTACTAAGAGTCTCTTTGGGTAATCTGAAAGACATGCCACATTAGATACCTGATTAATGCAAGGAATAATAATAATAGGAATAATCAGCTACATATTGAAAAAATTGCTGCACATGCCAAACCAAACGAAAGAGATCAATGAAGGATACAGTCTCACCTTGGGAAAACTTATGTCTAAACCTCTGCCACTGATGTCCCATTAAACCGTTGAGGACGAGCTGGTTTTGTCATGACACACATTTCCCACAGACACCTGCTCAAGTGTACTCGGGACTCGTCCTCAACAGGTTAAAACGAGCGTCCAAATCTTGGAATGGATCAGCGACATGTGGCCCCTCAACACAGAGACAGAGCCCCATGAATGAGACAGATTAGCATTAAAGTCCTTTATGACTACCACAGGGCTATCGAAGCCTGTATATAGCTAGAAGAGGAGAGCTACTGATTTCTAGAAACCTTCTACATTCCCCCCTCCCCACCTCCCTGTATAATTTGTATGATTTTCAGCACTCATGTGTGACTATAGCTCATTTAGCTTCTCAGTGTACTGTACTGCATAATTTACCAATGGTCCAATATTTTGTTACCTTTCTTCAGTCATGTAAGCATACGTACACAACTCAATTCCTCACACGGGGTTTTGATGGCTAATTAGATACAACAACATTTGACTCAAAATCTCCACAAGGTCTAAATTTGGCAGACATACATTGTATCTCTTCTTCAGCTGACCGAGAACTAGGTATATATATAAAGCTCCTCTGTTGAAATGCATCTAGCTGTTGTAATACAGAGGAGCACGAGCACTTCTTGCCATCAGACAGGCTCGTTCAAACATCATCCTTGACGCAAGGAGGCAACGTTTCCTTCGGCGTCGGATTTGACTCATTTTTCATGTAAATATGATCGTACGATATTGTCAACAATACTATCAATCATTGTCAAATTCACGGAGTGACCGAGACAGAGTGAGAGAGAGAGAAACAGAGCAAAAGACAGACAGACAGAAAGACAGACAATATAGACAGAGAGAACGAGAGCGAGAGAGAGTACATGTGGCATACATGCTATCAAATACCAGGCGAATCAGTAGATGTCTCCCAGTTCCTCTTAACAAATTGCTTCTGAAATACAGTGAATAACGCACTTTCTTCCGTCTCTAAAAATATATCGGAACTGTCAGGCGGAAAATGGGAACCTACAGGTCTAAATTGATGGCGTCTATGACTGCAATTTGCAAACGCTATCGGAGAGGATTTCGAGAAGAGTCTTTGGACATTCGTAGACAAAGGAAAAGACGAGGACGATGGCAGCCTCTGACACCGTAGTGCTTCTTGGGACCAGATACGCTAGCTGAACAGCACTCTTTGATGACACATGCTCCTAGCTTTCATTTTCCTGCTGCCAAATTGCTCCAACATGCCAGGTCCCCTGCACCACAGCTCTTCGGGGTGAAATTTGCCGGGCAGGGAACTGGGGGAAGGAGGGGGCGTTAAGAGGCATTGTTATTTGCAAAACCCATCACCTGTTTTTCATAGCCTGTTTCTTCTCATTTCCCCCATTTCCTTCTCTCTTTCTTTCTTTCTTTCTTGTTTTTCATTCTCTATCACTATCTGTCTCTCTGCTGGATCATCTCCCCTTTGCTTGGAACCGTTTTTTGGTGCATCTAGTATACAGTCCTGCCACAACTGGTGCAAATTAAGTTATCTGCTCTCCTTGGTTTGCCATGGGGCTCTGGGCATCCGTTGTCCACCATTTGGCAGTTCCGCATGCCTCGCTATCTATTCTCATACGCCTGAAACCCCCTTTGTGTTTAGCCTGTCAGTTTCAATATCCAAATTGGTCATAAACGATGGGAAAAAATGTTTTCCATCCATTGCGTGACCAAATCACTGTCTCCCCCAAATTTGTCAATGAATAGTGACTATGCATTTGGCCCTTTTGAAGAAAATATGGGGGTAAAACACAGAGCATCGCCCAAAGTTCTTTATCGATGGGATTACAGCTGAAACGTTACCACCCACATGACCTTGACGCATGTAGGGTCTTTCTTGTAAAAAAAGAAGAAAGAAACGAAAATGTATTGGGAAATCTTGATGAGAAGTTAAAATGATCTCTGCCTGTGACGCATAGTTCCCTAAAGCATGATATACTGGTAAATGATCAGGTCTGCAGCAGGCGGTTAAAGTAACGACCACCCTGTTCCCATAGACATCCTGTGTCTGATTGTTGCTCTGATCATCTGCCCTGTACACTCGTCAGCACCAAGTCTGCACATCTGTCAAACTTCATGGTATCACTTCTTCCACACTGCCTCCCCAAGAGAATCAGGGCCACGCCCACAGGAGGGGAAACCCCCACAGAGTTTCAGAGGGGAATTCCCTCAGAGATTTGGAGTGTCAATTGATCTTTGGAATTGCACGCCTACTGAGCTTTTAAACGGGGGACTTCTGTCACTGATCTTTCAAACAGTAATACCGCCTCCAAAAATATAAATTAATAGAACATAATACACAAGAATCTATATCAAGTCACCCTGTTCAGCCTTACTCCCATAATCTTCAAATAGCAACAATTTGTTTGGTATCAGTACTAAACTGATATGATTTTGTCTTTCCATTGCATCTGCGTGAACAATCTTACTTTATTGCTATTTATAGGTTTGATTGTGATAAAGCCTTCTGCTCCTATTTCACCTGCCACATTCAGACCAAACGTTCTTTTTCCTCATTCACGTCACTACTACGCTATTGCTAAATTTTAACATTTAAATTTTGAAGTGTAGTAAGCCTCTCTCATTTAATAAATTTGCATGATCTTACAAACGAGATGGAGCTTTTTAGACAAAATAGTAGTCAGTACAAATTGTAGTTTACAGTTTGCTGACTTGATTCTTTGCTAGTCAGTGAGAGAAAAAGTGGACTAACTTCCCTTTACTGTAAAGAAAAAAATATTTGCAGAATGAAATTTTCACGAATTGCCAATGTTGGCATTCAATGCATATGGTGTACACAAGAACTTTCATGTGAATTTTAATTTTGCGAATCTCGGCTCTTGCAAAATTTGTGAGATTAAAATGCGCGCAAAAATGATGGTTTTACAGTATTGCGCTAACAATTCCCAAGCATGTGCCACGACAAATAGAGTTCAGACTACAAGACAAGGAGTATGGAAAGCCGGATAAAATAGTCAGTCTTCATAGTGAACATTAAATTAATACATTTCTGCAACCCTCTGTGATCCCTGTTCATGTCACCATCCATTTCCTTCTCTCAAAGCAGTTTCAGCTTTCGCCCTGGCTTTCTCCGATGATTGAAATGAAAGAAAATAAAAGTTGCCTTCTCACGATAAAGGCTTTACTGGCTATCTGGCCATCAGGTCTCCCTTGATAACTGCAGCTTGATTTTGAAGTCTCCTCATTCCACCTACACAGGCAGAAAACCAGCTGCAGCAGCGCGCTCCAACACAAACATGGCCTGTAACGCTTCGGAATAATGACAAAAGATGTCAACTCGAATCCAGCCATTCACCGATCACTCCTCGCACATTTGGGAGTCGCCCCCAGAACTACGTAAATATGGGTATCTCATACGACAAAGGGATAATTCCTCACCGGATGCTCAAGCAAATAGCAAAATTTGCCCCCCCCCCCCCACCAACTCCCCAACCACCTTAATCCAACACTTGGCCCGGTGTCGGGCCCTAATAGCTGCCGACGACATCACAAGCCTAGAACGAGACAATAGGAAACCGCATAACACCTGTTTAGATTTGCTGGTAATTTGGTAATGACGGATTTGGCTGGGAGACCTAATCTAATTGTGAGAGATGATTAGCTGAGTAATCGTTCCTCGCTGCTCCTTGTCCAACCTCGTTAAGGTGACGACAAGGTCCCCACGTCTCTTTGACAAATTCCTGCGCTTCCGCTCCTGAGCCAAAACACTTATCAAGAACCCCCTCCATGAGAAGATGAAGGGACAAAGGGAGGCATAGAAGTCAGGCAGGAGAGCACATATGTTCACATCACTCTCTCATCTCTCCGTGATGAGTCTTGCTCACGATAAACAGATCAGTTTTTTAAAGCTCCTGTTTTCTTAACTGCACTGATATATTCTCTCCCGCTGAGTCAAAATTATGATCTCTTGTTTCAGATCCATGAATCACCTGCCCTATAACATTAAGTGCATTACTTTGTTTTATTGCACTGACTCCTCAAGATGGCACCAAACTCAATTTCCTTTCGCTGTGATTTGAATTCATCACATTTTAATTGCTTTGAAAACATAGTCATGGCACCACTCCAGTAAAACATTAAATTCCCTGTAATGACACTAAAGTATAAAGAAAGTGGGCACTCATGCTTAGACATTCAATAATGCACATTAAATCATGCAGATGGTGTGACCCCCCCTTTGGGAAATAATAGCAATACAAACCTGTCCCGTTCTCTGTCCTTCTCCCGCTCCCGTTCCCGTTCTCGCTCTCGTTCCCGTTCCCGTTCCCGTTCCCTCTCTCGTTCTCGTTCCCGCTCCCTTTCCCGCTCCTCGTCCTTCAGCCGGTCCCGCTCGCGTTCCAGGCCGAATGGGAACCCGTCCTTTGGCCGCTCCGGCTCGGGCTTGGCCCAGGTGCCCGGCGGCACCCCGGGGACCACTGGGAAGCCAGGCGGGGTCCTGTGCAGACGCCCCCATTGGCCCTGGTGGGGGCTTGCGAGACTCGGCAGACCAATGGATTCGCGGCCATTGAACATGTTAGCACTGAGTGCTGTATCTAGTGAAGGTTACAAAACAAAACAGAATGGATCAAAGTTATGACACAGCAGAAACAGTAACTGCTTCCAATCTTGTGGACACATTTCTTACTGCACATTGTGTTTGCCTGAAATTACAGTCACATTTTTATCTTTTCAGCATCTTAAAACATCAGGTCTCTTTTCAGATAAGACTGCTCAGCCTTTGACATTGTAAGTTCAGTGTTGTGGCAACTCATACTGTCAAGAAAAACAAAAAACCCTGTGCAACAGCTTTGATGGAATGCATACAATTGTAAGTCATGGCTAAACTGACTACATCCCAACATATAAGCAGTGTGGTCCATGAGGGGGTTCCGCTTGTCACAGCAACATAGTAAGATTCTTGCAAACAGTGACATGAATATATGCTGCAGTCAAAGATATACATTCCAAACTCCTAGACAACGGGGTGAAGTGAGATCTGCTGGCAAGACTAGGACCACAGACGAGACTGAATGTGGATAAACTGGGTCACTCACTGGGTCCACCGAGCGGGAAGCCCAAAGTCGCTGGACCATAGCTGGATGGTCTAGGCATTGGAGGTAGGCCAAGTTGAGGTCCTGAGGGCAAGAAGGTAGGATGGTGGGGCGTGCCTTGCAGGGAAAGAGGCGTGCCCGGCGCACCTGTATGTCAAACAAGAGAAAGATAGAGAGAGAGTGGCATTCACATGGGAGGATGCAGATGAAATTGAAACAGGTGAGATTGATGCAAACAAGGGACGTTTGGTTCTTTCATGTCAAATTCGATACCAACGAAAGTCTTCAAGAGAATTCATGCATATCGCAGTAGTTTTGACCAAACAATGCATTCACAGCACTATTCATTGTTACTTTACAAAGAAAATTCCTAGATACAAGCTGTTAAATAACATGTGGCATAAATTTGAGATGCCTCCAATAGCTAAATGATACAACTGTAACTTTAACTTATGTAGTACAGTATGTACTGTGAGCAGAACACGCTCTGACGTACAGCTGGAAAAGTCTCATAGGATAATGTAACTGCCGGAATTTCATGACACTTGGCACCCATGGTACAAGTCTTTGAAATAAGCTGGTTGATGTTGTCATGGTAACACCAGAAATCAAACTTATACTCTGTGGCTGCTGCACTGAGCCTTCAGCGATATCTATTAAAGATGCAGACTTGTTAGACTGGTAGCATTTGCTTTCTAATCAATCATAAAAGTGTACTCTTGAGATTACAGGTTGCGCATGACTTACTGAATATTCTTGTACTCACTTATCCCCTGTGCATTTTGCAAAGCCATGTTCCCATCCATTTCCAAACACATACACACACACACACATACACAGACGTAAACACACATACATACATCACGCATAACCCTACCCGTCCTCAATGCATGGGATGAGAACATGGCATGTTGTGATGCGAGTGTGTGAGCTCCCAATGATGTGCATCCTAACCCCCACCCCCTTGCACTTTCGACCGCCGTACTCACTGTGCGAGAATATATTGGACTGTAAGTGAAGATCGGGCGGCCGCGGGGGAGAAAATATATGAGGCCCGCCTGGCTTCCCGAGGAAGGCATCTTGTTTCAGCGGATCCTTCTGAGCATCAACTTTGGCCTGCAGGGAGGGCAATGGGGGTTGATGGGTAGAAAGAGAGAAAGACGAGAGGAGGACGGAGAGAACGGCAGGTGATGGAGAGATGGACAGAGAGTGGATGATGGCAAAAGATGATGATTGAGAGGATGGATGGATAGAAGGTGGTGAAAGGGATGCAATTCAAAGGCAAGTAGGTGATGTGGAAAGAATACATGGGATGAGGGATAGAGATAATCGGGATAGAGGGAAAGTTTGTGAAGATTTGGAAAGGGAGAGGGCAAAATGAAGAGCAGGAACAGAGGAAGAGTAGAAAGAGGAAGACAATGAAAAAACAGAAGGGGTTAAGGGGACGGAAAATGGAACATGTGAGAGGAAAGTGTTCAGGAATAAGGGAAAGCATAGATTGATAGAAGGACAGGAAGGAGATGGGAGAATGGATGGGAAGAATGACAGACAGGCAGGGGGGGGAGTGAAAAAGTGATAATAAAATATTGAATTCAACCAGTCATACGCCATGTACTCTTCAAATAATTTACAATTTTTGTGTTTGAAAGTTGCAAACAAGCTGAAGTAATCTAAAAATTCATTCACAGTCCTAGTTACAGTCAGCCTCAGCTGAAATATCTTGTATTAAAAAAAAAAAAAGGAGGGGGGGGGGGAGAGAGGAATATCTCAACATGGCTTTTGTCTGACTGCTCAAAATAAACATGAATTCACTGTCAACATTAGCAACTCAGCCACTGAACTGGGGCTTGTGATTGATAACACCATTGATCCCTGGTGGATCAGGGGGTAACGGTAGAAAAACAGAGTGACCTTTTGTTTGTCAGAATTCTTGGCGATAAACTAAATCCCGCTTTCTCTTTCACAATCTCCCTGAATCATTCATACAGTGCATAACAGGAGCCTAGCTGTTTTTCTCTGTTGTTGATGTTATTCAAGTCATGTGCCAAGTCTCTCCTAATACACTGTGGTGTTATGGGTGACTCAACAAAGATATTTATGGGATGGTACCTGATTAACTATCACACATTGTACAAATATGCACACCAAATTCAACTTTTGATCAAAGTAGTGGATACGTTGACTAACTTGTCGATATACACACTCTTTTCTTAATCAGAAATGACCTTGCTTTGAACAAAACTTGTGAAGCACATGTATTACCACAACTCACTGTTAATGTTCAGACTGGAAATAACCTGGGTGGGAGGAGTTTGGAAAGCATCAAACAACACTTGCTTCTGTTCGAAGTCCAGTCTAAGCCAGGCCCACGGAGTACAGCACACGGTTACGTATGAGTGGGACTGATCACTTCTATCCATGACACATCATCTGGGTTTTGGTCATTTGATGTTTGATTTTGGTACTTCCAAATATGCAAATATAAATTTGTTCTTAGCTTATGTCATAAACCTTTACGTTGAATTCCTGGTATATATTATTTGGATCCTTGTTGCGGACTGCAACCGGAGGTGAAAGTCTAGCCGGAATTTAATAAAAAAGAGCATCCTGTCCCATTACAAATCAGTAACAATTTGTGCGGGGGATTCCCCACCCCAGACGACCCTCTTACCTTCTGCTGGTGGTGGTAAATCAGCCAAGCCACGTTCACGTGGGCAGCACACCATTTACCCGGCTTCTACGGAGAGAAAAACACAAAACACACAGTGCACAGAGCAAGTTAGCATGAGGCACACTCAAATAAGGCTTTTAACAATCATTTACATGTGCCATCAAGAATTCCTGTAGATATCAAATGATGTTTGGGCTCAAAAGCATCAGATGAAAATGGTGAAAGCAGAGCAAAGACAGAAGCACGGCAAGACAGCATGGATAGATTATATAGAGACTACACCAAAGCAGAAATGTTGGTTAGGATTATGCGCGTGCATGCATGCATCATGAGGACTGATTTTTCTAGCTTTCTTCTTACAAAATATTTCTTGATTACCATACACAGGCAAATGCTGATTTTTATGTTCTTATGAAAAAAAAAAACCCCAAACAAACAAGAAAAGAAAAAACAAAACAGCAAATGGGATATAAACTATGCCATGAAAACTTTTGAATGTGACAAGAATGAAGATAGCAATAGGTGAACACTGCAGTGAAGCTGGCACAAGTGTAATAATAATGTTTTTGTTTTTGCTATAAAATCAAATTTTTCTCTGATCGAATATTTTCTTTTTTTTTGGGGGGGGGGGAGATAAGGCTGAAAATAAGTTTCATGAAGAAATGCATGCAAAAATAGGGAAAAGCATTACTTCTTATCAGCAATATACACCTCAACCGTTAAAAGAGATGGAAAATGCACACAGGCTTTTGAGCCCGAGGGTATAATATGTATACATAGGACTGACCGATGTGTAGAAGAGTTGAAGCAACAAAAATCTGAAACGATTATCTACCACAGTGGAAGTTTTATCATTAGACAAATAAAAGAAGAAAAAAGGGAAAAAATAGATAAATGCAGAATGAAATGCTGGCAGATTTGGATTTTTTTCCCTTATTGAACTCATAAAGAACTATTTTACGACGCTTCTGACACGACTTCTCGAATAGATTTGTATATCTCCCAAATCTACAAGCCAGAATGATAAAAATCAGCAAATAGATATGGATTGCTTTGTGTCATCAATAATTTGAAGTCTCAAATCATACACGAAAATTGTGAACCCCTATTCTACCTGACAGTGACCAATTACAGTTGGAAGATTTGATCGAGAAATCCGAGTATGATGTCCTCGCAGGACCCATTCCTTGTGCAACTCAAAGCGAAACCAAAAATTCCCTGGCATGAGGGTGTGAAGATCTGTAAATGAGACATCCTGGTTTTCCTTTGTATCTGTATCTCACTCAGATGTTTTTTTTTTTTTTTTGTGTGTGTGTGTTTTTTTCTTACGGGATGACGATGCCTTGAGGACTGTGACCACAGCATCTCCTTAGCATCTTAAAACAGCTCCCTTACCGATTTTGCGCAGACCTTCTTAGCCAATTTTCCCCCACCATAATTTGTTTCCACCCTCATTAGGGGGACGTAATGAGGACAAAGTAATCCACATCAGTCCCTCATTTGCCTTGCATTATTGGATTTGTAAGCTCACATTTTTTTCCCCTCTTCTTCTACTTCCTTCATCTTTTTTTGTTTTTGTTTTTGTTTTTTTCTCCCTCTCACAACACATGGCGATTGGCTAGACATACACGGTAGATTATACCCAGCCCGGATATTTGGGATTTGAGCGCAGAGACCTCTGGTTTCAGTGCTCGGTTAGCCTCAATCCATCCAAAAACAAATGGATTACGTCCCCCCTCTCTCTCTCTCTCTCATCCTACATTTACGGGATCCACGGGGGGCTTTGGCGGATCAAGAGCTCACAGGACGTTTTGTCTCCTGGTTAATCAGAAGGGAATTAGAAGAGTCTAATATCGACAATCTCCCCCACTCCCTCCCTCTTACCATATGCTCTCACTGTCTCTCTGCGTTTTTCTAAAATAATATCAACGCCACATCACGGAATACAAACACCATTGTTCTGGGCTTAAGACAAGCACCATGATTTTTTTTTTCTCTCTGGTTGCTTGTGGCTTCTTGGTTGCTGGCTTTTCTATTTACCGCCAAATTAGCCTCATTTCCACTCCCAAATAAGACTCCCATTTGCAGAATTGGCCTCGGGGCAATATTAAGCGCTAATGCGGGAGGGGGAAAAACAAAACAACACTAACGCAGCCAACGAAACTGCCTGGGTTTTCGCAGCCATTATCCACGGGGACGGAATTACGGCTGGAATACGGAGTGACATCCCTAATGCGATGACTAATGGTTATTTCTGGCCTTTCCTCGGCAGGAAAATGTTCTGGGAGGAGAATCGACAGGGATACTAATGGAAAGAAACAGGATAAAGGAATATGCCACAATGCACTGTTACTGTTAAGACAAGAGCATGCAAGGACCATAACCCCCCCCCCCCCCCCCCCCCCATCCCACCACCTCGGAAAAAAAAAGAGAAAAAAAAAAACAGTCACATGATTGATTCAAATCTACTTGATTTTCACAATCGAGCCACATACAAATTCCTCAGTACCATTCCTCACAGCTCTCTATCACGGGGCTAAGTAATATCAATGCTGTCGCAGATTACGACTGACACATCCAAAGTGGCCAAATTGACGAATGTGCACTTTCCGCGAGGGGAAAGAGAGGGGAGGGGTGCGCGTGCGTGTAAAGCAGGCTTTCGACTTTGGGGCCGTTAATGCATTGAAGTATTGCACAATAGGAGTGGGGGAGGCATGTGTCCTAAATTGTCAATTTCCTACACAAACAAATCAAGCTCGCCCAAAAATGGTAAGACTCTTGCACGAGGTGGAGGAACGCACTGAGATTCTTTGAACAGTGCAAATCTAGTTCACAAGAAAGGCACTACACTGATTTGGCAGACAGTCACAATTTGGGATGTAGGCCCCTATCGGTAGATCGTAACCTGTTCTTCACCTTGGCATTCACATCCACAGTATTAAAGATAACTATCATGTGCTGATGTCGACATCTCATACTCAATGTGTCTAACAAGCCAAGCAAACACGTATGTATATCACACTTGGAGACACGATGCCTAGGTTTCTACCTGCAGCTGGCATCCATCCAAATTTAACACACACATCCAGGGATTTGAGATGAAGATAATATGCACATGCAGACAGCAAGAGATAATGCTCTAACCAATGCAATGCAAACAATAAGACTATCTACAAAGCACAGGTGGCATGTATGCAGTTCGACATGGCCGAGCGAAAGGGCAATCTAGTAGTCAATCATACAAGCACAAATGATTGCTATGACAGCATAATTCATTCATTATCTACTCTGTATTAATGCAAAATATCACCTTAAGTCATAGAAAACATTAAACATTTAAAACACTTGGTCATCAAACCCATAAACCAATTTGATATATTTCTGGAAAACTCCTAAGACCTGAGAATCATTGCCACAGGAGGCAATTCCTCAATGAAAATCATGCAAAGCTCTTTGTCACATATATCCTTTTGCAACGACAGCAACAACGATAACACTTACAAAATCATTAAATCCAAAACATCTATCAATCAAAAAGAAAGGCTACTCTTGGAAAATGGCAGGAAAGACAGAATGTAAAAGATATCAAAATTGAAAAAAAAGAAGAAGAAAAGAAATAGAAAACAAGCATGCCACACTAGCAGTAACCCTCGTTGTTACACCGAAAGCCATGCCAATCTCCCTTTAGCTATCGTCAAACCTCCTATGGCTAAAAATGTAATACCACCCAAGAATATTCAAGGCAAAAGTCAGTGCAAAAAAGGCGCAGAAAGACTGAAGGAATGATAGACGAATAGAAGCAAAGATGCCATCTTTCTTCTTCAACTACAAATAATTATACATATATAAAGAACAAAAAATTGTCGTTTAGCATTGCTCCCCTATCTTTCCACACTATTTTGCAGTTAGCACTTCCAAGTTGCCCATACATTTCCGGACACATTACATTTGTTGGTTTTTTTCTCCACCCCCCCCCCCCCCTCTCCTCCCAGATTAGATATGTGAAAGATACAATTACACATTCACAATTGCAAACAAGAATCTTATGTCCGAAAAGATCAAAGACCCCAATATATGCTTCTAACCTGGATTTGCATTTTGTTTTAAAAGATCCTGGCCTATTTGGTATCTACACAACTTAGTCTGGAGCATGCGATTTCACGAATCCCACAAGAAAAGAAAAAGAAAAAAAGAAAACAACTACCAGTTAGACATATACTGCACTACTGACTAGTGGGAGAATACAAACCTCACAATCTTCCCATAGTAGTGAAATGATTTTAGTATCACCACGTTTGTATCAACCCGACTAAAAATTGGGAAATGGGGAACAGTCGTTCGATTTTTTTATCACGTTTAAAGATCATAAGGGGGGATGGGGGACAAGACACACAGACTTGACAACGGCATGCAAACTTGACATCATCACTATTATCATTTGTTTGTTTGTTGGTCTGTTTGTCTCTAGCTAAAGTAAAAGCGTGGGGCACCTTCATCAGTGGTTTAGTGACGCGACTGTCCAGCCGGGGCAGGGGTAAACCACCATCGGGCCAACTCTAGTAGGAGAAAAACAAGAGAGAAAAATGACACATGGAGGATAGGGGGTGTTTGGTGAATAGAAAGAGACAGATAGATAGAGAAGGAGAACAGAAAAAATGAGACAGAGTGGAATGAAAAAAATGGAAAGATGAATATGAGGATGTGGAATTGTTAAAGACAAAAATCATGTTTAAACAGGAACTGGAATATGTCTTTCCTCGAAGACACAGGTCGATAACATGGTGTCCTACAACAGCCTAGATCATGCGCCCTTCCAGTAGACCATTTTCTCTTTAAAATTCATCCATATTTCTGAAGCAGTTTCTGATCAAACCAAAGGGTATGACGTGTATTCAGCATTGTTTAAAGGCTTCATACGATGAGGAACAGACAGTCATCTATAAATTTAATTTTTTTTTTCTTCTTGCTGCGAGAGGTTACCAAAAGCCATCTGTTGTCACATCCATCCCTGTCGGAATATTTCCAAATACAAATTGGATTACATACAGAAGAGATCTATCTATGCAATAGTGTCCTGAAATTTCGATGGATCTTTCCTCTACTTCATCTCTGGTGGCTGTGGAGTGATGAAGTGCACTGTTTGTATGGAATAGAATGTGTACCAATTTTCCTTCCATTACAGGTAAGCTGGTATTTGTATGTATGTATGTATGTATGTATGTATGTATGTATGTATATATGTATGTATGTATGTACATATACGTATGTATGTTTGTATGTATGTATGTATGTATATATGTATGTATGTACATATATGTATGTATGTACATATATGTATGTATGTACATATATGTGTGTATGTACATATATGCATGTATGTTTATGTATGTTTGTATGTATTCATGTATGTATGTACATATATGTATGCATGTTTATGTATGTTTGTATGTATGCATGTGTGTATGATTTAGTCTTCCCTACCAGCTGTTTTATTGCTTTCTGTCCCCTTCCAATGAATACTTCTCACAAAGAAGAGAGAAATGATGGAGTGCATGTTAAAAGAAACAGCAAACTTTTCACAGTGGCATAAATTGCAAAAAAAAATCCCCAAAACAAACATAAGTTTTACCACAACCAAGCCAAGAAGAGAGTGAAAGGTAGGAACGTCTCCGCAAACGAAGAAGAAGAAGAAACAAAATTGCTCACAAAGTAGAGAAAAATCGGGGACGGAAAAAGTGGGAGAGTATAAACGGAACAAATGATGGATGAACCAAAGCAAGGCAATTCCAATGGAGAATACACGTGGTAAAAATTTCATGAGCATGAATTGATATATGGCATGTGTGCTCCATGCATACAAACTGCAATATGAGTGTAAATCACAGATTTAGGAGCATCAAGCTTTGTCAGTGAGATTGGAGATGTAAGATACAGGTCTTTGTCACTGCTCACAAGAGTTATATACAATTTTTTTTTCTTTTTTGGTGGTGCTTTTTTAGCAGAGCTTTAGAGAAAAAGAGGGATTCCAAGCAGAGTGATCCCCTAAATATTTAGAGTGTTCTAAGATTATAGCACAGTATGCAGCCAATTGAAGGAAATACAAAGGGGAGGGGATGGCGAGACGTACAAATGAGTCCATGGATGTGGAATCAAATTGGGAGCAATGAGAGCTGGCTGGACAATAGAGGGAGCTATACGATGCCAAGATTGTCATTACTTAATTTTTGTTGTTGTTGTTGTTGTGGTGGTGAAGTCCCTACAAATTCTTGTCGTCATATATGTGTATTCAGCATAATAGGGTAAATATAAATTGCACTGTACGTATGTACAGCATGGATCTAAAATATGAGCAACGGCTGAGTTAATCAACCATATAGTCATTATCTCTGCATTTAACCATTATTTCTCATTTATCTTGCAGAAATCATTTAATGTCATCCTGCTTCAAGATTAATATAGCAAAGGAGTAAATATCAATGAAAGTGGGAGATATTTTCTGAGAATTTGGCCTCTCCCCCCCAAAAAAAAAAAAAAAAAAAAATCTTATGCCCTGACATAATGTACTTGTGTTTCTGTCTTCCCAATTAATTCCGGCAACCACTAATCTTCGTCTCTTATGAGAGAAGAGTTTAAGGTAAAGATTTGTGATGGTGAGGATGAGGAGGAGGAAGGGCTAAAAGTTGTACCTTTGGTTGAAATGCACCGTGCGCTCCGGATCCGAATCCGCCCGGTAGACTGGTGGGCGGGAACATAGCATTCATTCCTGGGGGCACACCCATACCAAGCTGGGGACAGAAATTGGTATCAGAGCAGAAAAGGAGGAGGAGGAGGAGGAAGAGGAGGAGGAAGAGGAAGAGGAGGAGGAGGAGGAAGAGGAGGAGAGAAAAGGAACGAGGAAGAAGAAGAAAAAGAAGAAGAAAAAGGAGTAGAACAAGAAGAAGATTGAGAGTAAAGAAGAAAAAAAATACAGAATCTTGTTAGGAATGTGAAGCTCATAATTGATGAAAAATCAAGAGACAAAATTTATAAAACATATAACCCTTGAAGACTTCACAAAGTCTGAGGTGAACAGCTGTTTTGGCATGTGCACTTTCAGCACTTCTATAACATTACCCTACATTATAAATTCATCTAATTTAACCAGATTAATATTAGAATGGAAAATGCAGTCATGCACCTAAACTTCTGTTATACATGCTTGATATCCCATGAATTTTGCATATAATGTACTGTGTTTATAATTTATATTCAGAGTAGCTTGTGCACCATAGCTTTTTGTGTTCCTACAAAATAAATGTCACAACTTCTAAAATGCATGTGAAGATTAAATGTGCACATGTTAATGTGCTAGCGTATCCGTATATTTTGATGAAAGATTATTTGGATTCACAAGTTTTCGGGGTGAGGTGCAATGACTATGAAACATCATTCACAAATGTCCTTTTTTAAAATTTTAAATGAGGGAAATGCCACAAAAAAGGGCTCAAAGAAATGAGGAGTGTAAAAACTGCTGCATGCGTGGTGTCATCTTTTACAAGGACAAATCTCGATTTTTTTAATCGCAGAAAAAGGAGTTTCATTCACTTTTCGCAACATTTTGAGCTTTGTTTACAGTGATTTTTTTTTTTTAAATAAAAAATATTGATACTGATGTGTAGACAATGATTCACATTAGCCGGTGTGTCACTACCTTTTATACCCAGAGCAATACATTTGTGATTTGTTAGCGTAGCAATCTGAGCGGTTTCATCAGCATTTGGTCCTACTCACACAGCTAACTTACAATGACAAACTCATTTTGTTTCAGGCTGAGAAATAAAAAAAAAAAAGGATGGAAATAAAAAAAAAAAGCAAATAAAACTGCATAATAATGTGTCCTTGAGTACTCAAAGTATTATTTTTATCTACTTTAAAGAAATGTGCTATATATTGTGCTAAACGTCCATGATGCAAGCATATCATGAACATAGAAAAGAGCAAGAAAGATAAGTTTATAGACATTTGGGGGTGATTCCCACTTCTTATTGTACCTTTAAGATGGGTCTGCTTGATGGGTGCTGTGAAAAATTTTGAGATGGGGAAAAAAACAAGAACACGGCAATTTAAGGTTAATTTAGTCAAATGTGTGAGAAAGAAAAGATAGAGACAGAGAGAGAGACAGCTAGGGTCCTATTTCATTAGACTTAGAATAATTGTGATTCACAATAATTGCAGTTACCATAGCAACAGCTAAAAAATGCTGAGATGATATTGGCTGTTGCTAGGGCAACTGAAATTGTAATAAAATACAATTATTGCTGGTCTTGAGTGAAAATGGCCCCACTGGAGATCAGAACATCAGGTATAAATACAGACAAATATATTACATGTGAGCACAAATCAGGTATTATCTATGCACAGAATACGGTATGCACATTTCTAAGCTTACAGTGACTCGGACATCTTAACTTCGTTTTAGCAAACAGAAATATTGAATGTTGATGAAATCTAGCTGAAATTGGTAAAAATTCATTGCATAAGGGCATGAGATATCCACTGTGACAAAACCCTTTGCATGCCTTGAGTGCCAATTGACCCCCAAACCATATGTACACATTGTCGTAACTCTCTAGCAGACTAAGAGTTAAAAAGCACACTGTATTTATGGACAGACTATATTCTTCTACTCTGAATCAGAGAACAGTAGACATTCTTTCTGTGCGTATCAGAGGACGAATTTGATGGGTTTAATACGGTCAAAATTAGACCTATCAACGGGATTTAAGAATGAAACTAGGTCACAACTGTCAATTTCAGTGCACTGACATGCAAAACATTATCATTTATTTATTTCTTTTCTTTATTGGAGGGGGTTAGGGGTTGGGAGCATGCGAGAAAGATAAAGTCATCACATTCTGCCAAAGAAAAAGAAGAAGAAAAAAAAAGGTTACAACCAAATCCAGTCATCATCTGGCTGAGAGAGGCTCATCCCGCACTCCTGTCACTAAATCCCTCCCCAATCACAGTGCACAGGCCGGGATCTAAGCCTAATCCACCAGCCTGGTCGGAGACCCGGAAAACAAGGAATCAAGTACTCTACAACAACGACAACAACAATACACAACAGCATCATGACTAGTTTGATTAATCCCTTATCTGGCTATATGGCCTATTTCTGGAGAGAAATGTCCGACAGACAGTTTTAGACGGACAGACAACTCAGTCTGGTGGAAGATAAACCGGAGAAACAGGCCGAAGGCTACTTGTGATCTTTCCTTTTAATGTAGATTGTTGACAAAAATCATTTCCGAGCTGTTTCACCATGGCAGCAACTCTATGTCATGTCACCATGAAATTGTACGCACGCTGGGCTGGGAGGAGCTTGTAAGCGTTATATGTCAATCTTCAATTGTTCGAGATACTTTGGTTAAATGCGGAGATTCTTGCAAAAGCTTCTCTTATTCACATCAGGTGAAATGGCCATGGCGGGGGTTTCATGGTAGCATTTTTTTTTTTTCACAGAATTGTGTGGGTTGGAATCTGAATTCTAAGCATTTCCCCATCATTGCTGAGCAAACTAAATGCTAGCATCATCCTCCCTACATGCCCCCCTCGTTCCTGGCTGCCACACAGCTATCTTTGGTGTTGTATCGACTCATCTGTAACTTTAACTGGAACAGAATCTGATCGTATCTTCCCCTTAAAGATATATCTAATAAGATCTGCCCACAAACTTAAGCAGAACATGCTGCTAATAAACCCCACCTAATAATAAATAAATGCATAATATGTAGCATTAATAGAATTAAAAAGAAAGAAAAAAAAAACAGCTGAAGAGGGGGAAAAAATTCCTCCAGAAAAGATTAACTTTTCTTAAATGATCTAATTTGATAAGGGTAATGAGGGAGCCATGTGCACAAGACCCAATCGCAAATTAATAAACAAAGTTCACGGCTTGATGACGCTAATCACACGTGTTGTGTGTCCATTTGCGGCGGCGTGTGTGTGTGTGTGTGTGTGCGTGTGTGTGTTTATTGGTTCCAGAGGAAGGGGGAGGGCAGAACGAGCATTCTTGAAAGTGACTCTGCAAACATTTCGCCGCTCACAAAATTAGAAGAAGATCGGGCGCGGGATGGAGTTAATTTGGGATGAAACTTTGATTGCAATATTGGCTCATTGGGACCGACTTGTTGACACGAAGGGGCATTAAAGGGATCATTCCCCTCTTGGATTGACAGCGACAGCGAAGATGAAAAAATAACAACAACAACAACCAAATCATCCGGCCAACATCCTGCCAAGTTTGTGTGTGTGGTTTTTTTTTTTGTTTTTTTTTCTTCAAATCTTTGTTAAAAAAAAGTATAGAATGGCATCCTGGAAATTCTATATGGCATGAACATGTTTTCAAGAAGTAGTTACTCATAAACATCATGCTGTTGAGATTCAGTGGATCATGATCTCCCTTCTCCACCTCTTTACCATTACTTAGTCCTTTCTCCAATGTTTCTGCGTAAGCTGTGGAGGTGATCTTTAAAGGGTGTGTACAGTTCTGGTCAAGGTGAGGATTTAGCTTTTAACGTTTTGCGAGATATTCAGAAACCACTCTATGAGATGTCAAAGAGCATGCAGTTCTAATAGGTATCACAAGTTTATTCGATGAAAATCGGTTTTGAAATGGCTGAGATATCCAAAAACAAGGTGAAACAAAGAGATCCTAATAAAGTTGTGGCATGTCGCCTTTTATTATTAGCACTTTTTGGGATATCTCAGCCATTTGTAAACCAATTTTCATCAAATAAACGTTGAATCCTTCTTAGAATTACATGCTCTTTCATATTTCATAAGAGGCTTTTCACTATCTCACTTAGGAATGTTCAAAACATGAATCCCAACCTCAACCAGTACTGTACAGTCCCTTTAAGGCCAGCATTATGACTCGACAGTATACCGTCTCCCGATGAAATTAACTCATAATCACCAACAGATAAGGCTGGTGGGAACGCTTTGATGCAGGAAATAAACTGTCATATGTGTAATCCGGCAGGGAATGATGGTATAGTGGTCAGCCTGTCATTAAAAAAAAAAAAAAAAAAAAAAAAAAGGAAAAATGAAACGCAAAAGATGTCAGTGCAAGATACTAGGTCAGGGAGTTAGTCTGCCAACTGCACGGATGCGTTCAAATTGATATAGTTTTTCGGGTGCGTCACCGCACTGCAACGCCGGCGTGGAGGAGTACTAGGAACGGCCGTGGAGACCACCTCAGGAAATAAGGTGATTACTTCATTGCGATACTTTGAATGACAGCCTGCCTCCAAAGACACATCACGTGAGGGCACCCACATTTATGCCAGAGGGGGATAGAAAAAAAAAAAAAAAAATTAAAAAAATCAACCTGGCTCAACCTTCGCTTTGCCACGAAATACTGGGCCATCTCTGCCGCGAATCTCACGCCGCAAATTACGGCACATCATTTGCAAATTAAGAAGAAAACTGCGCTGCGGTGCCTCGCGCTGCAAATATAACTTATTCATTCCACATTTGTGCTACCAACTGACTATTTGAGACAACCCAATCATACAAGCATTAGCTGTCAGCTAAAATTTTTACCACAAAGACAGACGTGTGGATAAAGTAAAACCACCTTTACCTTGCATGTTCTCTTTGTTCATGATGTAATCCTGGACCACTCCCTTGGGTGTGGTCCAGCAAATGTCTGGCTCATTTAAGTTCTTTCAATTTTTGATTCATTCTTTGGGGCAGAGGTATGAAAATAAAATTAAATACAAGTCCCGAGTGTTGACAATTTAGACAGAGTAATATTCCGTGCATCATGGTACAAACGTCCTCATTATATCAATCACTATGCCCTTCATTCAATTTCATTTTGATAATACCGAAATTCTTCGAAATACCAGAGACAACCATAAAAATATGTGAGCTGTATCTGTCATCATTTAATGAAGAGAACACACACACACACACACACACATACACTTTACTTGGGGTCTGCACCCCTCCCTCCTGAAAAGGAGTTCAAGTTCAAGATGCCGCCTCGTTTAATTCGATTGCGGCCAATAAATGAAGCTTGACCTTTGTCAGTACATGACATCATAAGGAGCTCACATTGAGCGTAATTGGTACCATCAGCATCTTGCCAAATTGCCCGCCCCTCTTCCTATCCTTTCTCCTCCCCTTCCTCCCCTCTCCCTCCTCCCCCCCCCCCCCTTCCACTGGCTGCTGAAGGAAGCTTGCCTCGCATATTAACCCGGGCTAGGGGGGCATATTGACAGAATTTATTGGCTCTTAATTGGCTGACTTTGTGAAGACGCAAGAAGTTGATGAGGCCTTGTTAATCCTTGGTGGGGAGCGTAACAAGAGGATGCCTTGCTCCCACTAATATCATCCCCTCTGGAGCCGAGGGCACTACTGAGGATGAGACCGCATGTTTGCACTTTTTCTAGAGGTGCTTCTCTTTTTTTTCCCCTCTTCCATCACAAGATGACACCCTACCTCAATATTTTGACTGGTAGGTAGGTCGGGTGTGTCAATTTGGATAGAGCGAAAAGCGTTGAGAGCATACATTAATTTTCACTTCACAAAAGCGACTGTAGGAAATAAATGAGTATGACATGGCCAAGCATCAGAAAGGCCTTTTAATTGCATGATGATCATACATCAAATTATACAATCTAACAGTGCTGTCACATAACCAAAATGATTACATATTTTCCTTCCTTTTTTATCTTTAAAAAAAAATTGTTCCTCAGAGTTACCTTAAAATGTTATGATGATTTCTATAGTTATGTCTTTATTACAAACACCTAATATGGCTGGAATGTGTAGAAAAAAAAACAACAACAACCCTAAAACATAATTTTCACCAAAATTTCTTGAAAGGGATGGGACGGTCCAATGGTTTGCCGCATAAAGCACCCCACAACATCACGATCAATCCACAAATCTATCTCGGGGAATGCTCAGAGCAAAACTGATGTGGATAGCGTTCCATCGTCAGATAAACCACAGTCTCATGCGCTAGTACCAATAAATTAAAACCAGCTCCAGCACCAAATTAAGCATGCTTATCCACTGAATCTATCCAGAGCCCTGTCACTTCCAACATCTTGATCACATGACTCGGCAAACGTGATGAGTCTTTGGAGAGATGGGAGTAACTAAATTGGAGACATGTCCTTTGAATTCCTTCCCTCCTCTCACTCTCTTAAAAAAAAAACATCAAATACAAAACCTCAGTCCTCTCGGAGAAAGATCTGCACACCGCCCTCAACTTTCCCCGAAAAAACAGAATTCTCTCCGCGACGCTAATTGGGTCAATGCGGATATCCCTCGGATAGACGGGATTGCCCGAGTCTTTCCTCACGTGACAGTTTGCGGCAATAACCTGTCACCATTCCCTCCGACTTTTCTCACCCCCCTCTTACTCTACAATCTCCCCATGTATATACCCACCACATACCGGGTCAAGCCTGGCATGCCATAGTAAATGGTACCATTATGCCCTCATCGCACCCCCCCCCCCCCTTAAATGACATCCCAACTTTCATAATACTGCATACCTCAAAATTCATTCCACATACAGGAATAGAGGAACAATTGTTTATGAAAAAAGTCCTGGAGACAGAGTAATGTAGATAAAATGATTTCAACACAAGCTGCTCACTAATGGTTGACATAAACAAAACATCCAGTTAGAGAAAAAAGCACAGGGCACAGGGCAGACTTGAAGTGTGGAGCTACCATGCTTGAAATCGGACAAAACACAAAAGTAATCAGAATATGAATGTCTCCAAATATGTGGACATAAGAACACAAGAAGACAACAAGAGATGAACTCAAGATGAAATAATCATATAGAAGATTGAAGTCGGATTGTGTGGAGCGAATGATGATGGAGAAGAGAATAGGAGGTGCATAGATAGAGGAACGGGAATGAACAAGGTACAACCGTGTACTTGAAGTCTCTACAAACCTCACAGGAGGGCCTTGGGGTCACAAGGCACCCCCACCCCACCCCAGGACTGGATATCAACCCTAATCCCACCCATATCCACCCAAAGTCCGGAGCCACATAGCTGAAGGCGTCCCTGCTCTGAAGCTGATCCCATTCTTCCCCTGCCACTGCCAGGAGCTGTATACAAGGAGAAATGGTAGTGGGGGGGGGGGGGGGTAGGGATGATGAGAGGAAATACCAGATCACCTGTGCACAGGTGGAGGCCATTTTACCCTGCCCGCCCTGAGCTGCTCTCTATCCAACAGCACACGAATAATATCATTTTAATGGAATTCTCTGCGTGTCTGGAGGGACATGGTGACATACATGGAAAGTACTCTGTATGCCCGGCGGAGCCTTACTCTGCTATGATGGCAGAGATGAGATGGGTTGAGTGTACGAGGGGGAGTTCTTAACCACTGAATCATACTCACAAGACTCAGAACGAATCACATGTGTAATAGATGCCGAAATAGGCTCACAAGGAAGGACAGTTGTGAAGCTTTCACCCTCCCTCTCCTTCGCTTTTGCTCCCGTGGGGAGTAACCCCAGTCCCTTAGTCCCACTCATGGATTATGGTGTCCTCATCCTCGGGGGATTAAGTTGTTGTGAAGTGTCTGTCAATGGGGGCCTATCCCACTAAGACCCTGGCTTCGGTCCTTACACATACAACACCTGTTCCATTTTCTCCTATTGCTTGTTCGCTCTCCAGAGAGCAACCTCCCCCCACCCTAGTGCCTCCTCGGTTTTCGTGAAGGGGGATGCGAGCAAATGACATGACATGCGGAAGGGAAATGCAAAACCTGGAGGGTTGGGTGTTCATGAGGGGGGTGGGGTGAAAGATCACGGGTGAATAAATCCTTTTTGGCCTTCGGTGCTGATACGAGGGAGATCCGACTAATACCGTGACAAAGCTTGTGTAAAAGCCACCCTAATGCGCACCCATAACAACGCAAGAGGAGTCAGGGTGCAGACAGACGTACAGTGAAATCCCTGCTCATCATCTTCAGGTGATCGCAGAGAGGCAAGGGAGTGGGAGGATGTGGGTGCAAATGAGATGGAGAGAAAGGCCAAGGTATGATGGTGGCAGATTGGGGGGAGGAAAGGATGGTGGCAGATTGGGGGGAGGAAAGGACAAAGGTTGAGAGGAGGGCTACAATGAAAACAATCTGGCAGAGAAAGTGCAACCAAACCCAAGGCCTGCGAAAACACGTTCTCTTCTTTACCCTCCCCTTCCCCCCTCCCTCCCTGGTGCAATTCTTCGGTTTCTATCCCTCCTTACACCACCGGCCATCAACTCCGGAGGACCTCGGACCTCAGCACAACCTGGAGGAGAACTGGGTGGTGACAGGGCCTGTCTCCAAATCACTCCCAGAATGCTTTCAGGGGGGCTTTGCTGCTCCATATTGGATGAAGGGGTTCTTTCACCGGAGAGAAATAAATGGTGGCAGAAGCTTAAAGCAGCCCATGTACTTCGACTCCTTACTAGCTCACCCTACCCCCCCTTATCCCCACCTCCCTTTTTATTCAATCTCTTGCTACTCCAAAAGGATTTTTACACCACTGCAAGAGAGAAATTTCTGCTGAAGAAATACTCTGGCCGTGGCTTGTGTTACATCACCATCAGTGCCAGCCCGCATTGCTAGAGAAGTGCGTCTTTATCTGCCACGACAGGAGATAAACAAGAAAACAAATGAATGCTGGAGGCCTCCTGACAAGGACACAATGATTGATACAGCGTAAAGTGCAATGTCAACAGAGCTCTTGGCGTCCCCACACGGGCGGCCGCGGCACTCTCTGCGATTGAAACCGATCGGCGTTTTGACCGGTGCTTTTGTACCAACATCCGTCCTCATATCTTAGCTCTAAACATCCCTCCTGCCAGAAACGAGCCAAATTGTACCATTCCTGCTGACTTCATTCCAGCTGGCTAACGGTACAAAAAGGTCTGTTTTCAATTACCCAACACGTTTTGTAGTGTAACTCAGCCTTTTTTTCTTTCTTTTTTGTTTATACGTGGTGCCATTGGGCACGCAAAACAGATATGTCCTCGACACAGAATCATGATTAAGAACGCTCATTAGTCCCTGGGGCTCGTCCTACAACATCCATGCTCCTCTTCCCCTGGAGAGCATTTGTCCCGATCCATCACCAGCAGTCGTGTTTGCCTTGTTGCCACGGCAACATCAAATTACCCGATGATGAGTAACCCTAAATGATAATTGTTGACAAATGTGCATGCTGATGCCTCTTCACACGCAACACTGTGCTGGAGATAATGTTCAAAAATACACATCCAATCACCAGAAATTAACAACCACATGGAAAATCAAATTTGCAGCAACCCATCATTGAATTAGTGGGACTCATGCTGTCTCTTGCTTGTTGTTGCTGTTTCACCCATTCCTGACCTATTCCCTCACTGCCAAACAATTAAGCGTCCCTGGCGCACTGCCACCAGTATGACTTTATAACCATCTCTCTCCCTCTCTCTCTTTCTTTTACCCTTAAATGTAATTCACGACATTTGCCCCTTAAGAACAAAGTGCTGATTATTCAGACAGGCACAGTGGGATAACTAATCATGGTGGTTTGGTTTCCTAACTGATATTGAAAGACCTTTGCAAGAATCTTTTTTTTTTCTTTCTAGGACTCAAGGGATAACAAAACATGCTATTGAGTTTCATGTTAAAGTGAACCTTTAACACAGTAAACTTATGGTATGATACAACCTTGCTTTTCTTCAAACTACCTACTCCCTCCCCCTTCCCCAATAAACAAAGAAAAGGGAGGGGGGACCTGAAACAGGTGATGGATGACATAAGGCTGGATATCAATGCCCCTGGAATTCATTGGAAATTAGTTATGTTCCCTGTTTTGGCAGCAAACTTACTTTGTTGGCAAAAATACAAAAACTTGCACCCTACAAATGTGTGACTTGTTACTAGAGTTGGAAAGATGAATTCTCTGTAAGATACAGTACACTCGGAGAAGGATCCCCCACAATCATCAGAATCGATCTAAATCTTGATGTTTTACTAACAGTTTCCATAATGCTACCAAGACACCTATATTCCACTGTGGTCCATTTGTCACCCTACATTCCTACTCCTTTTCCTCTTCTAAACATCAGTTAAGTACGCAACTTCTTACATTTAACAAAAGCATGAATTGTAATCAGTTTTAGTTTATTACTCTCAAAGCCACATTTATTCTAGAGAGAGATAGAACTGTTATATATCATGAGATATCATTACTGGCATCGAAACCCAGAAGGAGCGTGTTGCTAATCAATTTTGTGAGTGCTGTCAAGACAGATCTAGCAGGAAATTAGACAGCAAAACTGGAGATCTAGATTTTCCAGAACAAAGGAATTCTGAACGAAAGAAATTATGCAGCTGACAGACAAAATCAGAATCCATCGCTGATGGCAAAGATTAAATGCTGTAACGTAGCTTGAGAATAACGTCAAATTTCATAATTGTTCATATTGCTATTGAATTAGATGCTGCATTATGTGATTAGAGCAATCAAGCGCTTCCGTTGATCTCATGTTGGCGTAAGTGCTGCAGTGCCCTGAACACATTCCTGTCACACTTCTGACAGAGGTGAATACATTTTACACATCTAGGGCATCGGAAGCCGCAATTGCCACAGATGCTGGGAGTATGCTCCTCTAAAATCGATTTGTCTTGACGGAAATCAGACAAAGACACTCTCCCGAATTTGATGTCAAACTCAATTGCGCGCAGTTAGGAATGGCAACAAACGACATGGAATTGTCGTTTTTTACATCTGCGAATCCTGACGTCACGGCAGGATGTGTGAAGGAAATGTATCATGGAAGAGAGAAAGAGAGAGAGAGAGAGCCAACAAGCTCAGAAGCCAGGGGAGGCATCTAGATAACAGGCGTTGTCGTGACTGCGGCTCGCATTGTCTCCCCCTTTCCGATGACAGCACAAACGAACTAGAACGTCTGTCAATAACGGGGGTGGATAAAAATAAACCTGCGATCCGACAACGGAGGTGAGCGTGATTCAGCCAGCCAGGGTGCAGTAGGGCTTGTGAGAGGGGAAAGCTTGAGATGATTTGCCGTATCATTTCAACTCCACTACCCAACGTGCCAGTCCATTACATAACAACACACACTCAAAATGGATGTGACATTATCCTACAAAGCTTCCCCATCCAACATGCCTGCTTTAATATTTTGGCTCTTCATTGATTTCCCTTAGTTATCCCTTCACATGAGAGAGTGAGAAAGAAAGAAAGGGAGAGCGAGGGGGGAATAAAAAGGGAGAGAAGATGAATATAATACGTGCAAGTGTACAACTGTATGTGTGTGTGTGTGGGGGGGGGGGGGGTGAAGAAGGGGTGGGAAGCTGGTGTATCATACCAATGTAGTAGTGAGTGCCCCAGAGGTAAGAGGAGTCAAGATGGGTATGTGATGTCACCACCTTCCATGAGTGACAATACAATTTCCTATCACCAAGATCTTCCCCCTTGATCTCCTCCACAAAATCGCTGCTGCTGCTCATCACACTGCAAGAGATATTTCTCATCGACTTCCTGGGGAGAGCCTAAAACATGGGATCTCGGCCTTTAATCCCAGCATTTCATTGCATCATTCTGTTTTTTCCTCTATCTGCTGTCTATCACAACTTCATGAATCATGCTTCTCCAGTTTACTCACAGCAAGACACAGACACTAGTCTGCATTTTGGTCCAATTTTCTTCTTCATCCTCCTCTGCCTAGCGGCACGATTTCATTTTGAGGACATCACTTCCCATTCGGCACGCAACCTTGCATCATCATCATCATCATCATCTGGTCTCCACGGTGACCAATCACTCGAGTCGCAGGAGGACCTCTCATGTCGTCCCGCTGGCTTGCTGCTCACTCCACAGGCTGGAGGAGGCGGGCAGGTTGTGTCAAGGGCCATTTCGGCCCCTATCACACTTCAATTTGACACTTGTTAGGGTCATTCTCTTCCCCCATTGTCCTTAGACCTCATCCTGCCTGGATCGCTAGCACTCATCCTCTCCCCCTCTTCCGCCTGCCCTCCTTTTCGGTCATTCAGATTGCTCTCTCTGGGTCAAGCAATTCCCCCCCCCCCCTCCTCCCCATGCATATTCGCAGACACACAGACAAATCTACCTCCAGTCCTTCCAATGCCCACATCCACAGGGACAGAAAATATCTCCTCCATCTCCACAACATGTTTGCACGTAGTCAATGACAGGATGGTGGGTAAGTTTCCACAAAGCAAAGATGGGATGAATTTGACAACAAAAGTCTTAGACGCACTGTCAATTATTTGTTCTTGCTGGCATGCACAGAGGGAAAGAAACAAGGATATAAAATAGGCTGAAGAGCCATAATCATGTTGAACTGTAATACACTTTCATGCTTCAGCCAAAAGATGCTTTTCCTACACATTCACATTGACATTCATGTGATTACTCTTGTGTTCATTCTGTACCTTGGATGTGGGTGTAACTAGACTTTTGAGGGAGGTACAGTGTAGGAGCCAAAACAGAGGCTACAGGCATAGAGATATGCCATTGTTGTCCCTCGCAAATCTTTGTGACATTAATATCACACCACTGTGGAACTGCATGACGATGTAGTCCCTAAACGTCCCAATCACCCCCCCCCTTCACCTTGAATAGGTGTGAAAAGCCACCACGAGCAGAAGTCTTAGCTCCTAGGCAATTGAAGGAAGACAAATCTCACGATACCATCTGCTCCCAATAGTCCAGTCAAAATACGACAAAAAGTGGGTTAACCCACAACTAATTGCAACAGAAACAATTCCACTTGCAGTTAACCCGGAAGAGCTATTGAAATAACATATTAAAAGTTCCCTGAAATTCGAGTGGTGGATCAGTGTCTAATTTGCATAAATTCAAAATGGCCGCCATACAACCTATTTATGCCTATATCTCGGGATATATTACCCACAGGAAGTAAATTCCGGTGTCTAAACCTATGTTTTTTAGGTCAAGGAATACAATTATGTTATCTGTAGCAACTTTCAAGCATCCCTTTATATAGTTTTTGCATATATTTGCATATAACTACATGCAAAATGGCCGCCATATTGCCTGTGCAAGCCCGTATCTTCGTATACCATTAATGTAGTACACTCAGGAATAAGTCGCTATATATCTGGACATAAAATCTGGACAGAAAATGGATTCTGGTGTTTAAACCTTTGTTTTTTAGGTCAGGGAATACAATTATGATAGTATTATATAAGCAATAACTTTCAAGCTTCCCTTTATACATTGTTTTGCATATATTTGCATTTAATTAAATGCAAAATGGCCGCCATAATGCCTCTACAGGCTTATATCTCTTTATGTAAAAGGTACCCAGTGATGGTGTCTGTGGTCTTAATTTTACTGCTGGAAATCACTGTTGTAGAATACGTTCCACTCAGGAATAATAACCTATATTTCACTAAAATTTTGCATATATTCAAAAGTAAATCTATTCAAATTAAGAGTAGCTTATATTCATAAGCTACTCTACAAAAGTTTCATGAGTTTGGACATTGTTGTTTAGAGAATGTTCTTGTCATATCAGGGTACCAAGTCACTCACTCACTTTCTGAATAAAAGACCCAGGGGTCCAGCCTCACCCGAGTATCTCAAGTTCACCTTCCATGCATTCTTACAGACTATTACTTGGGAGAGGGGAAAATGGAAGACTTTGGGAACATCTAGGGCCATATCTGGAAGCCTTTAGGAACCTCCAGGGCCCAGGGAGGCATGATGTTCATATTATATTCATGACACTAGCGATAAATGCACCTACAGTACTAAGTTTGTTGAAAATTTACATGTGTTTTCAAAAAGAGGATCAAAAATCAAAAGTGGCCCCCAAAAATTTGGTCCCAACCCCAAGGATCAGATTTTAGGTGCCTTTGGGCATCCTGTGGCCTGGGGGGGGGGGGGGGGGGGGTCGGGGTAGATGGTACCCACTTTACCAATATTCTACCAGCCAAGTTTGATAACAAATTGAACACACTTTTTGTGAAGATGAACGTGTGAAAATTGGTTTCTATTTGGCACTAGCCCGAAGTATGACTATATTGAAAGTATGCTTATACGCTGTGACTGATGTATTTACTCAATGCTCTTCTGGTTTTATAAAAGCAGCAACTCTAAATTCTGCGGGGGACATGGTGCCCACACGTAATATATATGAATATAAATAAATAAATAAATAAATATATATATATATATATATATATATATGTGTGTGTGTGTGTGTGTGTCTTTCTCAGGGTCGACAGTGACAATTGTGAAGAAAGACGAATGTTTTCGTCGAAAATTTGGTCTGACTAAATAGCACTGTTGGACTGAAATGCATTACCACCCTACTTCGTCATCTTTTCTGTACTGGTACCAACACGCGGATTACAGGTATCATATATATAATGTGTAATCTTTTGAAAAGAAGATAAAACTGCGAATGTAAACATAAGACTGTATGCAGTCTCCAAGATATTCAACTTTGTATACATTATACCTAGCTCTGTTACACCTGGTTCTACTTGTATGTGTGTGTGTGTGTGTGTGTGTGTATGTGTGAGGGGGATATTTTTTAATGATAGATTCCTTAACTTCAGGGTTCTGGGACCTTTTGGACATAGTGTCTATTTGAACACCTTGAAAGTATATCATCCTTGGAATGCTACTTGCCTAGTTTGTTGAAAATCTGTCATTACATGGGGTTTTTAAAGAGAATCTGAAAATGTTTTTTGAAAATGTACGCATGACTGACGACGGACGCCAGGAAATAAATGATGGCTATTTGCAATATTAGCTTGAACCTTTTTTTGCTGTCTTGAACCTTTGACTAAGATGAGTTTAAAATCTAATGAATCAAAGTCACTTGATTTCAGGAAAACTTTCTTTCGTTTTCAGTACATAATTTTCATTTTCTAGCTTGTGATAATACAGATACTTATGGTATGTAATGTGATCTCTGAAAGTGTACAAAACTCGCTTACACTCACAGTGTTCTATGCGTTATACCACAAATTCTGGACTAGGATAGTGTGAAATTGCAGTTGATTAATTTAAAGCAAACAAGATCTCGGCTCCATTTTATACTGAAGCGTGGTAAGTCTCACGTTTGTTGTAAACTGTGTCAATGTCTTTCGAGGATGCTTCTTATTCCTAGTCACCAATTAGAACAGCATCATCTCACTCCTCACATATTTTAGAAATGCAACATTACAAGTGTCTGATATAATGGCCCGCATCTGCCACTGGTATGGGTTGTGTGCAGTCAAATCTGTGTGTCCTGCAACTATACACTGCCAGTTGCTAACAGCCTGTCTCGCAGTTGCATCAGACTTCCTTGAGGAGTTCCTTAATAGCTGCAGCTTTGTCTGTCGTGATCAGAACATATTTTTGATTAAACATCTTCCTCAAATCGTCCCAATTGCAGTGATCGTATGTCATTTTCCTTCCACTGTTTAACTTGAAGAAAGGCTGCTGCTGAAATGGAGGGAAGGGACCTTTTGAAAGCGTTAGGAACAGAAAATTATATTATGTATTTTGTTTTTTATTTGACTTAAGACTCCTTTTTCGCCAGCAAAATTGAATTCAGCCTTCATGCTGCTCGCATTTCCGAAAAAAAAACTGTGTGTTGATGAAAATGTTATTACTGCGAAGCCTCAATGCAATAGGAAATATTTCTTTTAATAAAGCTGCAGATACAACACAAAAACAGGTAAAAGTAAGACTTATAAGAATTTAAACGTGTTGTATGAGCTTGAAGCCGATGAGAAGATTGCTGTTTGTGTTGATCGACTGATGAATCCAGAGTACTAGTAATAGAAATGTTAAGGCATTTCCTTTTTTTTTCCTTTTTTTTTAAATCTGGCTGTAAATCACAATGTTTTACATTTTTCAGTATAGTCACTGGGTGAAACCGCGCAAAAATATGACAAATCCACTTCCATACAAATTATCACGGCCATATATTGCTCATTGATAAACATGCCTTTACCAAAAGTTTTGCAACAAAAGACACAAGTATCGACTAAACATGGATGCAAATCATCGCAGGTAAGAAAAAAGATGTTTGAAAAAAAAAATCTGCTAATGATTTAAGACCAATTTTTGTGAACCATAAGCAGGCTGGGAACCACACTTTGAAAGCTATATGAGATATGTCCAAACTCACGAAACTTTTGTAGAGTAGCTTATGCATAATCATGAACTTGATGACATGCCTCCCCCCCCCCTTTTGGCAAAAAGAAGAAGAAGAAGAAGAAGAAGAAGAAATAAAGAATTGCAAAATAGACACAAGTATAAGCAGTAAACATGAGGGCAAATTACAAAACATAATACATTAAATATCATGCAATCATGAAATATTTTAAACGATTCCTACTACATAATTCAGACTTTAATATTTGTGTACCTATTAAGCACACTATGGAAGCTTAGTTGAGATTACAGTTAAATAAAGATATTTTCTATTCGATGCTATTTACATTTGTTTTCTGTTCGGAGGCTTTATCTCAAGAAAATGTGAGTACAATGTAATACAATACTTTTAATCAATGCAAGAATATACACACTAGTGTAAGGATAATCATCAAGTTTGTGAACTGTATCAGAACAATTTTCCCTTGAAATCTTGGATGTAGACATTACAGTTACAATTAACGTTCTGCAGCTCGTATTCGTATATCTGAAATTATATTCACGGTAGTAATTTCAATAGATTTATGTATAAATATATGCAAATTTTAAGTGAAACATAGGTAATTATTCCTGAGTGGAACGTATTCTACATCAGTGATTCTCAGCAGTAAAATTAAGACCACAGACACCATCACTAGGTACCTTTTTACAGATAGAAATATAAGCCTGTAGTGGCATTATAATGGCCATTTGTCATTTAATTGAATTGCAAATATATGCAAAAAAAAAATGTATAAAGGGAAGTTTGAAAGTTACTGCTTACATCATAATTGTATTCCCTGACCTAAAAAACAGGTTTAGACACCAGAATCTATTTTCTGCGGGTTTTATGTCCAGATATACAGCGACTTATTCCTGAGTGTACTACATTAATGATATACGAAGATACGGGCTTGCACAGGCAATATGGCGGCCATTTTGCATGTAATTATATGCAAATATTTGCAAAAACTATATAAAGAGATGCTTGAAAGTTACTACAGATAACATAATTGTATTCTTTGACCTAACAAACATAGGTTTAGACACCGGAATCAACTTTCTGCGGGTTATATATCCCGAGATATAGGCATAATTAGGTTATATGGCGGCCATTTTGAATTTATGCAAATTAGACACTGATCCACCACTCGGATTTTAGGGAACTTTTAATATGTTATTTTGATAGCTCTTCCGGGTCAAATGCAAGTGGAATCGTTTCTGTTGCAATTAGTTGGGGGTCATTTCATATTTTGACTGGACTACAAGACCATGGGCAAGAAAGGTGAGGAGAGGAGGTGGTGGAGGAACGATATCACAAATTCATCCCCCCCCCCCCCCCCCTCTCTACGTATCCCTCCAGTCCCTTGTTTTGGTATGTTACTGGGATGTCATATGAAAGATGCCATGTTTATTAACTTCCTGATGCCCAGGAGGACTCCAAGGCAGTCTTGAGAGACAAGAGAGGGGGCGAGCAACAAACTGACACCTGTCAAAAGTGCCTACATCTCCCTTCTAGCCAAAATAATGAGGGGGGGGGGGGCAATCAAATTATAAAAAAAATGTTAGAAGAGTCGGTTGGTGAGAATACGTGTGACCCCCTCGTGCTGCAGAATGCTACGATGTGCAGTCCCCCTAAAGGTGTCAACGTGGAGTTCAATTTTAGGCCGTCGTGTCATATGACCCTCCTCGTCAAGCTACGCTGGGGAGCAACATTAATCTCCACGACAATGTTACTCTCACTGAAGAGCAGCGGGTGACACAAGGCCCTGTGATTTCTAGTGATCCGGATACATTTTGACACGAGGGCTCCCTTACCTTTGTTAAAGGACGGAGTCACAATCGAGCAATGTACATCTATCCTGTGCATGTTGGTTCACAGCTGGCGAATTTGTGAATTAATGCAGCATAAGCACTATACAAATGTACATTGCAGAGATGAATCAGGTATTAGTATACCGTACCTCTTCATCTCAATTTTATGTTTCCTTTGCAAGCTAAACATCACTGCTGGCCGAATTGCCCATGACAAACCAAAACTAGCGTTGGGCATGCAGACAACTACATACATGTATGATGTTTTGCATTACCCAGATTTGGGGGGGGGGGGGAGAGGGGGTATAACTTGACGTGACATGGCCATGTCCACTACCAGCACCAAAATCAGCATCTGGCACTGCAGCCTCACAGGCTGTTACACTAGAGGTTGGTAAACTATACACACTTTATTTCTCGCTTTGTGGTCGTATACACACCATGATTCAGATGCCGAAGCACTAACAGGATAACAGTCGCATCCCTGATCAATATTCCAGAGGATCTACGCTAATAGAATCCCCAAAGCCTGCGGTATTTCGCCAAGGAAAGAAGTACCTCCATAAGACTTGCGAACTATCGATTACCTCAAATCGCACCTTTCACCACCGCCATCTCGTGCCCAAAGTGCCCTGCGGCGCGCGATTACTCAATCCGCTCGACAAAACTCCCGAGTAAACTATCGTGTTACAGGAAGTTCCTAAGCAGGCGATCCCGCAGCATTTTCCATGATTTCCACCCAAAAGCTTGATGAGAATCCAGGCGGATTTGGAGGTCGACGTAAATAGCAAGTAATAGTCAGTGCATGATCACAGGAGAGGGAAGGGGAGTTTCAGCGGATAAGATCTGGAGCCCTCAATGGGTCATCATAGCATATTCTCTACTTCAAGTCAGCCAAGTTCCTGTGACTATGCACAATGAGATAGTAATTTGCTTGGCACTCTAGCTTCACATGGAAAGACAAAGTGTTGCACGGATAAAGGAGAAAGAACATCTGATGTGGCTGGTTTGTTGTTTCACAGAAAATTGTGATCACTCATTCAAAGCATCTTAAAATCTAGGACATTACAACTTTGTATATTCGCTTGAAGTTTAAATTCTTAGTAACATTCACTGATTCTAGATGGAGAAATTTCATCTGAACAACCCACACTCATTCTGTGCTAACCCTTGAGTGTTTAAACAAATGTTACACCTGGATGATTTAATCTTATTTTATGTATGATTAATGTATACTTTGGTAATCTTTTGTTCTTTTCATTAATCCATACAAACACAAGACAGAATTGCTAAATATTGATTATGGCATGCCTTCTCCATAATGTTAATGAGCACTGAATTGATAACAAACACAATCAACATACAGTAAATTGATACGCTGTTTTGACACTAAACAGAAATATATTCCATTTGAAAACACACTTACTGTTCTATATTTTCCCACTCTACATGAAATGACAACACCTGAAATCTACATGTAGTTTAAACCTGCTTGTCGAAGATAAAAATGTTAAGGTAAAATTTGTGAAAGTTGGTGAGGTAATGATACGTCTTGGCTGATTTGTGTTACAATGAGCAAAATATGTTATGAAAACTCATAAATTCTTCCAAACAACACGGGCCTCATCCACTGGAGACAGAAGAGTACAGCCATAAATACTCGTCTGTCACCGGCATCATCCCGCATTCTTCAAGGGAGGCACAACATCGCAATGGATTTCCTTACTTTGATTTGCAAAGACGGGAGAAAGTAGGTGGCATTTACGAGGACTTAATTATTTACTGAAACTTCCTTGGGAGATTTTGTTGGTAATCTTCTTCCATGAAATCATTCTGCCTATTATCCTTGCGGATTCCCTGCAAGCAGATGCAACAACAACAACAATAACCAAGTAAAAAATAACAAATACCTTCAATGTATTCACCAATAAGTAATGCACCAAAATCATGTGTCAGAAAGTGTATTGACTCATAAGATTTCTCCTGCAAAAGGGGTGGGGTGTGAAGGCATACCTAACGCAAAAACAGCCAAATCCTCCTAAAATCCAGCCGGTACATCCACCGTGTGATGATTCAACTTCTTTTTTTCTCCTAAAGTCAGGGCTGCGCAAGCGTAAATCCCACTGTTTATAAATAGATGAGCAGGAGAAGAACAGAAGAAAGATGGTGGTGGGATTACGCTGGGCAAATTCCCCTTAGTAAAACCCCCCTTCGTTTAACCCCCTTCTCTTCATACCCTCCCTCTTCTGTCTGATATCAACCCTTATTTTCTCGCCAACAATGAGGAATCGGAAATAATACCAGTGAGTGACAAGCTGGCAGCTGGGGTAATACCCGCAGTCAGTGTCGAATCTCTCGGCGGACGCCACCGTGCTTGACGACTCTCCGCATCCCCAGTCCCCCCTCCCTCCCCGTGATCTCGCTCTCGCCACCATGCGCAGAGACACAGGAAATATATATGCCTCCATCTAAAGGGATGGATGAGGAGAAAAAAAAAATGTTTGTTTGGATTTCTGCTGGCTGGTTATTTTATTGGGCTTAAGACTAAGCTGCCCGCCTTTCCTATATGGGATCAAGACACCATCAAAGACAGCAGCCTTATTGCCCACCCTCCACAGAAAGCGTCACGCGCTGAGCAGCCATAGCTGCAAATATCTAAGCCTAAGATTCAAACATTCTCGACGACTACAGACACTGAATGCCCCATCTCAGTTACCCAATAGAATACAAGGTTTAACATACACCACTCGTACATAAATGCCTTGCACAGCTCATGCCCAAATCCACCACTACTTCTACTTCTACTTCTTCATCACACCAACGACCAACTGAAGAGTTTTTAGTCTACCCCACAATCAGGCCCGAACAACACTGGGAGATTAAATGTCATTGGCTATAAGCCGCTGAGCTGCGCTATAAATCATAAATCACCATCTGACTTAATCTTAGGGCTGGTGTTCCACTCTGTGTACTCAATCTGCCAACTTTTTATGCACCTCTGCTTTCCTAAGTACCATCAAGAGGTGTACAAATCTCTGTTGTCAACTCCTTCTGTCCTTGCCAGGGTAGGCCCTGTAGTGACTTCTCACTCAAGAATCCCTCTGTGTGGGGACAGATAGGCGATATCATCATCTAACTGGCCATATTCTCTACACGCTGCTAATTTGAAGACAGATCGCCATCCAACCTACTTCTGTTGGATCGCCCATCGCCTCTCACTGCAGCATGAGGCATGGTGCTATTTTTCGCAAAGTTTCTATGAAATCAGCTCTGCTAAGACCTCAGCTGTTCCATATCAGCCTTTGCTGAGGGGAGTCATTGCTTTTAATGAATCTTCACCATTTCTTCTCCTTCAAAGAAAAATAAAACAAAATAAGAGAGCTAAAGCACTGCAACTCTGTTTAGCCCTATGACCTCTGTGCATAGATCTAGACTTCTATTTCATCAGGGAAACTTGAGTCATCATATCCCATTAACAGAAGTACACGTGCGACTGTCATCACATGTACTGTCAGCAACATGAGATAAAAGTGAGCAAATTTCCACGCAGCTCGATGTCAATTCAAAGCCTTAGCTCCTCCTTCATGAACACCCTCCAGGACGGATCAAGCTACTGCATTTTCGGTTCTCTGTGGAAAAATGCACGAACAGCCATCCAGCTGGCCGTTGATGTTTGGCAGGGGCCCAGACAGAATCAGAAGCTATTCGACATCGAGTTACGACAGTAATATTAACCTTTCTGCAGACGGCAACAGTCTCGATGACGCATTCGTCGAGCCCATCAACGTGACGTTTGGTGACTGACAGTAAACAACGGGGGCAGACAGCTCGCCTTACCATTACGACAACAGGCTATAAACAAACAACAATGGTGATCTAGACAGAGAGAAAGAAAACCTCTTGGAAAACCTTGAAGACCTCGCCACTTCCAAGCCTGACAGATAGGGTTCAGAGGTCAAATTGGGTTCGTAACCCACCGATAATTCTGTTTGACAACCTCCCACCCAAGGAAGGGTTTCATCGCGTGCAGGAGTCACTGCTGCGTAGTCACATCCTCCGTCACATCCTCCTGTGTGAAGGGGGGCAACGGGGGTTGTCCATCTCGCCTTGTTTACTGACGATGTCGCTAATCCCGATGCGACCGTCCACATTTCAATCTCATCCGTTCCCTGGGGTGCCATATTCTCGCTCTCTCCCTCTCTGTAGGGAGAAAACAAACTGCTTACAACTGTTTTCTCACTGCGAGGAGAGTAATTAGCACTGGCAATGAAATAAATCTCTGAAATGGAAGGCGGAGGCAAAGTCACAACCAACAATCTTTCCCCCGAAGGCAGTAACCGATCAAATATCACTGGCCCTTGAGACTACAGCATACTTTCAACTCCACAGGAAGAATCCAAAGGCACACTAGAGGGGTTTATGCAGTGTGAAGAGAGAATATATCATTTTGGACCTTATACACTTGTTACACAGTTCTATTTAAGTGCAGATGGTTGAGCTTTGCAGATAAGAAGAGGCAATCATACAAACTTGAAACCTGAACCCCAAATGCTAGAATGCTGGCGACAAAAACAATTATTCTGTAGTAGAAGTACATGACCTTAACAGAATAGAATCATGCCCATGGCAAAGTTGTGCCAAACTAGATCAGTAAAGCATGTGAAACATCCCCAGCATCGTAACCATCTTGGTGTGGACAGAAGCTTGTAGTGTTATGCAGTATAGATTTCATGTTGTTGTGCATGGGTAATTATCTCAGTTGGGCTTAGTCCACCTGTTGTGCTGTGATCACTACAGCGAATGGAAGAAAGAAGTGAGGACATATCTCTTCTGTATGGATGCCACAATGAAAAAATGCAATTTAGCATTCATGCCATCATTCTACTCCACACGTTAATAGTACCAAATAGTCACAATGGGATTTGAGACACACAAGAAAAAACAAACAAATAAGCAAACATGAGGGACAATAACATGGTTGCCTGTACCTGCATTTAGCAACTTTCCATTCTGTGAAGTACCACTTCAAAGCAGTAAGGTTAGGGAAATGACTTTGACTTTACAGTAGCCATATAGGGGTAATTTGCAGATGCTGTACCCATGCAGAGTTAATTTTGCCCCTGATAGCAGGGACTAATTGAAAGTGATCAAATGGCGCTCGATAATCAATATTACATGCACCATGCCCTCTTTGAGACTCTCAGATATTTCCTCGCTCGCAAGAGGAATCCATCGCCCTTTCAAACCCCTTCACATTTTGTACTAATAGCTCACAGTGATTCTTAGAGGCTTGGGGGACTACGAAACTGCCTTTGCTGAGACTGCAACAGATCCAGTCATGGCGTCTTAATTTTCTCCTGCATTTTACATCCCAGCCAATGTGACATTCGTCTTTCTCTCTCTACGCTCCAAACGACGCCTCCCCCTCCCCCAACGCGGGCTCCTGTGTCACTTCAATTAGCCGCTCGGTGCGCGAAAAGTGCAAATTCACACGGCTGTAGATTTCGATTTTTCACGCCCGTTCCTCTCGGCACACAGAGGAATTTTAATTCCTCTTGAAATGTATTGCCTGAGATACAATCGTATAATGCTAAACTAATTATCCGAAATTGATTCAACAACCTCTCTGTGTCCTTCCAATTTGCTGTTCCCTTCTCCGCCTTGGCTGGGATTCCCAGTCGTGCCGCTATCAAAATATTTTCCAGCTCCGGCTCAAATATTTGTCTCTTATTCTATTCTCCAGGGCGCACAAAAGGCAGGAAGGGGGCGGCTCTCATCTGTCAGTCAACCTCTCCGTTGCTCCGGAAACGATTATCAGATGCCATCGTTTCTCATCAACACTCGGCCCGAAACGTTGCGCCGAATCTGACAAGCTCGGGGTATTTCAAGAGGTAGCCAATATCCGAGGGGCATGTTTGAAATCTTGGAGTACACTTGTTTCAAGTTTCCCAATTTATGTTCGGAGCGGGGCGACAATGAAGACTTTGCCCATTTCTTGGGCGTATCAGCTTCAGGCATGAACACCCGTGGAAACCCGGGAGACAACAAGGCTCTCTCGGTGGACCCGCTTTCAAGAATGTTACGTTTTAAGAAGGGAAATTTAAAGCCGTGTTGCAAGCATTTCATTTAATAATTTCCTCTCATCGGCTTCAAATTAGAATTATTCCAACCACCGAATCATCTGTGAATGCCAATCCTATATGCATGTTTTTGTTTTTGTTTTTGTGAGTTTACAGCAATGTTCGATCAAACATTTCGTACTGCTGAAGGATACAAATCAGTTTAATGTGACCCTCTTGTGGGCTGAAGAGATTATGTTATGTTATGTCAGTGTGGAACACATCTATAGTTTCTTTACTGACACACTAATTTAAGTTTAATCCATAAAATGTAAGTCACATAAAAGAACACAATCACACATTCCAGAAAATACCCTATGACAGAAGGATATCATGTAGTGCTTCCTACGTAACATTGCGATCATGCACAATAAAAAAAACCCACACACAACAACAACAACAACAACAACAACAACAAAAACCAATATTCATATCTGTATCTGGGCGGGACTTGAAACGACACAAAACAATATGCGCCAGTACGAACACAGTCTGTTTTCTTATGCATATTTATCCCATCCAAAACCCTGAATTAGTTTTCAGTATCTCTTCACATTTTCAACGATGCATTTTCAAAATCTAACGAGACTACAGCTGATTATTCTAATAATGACGAATTTTTGAATGCTCCATAGTAGATAAAACACCAGGTTCATTTCTATTCAGGAAGCTGTTTTACTACACAGAGAGTCAGCCACACTTGTTCCCCGGTTTTCACCCACCTTTCTAATGAACATAATTTGTAGAAACCCCCGACAGTGAGTGAATGGATGGGATATCCTAGTATTTAGAGTCGAGGTGAAACACACCATGAGATGGCATTGGGAGAGTGATTTTGAGCATGCTTTTACCATCTCTCTGGATGGCGGCTGCGTGATTGAGGGTTGCTGACTGGCCACCCATTACCAACCGAATCTCTGCAGGACCCTTTTAACGACAGGAAGCCTGCTGCTAATCGGAGGTCAGAGGTCGTCTGACCCCCACCCTCCCTCCTCCCTTGATGTTACGCTGTCACAGCCACCTCTCCTGGCTTTGATGGGGGTGGGGGTGGGGCGGACGGACAGATGCAGCAGCGGGGGATGCGCCATCGGTGAGGAAATTGGCTAAATTTCTGTCAATTTTGGGAAATTTGGATGGCTCAGCACGTTGCATGAATGACGGAGGGGGATGGCCAAGAGAAATGAAGGGAGACGACGGATGACATGTGTGCAGAGCAAACAAGAACAAGGGGATTGAAGAGACATTAAGTACATATTTACATCGTAATGACTTGCACAAGCCAAGTGCAGAGAGCTCCAACTGGGATGAGCTGGTGAACATGGAGGACACAGAAGAAAAGAGAATTAAATCCAATTACATGTCCCTCCCTTAGGCTCCTTCCCTCCCCCCCCCCCCCCAAATAAAGGGAGAAGCTGAGAAAAGAGCATGGGTAGCCGACTGCAAGGTCATAGGTCAAGAATACGGAGTTGGCCAGAGCACCTGCACAAATTAATCCCGCTGGGCTCGTAATGAAATTTGTTTGGAGGGCATTGATTAGATTTTACAGTTATGAAGGTGGTTTGGCAGCAGAGCTGGGATGTCTTGGGTTCCAAGCGGCAGCTCCAGGTGTCTAGGCAGGGTATCCATGGGGTAAGGGGGGGGGGGGAATAGTCTACCCCCTTATGAGCTTATAGACACAAGTTTGCATATTTCACCCCCGGGTCAGCCTTCTCCAATGTTTGTCACATCTTATTCTGATAACAACCCCTACAGTGTATGAACTGTCATCTGCTGTCAGATATGGGTGTATAAATATCACCTCTGATGTACAAACATTATCAAAACAGGATCTCCTTTTTGATCGCCACTCTTCTATTCCTTACATATTTTCTTCCATTTGGTAATTTTCTGCATCATTCTCTGCATTGGTGTGTCAGTCAGATCATCTCCCAAGAGAGAGCAAAGATATGCCTCTCCATTCATAATATGTCTCCCAACTAGTCAACAAACACTTCTGTCTTCACAGCTATCCAAATTTCCAATCAACCTTTGACCTATGACCCAACCTCTAAGCTTGTGCAGCATCCTTATCCACACACACACACACACACACACACACACACACACACACACACACATGCACATACACGCAACAGCTCTCACAATTAGAGTGCAACTCTGGGCCCGGTTGAGCCCTGTGAAGCTGGTGGGCTTCAGCGAAGACGCAGGGCCGAGGCGGCCTGTAACGACTTGTGATCGCGGGGCAGAAATTGAATTATTTTTCCTGTGATTTGATTCTTCCGTGACAAATGGCCTGTTCCCTGAAGATTAGTTGCCACAACTCTGACACAGATCCTGCTTTACAGAGGGAGCGAGGGTGAGGTAGGTGGTGGAGAAAGAGAGACAGAAAGACAGACAGACAGACAGACAGACAGACAGACGGTCAGACAGACAGACACAAAGAGGAGAAAGAGAAGACATATTACGATGAGATGCTACACACAGTGACCAGTAAAAGAAGCAAAGACGGCAACCCGCATGGACAACACAGCTTCACGTCTGCTGACCGCATGGCAACGGCGACAGAAAGTCGGTCAAGTCACCTGCTGATGGCTTTCACCATCACATCACATCAGCTGTTCTGTCTAGATACCAAAATCAGATCGTATTGACTATGGCAGTTCATGAATTTTTGACGAATATCAAAAAGAAAGAGTCGAAAGAGGAGGACCTTAATTTTCCTACAAGATGGCTATTTTGTTGAGGCATAATCCTCTGTAAGGAATACTTTGAAATGCATCTCAAATGATGCCAGGTTTTCTCCAACAATTCCTGCTGACTTCGCTGCCCAGCACATAAGGGAAAAGGGAAATCATCCTACCACAAGTTATTTGTAGCCCCACATGTGTTAATGTTGCAGCTGCTTCTTTGCAAAACATTATTTGCCTGGCAGCAAGGTATAGCCAAATTGTGTACGTATTTGATAAGAATTAGAACACCATTGATGTGGGGCAGATGGACTGTACAAAGTAAAAGCAGACACGCTCTACCTTTGTGGAGGCTAGAGCACAATTTTCATTGACGCAGCCCCAACTCCTGTAGATTGTTCTGCCACCTGTTATCAGCATTTGGGACCGCTTATCGGCAGATAAAACACATTTCCTACTCCCCTTCTCAACCGCACCTTGCCGCGAAATCGCATCCATTACCAGAAGCTGTCGCGATGATGGCGCTAGCAGGCGGCCCTTTGCTCCACATCAGCGCAGTAATTGTGATGATGATGCTGATGTGTTTACCATTATCGCATGCCTGCCACTTTTCCTATGTTTTTATTTCCACACATTAGAGCATTGAACACTTTCTTTGCCCTGATGAGGTTTGTATGCTCGAGGAAGGCTATTTTGGGGTCCAATTCTCGCTAGGCACAGCGAGGGTTCGGCCGCGCCATTTTCAACCTAGAGAGAGATAAATGCCCCACTTTTTTTTCTCCATCCCAAATTGAATCAATTAAGGGCGATAAGGTTTCGCCATAATGAATTAGATCAACATAATTAATATGATATTCCATAACACATGAGATCGTCGCGGCATTTCCATCCCTGGGCTCCTCCGTTTGGCACGCTGCACCACGTAAGAAAGCCACAGCAGCTGCTTGCATCTCTCTCTGTGCTACACCCAACAGAAAACCTACACCCTTGGGCACCCTACCCAACATAGTCCGGTTACGATTCATAGATTTATATCACCGAGCCAGAGCATAAGGGCATAGAACATTTAACTCCCCCTTGACCAGTAACCCCCTCCCAAATAAAATGGCGATGAGCGATAGATGACATGGAATCATGAGAACATGTGATGACAAGTGTGCTCATCTTCTTTTGTGCATGCTTGAGAGATTGGGGGGGGGGGGGGGGGAGGAGGGGTCGGCGGGGGAAGAATCAATCTCTCGTCTTTTCCATTAAAGTGACTACGACAAGGCCGAGATGAGAAACAGGTGCCCCGGGTTGCAACTTAGTGTCACGTCTTGTTTCCCTGCCCATCTAGCTGGAAGGACACACTGAGACGGGGGATGCATTACTTAGCATAAAACGACATCATCTGGGACATCAGCAGACAAGCTGGAGATAACGGTTGAGGTAAAGCATGAATAACAAGCGTACCACGAGAAGATGTCACTGAGAGAAACAGTGTGCGCATACTCGCTCCTTGTTTGTTCCTTGTTTGAGGGAAACATAACAGAACCATTGCATAATTTGGGCGATTTTCTATTTTTTGAGGTGAGCAGGCACTTGCTCACTGCCACGGCATGGCTAGTTTCTCTCAATTTCAGCATTAAAGTGCAACTCGAAACGGGCAGATATTTTCCGTCAAAGCCCGCGCATGCAACGCGACCCCAGCACATGATGCTGTGTTGCCGTAGCGACAGTTGGGAGTGGGATCTGAAGATGAGTCCAGTGACATCCAGAGGAAGCGGTTCATCGCTGCCCTCCCCTCCCCTCCTCTCAGGAAGAGGGGCAACGGGGAGGAGAAGATGCTAATAGATGCAAGCTGTGACTGCGGCCTCTCCTGAAGACTATTGTCCAATTAGGATTAGTGCGCCCCTGTTCATGAGGATTAACAACAAACCATACTTTTCATATCAAGTCCTCCCCCCCCCCCCCATCCCCGCCCCATGAGTGCATTCTTTTAAACTTTTACTTCCAAGGCTCTCTTTCAGTCTCTCCTTTGGATTTGTCCTGTACTCGAATGCGTGAGCTCATTTTTTGTTTTGTTTTGTTTTGTTCTAGTCTCTCTCTCTTTATATTCTTCTCTTGTGCAACTGCTCAGCTTTCTCTAGCCAGCAGGAAGCAGATTGTTTTCTTGCATACTTTGTTCTCATCTATCACTGGGCGGGGAGGAAAGATGAGTTATTCGAGCCAGTCTCTTTAGGAGGGGAAATCAGAGGCACCTTGAAGATGATAATCTGTCACAGGTGCATCGATAATGGCAGGGATGAGAAATGTGGTGGTGGGTAAGGGTTGGGGGGGGGGGGAAGGAGTAGATGGGGTAATCGACTCTGGCGTAGCACAAAGTGGTAGGGAGATTCGCCAAATCATGGCTAGGTATTTCACGAAAATGAAGGAAGCGTGTTGATGAGTGAGTGAGAGATTTTACAGCAACTTCAAACACGATTCTCCACATGCCAGCTGCTTCGTGGCAACAGTTTGAATAACTCATCCTCATTAATGCAGTAGAAGAAAGGAATATAGTGTCCATCTCCTTCACTTCTTTTTTAATACAGAAAAAATAAACTTACACCCCATTCTCTGCATAAACAAAAAGAAAACTTGAGGTATATGGAATGTGATACAGCCCTCCACATGGAATTTAACTCTAGCTCTTTGGTAAAGGAAATATATGATCACATTCTACATATTACAACATGAAAGAATTTGTCATTTCTTTTTGAGGGTTCTTGCAACACTCTGTGGACTTGAAATGCTCTCATTATTTCAAGAGGACAATTCCTGATGAAAAAAACATGAGTGGCATGCAGAAGGCCTGCAAGCATTTCTTGCCTATGTAATAACAAATTTTTGCACTCTTCATGAGAAGGTACTTAAGGCCATGGCGGCACTAGTAAAGATGGCACTTGAGAAAGCAGTACTAAGCAGTGTTGAGAGGACATACTTGAAAAACTATGTTTCATATTGCAACCTTTTGTGTTTAGTCTCAACAATTCACAGGGTGAGTGTGACAAAGCACAGCGTGCAGTGGAACTAAAGGCCAAGCTCATGCAACAATAACAAAATGTCGTAACAAATATTTTCATTTTCATTAGAAGACAGCGGAGAGGAATAGCATCTGCATCTAGAAGGTTCTTAGCGCATAATCTCATTTCTTGAGATTGTACCATCCTGAGACGTTACCTACCGTCTTCTACAGACTGAGGTGACCGACAGAAAATGTTGAGGGATTACATCAGAACTGGATGAAATCTATGATTCTCACACCCTCAATCTCAAAGGACCGAACATCAGACATTCTTGCGGTCCCATCTGGTGTAAGGAACACTACGATGCATCGGGCACGTCGGGTGACGATGCAGATCAAGCCGGTCTAGACGGCACTTTCTGCAGGAAATGCACCACAATTCACCAGGGGTAGAACAGAAACTGCCTCTCTTCCCCCCCCCCCCCCCCCATGGAAGCATGTTAAGACCTGCGACAAACACATCTTCACACCCATTGTCATCCGCTCCATTGGAGGAAGGGGGAGGGGAAGCAGGTGTGGCGGGGACAGGAGGGGAGAGGGGCTGCTTTGATCAGACCTGAATATATCACTTGCACATGTTGCACATGGGAACTACATGAGACATTCACCCCTGAAGGGCTGGACAGGGAACCGCCTCCCTGATCGAGCATCTGTCTCTGATTGAGAGGACAGAAAGGAGAGGGGGAGAGGATGGAGATTGGAAAGAGGAAGAGGGAAAGGGGGAAGGGGGAAAGGGGATAAGGGGGTTGGGTGAGCACTGCTCCAGGATTGGTATCACCAGGTGACTGACAGCAGCAGTGCCAACCTGCACAAGAAGCATGACTTGTCGAGATGTCTGGAATGGGACGTATCATTCGTACCATTATCTTGACCCTTATCTCCGTCATAAAGTGTAAATTACAGACCAATCTTGATGAATCCTGACAAGACACTGTCAGCCAAGGAGTAAGGAATGCCACTCGCCCTGCAATATCTTTTTCCCCCTCAAAGCCAGCCACAATTTGTCCAAAACGTCATTGTCATCGTGTCCTTATGGAAAATACAAATGAAAAAGAAATGAACAAAGATGTCACTCTATCAGGGTGAATGCCATCCCGCAATCACCACCATCTCCGCATCCTATTTACACCGATTTGGGGAGTGAGATGGACTCAGCTTGCCTCCAAGCCTCCGCGAGCAATGACCCACATATAAGCGGGTCATCACTGTGATTGCCTCAGATGACGAGTATTGGTTTTCAACCACTCCCCGGCTTATCCAGTGACCATAACATGATAAGAAATCACAGAGCATTCTATTTCTTTTCCTCGGAATGCAACGAGTGCCTTCTCCACCACCAATCAACCCCTCCCCTCCACCCACCCCGCCTCCTATTCCACAAACTTTTATCCTTGGTAGATATCTCCAAACAATTGCCAGTAACTCGAGCCATGTGGACAGGTGAGCTTTCAGAGTCAGTTGTGTGTGTATATCCAGCCTGTGTTGAGGTAGGAGTTTCTGCATCTCCGACAGCAAACGATCCCCAAGAGGACAGCAATGTCTCGGTCTGACGACAAGTCTCAGCGGCTGGTGTGGGCAGACTGTCAAATGAACATCCCTCTCTCAGGTCTTGTTTCTCTTTCCTTTTTAGAATACAAAAAGCTCTCCCAGGGTGGAGAATGCGATGCCTTCCTTACGAAGGTAAATGATATCATTCCAATCCTGCACTCGGATGCTTATCTCTTGACCAATACAAGAGAGACTGAAGCAAACAGCAAATCACAGATATAATTTCCAATCCAACAGCAGCAATTTGAAGAAAGAAGATCTATTAGAGATTAGGATGATTAATAACACCATCTAACAGCCGGCCGTAAACCAACCAACAAAAATTCAATAAAATGCGTCAAATTTCAGGTGACAGTAAATCCTAACAAATAGCGTTACATGTTATCAGCGATGCCTCCTTTGTAATCATTGTATCTCCCGCTTTTGACATTTGACATTTCAATCACAAAAAAAAGGAGGGATCAAAAAACACCACTCCTGATAAAGACAGGTGCAATTTGCAAAGCAGCCTATATCCTTTGGGAGTCATCTGTGTCAAATATACTTTCCATCACCTGTTGAAAGCAACAACAATAAATCACAAAGGTGCATCCAGAGACAAGTTCAGAGCATTTGTGTCAAAAGTGCTACCTCCCCTTGTCCATGACTGTGACATCAACAGCCGACTTCCACACAATGAGAAAGACCATCCTTTGCGTTCGCACTAGGTCCCAAGTTCACAATAGGTCCTGCTTCACGAGGCAAGTCCCACGCTACAGGACTCTCCTCTCTAAAACCACAGTGTGGCACTCACCCTGAACCACAAACCAGGTTGCATTCACGCCATGCTGAAGTAGGGAATTATTTTCTGTGAGGGGCACATTCAACCTATGGAATATTTAGGGAAATAAAGAATTTCTCCTGCCCCCGAAGTGTATTTCCACCCAGATTAACAGGGGAGAAAAATCATCCAAGGAGATCTTTTTTGAACAATCAATCCATGCTCTAAGCACCAAAGGAAGAAAGTGGAAGCTATAACCCATTCCCCAGGAGTCGGACTAGTCCTCACCAAGAAACCTTGGCGATGCTGGTCGTCTCTGCTTGGGGTGCTTACCCTGATGGCCTGCTGGCGCAGCCTCTCGGCGTCCCTGGTGATGTGTGCAGCGGCGGCTGGTCCAGCCGGCACCAGCCCCGGTGCAGCTGTGGCCCCCAGTGGTGCCGGAGGCAGGAAGGAATGCTGGTGGGTGTGCTGATGCTGGTGCATGTGTTGGTGCATGTGAGTCTCCTGGCGTAGGTACGGAGGGGGCCCCACCGACATGCTGGGGTTGTGCGACGCCAGGAAGCGGTTGTTGAGCTCTTGCCGTAGCAGCTCGTGTTGTTGGTGCTGCGGCGCCTGGTGGGGTGGTTGGGGCTGATGGGTGGGTGGCGCCGGCTGCGCTGCCGACGGAGGCTGGGCCGGTGCCGCTGGTGGAACGTGCTGCGGTGTCGGCGGCGGCGGAGGTTGTGGAGGAGCCGATGGTGGTGGTGGTCCACTTGCTGCATGAAGATATAAAAGGAAAAATAAACACAATAGAATGGAATCAACACAGCAGGCTTCTACATGATATCATGCCCTTCTAGCTTATAAAAACTAGAGAGATACACAAAACACGAAACCCCCTGTCAGTTTGCGCTTTTTTGCCTTTAGTTATCCAAATGCTTGCCTGTCATTTCTTGTAGGTAAATGGTCCCAGCAGCAAAGGAGAGAAAAATCTAAACTAACTCTACATCACAGAAGACAGAAGACATACAAAGTCAAAACTGCCTATGACGATAGTCACCTCTTTCACATTAATTATGCACATGATACAGATAGTGTTCTGATGCTTTCATGCTTATCGCTGGTAAAAAAAAAAAAAAAATGACAGCAATTGAGATATACTCTGTTGAGAGTGGCACACTCATGCAGCAGAAAGTGTCAAACCACCCACACACTCACAGAAGTTGGTCGCACGATTACATCTATGGCTTCCGGAATACCCTTTGGCCGTCAGCAAATTTTTTTCGGTTAATTCTCCTTACTCTGAAAATGGCAAAGGCCAGGAGTGAATACCAGGATCCATTTGCAGGAAAAAAAAAGAGGAAGAGTAATTCATCCGAGGTTCATAAAGAGCAAGCCGACGGATAAGAGTGGCAAGTAGCAGTTGGTAGTCATGTTACAGTTACAGCTGGGAAAGAACTGTGGCATAATAATTGATGGAGCTTTAAATGACTGAGGTTAAGTGCTAAATGCAATTCGTGTATCAAATTCCCTGATCCGCGCTGTTATTACAATGTGTCGACTCTAACTTCATCAATTTAGCTGCATAATGGCTTAATAATAACAACCCATCAATTCTAAATTGAGTACATTAGCGATCCCCGAAGTCTGCGATGTTTCAAATGCGTCAAGCGGCGTGACGAGTAATTCCAATTATAGCCTCGTTACTCAGACGTGGTCGTCATTAGCGCTGCGTTGCCAATTTGTCTAGCTCGGTTACACCCTCACTCTGGCTATAACACAGATCCTGCTGCTATCTCCGCCAAACTCTGGTTTCGGGCCATTCCATTGTGGCTTCCTTTCACTGACTCAACACCCTTACCGGTCTAATCCCTTTTTTATTGGAGGCTTAGACAGGGGCTCAGTGCAAAGAAAATTCAATTTGCTTGTGCCCCCACGCTGACAAATACGAAGAGAAGACAGAAAGAATTCCCCCCCCCCCTTACTCTTGACACCTCACCGTTTGATTTCAGAATCAGATGCTGCTTTCCTTATTGAATTATGAGCTAATTAGGCATGATTTGTCCCCATTTGATGACGAGAAACTGGAGATGAACGAGCACGGCCAGTGCCAACGAAGCAACCCTTTCTCTAGTCTCAGGCCGCTGGACAAATATAAACACCGGTAAATACAACTATTAGCACAGAGAAAGAGAGGGAAAGAGGGAGAGAGACCGCGTCTGAAACGACCTTGCCTTCAGTGCTACCATTGCCCTGAGGTTTCTTGTTCGACAAATAGCAGATTAATTGATAATCTATTTTCATATGGCTGTCGTCTGGCAGTCTGGTGTGTACTTACGGGGATTGAGCCCTTACATATCTTTATGCTTAACGGAGATCGGATGGTGGGGGGGGGGGGTAAGAGGGGAGAAAGAAAGAGAGAGAGAGCAACGGAGAGAGGGAGAGAGAGCTGACTGGTAGATATACTCATCTGCGATAACATTCTCTATAGATCTTCACATGACCATCACCACAGAATAGAACTAGAGGCTATTGTACACAATGACTATACTGACAAGGAGCTGCATTCATTCTTTACAAGCTCATCTCATCTTCCTCAAGGAACATAAAAAATGAGGTTGTGAAGCTCTTGCTTACACTAATACAGCCTCTGAACAAGCAAATTAGAAGCTGTAACTTGTTATTCTTCACCGATTGCTTCTACCTCAAGTGAAAAGATGCGGTATGTTTAGTTATTTCTAGTCTCCTTGTTTAAATAGTATCTATGTGTCATTATCTGCATGTTTACTGCCATACTTCATTCGCCATGCTACATTTGTGGCGTACCTGAGATAGTGAATTCATGTGCGCAGCTGCTGTAATTGTTGAATGCTTTATATGATTTAAACCCTGTCCCATATCATGGTCAGAGAAACTTTGCAATGCAAAACAGAAAGCCCCTAAGTATCAATGCTACATCTTATTAGAAAGGACTTGGAGTGAGGCTACATAGGCTCAGTGGTTGGGGGACTCTTGAGATGGTATAGGATCAATGAATGAGACATCACTCACTTCAAATCTCAGCTGGTAATCCTAAAAGGTAAGAGAGTCCACTGCCAACAAGTCAAACAGACCAAAAAAAAAAAAAAAAAAAAAAACACACCAAAAAACAAAAAACAAACTAGAAATGTCGCTTTGGCGACTGGTATGCCTCCGCCATAATGCATGATTTTCCCAATAGGTCTAGATAGTACATGTGGACACTGTGTGATTACATTTCCACAAAATTGGCAAAATATTGGAATGACAAGTTTGTCACAAATGTGTTGAATGTTCACCTTCCTTGACGTAGGTTTAATTGGATGAATAAGAGAGCATGTATCTAAGGATTTAAGGACTTTAACTTGACTTTGACCCATTCATACATTTAGGCATTGAGTAATTTTCAAGGTACAGGTGTGGAGAAAAAGTGCAATTTCTGAATTGAATAGTAAATTGTTACCATTTTCATCTGGCCCTTGACCCTAAAATTCATAAGATAATTACTTTCAGGTAGAACATGCATAATATGTACTAAGTTTCAAGGTAACTTGAGCCACTTCCGAGATATGGAGGAAAAAGATGTTCAGCACTTTCACTTGATCTTTGACCTTTTGACCTTTGAGGCAAAAAGAGAAAAAAAAAAACTTTCCAGAGAATTTCTATTAGGTTACACATGCATACACCAAGTGTAAAAAAATAACCCTGCTGGCATTGCATAAATATGAGGGTAATAGTAAAATTTTGAAGTCTTGCACTTGACCTTTGACCCCTGACCTTTGACCCCATGAACCCTACATTCTCTAGATAATCACTTCCAGTCAGTACATGTATATACTATGTTCCATGAAGATACCTTGAACAATTTTCCAAGGTACGGAGAAAAAAAAGAAGTTTTAATATTTTTACTTGACCTTTTGACCTTTGAACTTTGACCTCATGACCCAAACTTTCACCAGAGAATCTTAATTGGGTAATACATGTATACACTAAGTTTCAAGAAAATATCTTCAGGCATTCAATAGATATGGTGGAAATAGTGAAATTTTATGTATTTGACCCTGACCTTTTGACCTTTGACCTTTGACCTCATGATCCAAACTTTCACCAGAGAATCTTAATTGGGTAATACATGTATACACTAAGTTTCAAGAAAATCTCTTCAGGCATTCACTAGATATGGTGGAAATAGTGAAATTTTATGTCTTTGACCCTGACCTTTTGACCTTTGACCTTTGACCTCATGACCCAAACTTTCACCAGAGAATCTGAATTGGGTAATACATGTATACACTAAGTTTCAAGAAAATCTCTTCAGGCATTCAATAGATATGTTGGAAATAGTGACATTTTATGTATTTGACCTTGACCTTTTGACCTTTGACCTTGAGCATGTGCACCCAAAAGTTGATAGGCACAACTTCACCCCCTAATACACATACATGCCAAGTTTCATTAGGATACCTCAACAGGTTTCGATAGTTACCTTGTCCACAAAATTCATTACGGACGGACGGAAGGACGGACGGACGGACGGAAGGACGGACGGACGGACGGACGGAAGGACGGACGGACGGACGGAAGGACGGACGGACGGACGGACGGACGGACGGACAACCCGAAAACATAATGCCTCCGGCACCACTTCGTGGCGGAGGCATAAAAAATGACAAGAAATATAGGAAACAAGAGGAAGAGGATATACAGCAGCCCCCCCCCCCCCAATCAGATGTTAATCCCATCTAATCCAGCTGGATTAAGGGTGATAAGGATGCCCCATGATAGGAGCGAGAGGGGGTTGTTGTGACAATAAAGCGTGATGGCTAGCGGCTCCTCCCTTCGTTTCAGGAGTAGACCCCTCCCATTTGTCTCACCTGTTATGAGCAAGTCATCATCATCATCATTAAACTTTCCTCCTTTATGACGTCAGCAATCATGTACCGCTTACTCATCCCCCAGCCCCCAGCCCCCTCCCCCCTTCCACACGCCTCCCCTTTCCTCACTCACTTGGCAGATTTTTCGTCTTTTATTTGCACGCATCATGCTTTGGTGGAGTACACGGAATGTGTCATATCGGGACACAAGGAAAAATTATCAAGTTAATCGCCCGGAAATTGTCAAATAAGTTTTCAGTTCACGCCTTGTTACCTGGCACCTACTTTCACCTTCTTTCTACAGATTTGATTTATGCTCGTATCGTATTATGGGGCTGCTTTCTCATTAGCTTGCCTTTCAAAATAACACAATATAGAAAGAGGGTGTGAACACAATAATTCTAGTCCATGATTATAACATTCTTTGATCAACAGAGACACTGATTTACTGTCTATTCTACAAGCCCCATGCATTACGACATGAATTGTAAAGTATATCACACACCCGTTTTCTCCACTGAATTCAAAGTTTACATACACAAAAAGCAAGTTCATGAATAGTTAGCTGGTGCAAGGCTAGTCTCTGGACAGTAGAGCCAAACTGAAATCACACAAGCTTTTTATTACTATGCAAAATGTGCCGTAAGCCTCATTCCAAGAATTTTTCGCCTGCAGCAAAGTAAGGTGAGGAGGAGAAATGGTGTGCGAGAGAGCAAGAGAGAATTAAAAAAAAAAAAAACCCACCAAAACAACTCATCATATTTGTATCGATTGGGAATTGAGTTCGAGAGACGAAGCGCTGGTAAAATTTTCTGCAGCGGCGGAAGCGACGTAGTCCCACAGCTTTACTTCTCTGTGGTGGCAAAGAGGAAACAGTTCAATTAACTCTCTTTCCCTTCTCTCCATGCACTTCCCCCCCCCCAAAAAAAAAAACAAAAACAACCCACCAATCATGCTATGCTGTCTGACAATGAAGTTGCTCCCATCGGGAATCTGGGCAGTGAGAAATTTGAGATCTTGCAAGCTACCGGTGGGGCTGATCCCCCGTCTAATCTCGGGGATTCGGGGCAGAATAGATCGTAATTTGTGATGTCTGAAAATAGAGCCACAGTAGCCGCGCTAGGCTGGGTGTTATCAGCATTCATGCGTCCACGATACGATCGAAAGGTTGGCAACATAATCCGATACAGCACATTTGGTTTTAGTGCAGGTCATGTAACCGGAGGGTATTCATTTGGCGCTTGTGATACTCAATAGGCCTCAAGAGTTCACGATAACATTTCTGTGATGATAAATCCTATAAACTAGAGGTGCAATCAATTGTTAAAGGGAAGAACTAGTCTCAAGTGCTCTATAAAGAGCAAGTCTTTGAAATAATACACTGACCCCATCTTCACAGAACTGTTTGACAACTCTGGCCAGTCTCCATCTGACATCCCTATCCCTGAGCTAGTTTTACTGCACAATCTGTCTGACAGACAACCAAGCACACTGGTATATGAGTGATTATCAAAACTTCATACCCACTTGGAACCACTGCTGCAAAATGACAAAGAACAAACTTCCTATGATACCAGTATTTTTTTTCTTCATCTGCTTGTACTCTGATTCCAATTTCATTATACCACAGACCCTTAAAACTCTCAAAACGATATCTTTCTGCTGCCAGAGACCCAGTTGGCATATAGGCAAGAAATCATTTTTTTTTTTTTTTTGTGGGGGGGGGGGGGGTTGTTCATCTCCTACACAAGAGAGAGGGAGACAGGGAGAGTTGAAAGCTGAGGAAAACAAAACGTAAACAAAATACGAAAACAAAAGAGACTGCTGACGAATAAATCTTATTCGCTGTGCAATCAGACTTGGCAGAATTGCTGTTTTGACTGCTTTGGTCAAAGTACACGTGAAATATGACAGGAAACGAGGATAGAGTCTGTACTTTCAAGTTCAGCAGTGGCGGCAATTGTCCTTATCCAAGCTCCGCTCCGAGCGCCTCTCCGGTGCAAGATTTGGACAGACCGAGGGGGAATTGTGAAGCCTCGCACCGCTACGAGGGGCTACGCAGCCAGATTTGGCCTGCCCAGATATGAGAGCTTCTATATGTAGGAGTAATCTTCAGTCCTTTTTCCCCCATCCAACATGGGATGTGGGGTTAGCCCTGACAAGGTCACGATGGCAAGCCAATGGGGGCCTGTGCACAGCACAGAAAATCTCGCAAGAAAGCCCAAACTTTTTTTTTGGTAACGTATATATGAACACAAATCTTTTTTCTTTTTTTATTGCACCCTCTCTCAGTCTTCTATATCTCTCCCTGTCTCTCTTCCAATCCTTTTTGGCACAAATTCTGGCTTTTTCGGAGGGATAATTTGTGTGTAAGAAACACTTCCTGATTTGAAGACTCACTAACTCTTTCCGGAAAATTTCCTGCGATCACCGAGAGAGGAAGGGCACTATTTTGCCTCTCAAATCTCTTCCTTCCACTGTGCATTAGGAGAAACACTCTCTTCCAGTGTGTCTTGCCTCAAAATGAACTCCACTTTCTTTGCTTTGGTGGTCCGGTGGTCACCTGCACTTTATTTGTCGTAAGACTTCAAAAGTTCAGCCGTGCTCTCGCAAGCAGCGAGTGCAAAGTTAGGGAATTCTCCTGCATAGCAACAACATTTGTGTGCATTTATGATTGATGTTACAGTACCTCTAAGCAGTGACTAGAGTGGAACTACTCACAGGACATCAATCCCGTAAATTTCATATTTACAGAGAGTACACCAAATCAACAAAGTTACATGTTTACAAATCTCTTAGCATTCATTATCTGTCATCAATCCATTTTTTTCTTTCTACAACTACCGTAGATCCTTGTCAATAGATGACCATGATAGATAACAGGGAAGGAATGTTGCCACACTCCATCAAATTGCATCAATTAATCATACAGAGACTCATCCCAGCCAATCTTGCCATTCAGCCATTTGCACGGTGCATCATTTCCATGGGAACAGGAAATAACCCCCAAAAGAAAGAAAAAGAATAAAAATTCAATATACATATGTATGAAATGCAACTAATAAGGATCAATAAAGACTTATCTCTCTAGTCATTCAAATATTTTACACAATAACACATCTCGGTCATCTTTCAGTTCTTTGTATCAAAACAGAATCAAAAGCAAAGCACTCCTCCAAACACAGAATCACACGGACTTTTGCATTAGAATTATCAACGTATCAATTCTACGGGCAATCAAAAATGAATTAAAATACAATAAGACTTTTCCAATAACTCATGGAAGTTTTTGGAGTTCCACAATAACATGCAACTGAACTGAAACTTAAACGAAGTACAGTATCATTTCTACACATACCATTTTCATCAAACAGTCATTCTCTGGTACGAGGAAGAAAACCCCCCCCCCCCTTTTTTTTCTTCCCAAATGTTGGAAGGACAGTAGAATACTGCAAAACCATGGGATCGAATCACCACATAACAAATTGCACTTTGGACATCCCCCATTCCTTCAGTTAAAAAAAAAAGAAAAAAAAAGGAAAGTACAAGTACAATGGGTGATGACTTCTGTTGTGCTGATGGGTAAGGCCATTTTGAGCTTACTGTAGCTAGGAAAATATGGGTAGATTTGTTTGGGTATGAAGAGAGGCTATGCAAATTGTCAAATTGCTCTCCTTTTGCGAAGATCAGTCTCTGATTCTCGCATCCACTTCGAGGGATACAGGAAAATTGGGAGAGAACGTACTCAATGCTGAAACTCTGCAAATCCCTTAAAACCTGTAATGGTCAACCTGTTTCTCTTGTTTGATTATTTGTTGCTGTTGTTGTTGTTGGTGGTGGTGTTTTTTTTGGGTTTTTTTGTTTTTGTTTTTTTCGAGGGAGAGCAGTGATGCAGGATGGGATGGGTTGTAAAGCTTAATAGATTGACCAATTGGGGAGCGGGGATCTGAAAAGCCATGGCTATGCTGCGATGAATTTTATAAGAAGAACATTCTTGTGGTGAATAACAGTCTGCTTTAATATAGACAGCAACAAGTAGAGTTCTTGTAGAGACAGAGAGAATAAGAGAAAGGGAGAGAGAGGGAGAGAAGACTTGCGTTATATACGAGTTGCTTGCTTTTTGTAGGTAACAAACTAAAAAATTGATGTAATATTTACAAAATTATCACTGCATGCTTTGTAAATGTGCATTTTATTCATTTTGCTACAATTATTTCTAAATGGCATATCTTTCCTACATTTCCCACTCTGTACACATTATATTCTTTAAATAACTCTAAAAGGAGCATCTTCACATGTCTTGTTACATCCCCTCATTGATAAAAAAAATACCACAAATGTTTATGCAGAGCTACAATAGTACAAAGAATTAATATCATGTCCCATCTCAATTCATATTTGCTCATATGATTCTAAAAATGATATTATTCTCTTTTTTATCTTCTATGCTTACATGATAATGCATAAGCTCAATCATTTACTCTGTTATCCTAACTGGCTAATGTACTTCTTGTACCATACTTAGCAAGAAGGCAAGATCAATGTACTGCTTAGTGAATACTAATCATCATTATTTCATCAAATCATGTTTTTGTGACTATTCCCTAAAAAAAGAAAGAAGGAAATGACAGGATGTCCTTCCACTAATGTACATATGTGTAGATACACAAATATCACTTTGCATATTGGTGGAATATACAGTACTGAAAAAGACATGAAGACACAGGCAGACAGACACACAAACAGACAAGCAAACATACAGACAGACAAGCAAACATACAAACAGAGAAACAGGTCATCAAACATAATGGGGAATAATAGTATAAAGTAAAACAAGGGTGATATAAAGTAAAACAAGGGTGATATGTAATGCATAACCTTGATATGGCAATTAGGACAAAGAAACTGAGATAAAAAGCCACTGACAATAAGAAAACAACGTGGACAACAGATAAATGGGGGAAGGGGGTTGAATCAAATCAAAATGACCGCAGAGTGACCTATTCTTGCCTGCTCCTCTACCCCACTCTCTCCTGCGTCTTCCTTCTCCATTCTCCCATCCCCACCCCAAAATTTCATATGAGCTGCACACGCAAAACTCCAGAGAGCACTGACCAATCTCGTGACCCACAACAAAGATTATGATGAACGTTAAACCAACCGCAAATATGACACGAACCGAGCAATCTCCATTTATTTACTCCACGACAATCTCCCGCCGAATTTGCCTTCATTACCGCGGCTGCAACAGCCCAAAGCTCGGGCCAATGCCTCTTTGAAGGAATTAGAGCCACATTTCTCCCAGTTCCCTCGCACTATATGTCTCTCTCTCTCTCTCTCTCTCCCCCTCTCTTTCTTCCCCTCACACTCCTGCCTGCGAAAATTGTGCATATAAAAGAAAAACAAAAATACTTTCACTTTCGCCACATTCCCCACTAGCCACGGCATCATCTCATCAAATTCGTCAAATTTAGACTCATTTGGACAGAACTCCCTTCCAATTTCGGCTGGCGTCTTCAAAAGGAAGAAAGAAGGCATACATAGATGCATCAGAAAGAATCTGACCTTGTCTTCTTCTGTACACATACGCCCACCCTGCAATCTCTACAATCGTTGCTTGATTTGGAGAAATGCACTTTCTATTAAAAAAGCGGTCCTCCATTTTGCAACGACGAGTGTGAGGGCGCTATGCTTCCAGAGCAAAATGTCACCTGCAGGTCAAGTCGCACACAAGTACGACGTGACACCAATTTCTAGCCAAGGGCACTTTCCCATCCAGTAACATGAAATCTGAATTGTACCTACGCTATTTCCATGTCATACCACATGGCTACATGGATTCAAACCTTGTAAACAGTAATTCATAATTCTGAGGGCTGAAATGGCATACTTTGGTGGAAAAAAAAAAAATTCCCTTTCCTGCAGTAGACAATGCAGTAAAACAATTTACGGAAAAACAAGTACTTTCCTTGAAACCTGCTGCGTTTTGGCAAAAAAAAGAAAAACAGTACAAAATACTGCAAAAAAGTAACAGCACGCACCTCTGCCAAGGGCATTTTTTAATCCCTTACCATGAAATTCAAATCTTAGGTCTACACTATTTTCATGTAGTGCCACAAGGCTACCTTTCAGAAAGTGATGTATAGATCAGTTTTGATAGGGGGAATGAAAACACTAAAGAACAGGGATGCAAACCATGTTAACAGCACTGCAGTATTTTGAGGGCTGATATACAATATGGAAAAAAGATCCATGAAACCTGCAGTATTTTGGGCAAAAAATAGTACAAAATACTGCAAAAACAGTTGGCATCTCAAAAGGAATTTTCCCAGAGAAGATTCCCATCCCGCAATACAGTCCTTAGTATTTTGCAAACCCATCATTCTGGCATCGCCCTGGTTCTGTATGCATTGTGCGTTAAAATCTCACGTACACACTGAACTGCGGTGCCCAATGAAATCAATCACCCGCATACATCAAAATGGATGGCATACCACTGGATGGTTCCAAGTAAATCATCACGGTGTGACCATGCTCAGTCTCTGTTGTGACTAATCCTAAATGGTTATTTTTCAATAAGCAACCAAATGAAAAGGAGGGTGTTCTAAGAGCATTAAGTGGAATTTTATGGTGAGAGTTAGGGTACTGTATACGCTGTTAATTTTGCGTACGGATATTTTCACAAATGAGGAGGTCACTGACATTTTCACGAGATGTTGTTTTTGCAAATAGACGCCGACACTCAACATAAATGCACTATTACTCTAGCGCATGCGAACATTTTCGCGTGTTGTTAAACTTGCGATTCAACTGTGATTCGCGAAAAAGCAATCTAACTGTGATTCATAAAATTTGCAAAACTTAAACCCTCGCAAAAATTACAGCTTATACAGTATCATGGGGTTCGTAAGAGACTCGAGGAGGTGCGCTTATAATGGTCCTTATCCCAACTTATCTAGATGTAGCCTGGCAACAATCCACTGCATTTCCGATCCGGTAACTTATTCAAGAGACTTTTGAGATCGACTCCTGTGAATTTAGCAGACGGTGACTTACGTGTATAATGGCTCTGCGTCTCCGGATAGATGGGCGGTTGCCCGGGCGAGGGCGCCGCGATCGGCGTGTTTGACGTCAGTGGCGGCGGAGGAGGCAGCAGGGGGGACGAGAACATGTGCTGGGTAGGGTGAGGGGGCGCCTTGGGCTGGCCGTGATGGGGGTACTGAGGGTTGGGGTAGGGCTGGAGGGCGGACCGGGTTGGAGTCGCTCGTGCCCCCGGATTGGGCGGTCCGATGTGACTGGAATTACTGCAAGATACAACAGGAGAGAGAAAAAAATAAAAAGATTAGAAGAATATTTGCAATGATGGTAAAAATATCCAGTAAAAGTATGATATTCTACAGGAAAACACAAGTATGTAATTTCAAGGGTGGCTGCTTTTAACCCATTGAGAATGAGTCCCGAATATACTCGGGCAGTTGTCTATGGGAAATGTGTGTTGCAGAAAAATCAGTCTGTCCTCAATGGGTTAACAGCGCCAAACGTGATAACAGACCAATAGCATAACATACCTTTACATTTAAAATGTTAGACAAACAAGGCACATCAGAAGCTATATAATTCAAATGTCTACACAATATTTAGTCTAACTAAAGGAATCTTTATAAGAATAAGAGTGTTTGAATTCTTATTTTTAACTGGCAAATATACCTTTGAAAGTAGGGAACATGTGTATGAATGCAATACAAATTTTACCCACACAGTGATCAAATTTCAGGCTATACCACTATGGTGAATGAGAACCATGACTGTACGATGAGTCAATCCATGTTTTGCTCCTAATGTGACGGAGAGGAAGGCACCTGCCCTCATCCAACTTAGAGTGTTCTGTCCACTTACGATGACCGCTGCAAAGTGTGTATCATAATATTGATACTGGGCCTCATGTGACTGCTGTCTGCACTCTACACCTTGAGGAGGCATGGCATGCACGGTGAAAGTAGCTTTCGTTCTGCGAGACATTTGAGAAACATTCTGGCATCAGAACTTCCCTCACTGGAGAGACCCAGAGATGAAAGGCGGTTTCCGACAAATGTCAGATCGCGCATCAACATTCATGCTATTCCAGCCGTGCATAAAATCAATCACCATTTTCACTGTTTACACCTTCCCAAGCAAAAAAGAAAGAGAAAAAAAAAAGCCCACCAAAGCTGAGAGGGAGTTGTACTATTGGTGAGGCTTGTGCAAGTGTCGAGTCTCTGCGCTTGCAAATTGCAGAACCGTATTTTGCACTGTCAGAAATTCGCGGTTTAAAGACATGAGTCTCGGGGAAAAGTCCAGCAGAGCATAAAGAATCAGATGCCAGACGGGAGAGTTTGCGTGTGAAGGGAGTTTCAGCGGGCGGGGTTCAATGAAACAGTGCACCTGGAATATAGTACTGCGGTACTGATATGAACCAAGAAACCTTCATAACATCTTCCCCCCTGTCTCTTACCAACCTCATTCCCAGCCATTCCCTCCCCCCCCCCCCTTCCCTCTTCCCAACATCCCCAGCATTACACAGGGAGGAATCTCCTGCCTCCTTTTGGAATAATTCTCTATCAAAATGTCATCACACTGAACCGGGAGAAGATGCGACGATGTCTTCGGGAGCATGCTTCCTCTTCTCGTTTCCTGGCCAGAGCCAAGCGCTTTATTGATTCCATCGATTCTCCGAGCCATCCCAGAATGGTCCCCGTTACTTCCCCAAGCCTGCACAGAAAAAAAAAAAGCCACACATATAACCACACACACACACACACACACAAACATACACGAACCTTTCTTCTTCCCCATTCCCACGTTTGCTGCACTGTATTAAACAGAGTGGGGGGGGGGGAACTGTGAAAGATTACATGCCATTATGGGTGAATGTCCATTTGATAGAGCAGGCTGTGAAACCAATATCTCCATACAAAAGAAAAAAAGAAGAAGACGAAAGACAGAAATCCAAGCCACTGACATGGTAAACCGAGGAAACTTCACATTAATTCCACATCAGCAGATCTTCCTTGTACAGCAAGCACCACTTCGATATTGCTGTATTCCAAAATTATGTCCCATGGATGAAATTTTGCCAATCCACAAAGGAAGGGGTAAGGAAGCATGGCTTTCCTTTACTCCACTAACTGCAAATGTGTACACTGTACTGGTTTGCTTCTTTGCCTCAAATCCTTTTCCGTTTATTCCGTCTTTTCCTCCAAAATTGCCAACAACTGGCTGTGGAATGCGGAAAATTGCCAAAGGACAGTCAAAAACATGAATGACTTGAAAGAATGTTTGATGTGCAAACACTTTATCACTTAAAAAAAAAAAAACAAAAACAAAAAAAACAAAAAAAAAAACCAGCAACCTCGAGAGATGGATTAACTATTCAAATCCTCAATGCCATCATGATGAATGTTGACATTGCTTCTTATGGTGAGTGCGTTCCTTGCTCATGCGTACACCTTTCATCCACCAGGTGATATTTGAGGGGTCATCTCTGACGTGCGCTGGGAGAAATGGCAGCAGTGAAGGGCAATCAGAGTGAATGTCAAGTGCTCTGCATCTGAGGAAGTTATGCTATCTCCATCACTTTTGACATTCTGCAGAGAAGGAGCTTCAATCGGATGAATCTAATTCTCAGGACACAAAGGACTGTGAAAGCCGTGACGACAACATTTACTTGACCTCTCTGTCCTCACAAATGTGATGAGAGATAAAGGCAAAGGATCACAGATCTCCATTTTAGTCAGTAGAACATATCACTAACACATGGTTTCCTGTAATTCCGTGCTAATGTCAACGCTTTATTTCTCTGTAGTATTCTCTGGCATGAAAACAGCCAGCAAACAAATTTGCTACATTTGTTTCTTCCTGCCCGCAACTTGCTGAATGAATAATCCCATCCGTATCAGATATCACACACAAATGAAAAATAGTTCAATGAATTCTGCAAAGAAGTAACATTCCCGCAGGCGGCCACTATCAACACTTACCCCTTTATAGTGGCTAACATTAAAAGGTTATCGCCAGAGGCAATAGTGTGAAGCAGATCATAATCCAGCGCCTCTCCTTGCGACTCTATACGTGCAATTTATCCACGAGGAGAATCCCGCCAACGACTGAATAATGAGGAATCGCGGCAGACGCGGCACATTCTGAATCGAAAGGCACCTTACGAATGACTTCCTGATATCACATTCCAGCGGCACTCGGAAAAAGCTGGCCACAGGCAGAGTCGGAGAAACATCATCGGGAGGGATATTCCACAAGATTTAATCCAGAAAGGGCTGCTCGAAGGCAGACCGACGACATGTTGCCTGAAGGGTGGCTCAGCAAGAAAGTGTGCAGTCCTCTCGGGCGTGAATTTGAACCCGCGCACAAATCCCCGCAACGCACTCCCCAAATCCACGCAGCGATGACTTGTCATGCTCTCCGGAGCACCAGCCAAGTGCCTTTTACAAGCAGCTAATAATACCAGATCAGCCCCGCATCGCCCGGCCACCCCTCACCTTTCCCCTCCCCTCTCCGTCCTAAAGCCGAGGGGATTTACAGGTTTAGCCGGCCAGATTAGGGCGGTGGAAGCTGGGTAGCTTCTCCTTGATCCCAAGGCAACTTAATCTCACCCCCTGCTCATCCCCGAAGAAAGCCCTTCACCTTACCCCCAAGAAGAGTTGAGTCGCCCGCCGCCTTCCCTGCGAGTCGACGTATGTGGCTTAATGCAGGTGATGGCTGTGCGGCCTCTTCTGCTAGGCACTCACTCACTCTCTGCTGGCAGGCTGCCGGGCGGGGAGGTGTCAGGGAGAGACACGCAGTGCACAAGACAGCGTCTTATCACAACTGAGCCCCCATCCCCCCCCCCCCTCCTTCTCTTGGCAGAGACGTGTGCATCGCTGACATTCGAGCGCATCCATGCAGTCATTACAAAGATGGGATTAATGGATGAATAACGTTCTCAGCTGTCTCTTGGGCATCTACTCATCACACTTCGTGTCAGTAGGCGTCAGTGCCAGGGTATCATGAGAACATACAGACATTCACAACATGGGTTGGGGGGGGGTGGGGGAGGGAGGGGAAGGATATCAAAACTCTTACCCGACAGTTCTTCCAATGTTGGGAGAAAACGGAAAAAAAGGCAGAGGACTCAAGGAGTCATTTGTACGCACATGATAACAACAAACGAGATTCAATTATCGATGTGGAGATTTCTCACAAACTGGAACAAACTCAGTTTGTCATATTTCCTGCCCGGCCTAATGTAATAGCCTGAAAGCTTATCTGAGCTGTGACGGTGTCGTGAGGTCTGCCGTAATGGGCTGTTAAGCACCAATCCGGAATGTGAGGAAGAGAGAAGAGATAACGAGCAAGAGACTTGCGTGAACGAGCAAAAGAGATAGAGAGAAAGAGAAGAGATAAAGAGATAGAAAGAGAAGAGATAAGGAGAGACAGGGGGAGAGACAGAAAGAAATAGAGAGATGGGGATAGAGAGGGAGAGAGCCAGAGAGCAATGATCCTGTGTAGTGGGAATGACCCAATTTACTCACATTTCCTGCTAATTACGGCCCAGCATAAACACGTGTCTATTTAGATCTTTGGCCGCGGAACCCTCGGCAGGCAAGATGCACCGTCCCCTAGGGCTCCCATCTCATCGTTTTGATGGGGGTGTGGTGAGGAGGGGGATTTGTTTCCAATTTCCTCATCGCATCACCCAATTTTGGCTCGGCTGAGTGTTTCCCCCCAGTGCGGGCCTGTCTCTCTCATTCCAAACCCAAGCCCTCAAGACGTACCAGCATGAAGCGTCACAATTTGCCAAAAAAACGTGGGGCTAAATTTTGTCACTGCTCTGCGCCGTTCGCTCCTATAGCCTCCTTCCCCCATCGCATCATCATCTTTTCCCCCTTCCGTAATTCTCCCTTCTTTCCTTCCCATCATTCTAGGAAGTCGAGAATTCAAAGAGACCATTGATAGCGGCCAGATTCAAAACAAATGTGCCTGAATATCATTACTCATAATTTGGCGAGACGGTTGATCACCGCATCTTTCCATCCCACTTCCGTCTGATCTTTGGGACATGAAACGGGCGATTAAAGATGCCTCCACGAAACATATCAGACATCATCATTCACACTAGTGAGAATGTAATCCAGGCCATGGCTGCTTCTCTGGCCTCATATTGCCATTTTGAGTTTTTAACGACATAAAGCATCTTACCATATACAACCCGCATGTGCACACCTTTGGCGTAGTTTGTACCTGAGTGCCGCACAAAACTCTCAACCCAAGCTCTTGTCTCTGCTAAAGACTATCAGAAATGATATTTACTTTTAATGATAATCCATTCTACTGAAATGACATAAATCCATTTTACTGTATAACACAGAAAGCAGATCAAACCTAAATCAGTGTTGTATAGCTGACCAAGGCCTAGTTGAATTAATCTGATTTGTCATCAAATACCAGACACACACACACCAAAAAATAAATCTTCTTATCAAACAGAATCCAGCACATCTGACATGAACTTTTATATTTGAATCCATTCTTCTTGGTTTGGTTGGGGTTGGGGTGTGGGGGGGGGGGGGAGGGGGGGAGAAGCCCTCAGCACTCTATCTACAGAAACCACTAGAACGTGCATAAAATTTTACATATCATCATTAATGTATTAAAGAAGAGCACTCCTGCAGCACCCAAACAGAGTTGTGTAATGAAGACGCGTCCCTTTAAGGGCACACGTCAGGGTAGCGGCTCCATGACATAATCTCCTGTATTCATTAGCCCATGTTAGTGGCTTGTCACACTTGGTCGGCAGCTTGCACCAGAGGGAAGGTCACTCCCGTTTCTACTTAACACCATTTCTGCTTCGTCATGACTTAAAGGTTTCTACCTGCTCACATTCTCATCACAAAAACTATGTACCTATGCCGACTAGGAATTACAAAGACATACAAAACAGAACAGTGCCACTTCTTGACAGTGCAGGACTTAATAAACAAATATTTGGGATGATCTGATGACATTTAAACACAATCAAGGTTGACCTAAATAAATCCTGTTATCGAAAAATTCTACTTATAGTGGGCACAAAGCCGCGAGACATGGAAACATCATTTCTTTGTCACAACAAGAGTGGGAAATTGAGATTTGCAAATGGCTGGTTGGAAGAAGAAGCGAATATTTCTTGTCTTTATGCCTCTTGACAAAGAAACATCATCTTCTTTGTCACAATAGAAGTGGGAAATTTGTACTGCAAATGCCTGGTTGAAGGAAAACTGAATCTTTCTTATCTCTATGCCTTCTGACACAAACAGCTTGCTGTCGAGAAAAACTGGTGTCAGTTTATGTCATCTGAAATAAGAGTGCTCATTGTTGGACACATCTAATGTAATATTGGCTTAGAATTCTGGTTCATGGGGTTTTTGATAAACATGCATTCTCAAGTAACTGTCCCTACATTGGTTTTATAGCACACTGTCTACTCCAAAATTTGTTGTACAGCAGAAGACGAGGGGCACAGAGTCACATATGGTGCAAACACAACACCTTCCAATTAAATTCTAATTTAGCATACAGTCTCTGACATTTTCCCCATCTCCTCACATTCAGTCCGGCAAGGACAATAGCCCTGCGTGCAGGGAGAAGAGATTGAGCCAGGTGTAGTCTTATTTCGCGAACTACTTTACAGCAGAATTTGCTACCTTCAATGACAAGCTGCAGCAAGCCAACAACGGAGCGAGCTGTGAATATTTCAAATTGTTGCCACGGCAACCACAATTATTCTATTATACAGTAACAGCAAGTTTATCTACAAACACGCGATCGGGCCCGCTGTCAGTTGAGACGGCTTCTTGTCACGGTTCACACGTTCTCATGTGAGCGTCGACCGATCTATTCCCTCCCCTCATCAATATTCATCATCGGCTCGCTCACTCGACTAAATTCGCATCAGGATGAATAATTCCTTCGCTCGTTTTCACGGAAGTGGATCCCATGACTCATTGTGCGCGGCAGCTACCTTTAAGGATTCCATTACCCCAAGAGGACTGGCCACTGCCGGTGGTTGAGTGGCTCTGGTCCAGCTGAAGACACAGAATTCACACTGCCTACAGTCAGAGGAAAAAGCCCCTGAAGTAGAAATCAACACAGTCAATCAGCCCAGGACCACAGTCTTCCTTTGCCCCTCCCTTCCCCCCCCCCCCAATCCTACTCGCATTAAGCTCTTTTTCTTTCATGTCATGACTACCCCCTCTGGGTTCCGTGTGAGACCAGCTGAGGGAGATGCAGGGGTGTGACAAATTTCCTCTGGTAATTACAGGCAGGTAATCCCCCCTATCAAGGCATAGTGATGAGAATAAAACCTATGGGATTATCATCAAAGGGATCGGGGACTTATGAGGTCATGGAGAAGTAAAGGGGGCATGGACATGGCTTGAATCTGTTCATATGGGGGGGGGGGGGGCTTGGACCTCAGAAAGGACTACAGGACAAATGAGGTCGATGAGGATAAGACAGATCGAGGGAAGCAGAGGACCCTGGGGATGATTTTTAGAGCATGGAAGATGAGGAATTTCAGTGGTACTAGAACAGAGATGGGATGAGAAACTGGGCCTTATGTTAATCCTTCAGATAACACTACTCTGATGGACCACTGGCATCTTATGCAGAACAGTCGAGGGTGTTCATGACATGGCTAAATGCTGCAGCTGACATTGTGTAAGTTAAAGAAGACAGATGAGGGAGCAATGTTGAGATGGTATGGAAAGATGAGAGAACATCACCCTTTAACATCCACAACTGCAAAATCCAGCCCTGCAATTTCAATATGCCAAAGATGCACAAACATGAGTGAAAACATCTATACATGTACACGGTATGAAAGAGTGAGAGAACATCAACCTAATCTAGTGGTGGAAAAACTGTCGAGTGTTTCAGCATCCACAACTGCAATCTCCAGCCCTCAGATTTCAACTTCCAACGTGCTAGAGATGCATGAACCCGAGTGAAAACTATTAGTTACATACATGTATGAACTGCCACAGGGCAAAGGAAGAAGAGCATGAGAGGAAATGAGGTAAGGGGAAGAAGAAAGGGGAAGAGGAGGGGAGGGAGGAAGGAAGGGGGGTATGCCCTGGTTCGGGGGGGGGGGGGGAAGACAAATGAGGTGGGACTGGGGATGTCTCTCCCTGCATATGGGGCATGAGGTGTTGCATGCTTTGAGGTAAGATGAAAAGATTAGACAGGGAGGTCACACAGGGCAGTGATCCAGGCTTATGCCTCTGTGGAGGGATTTCTTCTCGTACAGCCGAGGTCATCTGACAGGGAAGGAGAAGGGGGATGAATTACTTACGAGACAATTAAGGTAATTAACTGTCAGGTAAATCCCGAGATTACTGCTGTGTGATGAGGATATGGGGGATGACTATCAAACAGGCAAACGCCTTCATTGAACTGACAGGGGCACATGTCGACTGCAAAGCAAGTCGGAAGGAAAGACACACCAAGAGACATGCAGACTAGTTGTGACATAGCAGTGTGCCCTCTATACGAACTGTATTATAGTTTTAAGAGGAGCAAAGACGGTGGACTGTCGCACCTAGGACAGTCTGTGAAGCTTCTAGCTAATTCAAGAGGTCTCCTGTGTCACACAGGGGCAGCGAAAGTAGCACACTCGGCAATGTTGCTTGGGGATCGGATCTCAAAACCCAAATACTGCTACATCCAGTGCTCTTCATACAAGAATCTACGTGAGTCTTCCTCTGCCATGGATCAACGCAGACGGGGATAGGTTAGGGGAAAACCCCGCGAGATTTAGCTGAAACCTGCCACTTCCAAACTCTTTGGAAAGTTCAAATGACATCACAAGAAGTCAGTGTACAGGAGAATAAAGAGCTGCCCCACCCCAAATGATTTGTCAAATGTCACAGTTATTGCTCTTCTAGCTATAATGATTATCATGAATGAAAATCTCTGAGACAGCTTTAATAAGAAATGTTTCAGAGTACAGGTTTTATGTCTAACATTACTCTAAATCTATCAGTATCTCATAGACGTCAACTGCACAATCACAATGCATCAAGCAGCTCTTCGACCAACAATCCAAAAGATTATATATATATATAAGTTTACTGGATGAACAGATTTCATAAAATTTACAACTGCCCTCTACAATTAATGACAGTTCTTGAGGTCACAATAGTCACAGTAATCTCAATAAATTCAAACATGATGTTTATAAAAATAAGCAATGATTTTGTTTCAAACAGTTATCAAACCTTCCAGAATATCTCTCCTGCGTTTTCTTGCATACAACTTTAAAAGCACAGTGGCTCTGGTTTAAGAAGTTGACAATTCCCTCATTGTATCCCCCCCCCCCCCCCAAAAAAAAAAAAAAAAAAAAAAATCATCTAGACTGAGAAAAAATCTCTTTTTTTTTTATAGTGTTGTCTTTCATCCAGGACTAGTGCAATCTGCCTCAACACCCTTTCCATCATCACAGCTATGTTGTGAAACATCATAGCTCTTACCCCCATCAGCTGTAGGGGAGGCCAACAGAATGCATAGCAAAAAAAGCATGTCTGCTGCCATCACATGTTCAACTTTTGCGCAACTGAAAAATCAACTCTGCTCCGAATACATGCAATGTGCCACAGCCCTGATGACATGGTATGTGTGATGAAAGTGGCCTTTCTTTCTTTCTTTTCTTTTTTTGTTCTGTTACACGATTCAGCCTAAAAGCTTAAAGGTACTAGCCCACATTTGCAAACCCACGAAAATCAAAACTGCATAAAACAGGTCCAATATGACTTCAAGTACAAGTTATAACAGTAACATACCTCACCTGTCGCTCTTTGTCTATACCATTCGATAAAAGAGAGAAAATCATCGTTTTAAAATCAATTTTCAAACCGGGTCAACCCGACCCAAAATCGAATTACGAGCGCGGGCTATAGCTACGTACATTGTACATGTAACACGTACGTGGACCGGAGCTAGCAAGCGTTATACGCATGCATACGGATTACGGTGCATTTTCATTTATTTTTATGAAAGTAATGGACTAATTGGAACGAAATTTTGCACAGGTGTTACTGCAATCATACCCAAACTAAATAGTGATGGCTACAAGGAGCTCTCAGAATTATGTTTGAGAAGCTGATCAGTTGGTAACAAAAGAGTATAAAAAGGAGTGAATGCAATGGGATTTTGTGCATACTCCTAAAGCATCTTTGCCTTTGAGTGTTTAATTGCTTCTAAATATTTACAATCTCATGAGAAGGTAATAACTTTGATAACTAATATGATTTATGTGAATGAAAAAAAAAATTGGCTTTGAGTGTTTATTTGCTTCCTATCATTATCAATCTAATAAAAAGAAAGTAATACTTGAATATGTTTTGGTAATGAAGGATTTGAAGACCTCCCCCCACCCCAAACCTACAATATATGCACCTTTCTTACTGTTAATGAGCCAGAATGCCCATAATCCAAGATGATAGTCATTAAAAATCCCTTTGAAGAATGAGAATACCTCATACTGCTGCTGAACAGTCAAATGGAGACACTGCTAAACCAGAGACTATTACTTATAGCAGGAAAATATAAAAAAACAACCGTAAAGATATCGTAAGAAGAGAATCATCGGAACGATCTCTTGACTGCCACATCTCCGACAAGTAAAACTTACAAATTATCCATTTAGAGTTACTGTCTATGTATTTCAGGTCTACATCATCCAACAAGAGGTTTATCCACTATGCTGGCGTTTCTAAGGCCTAGGGGATGGAAGACATTAATGTTCCTGTAAAGAAATAAAATGTGATAGGATGCTTACCTTGTCCAACCTGGACCCTTGGTAAAACTGCTCTCCCGACTTTCCCGTTCCCGTTCCCGGTGCTCCCGGTGGAGCAGTCTCTCCCGCTCACTCTTGCGCTCCCGCTCCCGTTCCCTCTCGAGCAGGGCGGGGTCGGGATGTGGATGAGGGTGAGGATGGGGATGGGGATGAGGGTGGGGGTGGGGATGGGGGTGGGGGTGGCTGTGGGTGTGTTGCCCGGTCTCCTGCGAGCGCAGGTCCGGGGCAGGGTGTGGCGGTCCCCCTAGACCCTGAGGAGGAGGGATGGGGTGGGTGGGCCCGCTCTGAATGACATTGTGGTTGGTGACGAGGCTGCTGGTGCTGTTGTTGGTGGCGTTGCTGGCTGCCGCAACAGTGGTGGTGGTAGTGGTGACGGTGCTGACCAGAGGCGGGCGAGCAGTGGCGGCGGTGGTGGGAACCGCGCTGTTGCTGCCGATGAGGGTTGACTCCGCGGAGGCGTTGACTGACGGCAACTGGTGGGCCGTGGGTGGGGGCACTGCTGGCTCTGAAGGGGAGGGGCTCGCATCCCCGTTGGTCTGCGGTGTGTTGGAATTAAGGTTCGGCACCAGGTCTCCTATGGCACAGACACACACAATAAAGACATGAACATGTGATTTCCTGCCATCAGACTGGTGGGGTCAGATAATGTTTGATGATCTTGATGTGTGCAATCACTATAGAGTCAACATACACTTGCATCATGTCCATCTTACTTCAGTTCATCTATTCATTCATTTCCTTGATAATAGCAAATAAACTTACATAATATTAAGCTCATACAAACCCTATTGATGCAAAGAATGATGCAAAATATATTTAACTGAATTCATATATGATGCAAAATGTCAGTAGTTTGCTGATGCGGGCGTATCATTGTGAGATATGCTCCAGTGCCAACACAATGAAGCAAGATCTTAATTTTTGTATAAAATACATGTATTACAAATGAAAGAAGACATCTAGGTAGAATTGGTATAATGTAAACATGACAAAAGGATCAGACATCACAAGACACACCAAAGACAAATGAGGTTACATGAATCTGATTACCACTGCGTTACCATGATAATGTGACAAAATGAATATTCTACAGAAAAATGATTGGTAATGACATCATAAATCATGCTCATGGTATTTTCTTCAGGGAAATCACTATTCCAGCAATACAAAGTTAGCATGTTAATCTGACCAATCATCATTACCCACCAATGTCATTAACATTGTAACCCCCATCATGACATCTTCTGCTGGTAATCAAATAAAAAACAACATCGCACACATACACACATCTATTCATCAAGTAATGATTTTAAAAAAATGCCACACTGATCATCAGTTCCATCATGTCTTCCAACATAATCTTATTCCAACACAGGTAACACTCCCTCTACACCCCTCCCTACCCCTCTACACCACACCCTATCCCTCTATACTACACCCTAACCCTCTATGCCACACCCTATCCCTCTACACTGCACCATACCTCTTTACACCACACCCTATCCCTCTACACTGCAACCTACCCCTCTACACTACACCTTACCCCTCTACATCACATCCAACCTCTCTACACCGCACCCTATCCCTCTACACTGCATCCTACCCCTCTACATTGCTCCCTACTCCTCTATACCACACCCTACCCCTCTACACCACACCCATCCCTCTATACTGCGCCCCACCCCTCTACACCACACCCTGTCCCTCTACACAGCACCCTACTCCTTTACACCACACCCTACCCAGTGTAAGTCCTCCCCTCCAATCAACCCCATCCTATTGATGCATACTGTTAAAAAAAAATCCAAGACGGCAGTATCAGCAGGACATGAACACCCTGCATTATTTACATCGTGTCGCAGGAGCGAAAATTGTTTGAGGCAGGTAACAAACAAGTGAGCGCCCCAGCGCGCCACTGCTAATCTGATCAAGCGGTAATCTAACTTAGCCCGGATCGCAGATTGACGCCAAATTGAATTCGCACACTCTGGGGGGAAATAATTAACCTACCAATTTGGATTGGCATCCTCCAGTGCCCACTCTTAGACTGTCTTCCTCCCAAGCTCCCCTGCCCACTCTTTTTCCTCCTCCATCTCACGCTCCTCTCCACCAAGCCTTGACACATCTTTGCCATCGAGGATGCCTCGATAGAAACCTTGAAACAATGTCCTATGGCTACATCATCTCCTCCTCGTTTTGTCCACTGAAGAGCTCGCAAGGAAATCCTCAAAGCAGCTGCCTCACAGTGACCTTTCACCTCCCGCAAGAATTCCCCACATCACAGTGAAACGAAACCCCTGAAATTTAACTTTTCGTCAATAATGACTATCAGGTGAAAAACAACATCAATAAAAACACAACAAACAGCAACTCATGGTTATTTCGATTTCATGACTCACTGAGTGCATGTACATAGTATGGGCATTCTTTGATGCATGTGAATGATGTCGAGCTGGCCCCTATATAATGCCCATCTGCGTCGTGACAGACTGGCATTTATGTGATCAGGGTGGCAGTCTCATGATTGGGAATTCAATTGACACTTGTACCAGCGATGTCTGCCCATTTTCTCACCAGCAATCAGATCTCAATCACAGCCATGCTGATGGGGCAGAGGAGCTCCGTGGACAGAGACCGATGCATCTTCTTCGTCATTACGCTTGTGGGAACATGACGCCTAACCAGTGTGATCCACCCAGGACCAAAGGGGGGTGGGGAATTGGTGAGGCTGGGATTACAACACTATCTGCGGCCAAATCCACAATTTCTACAACACTCTACTCTCCTCCATGGTTCCCCTCCTTCCTCCCCCCACCCCCGACTTTGGGGCTTCCCACCCAAATTGAAGACAATTGCCATATAATGAAGTCTTGGCTACGTTTTCAGGACTAATCAGCTCCGTAAATTGGTCTGCGATGTGGCAGAACGGAGAGAGAGAGCGCACCTCCTCGCTGGAATTGGAAATCGGGTTTCGAATAAGACCAGTGTCACCTCCGCGTAATCACATCGAGACGGATGCCGTAATAAGGATGGAAGGAGCTAAAGTGAATTTGACTACCATAGTGATTTCTCTCTATATTAGGTGATACCGGTGGAGATAGCATGAGGGAACGGGAGACGGAAAAAGGGAGGGAAAAAAAAAAGAGAAAAGAAAAAGAGAAGCAGACACAAATGAGAAGGCTGTGAAAGCCCGGGGGCAGTTCCTGTTTGGAAAATGGGACTTAGGATTGTTATCTGATTGAAATGAAACACTCCCAAGTTTTCGCAGCGGATTAGCCGTGAACTTTGACCTTCTCATCCATTGACATTTTCACCTGGAAATTAGGGCGTCCCGATGCCTTCCCCCGTTGCCGTGGAATGCCATCACTCCATTCTCTCTGCACGACTCGGCAGGGCAAACACAACTCGGTGCACAACCCGGAGCTAGTGCCGTGCCAAAGCATTGCGCCGAGACAAGCCAAAGACGGATAACGCTCAGAGGTGAATATGTCAGCCCACTGCCGGGGGAATGTCAGTCTAATTCTCTCGCATCGTCGGATGGGCGCAATAACATTTGGAATTCCGGGGAGGGAGGGTGGAAAAACAGGATTTCCTCGCTTGTAATAGGCCGTGAATACCACGGGGATGTTCACTTGACTTACTGAATGCTGCGCATGATTTCCTTCCTGTTTATCCTTAGCTCTTGGAGCTCAACTCACTCCTCGATTTGTGTCAAGAGGAGCGTGTATGAATATCTCACCAGAGTTCATTGGAAACACTGATCCAATCAGAGTTAACTCTACATGGTATTCAAAGCTGGGAGGGGGAATAATATTTACAAGCACATGCCACAAATACAGTAGAGAACATTGAAGCTATTTGGAACCACACAATCTGAGCATATCATTGCCTCATCAACAACACTGTGCCCTAAATCTACTTGGTAAAGTGTCATGTCATTCTGGAAGAATCAATTTTGTCTCAAAATTTTCCTAATACTTTTTTTTTTTTATTAAGACATGAACATTAAAAAATGACAAGAAAAACAACACTCGCATTTCATAAACACTTATCACAAAGCAGAACAACAGCATTAATCTTTGCTTTGCAAAAATTATTTTTTTCCTTCTTTTGATTTTCTTGGTTCTGCCCAAGGAGGAAGACAATATTTGTTTTACATTTTTTCTTTTTTTCTTTAGACAACTGAAACGTCAGCTGAATCCAAATTCATACGTATTTCTGCTGTAAAGCATCTAATATAGGCAGTGCACTGCTTTTAGGATCAAGGTCAGGGCTATAAAGAATACCTGTACTTCAAATAATTCCCCTAAAGAAATACACTTTGCCATCATGTTTATTATCTTTACATCTCAGAAAGGGAATGCACCCCCATTAGAAGCGCACTGTTGGCACGCAAAGGGAGCCATCACACAGGCACAAGGGAAATCATCAGCCCAAGCAGAGCAGGCTTTCATTTCACGGCTTAATACTCTCACATCTTTTCAGAGGACTCATTATCTCAAAACACTGGTATTAGACATCTATTTTCTGGTTATGTCTAAGGAGAAACGTACTCCACAATAACTGCCTCTAGCAATACTTAAACAAAACAATGTGAATTAACCCAGTATGGAGTCGGTGAAATTGAAGAACTTAGCACCCATAGAGACAAAGAGACAGAAAAAGAGAACGAGAGAAAGAGAAATAGAAAGTGAAAGAAAGAGGGGGAGGTAGAAGACTGAGGGAGCAAATGTTATGTTAGGGTCAGTAGACACGCAGAGAAGGAGAGCACTTAAAAACTGAAAGGTCACGCGAGGTCAGCAGAGTGCTGAGAGGTAAATTCGGCCCACTTGGAGGGAAGTTTGGGCATCGTTTTGGGGCATGTCAATCCACATTTGGCATTTCTGCACTTGATAGGTTTATGTCTCTCTCTCTCCTTCTCCCCTTGTACCATGGTGGCTATGAATTTGGCTTCAAACAGGCAGACACTTGTATCAAAGCTACTGTCTATGGTGAACTTGCATGATAGTGCTCCTTCAGGCAATATAGTCAGATAGACCAAACTGTAAACAACAAACTGAAATAGATGCTTTCCAAATACCTCAATCATAAGACACAAAATGCGATTTGAGCACACACACACACACACACACACACGCACACACGCACATAACCACTGAGCTGAAAATCATCAGAAAAATCCACGGCAATGATTTGCAGAATGAAGGACTAAGTTGGATTTTATTCTTCACAGGGTAAGTTTATTAATGTGGGTCAGGCCATTCCCTCTTGTAATTCCAAACCCGGATTCCAACCACATTGTTGCTGAGTGAGAGAAATTTTTGACATGGTTACAGGAAATCCCCTGGATGCCATAGTCATTCACCTTTCTCATGAGCTCAGCCATGTTTTCCTGTTATTCCTTGCAAAACTCTATCCACCCTTCTGTGCAGGCTACAGAATATTTTCCAATGTCATACCCTTTTCAATGTTCTTGTCGCGACGTGTCTCTTCCTTCTGTATTGCGATGTCCTCTTGCAATTATGGATAATTTCACTTTTGCATCCATTCAGGAGATGAAGATAAGACATCTCTCACATTAACTATACAGGGAGCATCACTTACATGACTATCTCAAAGGATTGTTGTTCATGCATTACCTTTCTTCCTCGTCATAATCATCTCCACCCTCAAAATCATCATCATCACTATCATCATCATTATCATTATCATCATCGCTATTATCATTGTCGTCATTATCATCATTATCATCTTGAAAAAAAATGTGATTTTCTTATATGTTCTTCCTCTACAATTCAACACTGCCACCTCTTCTGCCCTTATCATCATTGTCATCATCACCATCATCATCATCATCATCATCATCAACACCATTGTCATCATCATCCTCATCACCATCATCATCATCATCATCATCATCTTTCTCAATGCCATCGTCATCCCAGTCAACACAACACATCACTACCCAACATTACCCTCAAGCCCTATCCAAGGCTCATCACCATGTAACTACCACATTCATCACTCCCGTCTGCCCCTGTACGAGACTGCACCCACCCACCATCCCATCACTCTCTCCCCGCATCACTCCCATCAGGACCACTGTACTGCTCCTTTCATCCAGCCCCACCATCATCTTCTTCTCAGCTATCATCTTCCAGCACTCCTTCACTGTCACAGTACATTATCATCATCATGCTTCCCCCCCCCCCCCTCCGCCCTTTTTGTCTAACTCAGCACTGTATAGTACTCTACACAACTTGATGAAGGCAAGAAATGAATCACTCTCGCCACAAAGACGCTGTTATACGATCATCATCGACTATATTCTCTCAGAGACATCAAGACTTCTTGGAAAGATATATCTTTCCCGACGAAAGACAAGACATTTTTCTTTTCTTTGAAGAAAACAAACATTCTTGCAAGATCTTTGGATAGGATAAACATATATGCAAGATTTTGTCAATTTCCACTGATCTAAGTCGGGCTATAAATAACTCACATATGGATATTCACCTCAGAAGATAGTGCAAAACATCACTAGTCTAATCACAACTCCTTTATACCCCTTCCGATCCCCACCTTGCCATTTCCCCGACAGCATTCATGCCGAAGATAATAATCGATGCCAAATGAGAGAACGGGGAGAGAGAAGAAAAGAAGAAGACTGCCACATAGTTTATTCTTATTCCCGACAACCAAATGATACTCAGCGCTCTCTGGCTAGATTGAAATATGGCAGAAATTATCACCTCCGGCTGATTGTTTTGTGAAATCCCGTTTCTGTGAGAGAGTAGAGTTTCTTTCTCCCCCCCCCCCCCCCCCCCCCCATCGATCCATCCCCCTCCTTTTTGTTCATCACACAAGGCTTCGGCAAATGAGTGATAAATACAGCGATGAGCGGGATTTGGGGGAATATCAAATGGAAGCCAGTGTCAATTCCGCGCATAATGAAGATGACAAATTCTGGTGCCAAGGTTTATAACCAGAATCATCCTTCCTCGCGCACACGGCAATGGAGAAATATGGACCGAAATAGCGAGACGGGGATAGAGGGAGAGGAAATGATTCCATACAAATATCAAATCAGCCACACATACACAGACGAAAATTGAGCACCACAACTAAAGCCGGTGGAGAGAAAAAAAAAAATTGTCTGCCCATAATTAAATCAATATATCAAATCAGTGTATGGATGCATCCCCTATAGGGGGGCACAGCCAACAGAATTTGGGTCAGAGCTATGTTGATCCTCATCTGCCGCAAATCAATTAGATTTTCTCCCAGTTTGCCGAGCGCCTTTGTGGGGTGGATCATCCCCGGAATTATTTTCCGAAAACGGGTGAATTCTTTTTTAGTCAGGCGGGAATAACTGACGCTCACACATCTTTCGGGGGGGGGGGGGGGGGGGGGAGGGGGGACATACTGAGAGTGATGAACACAATGGGGTGGGGCACATATAGGAATAGTGTGAATGTAGCAGGAGAAAAAAAAAAAAGTTGTGGTTAATCACATTTGTTAGGACCAGAAGTCATAAGTCAGCAATCCTGGATTACATCCGTGAGGAGGTCTTGCCAAAAGACAAATGAATCTGGCCTTGGGAATATTTACTAATGTTCTGAATTAGCCACCTCATAGTCTCACAACCAGACAAAACAAAGCTCTCTTCTACACAAATTTGTACATGTTTCACTTACAGAGGGAGGAAAGATTTGACGCATAGGTCTGAATTACAACTGACAGTTAATGAGTGTACTCCACCATAAAATAATCTAACTGATGCTTACTACTGGTGCTCTCAAATACATTCACATTGCTACATGTACGTTCATAATCTTGTCAATGCTAAAGTGATTTTGGCATTACAATTAAAACATTTCTGTATTTTTGTTGCTGGGCTGTGGAAACTGTTGGAGCAAAAAACTGACAACCAACAAATCCTGGCGAATATGCAATTATCAGGAAAAAAAAAAACACACAAAACTTCTGCTAATTTTGCAATCAAAAATGTAGTGTATTCCATTCATTCAAAATCCACATCAAAATGATTCCAGCTGCTAACCAATAGGTCTATGTCTTGGTGTGATGCTGTTGTGTTAGTATCACACAAGCCTTTCTTAATCACCAATCTGATGCATGGGATATTGTGTCTGAACATGTATGGTGAATCTGAAGGTATAGAGTATATTCCTCTGGTGATATCTAACGAACAAAAACTTTCCCAATTAATTGGTGGTGGTGGTGGTGGTGGTGGGGGTCTACACTCTTGGTGTGAACAATCACATGAAGTATAATTGGCTTATGAAGCAGTGGTCATTTGTCATTAACATCTAAGTTTCTATCACCCATTACGTCCTGCTTGGTTTTGGCACATGAAGTAAATTGTCAAGTGCCATGCTTGGGGTATCGTATGAATCACTGAAAGCGACATCAATCATAACCCTTTATATTCCAGGGACTTTGGCCAGTGTCTACGATGCTATGGGGTTTTCTGTGCCAATCAGCACTCACAACATACAAAGGGTTAACAAACCACCCTGGAGAGCTCACCAACACTGCCTACCCTACGATCGCGGCATTGTTCTGAGAGCTGCTCGGGAGTTATCATTCTAACCGCATCCACAGTCTTTGCCCTCATACACAATGGGACTGTATATAATCACCAGTATCGCACTATAACACAGCCCACATCTGTGCATTATTAAGTATCCGCAGCACAGCAGAAATTATGGTCGTTCGTCAATGATTGATCACTCAGGGCTACATAGGTTGCCACACCTTTTGATGACATGCTGCAGTGATATACATTCAGCACCCGTGCTTGTAATCCCCTTGTAATACAGAATAAGATTACACTACTCTCAGTAACAATGCCAGCAAAGCTGTTTTGAGCATGGGAAAGACTTCAGAAATGGATATCACTTGATCACTTCAATGAATTGTCATACATTCGTGATTATTCACTAAATACAAGATATGACTTTAAACAAGGCCAATATCTTCAAATTTCTGAACAAAGCATTGGGCTTGACATGGGATATAGACCATCCATTGATAGAGGTTAAGATCAAGGAGCTTCGAAGTTCCTTGTTAAGATTCAGCTGTGTGCATATTGAATTTAAGAGTTGCAAAGGCAGGGGGGGGGGGGGAGGAGGGGGGTAAGCAGAGCTCTTCAGATGGGTTTGGTTTGAAGCCAAGCTTGCCATCACCCTGCAGATATCCTAATGAATTGTGATTAGATATCATTTCAGGGGGCTCAGACTCCTGGGTGATGGCACTGACAGTTGGTGACCTCATGTGGGGAGATAATGGTGGAGGAGGGATGGCAGCCCTGCGGTGGTCGCCGTGACAACCTCCGAGGATGCCATCGTATCATCTCTCATCAGCTTGGATCCCAGACAAAAACTTCCAATTAAAGGTTGTGACGGGTAAAGTGGAGACTGTGGCGTGAGCTCTTCCACCGATGTTCATCCGTGTCATGCAGACACGCATTGTTGACACCAGGGTAGCTGCCTGACAACACCATCATACACACAGAGAACATTTGCTGATGCAAATTATAAAGATGACATATTTTGACTCATCACAAACAATTTGAAAGAGAGGGAGACTTGTTTACACCATACCATCTCAACCAAGCTTGATGTGGACACAGCCAATCAGTGATTCAGGGGAAGTAAAGAGAAGCGTTTTTGAGGAGATATCATTTTTGAGGTCTCTACAGTGTAGTCACATTCATTCTCAGATCACTACCAGTGAGGATAATGCTTTCTCGAACAAGGACTACTGCACCAGCTCTAATCAAATCGTTTATGAGAAGGTCGGAGAAATAAACCATAATTATACCATAATAACCTACTGCTTTTCTGTTGTCTTTGCTTTGAAAGTCCGTCCAGTTTGACAAGACCTTTAAAATCTCAAACTATTGAAATAAGAACAAAGACACATATTTGCTTTGATGTTGTGGCGACCATTATCTCAAAAACTGCCAAAATACTTGCTGCTAGAGCCACAATAAAAAAGAGTGTTATATAAAAAGTTACAAAAAGTTACAAAATACGATGTAATACTGTCATGTGATAAATTGCACTACCATCATCAAAATGAAGTGAGAAGATTTTCCCAGATAATGCACCAATTAGTGTACAGCAGAAGAGATGTACAGCATAAAAAAGAATGGCACATAACTATAAATATTCCCCATTTCGCTGCTGTTTGACTGTCTTTTTCCAGGCCAACTGGATAGCTAATGGCTCGTTTTATTGTCCATGTAGTGTTTTAATGCTTCTGTTGCCTTGACAACCCCTCCACAAGATGCCCTCCTTTGAGAAAAAGCCAGATGAGACATTGCGCATAACTCAACTCTTATTCCTGAGTTATACAGAGTGGCTGCCGCGATGACATCTGCGGGAATCGAGAACTCTTCATCTATCGGATTCGGCAGATTATGGCCCCCTCGCGGGAGGCGAATTGAATAGGGTGCGATAAAAGACACGCGGATCAGATTCTCGAGATAGATGTGTGACTGATTGGCCATAACTCATTTACCACGGAGCGCGATTCCTCAAGGAACTAACATCTGACTCTGAAATGTTTGACTTGTGAATAAATGATGGCGAGACGAGCCGGGGCAGTTTTTCGAGCTGCCGAGCTGCCTTAATTCACGAATTGGGACGCATCCTTAATTCCACGGACGTAAATTATTCAAGTGCCTGTGATTTAAGCAGCCCATTTAGACTGGCATTAACTGTTGTGAAGCAGCGTCGAGGGGGGATGAGGAATAATCTACGAAAATAACTACCACTATAATGAATTATCCTCATGCATAATTAAGAATGGAATTGGGGCTTTCACGAGATCGCGGATGGGTTTCAAAGGAGGAGGAAGACAGAGAGAATACAGGGTTGTGGATGCATGATTAATACCAACAATGACTGTAAACACAGTCGTTTTCCAGCACACCCCGAGATCTGAAATTGGCAGCCAGGTCACAGCATGGCTTGGAATACAGCCTTTTGCGTCTCTCCGAGGGCCCATTTCATATGCTAAGGGGGTTAAGCCGACCATGACAGAGGCAAGACGCGGGGCAATAATTTCACCTCAACATGATAGTTTCTAAGGGGCTGGCACACGAGGGGGCCCTCTCAATCCTGGGATAAGCAATGCTCGTGGCTGCATCACATGATCTGAATTCACTCTTTCGAGCCGTCGCATTCAGCCATAGCCAATTCAATGTCGCCTCTTCCCCATCTCATGATGCAAAGGAAAGACCCTAGCTGTGAAGTTTCTGTACCTGCTTCAAAAAAATCAAAACTTTCTTGCCTGTAATCATGTTTCTGAATGACATATTTCTCCAGGCATTTAATTGCTAACTCTCTAGGAAGAGTCTGTGCCCTTGAATGCTTCTACAACAGATACATGGTGCTATACAAATGCTGTGGATCATCATCATCATCATCACCATCACCATCACCATCACCATCACCATCACCATCACCATCACCATCACCATCACCATCACCATCACCATCACCATCACCATCATCATCATCATCATCATCATCATTTCCAAGCATGTTCACACCTACTGTTTTCAGACACTGCAATGAATCTCTCCACCCACTGCGAATGTTCTGCAAACAATCAATCCATTCAACAGCTGTGGGAGAAACTCAAAGAAATTTACTTGATTAGCATGTAACATGTGTCTCAAGACATTTACATTCAAGTCCTCTGCCAATTTGAGAGGGCTTTAAAGGGATCGTACAGTTTTGGTTGAGACCTAATTCCAGGTTTCTAACATTTTTTGGTGAGATAATGAGAAACCTCTTATGAAATATGAAAGAGCATGTAATTCTATTAGGAATTCAACCTTTATTTGATAAAGATTGGTTTTGAAATGGCCGAGATATCCAAAAAGAGCAATTCTAATAAAGTGTGGGACCCACACTTTATTACGATCGCTTTGTTTTACTTTGTTTTTGGATGTTTCAGTCATTCCAAACCCGATTTTCATCAAATAAAATTTGAATTTCTCTTAAAATGGTATGCTCAGTACTATATCATAAGTGTTTTCTAGGTATCTCGCAAAAAGTTAAAAGCCCAATTCTCATCTCCACCAATACTGTACCATCCCTTTAAGTCTGATTGACTTGGCTGGCAGTCATATGGCTGGCAGTCACATGGCTGCCCCTGTCATTCACAAGATATGCATCCGATATCTGGTTCCCTATCATGTTGACTGCATGCTGCCTTGGAGTGGGCATTCAACTCCTTGAAACATCTCAGGGCAAAAGACAACATGGATTCAATTCAACGGCACAACATAGCTACCACGGATCTCTGACCTCCACATGTTACATAATCACACATATTATACATATACTGCAGCTAATTTAAACAATCCTGCAGAACCCCGATTACTGTAAAACCAGAAATTTTTGCGTGCATTTCAATTTTACAAATTTCGGGAGAGCCATGCATTTCAGTTTCGCAAATTTTGGGGAGAGCCATGCTTCGCAGAATTAAAATTCATGTGAAAGTTCTTGTCTACACTACACGCAATGAATGCCAGTGACAATATGCAAAAAAATTAATGCCACAAAAAAAAAAAGGTCGCCGGCTCCAATTTCTCAAAAATTTCATGCCGCGAATATTTCTGGTTTTACAGTACAATATTTGACCCTTTTCCATACGGCTGCCAATTTCCTTTTCCCTTCCATCATCAGCCAGGTTTCCCCATCCCCCTCCCCCTTACACCATCCCAAAGTTTCCTCTTGCTGAAGACTTGGTCAATGGCAAGCTGCGTTAAATGCTCAGCACCCTGCCGGGACCAGGGACAGACTTGGAAGCTAGTCTAGCAGCAAGGGGCAAATTGCCAGTATCTGCCAAGGTTGACAGTTGGGTGTTCAACAGCCCCCCACCCCCCCCCCCCCCTTGTCACATGTTACCCACAGTGACTGGATGGTAAACTAACCCAAGGTACGTTTATCAACTCACTTCTGGCGCAGAATTAAGGTTTCCAAACAACTTTTAGGGAGTATTGAGGCATTGATAAACGCAAACCTGTTTTGATTAGGTGAAGTTAGAAATGCGTTTCTGAAATGCAAAAAAAGTGTGATCGCAAATGCGTATGAGCCAGAAATGCACTTCTGTAGGGTTGATAAATGCAAAGTAGTTTTGAAATGCATTCATAGCTTGGACCTGCCCACACCAAGAAGCACTGCCAACTACACATCACGACTCGTCGGGTCAAACTACACAATGGAGCTGCAATGTGACGAGGCTTGCTTGACTCACGATAGAGATGATAAACGCAACAGCTCGAGAAATGCAATCTGAAAGGCCTTTCCAAATGTATTTTGATAGTGGGTATTGAAATGTGATGTGGTGGTACGACATTTGCTCCTGAGACAATTGCTTCCCTCTTATTTTCTCCAAGGACTTAGGGTTAAGATTAGGGTGTGATAGAGACTTAGGTTTTGTTTGGTGTGAGGATTAGGATTAGGTTTAGGGTTACGTTTGTCTGTAAAAGTTATGTTTGGCTTAGAGTGTAGATATTTCATGGGAGCAATTGTCACAGGAGTAAATGTCATGGAACTGTTTCAAACATGGGACAGATGATAAACGCAGCCATATATCATGCTTAAAAGTACTGGGTAATTCCTAACATTAATACCCCTAAAATAGTGACCACCCCCTCCACATATCTGATAAGCAAGGGCATCTATCTTGGGGTATCCACCTCATCGTCTTGGCATGAATGACGTGAGAAATGATGACGCAGGGAAATGTATCATAGGAATACAAACAGGATACATGCAGGTGGTGCTGGCAAAGAAGGCTGAACTTTGAAAAGTTCAAGAGGTCAATGGTAGGTCTACACCCTCCCCCCTCCTCCTGATTCTAGTCACGTATGCTATGATGCATGGTGCGATTTGACCATAAAGGTTAACAGCACTGTTACCTCAACGAGTGGGTTACCTTAATAAAACATAAAATAACACAAAGTTAACAAATTGGTGTGATCTAAAGCAAGAGACTGATGCCCCCAAACTATCACCTCTTAAAATGACTTGAAATCCACTTACGAGACCCTTATGGAACTCTGATGCATTGATCACGCAAGCATAAAATCTCTAAAAATTGGAGTCTATTTCTTATGTAAGTAAATTTGCATTGGCGGTTCAGTATTTTTCCATTTCTGGTGTACATTAACAAAGAAAGAAGGGTCACCTTGACACAAACTATTCTCCATATCAACTTTGATTGACATGAGTTATCGGAGACAAGGCAATGATCAAACACACAGAGATTAGAGTAGTGTTTATTTGTGGTGTGTGTATGTGTTTGCGAGTGCTGTGTGTGTACACACACACACACACACACACACACACACGGGGGGGGGGGGGGGGGGGGGGGTAAGTCCAAACAAAACAGGACATATATTTACACATCTCTCTTTCTTGCCTCAATTTAACCACACTGCTAAAGCAAGCCAAGTTCAGCTACAAATAAAATTTTCATTCACCTCTACAGAATGTTATCTCTTTCGTTCTTGTTTTTATCTCTTTCATTCTTTTTATATATCCATATATGGAGACTTGTCACCATATCTTTTTGTTTCTCTTGTCAATTCCCCCCCCCCCCTGTCTTGACACCTCACAAGCCAACCCTTATCTATCAAGTGTCTGATAGTGTGTTATGAGCTGATCAACGAGATACCATTGAAAATGGATTATTTTCGCCGACATTATCGCGGCTCGCTGTGTTGGCGGAGGCGGCAAACAGACAAGAATACAGCCGGGGATATGGCGGTCGATAGCATAATCATTATAACGTGTCGGGAGCATAGTCGTGGGTTTTATCAGTCACTGATAAACCAGCCACTCATCACGGTAAGGTCTTCTCCTATCACACCCAGGCAAGGTTCCGACGAGGAGATTATTGCAAATATTTGAATATTTGTGGCTCTCAAACTTTAACCCCTTCAGGATTCATTTTATTATACCTTTTAGACTCATCTTACCTAACACCTGACTACATATAATGTAGAATTAGAAAAGCGGGTGAGGGGGGGGGGGGAGGGAAACTGAAAAATGTGTCCATGCAGGGCTTTGTCATTTAATAGTAAGGCTTGCATGATGGATCCAAAATGGTGAAAAATACATGCGTGTGACTGCATTACCGAAGGATTTGATTGTGCTTCCTTTTTTGCTGTTGTTGTTTTTGGTTTTCTTCTAATGACAACATAATTATACTTCTCTTCAAAAAAAATTATTCCCAGAGAGATATCATAATTGGGGAAAAATGGAAATCAGAACCCTAGGACATAGGCAATATGAAGACAGATAAAGACTGACAAATATGAATTGCATATAGATGTAATGTTAGAAGAAACAAAGGGAGTGTTAGGGGAAAAAAAAAAACAAACCTCGAACCCAGCATCCAAAAATTGCTACATGTAGCGTTTTGGCGCAGCGATACGTTAAATTTGACAGGGTCAAATTAAGAGCACAGCAGGGCTACGGAAATGGCACTAATACGCAATTATGACATGGCAATATTGCCGTGGGCATGGTGACCGAACTATGGTTGAAAAAAAAAGAGAGAGAGAGAGGAGGAGTAGCATGTTAGATTCTCTTATGCCTGGATCCCTTAACCCCTTCTCTCTCATCCTTCCGTGAGACCAGTATGGACACCCCAATGTGACAGCCAGGAGGTTAAGACAAATTGTCAGGTGTCCAGTGATGGGCAGAAAAGAAACAAAACGCAGGTTCAAATTTGGGATGGGGTAAGAGCTGGAAGACGAAAGAGAAAATGGAGCATGGAGGTCGATGCCGCGGGAGATTGAAAGATTTGGAGCTCAATCACAGACAAAATTTGGCAGGGGCGGAGCAACAACTCAGAAAGTATAAGGACAAGAGATAACGTATAAACAGGGATGACCAATATGCACAAATGGAATGAGAGGAAAGCGATTAGCTCTGGACCATCGAATGGCAAAAATATAAAAAACAAGAAGAAGGAAATGATAGTAGAAGCATTTGATTAAAGGTAAATATCATCCTACAGCATGAGGGCTGGAACCTAGGCACAAATATTTCCACAAACAACTAAGCCGAGGTCTATGTTCATTACAGAATCTGACAGACGGAATGTAAAGGACACAGCAAACCCACATGCCAATTAAAGGTCTTTCCCAATGCAAGACATATGGAAGTCACATGAAAACATGTCATTAATTACTGTCAAACATACGATACATAGTACCTGGCACACATGGAATAGAGAGAGAACGAGTTTGAAGCCTTCTGTCAAAAAGAACTGAATTTGACTGTTTTTTTCTCCCCCAAACCCCAATATTATTATTTTTTCTCCCCAGAAGCAGCTAAAAGAGCTGTACACCCCCCCCCCCCCCCCAGGAATCTGGATCCCTGAATCAACAACAGCTGTCACACCGAATTTGTTGGGCTCGCGTGATTGAGTACAAAACCCCCTCGAAATGAGTTAATACTTTTGGGCTTGCTGGGCTGCCCGGACCGACCGGGATGAAAACAAAATTCAACTATATATCAGTGCTAATCTCATTATGGCTTCATCTGGAGTTTGACGGGCATGGCCAGCAGAAGGAATAACAGCAGGGAAATTATTGAGGGTTTCCGCCCGGTGGAAACGCGCCAAATAAATCAATGTGATTTAACAAATTTGGCCGGATTAGTCCGTAACAAAGCTCGGTGGATCCGCCGAGGGAAGAGATTACAAGCATGCATCTGTCTGTTGATGTGGGTTTATCTTGTCAAATGGGCTTCAAGTGCGAAGCAGACACAGCGATATATTGTCTTGCGTGCAACACTCAAGGGTTCTTCTTGCTTTCACTCCCTGGAGTATTTCTTCGACAACTGTCTCGAGAGGGGTGGGGTACGGGGTTCGCGCCGCGCATTGAGGAAAAGCATAATTAGCCACCGCAGCATTGATTCCAAAAAGTGCAACTGACGTGTCGCATGGAATTACTGTCACTGCCGTTTTGGGCCGAGCTCTTTAAAGCACAGGGATGAATGGCTCCCCCTCCGCATCCCTTCTTCCAACGGATCCGGATTACATCAGTGTGAGAGTTCTATCATCTATTCCGTGATCAGGCTTTTATTTGGTGTTGGATCCCTGGGGAATCCCCCCTCCCTCCTCTTTTTTTTTCTTCCTCCCAAACCGTCATCCCCAAACCTCTTTCAGAAAGAGAGGCTCTGAAACTATCGCAGAAGCCCCCTTGGGGGATTTTCGCGCCCACCGGGCCGTGACTGAAAAGCAACATTAGCAATGGACAAGCACAAATTGGAGGCAATCCTGAAATGATATCCACTCTCCCCCGAGCTGGCAAGAGATGCCCCGTGGTGGGGGCGTAGCTGCCTGCGGCGGCGCTCGCCACACACGCAGATGGCAGGGCCCATCGGTTAGAGCCTCATGGGGCTGAAGCCGCGGGTAAGCCCCCGCTAAGCCCCCCCTCTATGGCCGAGTGAGACTGGCGGCTAAGCCCTTTAATCGCCTTTGTTGGCTTTGGGTAATGGAAAGGTGTCATCGCGCCGACAAATGAGAAGGTCTGGGGGATTACCTCGCGCTCTTGATCCATCTCCATCAGGCAGGGGATGAGAGAGGAATGGCGGAGGAGAGAAAGAGGCAGAGTGCTGAGAAAGGGGAGAGAGGGAGAGATTACAGCCTCACGTTGCCACGGTGATGACCACTTCATCCGGGCAAAAAAAAAAAGGGGGGTTGTGGTCGGCGACGAGTGATATCAACACAGCAGGAAAGGGTGTAATACAATGCCGTCTGTACGGTACGGTGATGGGAGTCTCTGATAGCATACAGCCTGTATCACCATTTTGATAGCACGGATGCAATATCGTGTTCTAGTTACCATCAAGGTACCACTATCATCCGTTACTCTTTATCAGGTACTCAAAATGTAAGAACAAACATGTGTTATGTTCTCATGACTTTAATCAAGACAATGCTTGAGGTATATCATATGCAGCCTTTGCAATTGCATGGCTGTCTTTGAGGACTCAAAGGGAGTCTTACTCTCACACAACAGGAAGCAGTGAAGTAGGTTTGTGCAATAAGGAACAATACAATAATGTGTTAGAATTTTGCACATTTCCGTTACTTTGCAGACTGCAGGATCTAGATGTCGCAACACCTACAAGTATGTATGTTCGCTGTCAAACATTTTATATACGAGTGAGCTTTACTTACTTATCCATTTGATTCAGATTGGCATCAGAACGGCATGTGTAAAATGGATAGGAAAGTAAAGCAATCCGAAGTAGATACGAACTTGAGATGGGACAAGTTGAATTTACATGCACTATAAAGGAAATATCAGTGGAAGCACTGTGATGATCAATGGCATAATCCAAAAATGGCTAAAAATGACCTATGAGAGAAGTTCACTGATGCCACAACGCTTTGGAAGAGGTACGATGACTAGTATTTCAGAGGACTGGTGATGCAGCGGTGAGTCAAGGCCCGATAACAATCTATAGAGGAACCCCGTTTCAGAAGGTGGGCTGGTGTGAACAAGTCTACTCACTCCTGGCTTTCCATGCTTTATTTGAAGATGCTTAGGGGGAGCTTAGCGGAGGGTGACACTGGATTAGGGGCACAGGGGAGAGGTGCTGATGTCATCTCCTCCGTCTCCAAGGAGAGACGGGGAGGAATGAGGAAGAGGAGAGGATGCGGGTTAGAGAGAAGGGAGAGATGGGGGGGGGGTGGACAGGAGATGGAAAGGGATAGATTTGCACAAGGTGGACTGACAGAAGAGACAAGAATGATGAAGGAAGAGAATGAGAAGAAGAATACGAAGATGGACAGTAAGGAGGGGACGAAGGACAAGATGAAAGAAGCAGGCTGGATGCCTTAAAGATAAAAACAAACACCCAAATGAACACTAAAAACAACAAACAGAGCAAAATAAGGAGGGAATGTACCCAAATACAAAATGTACATTTTGCACATGCCCAACACATAAAATGTTGATGTTGATGATGATGATGACGATGATGGCGATGATATCGACGATGATGATGTTGATGTTGATGATGTTGATGATGATGATGATGATGATGATGATAGGCCGAGACTGGCTCAAAGAGATGATGCAAGAATGCACACACACACACACACACACACTGAAGAGTGAGAAAGGGAGGTAGAAAATGGAAGAACTGAATGAGGGCCCATTGACGGCAGAAGGTGGTATCTCCAAAAAAAAAAATTGTCATGATGAAGGGAGGGGGAGAACTAACTGAGCTCTCGCCCTCAGAAGTTTTTTTTTTTTTTTTCTTGGAAATACATCTGCCTCTGGGGGAAAAAAATTGAAATTCCGAGATTTATTTGAAATGGACTCTGGATTGCTGCTAAAAACTGGGCAAATCCCACCACAATCTGTGACAGCTGATTGCCCAGAAAATAACAGGAGTCATGCACAATTACCTGATGGTTGCCTAGGTTATTTGTCACTTGTGGAAGGGAAAGGAGAGAGGGTGGGGGAGGGGGAGGTATTGGGATAGGGTGATGAAGGGAAAGAATGATTGGGGTTTAAGGGGCTCAGTTATTTTCACTGTATTTTCACTGTATCTCATCGATACCCAGCTGATCCTTCCGCTTACACAGAAGACTCGCTTTCAGCCACATGCCTGAAATATCTGTCTCTTCTACCCTTCAGTCAGAAAAAACTATAGCCCAGTTGGGACTTATTCTTCAATATAAAACCCTACTACAGCCCATTTCATAAAACTTGTCATCAGTGACAAGTTGTCATAGATGTGACAAGCTACTGAAATCCTTGCATCTGATTGGCTGAGAGTAAATTTGTCATAGAAATGTGGCAGTTGTCACTAATGACAAGCTTTATGAAATGGGCCCCATGTGACCTACAACCACAAACACAGTCCTCACGAGGCCTTCATATTACCTGACATTTCCCTGTATATGGAATTATGTTCTCTCCTTTGGATAAAAGCCCATGAAAACCAGCAATTCTTAGCTCTATGTATACTTCACAAATAATCCATGAAGGAAACAAACAAAAGAAACAAAAATAAAAACATACATACCACGTCAATGAAAAAGTGCATTTAAGAACCAATAACACATAGTGAGTCTGTGACCTACATTGTGTACACCCTTGACATACACTCTAATAGGTACAGTAAGTTTCAGCAATCAAAACAAATTTCATAAACTGAGTTTGTAACCAAATGAAATATGAGTTTATCAAATTATATATTACTTTGTGGTAAAGTAAATAACAAATATGTGCAAAACTACCTTGAGACTGCTTCATGTGTCTTAGATAAAACAGTATCTCACTATGCGATGCTATATAACATGCGAACTTATTCTCATATCAAAAATCCACACAAAATAATAAATTATACAGGAGAAAAATGGCATCATAAATCAAAACAGAGCATTACTAACAAAGTTGGCCTTTGAAGACAGTTCGAGTACAATTACAGAACACTAAAATTGGCAGATTGTTTAGCATGCCAAAAAGAGCTCATCAAATTGAAAGACAGCCATTAAATTGTCTCTATTTTATTGATCTCTATCTTTGGCAAAATGCTGAAAGGGAGGAGGGGAGGGGGTTCTACAAATCAACATAATCATGAACCTAGTTTTCTCACATATTTTTACAGTCTAAGTTGTGCAAAGTAAACATATCTAAAACATCACGGAAAATTAGCATTGGTGCACACAGTCTTAAAGTAATCACTGGAATTGCTGAGACTTGGGGGGAAATAACCTTTCAAATGATTGCTGATGGCTAAGGTAAAACAGCTTCAAAATCATGCCGAAACTGATACCCTACTGGCAAACACAGTTACACAGATTCAGCCCCATCAACTTTGAGAGACAGGCATATACTAATCAGGATGAAGAGCGAGAGAGAAAAAAAAAGAAAAAAAAAATAATCAGAGCCTTGATCAAGACTATTGACATTCAACTTTCCCCCCAGGAGCCCATTACTTATAGCCTACATGGAAATGTCAGCGCGAGACAGGAGACTATGTATTCATATTCAGCAGAGCAATATTTTCATGATCACAGAAAATATGAGAATGCCCCGAGCAGCAAATGTGGAAGTTATGGTAATGGCATAGGAAAAATTGTCCTCATGAAAAAAAAAAAAATAAATGTTGAGTCAAAATAATTTGCACACGTGGCGAGAAAAAACGCAAATCCATTAAACGGCACAGAGTGTGGAAGACCAATTTGGAAGCGATCTATCAGCATGGCCCCAAACAGCATGCCAATTTCGCTGACCCCCCATCGCAGCACAGCACAAAAGAGATGCATAATGTAAAATTGATTTCTCCGGGGAGCTGCGATTCCAATTACGCACAGCCTGACTGGCTGCAGAGAACGTGGAAGCACCGATGCGAACGAGAGAGCGAGCGAGTGTCGGTGTGATTGTACGTGTTCCCCCAAACTGCCAACTCTGCGGGGGGCCATTATTCATTCACATTATACTTTGAGGAATTTCTCCACACGCCATGGGTCTGTACATGACTTATGTGGCGAGGAGTGTCATGAAAAACGAAAAGAACCGTGCCTGCACACTCATTCAAGGTCAAAGGTCAACATGCAACAGATGCATTCATCCCAGTATTTGAAACCACTACAGGTGGGTGATGTCTTTTCCATAAACAAAAGGGGTCGAGGCTATTGTGAGAAAAACATTCATATTTGGAGATGGCATCAATCAAAAGTGATATTGGAAACATTATGGCAGCAAAACTTCCTGTTTTGAGAGCTCTATTTATTTTTATTATTACTCTTTTTATTTCTATTATTACCAAAACATTGCCAAGCACCCGTTCCTCGTACCCATGCCAAAAAGGAACATGGTTGGTAGAGCATCTCACCCTAGGATGCAGACTTTACCCATCGCCAGACAGAAATGACATCCAGGACTTGGATCTTGCATCAATGCTCATCCTGACTTTTTCTTCTTACTTTGTACTATTTCCACGATGTCACCCGCCCCCCCCCCCCCATATCAGATACTCTATATGACGTTTGCTTAACCCTCGTCACTTTCTACATCATACTACCCTTCAGGCCAGAAAAGGCAAATACGTACACACACGACGAGTTTGGTGATATGTTTCTGACACGCATAGACTCTTTAACAGCATAGTGGATGATAGAGTGGCTGATAAAGTGGACTGTTTGTGTGTGTGTGTGTGTGTGTGTGTGTGTGTGTGTGTGTGTGTATTGGGGGGGGGTGGGTGGAATGGAAAGAGAGAAATAACAGACAGAGTAGAAAAGGATAAGCATCGATACCACTGGATAGGAAGCTAACATGCACTACAGTATCTGTCATCATGTTATTACTGTTGGACCCTGGTGGCATTACCCCTTCATCCCTTCAATATCTATGCTAATTGATCCATACCATCCATAATCCAGTCACCGCAGGAACTTCTTATAGCATAAAGGTCTCCTAACTCTCGATTCCAGGAAGATCTGTGCTGACATATCGCTTTTCAATCACCCCGGTCAAGTTTATCCATTTCCTGGTAAATCCTTTCTTATAACTAACTACCTACCTCGCAAGCCCACTGTGGCCATTTGGAATAATGGAGTGCAGCGGCTTGGCTTCCGAGTCAATTTTCTTAACCTCTATTTTTCGTGTGTTTACGCATAATTAGCTTGCTCGCAAGCCAACCGAATATATCCAAAGGGAGGTGGGCTCTGTGCTTAAAGGACAAGTTCACCTTTACAAACATAAGGATTGAGAGAATGCAGCAATATTAGTAGAACACATCAGTGAAAATTTGAGGAAAATTGGACAATCAATGCAAAAGTTATGAATTTAAAAAATTTTTGAGTTGGAACCGCTGGATGAGGAGACTACTAAGGCTCGTGATGTCATATGAGTACAACAGTATAAAGAAAATGTAAAGAAAATTCAACATATTTTCACTTTTTTCGCATAATAAAAGAGCATTTGACTTGCCTCTTTCTAAAGGCAATGGGAATAATATTACCCATAACATATGTCAGTAACAAGTCAAGGGAATGTGTACTTTTTTTAAAAGATGAAATTTTGTGAAATTCTCTTTATATTTTCCTTATATTGTATGCATGTGACATCATACACTGCAGTAGTCTTCTAATCCAGCAGTGACTGCACAAAAACTTCAAAAATTCATAACTTTTGAAACGGATTGTCCGATTTTCCTCAAACTTTCAATGATGTGTTCTACTAATATTGCTACATTTTCTCAATCCTTATGTTAATGAAGGTGAACTTGTCCTTAAGATTGCTGGTTCACGTGGTGGTGATATAAAGGAAACGAGTTTCATTGCTTATCCTTTGCTGAATGCATCCTGAAAGAACTAGAAATGTCGCTACAGCGACTTGTTATACCCCCGCCAAACAACATTTCATAAGCTTTGGTCAAAACAACATTTGATAAGCTTTGGTCAAAAAACTGAGGAAGTAGTTAAATCCGCAAGATCTTTCCTTGATCTTCTGCCATTAATATGCCGTTACCATGGCAACGTACTTTCGGGTACTGTCGAAAAATGCGTCTTGCACATCTACAACCACAGGCACACATCTGTACCAAGTTTCATGGAAATTGGGCAAAAACTGAGGAAGTAGTTTGCAACACAAAATTTTCCATCATTTTGGCTCATAATATGTGAGCTGTTACCATGGCAACATACTTTTTGTCACTGTCAAGAAATGTGTCATGCTGACCTATATCCTAAGACAAACATTCAATATGAATTCCATGAGAATTGGAAGAACACTGATGAAGCAGTTTTGCCATGAAGCATTTTGCCCTATATTTTACCAATAACATGCCGTTACCATGGCAACGCACTTTTTGCCACTGCGGAAATATGTGTCTTGCACATTAACATATTCAGATGAACATCTGTACCTAATTTCATAAAAATTGATCAAAAACTGTGGGAGGAGTTCGCGACGCAAGATTTGTACCCATTTTTGCCCATAATATGCCGTTGCCATGGCAACGTACTTTTGGGTACTGTCAAAAAATACGTCTTGCACATCTACAACCCAAGGCACACATCTGTGCCAAGTTTTATGGGAATCGGTTGAAAACTGAGGAAGTAGTTCGCGACGCAAGATTTGTACCCATTTTTGCCCATAATATGCCGTTACCATGGCAACGTACTTTTGGGTACTGTCAAAATATACGTCTTGCACATCTACAACCCAAGGCACACATCTGTGCCAAGTTTTATGGGAATCGGTTGAAAACTGAGGAAGTAGTTCGCGACGCAAGATTTGTACCCATTTTTGCCCATAATATGCCGTTACCATGGCAACGTACTTTTGGGTACTGTCAAAAAATATGTCTTGCACATCTACAACCCAAGGCACACATCTGTGCCAAGTTTTATGGGAATCGGTTGAAAACTGAGGAAGTTGTTCGCGACGCAAGATTTGCAACGGACCGACCGCCCGACCGACCGCCCGACCGACCGCCCGACCGACCGACCGACCGCCCGACCGACCGCCCGACCGCCCGCCCGACCGACCGACTGTCCGCTGATTCCTATATACCCCCTTCAAACTTCGTTTGGCGGGGGTATAAATATCCTGACTGAACATAGAGAATGATGAAGTCATTACAGATGAATTAACAAACATATCTGGGAGGTCTCACAAAATGTCTATAAAATACAATTTCGACACCATGTTTCACACTGACCTGAATAAACAGAGTAAAAAGCAAACAAACAGAATGTTAGAGTTTTTCATCCAAAACAGACCTGAAAAAAAAAAAATGGGAAGAATATTAGATTTTCCAATAGTTTCACAAATTAGAAATATCAGTTGCAATTGTGTTATCAAATTGTCAGCAGTGATAATATCATCGTCCCACAGGTCTACCAATACAATGTACCAAAAAAAAAAAAGAAAATCATTCAATTTCCTTTTATGACATGATATAATCCACAATAAGATGTACCCATTACAAAGTATTGCTTACTCTTGTAATCTGCAGCTGTCATTGCAATGATGAATTCATGGGGGAAAAAGATTCCATTTGCTACAAAATCATCAATAAAAAAAAAAAACATGAATTTTACAATAAGGCCTATATTTGGATATAATCTCATAGAACAGTTGTGAGGTGATAATATTACTGCCTTATCACATTTGCACATGTAATTAGTAAAAATTCAGTTTAAAAATTAGTTTGATTTTGATGAATCTTCTATTACTCTAGTTATAAATGTCAAACTTGAACATAATGTGGAAATTCATTTGAACTATTTCTGTGCCAGGAACTTTGGACAGTGTATACAATACTGGAAGCACATTCCTGAACAGAAATTATACATAATGTTTTTGTTCTTCCTGCACATGCTAAAGTTTCAGTTGATCATGTGACGTACATTATGTGCTTAATGAAGAGATGGGAAAAAAAGGGGAGGGATCTGAAAATGTAAAAAAAACTTATGGCAGATGGTCTTTTTCAGCATTTTTAGCCAGTATATACTTTGGGCACGCAAGACGAAGAGGCAAAGAGAGAGAAAGAAGGGAAAAAATGGTGGGGGGGGGGGGTGGCAAGGAGGGATTCGACACAGAAGACAAGACAAGTATCACATGCGATGAGGATTAGAGCGGGTTATTTTGAGTTACTTCAGGGGCCTAGACTAAACTCCCTTTACTCATCCCCAGTCCCTCACAGGATTAAGGGCGAATCCTCACTCGGATTATCTGCCCACTGCAACAATCTGCCATAATTTATGTATTAAAAGGAGGTTGGGGGAAGGGGGCAGAGAAGAACCAGGAAAAAAAATAAGGAATAATAAAGCATAAAATCTTGTCAATCACATTGCCTATGACTATCATTTTGCATTCTTTTCAGATTGATTTGATCAAGATGGATGGTTAGATTAAAATTGATTGAAAAAAATGATTGAAATAAAGCCTGTAGAACAGCTCTATACTGGAGATAATGGCGTGGAAGAATGCTATAACACTAAAATATATAACAGAAGTAGACCAGTGACAGAATTCTTCCTGTTATACACAGGCAAATCTAAAAATATTAACCCATTGAAGATGGACTGGATTTCCTGTAACATGCATTTCCCATTTACCTCAGCCCGAGAATATTCACGACTAGTCGTCAACAGGTTAAACACAATGCCTTAATATCATAGTACCCCCCAATTTTTCTAATTTTAAACAAAAAATCTATCACAAATATTGTCATATAATTCTTTGGCTGGTGGTCATCAGCCTATTAGATTGGCTTACAGTTTCATACACTGACACAGAGAAGAAAGAGATATTAATATTCATAGACATTGTCGACTTGTGAAGATACAAAATAGAAATATGATTTTGAAAGGCTTATAGAGGACTTTGATGAGGGCCACATAACACGCAATAGACAGCTAACATATAAATGATCAAATGGGACTAGGACAATTTCCACTGTCCCCTGTTCCTGTTAAATATCATGTTCAATAGGTTGTAAATGTTAACCTAGTACCCTATTGTTAAACAATATGTAATTTGCCAAATGTAGAGGTGTACCAATAATTTTGTATTCTGTATTACCTTCTGTTGATGTAAATAAAGTATAATTACAATGAATTGAATGCCTTCTTTTACAATGGAAAACAGAGATATAAATAAGAGAAGACATTGGGGAGAAATGGAAAAGGAAAGTTCAAGAGGTCAAACATCTTTACCCCATCCCCCCTCCTTCAGCACAATTTAGGAGCTGTTTTGATGCTTTCCACAGCACGAGCTTGATATGCAAGCTCGCTATCTACAGTACTTGCTATGCCATCGATCAACCATTGACATTTATTTCCTACTTACACTTTTTTTTTAAGAGAGGCAGAGTTATGATCAGCTATTTCAGTGACTGTAAACACTGAGAGAAGAATTCAAACAGAATTGACTGCATTCCTTCAACACAAATAAATCCATCAAAAGTATTTGCATTGTGGCGGGAATTACGGTGACAATAAATGCGGGGAACACCATGATCCCACCATTAATCACAAATAACATTCCGTACACTGCTTTCAGGGATATTCCTAAGGCAGTGGTGCCTAAAGGGGACATCTCACTGAGCGACGAATGTTTGCGAATGTAGCGAATTTTAAGTTTCATCAGGGTTCGTTAACAGTTGCAATCAAATTCGCAGTTAGTTTTCATTGTCGCAAACAGTTTTTCTTGTTGCAAAGAAATTTAGACATGTTTAATATTTCTTTACAACAAATCGCGACAAGGAAAACTGTTCGCGACAATGAAAACTGCTCACGATTTTGATTGCAACTATTTATGAACCCTGACAAAACATAAAATTTGCTAAAATTTGCATCATTCAGTGAGATTACCCCCTTAAAGATTTGCATTAAATTTGAGAAAAAAAAAATGAGTTAATCATAAACCCCATTCTACTCTAAATCTAGGCTCACAACAATAGTCCATAAGCACAAGCACCGTTAGTGTACCCTTCCAGGATGCAATGACCATAAGTGGTACCCACTGGGTGCACCAAGCACCCAGAGGCATACAGGATGGAGAGGGCTGGCCTTTGACCTTTGCCCACTGGCAAAATGGTTGGATCAAAACTTGGGGAAAAATATGACTAAACTATTCAAAATTCTGGCAGAACAGTTCCAATCAAGGGCTTACCCATCTACAATGTTATAGTTACACATTTTTTGGATAGATTCCTGTCCAACATACTCTTGGGCACCATTGGATATCCTAACAGCATGTAAAGGTACCCCTAGGCAAACCAAGGGCATCCAAAGACACCCTTGGGTATCACTCGGCACCTTCAGGAATCCCTCCAGCATGGTATGACCTAAATAGACAGTCCACAGCAACAGATGGACACCTTCAACAGACACCATGACTTGACTGGGGAGGTCTGGCCCAATAGCACAGTCAATGTTCTGCGCTAAATTATTCTTCAAAAATATGCAATGGCACTTTACTCATATCCTCACCCTTTCTTGCATTCATTCTTTTAACAGTTACTGGTAAACATCTCACAAATGAAAGGATACAACTAAAGTCTATGAGATAAAAGACCTCTCTTCAGTGGCAATGCAAATCACTCGCAAAATTTGAAGTGCATTCGGCAAGCTTTAAGTTGTGACCTTCTCAATAATTTGACAGCGGATAACATCCTTCCATTCATACACAATACTCACGGTGCATTTTGATTCTGTACAGTTTCCCCATCAGCAAGACAGAGCAGACAAAACCTGACACAACTTAACACGGCTGCACCTAAATGTAAAGCTCCTACCTAAAAGTGGCAAAGGCCACAAACTTCGACGTAATGATACAATATGGAAAAAAAAAGATGAGAAGCCATAGAGTCACGACACTATTTGGCAAATAGGTAAGAAGCCGTAATTGTCCTTCCCCTCCCTTAGTTAACCACAGTAGTCTACTTTACATACAGGATGCCAAGTCTGAGTTTTCACTTTCTTAAACCTTCAGCATCCTTGGCGCTTGCGCGTCATATAAAGCCATGCAAAATGGCAGTGGGTGTTTTGGCTATTTTGAAGAAGAATATTTCAGTTCCATGCCTCCTCCACACCTCAGCTAACTCACACACTCTTCAGATTCATAGGCAGTTACCATGGCGATATCGCCATCTAGTCCTGCCGTTGGACGATCTGTATTTACCACTGTCCAGTTTCTGTCCTCCATCAGACCATTTCTAGCATATGATAATGGTTGTAGGATCTTGACGAAGGAAGATAACATGGCACACGTCAGGCTGGCTTCCTCGGGGTCCGTCGTCCCTTACCGTTTCCATCACACGGCTTCTTCGCTGTGACAGCAACGTTTAATTTGGAGTTATTCAAGACTTCCACTGGCACCCAACCCTCGCTGCCGGGCCCACCCACCGCCAGGGCTGATTCACTCTATCAGGTCCAATTTGCTCTAGAAATGCCTAAAATTTAGGGGTCAAACGAGGTAATAATGGCGTAATTTCCTCCTTCATTCCCCGCATTCACTTGCCCGTGGAGTTCAAGCAGTCCGTGATGCTTTGGGCATTATATCACTCTCCTTCTCTTGCTTCAAACATGGAGTTGTTCTCACTACCATATTGTTCTCCACTTCACCAGTCGCCCTCTCTCTTCCCCCTTTCTACCTACCCAGAATTCTGCTGGGACCCACCTTCCCACAGCTGCAAACAATCTGCGCCCCAATCTTCCGCCCTGGTCCGCAGCCAAACAAGTTTTATCAGCCAATTACATCCTCAAATCATTTTTGTCCATGCTTGCCTGACAATTGCTATCATGAATGGCCCATTATTTTGACCACCAAGACGAAAGAACAGGTTTTCCTCTCTCGCGACAGCAAAACGCAGCCCTCTATCCATGTCGCCAATCTTGATTGCAGTAAAAAGTGAGAAGGAATCATGCTCGTTTCCTGATAAACACTCGGAAAAAGGGCATCTACTCCATCTCTTTCACATTTGAAGTTACAGAGTTTGAATAGCATGAATGAAGGAGCGCTGATTTCTTGGAAGCTCACTTTTGATGAGTTGTGGTACATGACAATACAGACAAAAGAGCCACTAATTCTAACCCGTGTTCCCCTATCAAGTAAGGTCAACAACTAAGAACATGTGGTTCTTTTATACATCAACAACTCAGCAGAGAAAGAAATTAATTTCATCCACAAGTGTCCATTAGGACCATAGTTTGAGTATTGCCCAACCCCAAGTAAGTGCATGTAAGTTATCATTTGACACAAAACACTGAGTTAGGAGGATAACAACAGTACCAATGGGTGACAGCTTCACAGAATTGATATGGGAAACAAGGAATGCCATAATTTTCACGAAAAAATATCAGTCAAAAGTATGATCTGTATACAAGATGACATTTTCATCAAATTTCAAACCCTTATGAAGTAATGAATTTGAAGTTTGAATAGATTGGGATGGGGCATTTAGCTGTCACAGCTGATATCCAAGACATGAAAATGAATGATTGCAGCATCCTTTGGACCCACGTGTCACTCAAGAAGCCACTAGAGACACAGTGATGGAAAAAAAAAAAGATCATATGTTGCAGAAACTTGATCTGCGCGACACAAAGGGGGAGCAGCCAGTGTTACAGTTTGCTTTCAGCGCGGGGGAAAACAGGATTTTGATGTTGGAAGTTCCTGTCTCCCCCAAGTATGTATCGCCAATGCTTCACGGTGCATTTCCCCCGTCATCATGACCCACTTTCAACATTTTTTACCTGCCATGAAAACGATACCGACCCTGTTGGCCCGCTCTCCCATCACATAGGAGTCATCTCGATATGCTTTCTTTTGCCATGGCAGCTTTCACCATCAGCAAGATTCCTCCCCATCCCCCACCATCCCCCCCCCCCCCATCATAGCTTTCCTCGTCTCTATGTAATACCTTCAGGCCACGATAAGACACCTGCTTTTCTGAGCTGATAGATGCGTATCTCGCAGGGCATCCAGGTATTTCTGACAAGATAATGCGGCCCCTAATCTCCCTCTAAGCATTCTGCAGGGGGAGGAAGAAAAAAAAAAGTCGCCTGCATTACCGGAGCCCCTCCGAGATAAAGATGATGATCGCCGCGGTGATGACAATTTCTCCCTTACCGCCAACGCCCGTCAGAATGGAGAATGGGAAAGGAAGAGGGGGGAAACCCTCTTAGGATGCTACAGTCTCCCCGCATCTTTAGCCTTTCTACGAAATATCTTATCTCTTCCGTCAATTATTATCCCTGAACCTGTTGGGCTTACCCATGTCCTCAGGTATCGTCCATTACAGCGGCATCTCCCTCCCCCCCCCCCCCCAATCTTTCCCTTGCTTTCCTCTCTCCCTACCTGCCTGACATGTTAGTTCTGCCTGGTGTCATCTTCCAGCAATTTCCAAGCCTGCAGCTTTCCCCTCCCCCCCCCCCAATAATAAAAATAAAAAGAAGAAAAACAAAAGAAGAATGGAAAAAAAAAAACTTGTCCTACACACGAAAGTGAGACAAGGAATATAAGTTCCAGTGCCACCTTTGACCATTCTGCATCAAGATTGAATTATCTTCATCTAGCTGTCCATTCATAAATTTTTTTATTAATTATTATCATTATTAATTTTCTTCTTTTTTTGAGAATGTTCTCCCTGCCCTTCATGAAAAATATTCAAAATTCTACCTGTAATAGCATTGTCTGAAAATGAAGCCGGAGGATGAAATTGTTAACCTGGCTGGCCAGTATGTTTGAGACATGACAAGATATGAGCATATAAAACTGAAATACCACTAGAATCATCTATCTGATTATTACAATAGTGGGTCAGTTGTTGGCCATAGCATCTCTCTCCACTACCTGTAGTCATCCAGTTTTCTTCCACTATATCTACACATATCATTCATCAGATTCATGGTCTCTCTGCTCCCCCCCCCCCCACTAACCCGGTATTCTTCCTCTTCCTCTTCCACCTCTTCCTCCCATCCTCCTAAAATTTCTGGTTATCTACTCATCTATCCCTACCCCTTTTCTCCTTCACACCCTTTTCTCCTTCACACACCTGATTCTTATCCAAAGTCTCTAATTTATCTTTTCTGCTCACAGAATTTCTTCCTTCTCGTAAACTCGGGCTCAGCTTCGGCTCAACTATGCTTGTTTCAAATCGCCACCTGACTCGCTGATATCCTCTTAATGGCGGGGGTGAATTACAATCTGCATATTATTGGGTTTCAAAGCAACAGGAGGTTTTGACAGTGATCAAAGTATTTCCAAGAGTAAGATATTACAGAATCATCTCCTTATTCAACATCGCTCTTCTTATGCACCAGTCACCTCAGCATATTCTACTGTCCATCCACCTCACTGTTCTTTACACAACAATGCCATCCTGGAGTATTCCCCCTACCCCACCATCCATCTCATCTATGTATGCACAGCCTGATCTTCTCCAACAGAAATGATGCGGTCCCCTCCCTTCTTCCCCCTCCCGCCCCACCCCCTCTCTCCTGATATTAATCTGAGTGATTCTCAATGCTCCTGCGCGATGATGACACAGGATGCCTTGGAATCCGGTGGCCATTTTAGAGGGATTAAGCGGAGGTAAGGTAGAGGCTGAGAGTGACATCCCTTGGGCTGCTCACGTTCCCCGTTAGAGATCTCCCCCATCACTCCAGTTATCTCTATCTCCTTATACACTCGTCATATCAGAGTGGGGTTTAGTATCATTCCACATTTTGCACTGACCTTGTGTTCTTTCTCATCATCGCACACATAATAAAATGCACTGATCTATACGTTGCTGCCATCATATATTTTCTCTTTCTCTCTAAATACAAACTATCCCAGTCTTCACTTCCACCTAAAGCCCAACATGGCATTTGTATTTTGCACTCACTATTACTGCTGCCCGTGCATCATCCTTTTGTGTGCTACATGGTATACGTCCTTCTACCCATAACATCAATACCTTCACTTGCTAAGCATGCACAAATCCTCCTACCAGTGGGCCTGAATACTGTAAAAGTGGATATTTTCTCGCGACTGATTTTTCACGCTAGGACGCGTAAGAAAAAATTTTGTGTGTTTTTAATTCCGCGGAGTCAAGACATCAACAACTGGAACATATATGGCAAGCAAAAATATTCGCATGCTTTTATTTTTTGCACTAGCTTCTGGTTGTGCGAAATGCGCGAAAATTTCCACTTTTACAGTATATCACTGCATGCACAAATACAGCATCAAGCAGAAGCTTCATTAAATTATTACGAAGAAAAAGATACTTTTGTAGTTGATCTTTCAGTGTATGGATTACAGGCTAACTGTATTATCAATCATATTATAAAAGGATTCATATGATCTTATACAAATCACAGTAACAACTCCAAGCCCCGCACTTCATCCACACACCCATAACGCAGCAAAAATTACACAAGACAGCGCATAAAATGCAACACATGAACAGCGCACCAGTAAATCATGGCAAAAAAAGGAAAATGAAGAAAGATATAAAAAGCTTTCCACTTACTTCTATTTATTGCATTTGCTGTTGTGAAGAGATCTGAACCCGTCTCGGATGCCTGTAGGTGGGAAAGAAGAGGGGGGGGGGATAAAAAAAGAAAGCAAGTGAATAGAATGGAACAACGCAAGAAAGACGAGATGCATGCACGGATCGGACATATCTCATAGAGTGTATCTTATTCCTACAGAAGTCTGTCAATTGACTTTAAACAAAGCACTGTCAGCGGCTGACCATCGTATCAAAAGAGACATTTCTGATATGAAATCTGAGAATACCGTCTCACTCTGTCCCTCTCTCTCCCTTCCTCCCTTTGTCCCCTTTGAAGCTGGTGTGCGCAACATCATGAAGTCGCAGGGTTCAAATTTCGTGGGTTCGCAATATGGGGTAACTGGAATGGATGGTGCAAGTAACAAGTATTTGACAGAAAACAAAATAAGATCTTTCCAAGGATTAGATTTATAGTGCAGGAAGAGGAAAGTGCATATAACCTTAATTCTATGATTTACTGCCAGTCGCAGCAACGAGAGGGGGCTATCCGTCAAGTGTTGGGATAAAGGCTTGTTTGTGGGGGGAATGATGAATCGTCAGTTGGCGGAGATTGTGTTACGGTCGTCTCTGGAAATCAATACCGCCGCGCCGATTTTCTCCTGCATTATGTGGCATGTGTTATCCATGCAAATCTCGCATCTGTTGTGTGGCCAGACACCCTTTTTTTGTAGGTCTCTGGTCAAAGGAAAATGTATGTATACCTTGCAGGGATGACAGGAAGAGAGACCTTAAATATTGCTCTATTAAAGATGGCAAGTGAGTATCTGAACTGCAGGCCTTTTCACATCCGGTGTCCACTGTCATAGATCTGACACTTATGAGATCTTCCCCCCCCCCCCCCCACCCCCATACAAAGGCTTAACAACTGGATAAGAAGAAGAAGAAAAAAAGGAGGATGGGTGCAAATAATGGCAGGGGCACCTGTACTAAGGATGGGGTAATATGTAACCGACATCTTCTCACCATGCTGGATTAGACTACTTTTCATGCCTCTCGGTCACAGATTCCAAGGTAAACTATACTAGAGGGACAGATCGAATCAATAAAACATCTCTGGTGTATCTCTTGTCACCTTTAACATCTCTATCTCTCTCTCCTCTCTCTCTCTACACACACACACACACACATACACAGACACACATTGGGGGGGGGGGGGAGAATGAGACCCTAGAATAAAAAGTGTAGTCGGGCCTTGTTCCCGAGAACGAGAATATACACAAAGCACTGACAAAAGTGGTAAGAGAAAGTCATACTGAAACTGTTCTAAATTTGAGTTGATGCACAGGCTGCAACTGCATTTAATCTTGGCCAAAGTTTCTCCTAACATGTAGACCTACCCCTTCTCTCTCTTCTTCTCATTGCTCCTTTTCTCAAGAATGAGGCACTACAACTTCACAAATAGCATCTAGTTTTTTTAATACACTTTCTGGCAATCTTGCGCTATAAAGCAACAATATGCAGTACACTCCCGCGCTCCTCAAATTGGCAGCATCCCACAGGTCTACATGTCAATGGCCTCCATGGAGAGCCAAAATGGTGATCATTACTAGTTTGTCACACAGGAGTGTTGGGAGGGTAAAGAGGGAATCACATCTCGTTCACAAAGTGTACCCTCCAATTCCGGGGGAACAACGTCAAGTCTGCCGGGAAGGAGCCCTGGCGCATTATCCAATTCCACAGGAGGACACGGAAACATCACCCTGAATTGTCATTTGCTCGATTGGCTGAAATTGGATCATCATTATCGGAATTAACGATGCCCGACAACTGGAATCTCTGTTCACATGCGACCTCTGGGGAGAGGGAGGGATGGAGAGTTATGCGTCGCTGTAGGTGACTTGCCCACAGACGCTCTCTCTGGCTGATATATAGTGAGCCTAACAAGCATCACACAGGCCCACACACACACACACACACACACACACACGCACACACACACACACACACACACACACACACACACGCACACACACACAAGCAAGATGAACTACAAGAAGGTGAAAGGGACAAAAAAAGAATAAAAACAAAAACAAGCTGTCCTCCTTGAGTGTAGGCTAACCCAAAGCAGAGGGAACCAGTCACAGTAATGCAGTTTGTCAGGCATCCCAGTCGGCCCGAATTGGGATTTATTACGAATCAAATCGAATTAAAGGCCCGTCTATATCGCCCGTCCGTACGGCAGAGTGTGAGTGGAGATCGCTCCGCCACAACTTGAGCCCTGTCTGTGCGGGCGTATTTCCTGTTAGCACAGATTAATGAATTAGCACCCATGGAGAAGAGAGAGAGAGCCTGGAGTGACGGATGGGGATATGAGCTTCCTACAGACAGCCAGAAGAGACTGACACCAAAGTGAGCACGAGGGACTATCAGAGTAAACAGGTTTGAAAGTCACTCTCTGAATTCTTCCAAAGGTTGGATGGACCCTACCTCTAAAAACACACAGTTATTGTGGCTGACATACTGGATGCACGCATGTCTGAGGACAGGGAAGGCATTACAAACACTTGCAGAACAGACTGTACATCTACGCACATTTCATATCGCTCAATCCAGATAAAGAAAAAAAAAGGAGGGAGATTAAAAGGTGACAAAAAAAAAGGACTATTCCATTACTTATCCCTCTCCTCGTAACAGCCTTCTAGGGGTTTGCTGTGAATGGCACGAGGCTCGCTGCCAAACAAATAGACTCTTCCTCGCTGTTTCTGTTTGCGCATCGCACTCGCGAGGAAAAACAAATCTACAGACACTTGACAAGGCCGAGCTGTATTCTCGGACTTGTTCTAAGCGGAGTTGGTGGAGAGTCTTCGACAAGAGGGGGGAAAAAAACAGAAGAAGAAGACCGAAACGGAACTGATGTCATTCTCTTTAAATCCCCTGGACTGGAATCTCTCCTATCCTGCTCTCAACTTTCCTACCCTTTCCTCCTTTTCCCCCCTTAATGCATCATCTCGGCTCCTTCTCTCTTTCTCTCCGGGATCTTTTGTCATCTCTCCCCTCTCCTCCCTGCGATATGTACCCATCTGGCCGATCCGTCAGAGTGAAGTTTATATTTATAGAGCACTGTATTACCGCTGCATGCGGTAATATAATCCAATTCAATAAAATTGGAAACATATTGGTGGTTCAAAGTTATGAGATTGCGTGGATACCTAATAATGCTGCGACGGACTTCGGGGAGAAGTGGTGATGGGCGGGTAGTGGTCTCGGTGAGGGTGGGGGAACGGTGAGGATAGAGATGACATCATACTGTAGGGCCGATTTGGGGAGATGTAACGGCCGCAGCACCAAGAGCCGTGGGGTTATCACAAATCTTTGCACCGTGAATATCAAACTTAGAAGGTGGCGGTGGAAAGTCAAGTTTCGCCATCAGCGCCACGATCTTCTTCTTTATTGTCGCCCTTCTCTTCTTCCTTTTTTTTTTTCTCGTCTTCAATACCATCAGAAACTACTGTCACATCAAATAAAGCCCCTGCTCTAGTATAAATAACACAAATTCAATCACCAGTGTCAGAAAGCATTTACTTCAATTCCAAATGCTGCCAAATTTCGACACCAATTTCAGGCGCAAGAAGGGAAGAAAACTGGAGTCATCAATAGGATTGTAACAGGTAATATCCCACACGCTGGAAGGGAAAAATATTACTCTCTGCATTTGTCCATCTCATCTCTTCCTCTTGCTCTCCTCATCCGTTTTATTCCCTGAAGGCAATTCTCTGGATTTCCACCGTGCAGAAATGTGTTTATTTGGCGATATTGGGCAAGATTGGGCATTTTGAAGTTCACAGTTCTCTCTCCCGAGGCCCTCGCGTCAGAATTGAACTTTATTGTTTCGTCAAAATGTTTTGCAGATATTACATTGCATGTTGGTGAGAAAGGGGGGATCAACTCAACTCGCTTTGATATAATTTTGCGTCTTTTATGGTGGACGGTCAGCTCCAATGCCCTTTTACGTGATGAGTTTCAAATTGGAACTGCACCAGACTTATTGCTGAAATTGACACTATGGGTGTGGGGTGTTAACATGGCAAGGAGTATGGGGTAGGGAAGAGAAGTTTGTGAGTGATTCACAAGGGGAGGGACAGGGGAGAGGAGGGGAGGTAAGGAGGGGGTGGTGATGGTGGGGAGAAGGGGGTGAGGGGTAGGAGAAGGATCCATTCTTGACAACATGTCAAATGGGGATAGCAACAAACATCTCAAAAAGTCCTCACTGCAAGCTTTTATCCAATTCAATGGGAACATGCTGTCACCTAAAGCATGGTTTCAATAAAGGGCAAAGTAATCCTAATGCATATGTGGATTGAGTGAGTGCAGCAATATTAGTAGAACACATTAGTGAAGTTTAAGGGAAATTGGTCTATATCTTTCAGATTTATGAATGTTGAAAGTTTTGGCACCACAATTGATGGATGAAAAGACTACAAGAGTTCATGACATCACCACATGAGGACAAGGATATCAAGACAACGTAAAGAGAATTCCACAAAATTTAATCTTTTTGAACTAAAAGGGCACATTCCTTCAAGTTGTTACATGTCAAGCGCAATACCATTCCTCCTGCTTTTTGAGGTAAGTAAGTCAATTGCTATTTTATTATGCTAGAAAAATGATAATATGTTGAATTTTATTGACATTTTCTTTATATTGTAGTGATGAACTATAATTTTCTCATTCAGTGAGTGCAGCAATAAAACTTTAAAGATTCAAAGATTTGGAACTGATTGTCCGATTTTCTTCAAACTTCACTGATGTGTTCTACTGCTGTTCACTTAAAGGGACTGTACAGTACTGGTTGAGGTGGGGATTCATGTTTTGAACATTCCTAAGTAAGATAATGAGAAACCTCATGTGAAATATGAAAGAGCATACAATTTTAAGAAGGATTCAACGTTTATTTGATGAAAATCGATTTTCAAATGGCTGAGATATCCAAAAAAGTGATAATAATAAAGGCAACAGGCCACACTTTTATTAGGATCTCTTTGTTTCACCTTGTTTTTGGATATCTCAGCCATTTCAAAACCGATTTTCATCAAATAAACTTTTGATACCCCTTAGAATTACATGCTCTTTGACATCTCAGAGAGTGGTTTCTGAATATCTAGCAAAATGTTAAAAGCTAAATCCTAACCTCGACCAGAACTGTACACAACCTTTAATCCACATGTATGTTGTATATTTGGGGTAAATTCCCCTCTAAATGTAATGGTTGTTAATACGCAAGTGACCAGCAAAACAAAAATTAGCCATCAACCACAACCTCTCACAGCTAACACTAAGGTGTATAACCACTGGGATACTCATTAGGTCACTTGGGAAAGGTGAGAAGCAAAGGTGTCGCCAAGAGACCGCTAGCAGTAGCAGGCCAGTACTTTTTTTTTGGCAACCATCACCTACACAACCTGCCATGGACTGATGGTCTGGGACCAAACTACCCAACTGCCCAGGCACAAGAGAGGGAGCACCATGTGCACTCCTGTACTTCATACCCCGTTCATACACAAAGTCGAGCCAAAGAGCACTCCTGAAGAACTGATTACTTATGCCCCCTCTGAGTTTGTTCATACCAAGAAACACTGTTTGCTGAGACCATTTTATTGTCAGCAAAGAACCTGAAGGGTACTACTGTACTCTAAGATTTGTGAGTGGAGAAAATCAAAACAATCAATTTTTATGAAATAAAAAGTTTATTTCATCAAAAGTGGCTAGATTAATAAGCATTGTTCCAAATATAGAGTAAGATAGCATCCTTATGGTTGTAAAGTTGAACATTCTCCTGAAAATTAAATAATTCAAAATTGGCACCATAACATAGAGGAGATTGAGCTCTGCATCATGATACCAATAGAGCCCTTCTGGTTCTCAGCCGATGATATGCAAAGTGTCTGAGAGGGGCAAATGTGTCATGGCCATCTTGGTGAATGGGAACTTCCAACTAAACTGTATGCACAGTGCATAACCACGTAACACTTCCATAGCACTCAAAATATTGGTGACCATTCTATGCAGAGTCCTAAAATCTAGATTTCAAATGTGTGCTCTCAAGATGACAACTTACACAACTCTGTACCAAATCAACCTCTGCATCTATTTCTGCATTTCTTTTCACTGATACAAGTTCAAAAATAAATATCGAGGTCAGTTGGAAATTGGAGACATCTTTTGACACACAGATTGTAATGCTGTGCTGCATTAGGCAGAGATTTAGGGAGGAAAATAACAAACCTGAGATACTTGCTTTTACCTCTCAACCTCAGATATTAGAAACATTATAAAATCTGTTGTTTCATTTCTCTGTCCTGTTTAGTTACTAATGATGACACGTAAAAAACACCATGAGACACAAACTAGCTTGAAACATTTGTATACCTGCAGCAGTCTACACCTTTAGATATCTGTCCTATCAACTATAATTAATGGAAGTAACAATTTTTGAGGGATATGAGGAACTCCAGCTTCCCTCCGCACCCCCCTTCATGTCATTTCACGCTCCGTATGCTAACCCACAGCATAGAGACTGGATTTGAAAACAGGGAAAATTGAAAAAAAAAAAAAGGAGAAAAACTTGGCTGGATGGATCAAAGATACATTCCATGAAACTGACTTTGTACTATACGACACCAACGCTGTACCACATACCAGTTTATTTCACTTCATGAAACCAGAAATGCTCACAGATGTTCCCTGTGATACGATAGGGAGGTGAGGGCAGTCCCGATCTATGTTACCCATATCTGGTTACCAAATGGGTAGATTGTTTAGTATAGATAAAAGGTGTCATTCAAAAAAACTTGTAAAATTCATCAGAATAGCAATGTTGTACTTCTCCATATCATTAATTAATGCATGTTTTTTGATAAAAATGCAGTTACCAGAGTGAATGTAACTACAAGAAGTGGCAGGGTGGTTAAACAACCGGTGTGTTTTACGATGTAATTGTGCTATACACAACAATATCTTAGTTTATAATGCTTTTTTTTTTTAATTAATGAATTTACAATACAATCATTTGTATTCAATACTGTAAATATGTTCATTTTCATATACTTATATGCATTATTGTAAATATGTTAATTTCTATACGCTTATTCATTATCATAAATATGTTCTTGTTGAGACTCTCATACTCCTGATTGGCGTCGACAGAGTTTAATAAAATCTTGAAAAATCTCATCTGCTCACTCTGACAACACGGTCTAATATGACGGCCACAACTAGTCACATTTGCTGCGCCTGCGATACAGATAAAATAATCCACCAGATCCCAATGATGTGGTATACATGAATCATTCACAGAATCAATCTTTTCTCTCCAGTGATTCACACGCATGTACCAATAATAGTCTTGTTGAGATTAAATCTCATTGCCAAGAAATGACTGGCATAGTATGTGGTACTTGGTTTCAATGCCTTTACACTTCACATTTGGATAGCATGATATATCAGTGTGAGGGGGTGGGATATTTTAGGGCAGCAACTCTCTGCAGCCTGATGGTGTGGCAATATGGGGTCATTAAAGCATGGGTAAAGACGATGCGGGGTTGATTTGATGTTGGAACTCCTGCTTCCCTATCAAAGTGTTGGTTGACACATCCAGAGGTGGGCGGGGAGGGGGTGGGGGACGGGACGCTAGGGCAGAGGGGGGCCCCCAAATGAATGATGGCCATAAATCAAAAACGCATTAGCATGTCTACTCAAAACACAAATGATCGTAGCCCTGGCGGCACACTGATGTAAATTAGATTTTAAAGTACTGTGTCAACACCGTCATTGTGCTTGGCCGGAGAACACCGGCAAGGCAAGTAGCAGCAGGGGATGGGGGAAGAGGTTGAATGGGGCGTGGAGGTGAGGATACACTGGTGGTGGGTGATGAGGATGCTGATGATGATGAGGCCGGTGATGAGCAGGAGGAGGTGGCGAGGTGAGAGACTGAGTGGAGGGGGATGGGATGATGCTCCGCTGCCCGCATCCCAAGGCTCTGCCTCCATGCGGCGCGCTGGGACAAGTGTGAGACTGATTAGGCCTATCCCCGTCTGGCTGCCAATTTTGCCACCCTCGGTGCACCACTGCCGGCAGGTCTCCTCACCGCGGAGAGGCGCCCGCCCGGGGTCCGCGACTTTTTATACGCTCGCCCCTCTCCAAGTGACAGCCGCAAAAACGGCATACTCTCTGAAAATCCATAAATTGGTCCGAAGAGTCACCGGGGTCTTAAACAGCCATTCTCGCAGCAGTCGCCACAGCTGTTAATGGATGACAGGAGTGTGGAAGTAAAAAGGAAGAGGGTTATCCTCTGGGAAGAAGGAGAGGAAAAAAAGAAAGGAGAATAATGTGCCGGCTGAATTGCACGGTCTCCAGCATCCATTCAGATGCTCTCCTCCGTTGCCGTGATTAATGAGCCCTCGCAAGAGTGGGGTACTTAACTTCTCAATAATCAAGCGCAACTAACACTTGTAGGCGAATGCCACACTCTCTGGGGAAAGAGAACCATGTAGCCGTTTCTTGCCTCTCACCCTCTCTCCCCCTCTCTCTCATCATGTTTGCTCACCTCTTGGGGGGAGAGACTCCTCTTAGCTCCCCCCCCCCCATCCTGAATATAACTCTCCATCATGGCACTTTTATCCTTGAAATACTCGAGCCATAATTATCATCGGCAATTAGGTCGGCAATATGGGGACAAGAGTGACGGGTGAACATATGGCATGGCATCATACTGGCACTCCACTTGGATGCTTTCTTTTCTCCCCCTCTTCTCTCTCCCTCTCCATCTCTTGGGGAGGGGGGGGGGTGGCTGTGACTACAAGTAGTGTACAATTCTCTGCAAAGATCTGAGAGAACAAAGGGCATGATGATGACAAGGTCCTCCGGTCCTACGCCACAACATGATTTACCATAAGATGCTTTCCCTACCATGCTCCCATGTTACGCAGTTTTTTAAGACTCGTCTCCAGATGTATGGAAGGGGTTAGAGAAGCAGCATGAGAAGCCTTTCCATTTCTTTCTTTCTTCTTTAGGTTTAATACAAAGCCTTTTATGTGACGCACACGACTGTGGGTTCCTCAATCTACAAGTCAATTGGGTAAATGAAGGGGACTAGCAAAATAATCTGCGGCCATTTTTGTTTCACATACGCTCAAAATATGACAAACTCAATGCAGTCTCTGGTGGTTCAACTTACGCTCAATCCATATCCATATATGCATGTACTTCTTCCACTCTACTTTTTACCGTATGGGTCTAAATGTCAACTATGATGAAATAAATATGTCGGTGAAAGGAAGGGTGGTTGGACTGCATTACGTCCGTCTGTGCTGAAGCCACACTTACACTGTGAGATTAAATTCAATGCCACACAACAAGTCAGCATGCACTTAGGCCTAACAGAATTTATATGTCTCTGTTTTGTCTTATAAACGTGTAATATATACATATACAGTAGGTACGTCTGTATACATACACACACACTCCTGCTGCTACAGAGACAGCTGAAAGGCTCTGGGTGTGTGTGTGTGTCTCCTGTCTCGAATGTCTGTGTCGTTGCTATTACGTGGAGCAAGGCGCAGTATCATGCATTCCAGTCAGCCGAGATAAACAAACACTCTTGTCCCCCCCCCCCCCCACCCCTCCCCCCACCCGAATCCCGGAAAATATATAGACGGTATGAGTTCATCCTTTTAGCCCAACTTGGAGACGAGCCTGTATCTTTATCTGATTTATGTCACGGCTCTGAAGCTACATGCAGTCTGGGGGACGTGAATTTATTTTCCCAAGATGTAAAGCAAAGGAAGACGAGGCATTACGATGATAAGTCGGTTATTGATGTAAATTCAGCAGATGGGGGGTTTATTCCCAGCGAGGCTTACAGCCCCGCATTCGCCTGTGTGTATTTATATCCGGCAAATGAGAACTTGCAGCACTTGTAATCCCGAAATGAAGCGCCCACGGAATTGGATTATCAATACATTTGTGATCTCCACTTCCTATCAATCTATTCTAATCAAATCAGATTGTCAGGCTCTCTAGTGGATAAGTTCAAACAAAGCCCACCTGTAGAAAACAAAACTCCATTTGCAGCAAGGACGCCACAATGACCTACAAGAAGAGGAGTATGGCAAACATTTTCACCCACGACATATACCAACAGTAAAAAAATAAGAACTCCTTCTTTTCATCTCGAAAAAATTCTAGGAAGAGCATAATCAAACATATTTACCGTCTGATGTGGCCAAGGCATCAGATTCTACCTTGCATGTACAGGCACAAGTGCATTGCCATTAACCCCCCCCCCCCCACATGACTTTGTCAATCTATGCGTGACACACAACTGAGCCAGAACGGTGGCAAATGATATCAACCAAGACACTTCTTTTCACTTGCAGCTATTACGTGACTGATGGTAATATTTCATTGTTTCATGCCCAATTGGGCGCGAGCAGGAGCACACGTATAGATATGCTCGCCTGCTAACAAACCCACAAGTCTGCCACATGAAAATGTTCTACATCTTTGTCTCGCATCCTCTTTTGCACATTGTGAATTTGTGCATTTCACGCACGACAGGATTCGCCGTCTCTGTACCGGAACGAGTGTCACATATCTCGTGCTTCACACGGCGTGAATTTTTCACGGAAGCCGAATAATGCTAAATTTGCGTAGCATCCATGCTCCGCTCAATCCCCAATCAGGCGTAGACAGCAAAACTGTGACGAGGGCCATAAATACATGATATAAAAAGAAAAAACAGAACAAAACAAAGGCAAGGTAATTCTAAAGCAGTGATGTAGGGAGGGTTTAAACAATAACTTACAGTGAGGCTGTGATGAACACACATATACATATAAATGGCTTTGTCTCTGGTGGGTGGTCTAATCATATTAAGACCAATTCTAAATATGATGACTTCATTGACAAGATAGGGTTCGCCTCTGCATGCTGCTAACTTTGGCTGTAAACATGCAGTGCAAACATGTAATTTGTTCCACTTGATGAATAAACTATGTATCCTCAATGCTGTGGTTTTTGTGTGCTTTTCAAATTTACGCCTTCGTGTAAATCGAAGGCAAACAGAAATACCACAATGCTCAAGTTCATAAAAATATTTCAAGAAAAACTGCAAAAAAATAAAAACAGTTTGTCTTGAATAATACACCAAAGGCAAGGTTGAAGATTTTTTTCATTTTCAAAAATATGAGCTGCATGGTCATATGTGACAACATAGTCTCTGAAGTGATTGCACTGTACACCATGGAGCTTCATAAATGAACAAGAAATTCATAAATGACTTTTTGTGTGTGTGTGTGACTTTACTGTAGAACCATGAAACTTCTGTGAATTTCCTGACGAGAAAATATTCACAGAAGTAAAACGCACATGAACTTGATGAAAAGATTTGTCTACACAATGTATTGAAGGCCAGTTGCACTTTGAGAACATTTCATGCAGTGAAAAGGCCGTCGGCTCCAATTCACACAGTATTTCCCATACGCAAGAATCCCCACAGACAGCACTGTTAGAAATTATTCACTCGGTGAACGATCGATCTATCAGCACAGTGATGTTTGTCCATAGATTTCTTTATAGTGACAGCATAATTCAAAACAGAATCCTACTGTATATACTGTACCATATATTTCACTGGGTTTTTATTTTCACAAATGTTACAAGTCGCATGCTATTTGATAATTCGACAACACGCAAGAATTTTGTCTCTGATCCCAACATGAATGCATCGTACATGCGTCCATTGCTGCGTTCGTCACTGCACTTCACAATAGCGAATTTAACCACTTGAAAATTTTGTTGAGAAGTCCCAATTTGTGAAAAACTGGACTTGCTCAAGTATATGGTGAATACAGTATGCTGAAATGTAGTTTTGTTTTTTTTTTTTTGCATAAAAGTATCACAGTCACCAAAACATGACAATTTATGAAATTGAGCCTCCTCAATGCTACGTAACTTCTTCAAAACCAATATCTCAAGCAAGATTTAAAAAAAAAAAAGTAAGGTTGCCGTCAGAAGAGCTGTAACTACTTGGGTGTTTTTCATATGGCTGGAGCCTTAAAGAAAATTACAATTATTCCTTTTTATCAAGATTAACTTCATTTTCCTTATTCTATCATTTGATTTTTTTTTTTAAACTATCACATGCATAAAAAACTTTCACCTACCTTCCCAGATTAGATTGTCAAATATGTGTATCCACTACAAATTATAATCCATAGATGGTGCAAAACAGAATATCCACTTTAATGTCCAAGCTACAGCAGGCAGTCACTTTGCGCTGTCCTCCGCTCATAGTTTTCCATCAGACGCAAACATGACACACGGCAAAAATTGCAGGCTCATGGATGAAGGAGAAAAATGCAAAAAATGATCCCAAATCAGGATAAGGGCGTAAGAAATGGGCGAGGGAATGTCAGAAAATGCAGTCCAAACATGCCAGATTGAACCGGTACAGACAGAATCAGCAGTTTACGTAGTGTAATCTTGCACTGGAGTGAGAAGACCTCTACAGGTTTTTTCTTCCTTTATTTTTCTATAATGGAAGGAAGTATTTCTCCCGAGGTTTCTACTCAAGATGGAGTACATGCACAAAAAGGATGCTCTACACCGATCCAAGCAAAGGAAGGCGATTATATACCAGGGTAGAGTCACTCACAGATTACAGGTACACACTGTACAACAGCATTAGCAACTCCTCCAACGGCAAGAAGTGCATGTATTTTTAGATGCCTTCTTGCAAGCGGCACAACACGATATCTACTGTCATGGGGGCACAGAGCGAGATGACCCAGTTAGCCGTAATGGGGAGGGATGCTGGCTCGGGAGATGAAGATCGAGAAAGCGAAGCTGCGCCTACCGTCTTCCTCCTGGGTAATCCGAGGTCTTTCGACGATAATCCGTTCTGACTATTCACCAGGTATGATCCAATAGACTCAGCGGGTTATTGGTTGTCATCAGAAAGCTTTTGTCGACGACCATCTATGCTTAGCTAGCAGCTTCTGTCTACTACAGTCTCCTAGCTCCTGATGTGTGAAACACTCGCTTGCCTCGCTCACAAAGAAGCACACGTAAATATTGCCCAGTGACACTGTCGCACACAGACTATGGCTAGCGTAACTCCCTTCACCTCAATGCCTGTGATTAGATTGATGGATGTGTGAGTGTTCTTATATCACCAATAATGAAACCATTCAACAAGCTTTCGGGAACACTGGGATCGGAGGTTGGTAGTGGTGCAATGTAATTCTCTCGTTGTATGCCCGTGGTGGATTGGCGCCCATAGCAGTGAGCCGTCCACCGGTCGTAGCCACGAAGAAGAAGCGGAGTGTCTTGCTCGGCGGTGGTAGCTGCAGTGAAGCAGGGAGGAAGCTGAGCAATGCAGCGGCCCTACTACAAAGAGCCCTGGCTTCGTGTCAAGTGAGCCGCACGCCTGCCACTGGGAGGCGACTGGCTGAGCTGACTGCCACACGTGTGAACGAATGCGTGTGCACGCCGCATGAGTGTGTGTGTGTGGCGTGTCTGAGTGTGTGTGTATGCTACTCCATCGACCCACAACAATGAATGTCACACGTCCATAACCAGCCTCTCGGCAAGCTGCCCCTGACAATGGGGTGAACAGGGGCAGCCAGTGTTTGGAGGGGAGGGGGCTGTTTGCCCCTCTTACAAGATCTTTCTCTCTCTCTGTTCTCTACCTATATATCTATCAATCTCTTTTTTGCTCTGGGATAAAAGGAAAAGTGAATGGAAACCTCCGAGGCCAAACAAGTGAGAGTAGAAATGAGAGAATGCAGGTAGCAGATTGTGCTCCTTTCTCTGTGCAATATTCCTCCTCCTCTCTCCCTTAAACTTGAGCGCTAGAAGTAGAGGTGTGAGTATGCATGCACAGCCCATGGATGGGTGTTTTCTTGATGCCTCCACAGCGAGTCGAGAGGCAGGGAGAATGGTTGGGAGAGAAAGAGGGAGGGAGACAGTAGGAGAGAGATACAGATGGAGAAGAGAGAAGAGAGATGAGGGGGAGAGGGATGCAGAATGCGCGTGCTTACACTCAGACACACTCCAATAGAAAGTTGATGTGTTGTTGAGGGCTCACACTAGCAGCGGAACCACCCCAAGGGAGGAAAGAAAACCCGGCCAGTAATTCGATTGGGACTGCCGACGTGAAAAATGTCGCAGCGTCTCGAGCATAATATATCGTTGGCTTCGTTGTCCCTCTCGAAGCTACTTGTGCCGAAAAAAGACGCGGCTTGTGTTTTCTTAAAATACGCTTTTTCGATTTTTGTGAGGCTTCCTCCACACCCGCCCGTCCCAGTAGGAACACGCGGCAATCGAGGAGGTGAGAAGGAGGGAGGGAAAGTGTACAAGGGGCTTAAAGTGCGAATACCCTGCTGTGAAGATCGATGGATGGGACTAAGCATGCCGACAGCTCGACAGGCCACTTGCAAACAGCCCCGGCCGCTCCCTACGCTCCACTTAACGCATTCCCATTCCACTCCATGCCCGATTCCCTTCCCACCGAACGGATTAATCGTGTCAACACCACATGAATAGAAATCACTCCGGGCATTATTTTTTCATTGCCTAATCATCAGACTCCATTTGATTGCGGCCCAAAAGGTAAACAAACTTGCGGCTTTCGGAGCGAAGGCCTACAAGGCTGGCTGCAACAAGATGAGTTGGTGCTTTCATATGGAAGGACATTGGTCCCAAAAGTACTCCTGTTTATTCACAGCAAAGGAAACATTGTCTATGGATTTCCCCGGTCCTTTTCAACCGTTCATCACAACAGCTCTCTCTCGCTCTCCCTGAACCTTTTTTTCTCCCCCTCTCTCTCTGCCCCGAAGCCCAAGAAGCGGTTTTCATTTGAGCGGCCGACCAAACTCATAACCCAATCATAGCCAGTCAATTATCAATACAATTCTTAAAACTGCTGCCTGACACTTTTGGCATTTTTCACGCCGAATTAGTCCCGACAGGGCGCCCTGCAATAACAACACTGCCCCCTCGCTCCGGTGTGTTTGGACAGAGCGCCGGTTTTGCTACATGGCAAATTACATTTGAGTATGTGCTAGACTGGGCCCAATAATGACCCCAAGCAATCGCCACATCTTCGTATGTCGCTCATACTCTTCTCTAACCCCCCCCCCCCCCCCCCATGGCAATGTTGCAATGGGATATTTAGAAAAAACACAGCATAAACACAGGGACATCTGACAAAAACATTGGAGGGGCTTCTCTTTTTTCCCCCTTTTTTTAAGGGGGGGGGGGGGTCGTGGGGGGATGACGATAACTAACATGGGGTGCATATCACTGCTACGGCTGCACCACTTGTGGGGACGCGCATTTTACCGAATGGAAACGCGGCTGGAGGCTCTGCTCGCAGACACAAATCCATAAAATTGTGCTTGCGACCTGAGCATCGTAATTGCATTTTGCATGCATTAAGGTAGGAAAATGCAATCGGCTGCAGGGGAAAAGCAGCCTAATTTCACATCATTTCAAAGGCAACATGGGAATTCTCTTTCCAATTACTTGTCGCCGAGAACAAATAATGCCAAGAAGTAGGGAAGTGGGGGGGGGGGCATGGTAGGAGGAGACAGAGAGAGAGGACAGACAGAGAGACAGACAGATTTACATCATTATCTTCTCTGCTCCAGTGCCCTTCTACTTTTTCCCCCCATTCTGCTCAGCAATCACAAGCATAGTCACTCATATCCCTCCATCATCAGTAGGGTAGTGGGACCACCGCACAATAAGCGCGATTCTCCGGGCAAATCCACGGAGATCAATGGGTATTGGGAGCCCTTAATTCAATACTCTAATTGGGCCATTTTAATGAATAATATAACTGAGCCTATTTATTCATCTAAATTGCTTTTCATAGAAACATCTTTTGACGTGGCCTTGACGGCATGTTAGAGTTGTTGGGAGCGCGGCTGATATCTGGGGCATGTATGGCAATCTTCTCCTCTCCCTGCTTCTAACCCTAGCACTCGGTCACATTAGTATGCAATGCTCATCTCATCAAAACATTTTCACATTTAATTATACATATTGCAGTCTTTATCTCCTCAGTGCTACAGCAATCAGGGAAAGAGCTTTCATTGCCATTGCTCTTGATATCATAGTCTATGCAGTTCAGCTTCTTTCATTCCATGTTTAATTTTTTGTTTCTGTTGTACTTAATCTGCTGTGACAGGATTTTATTGAATTTCAATTTTCATTGAATTCACATGGAAGGGAAGGTTGTTATTTCTCCAAGGCTCCTGAAGCAAAATCATTGACCTACAAGTTGTGTATCAGATCTTCAGTATTTTGAAAAAGATATCTGTATGTGCTACACAGCTGTCAAGAATAATCTTATCTTCAGGAATCTAAAAATAATTGCAGTCCAGTTGGGACACTTGAGCCAATGACCACAGGACTGTGCACTGATCAGGATGGACAAACAAACACACAAACAAACAAACCAAAACCTAAACATTCCGCCGTTGTTCCTATGACAGTCAGTTACATGTGTCACAGCATTTCGATGACGCATAATGCAAATCACACCCAAATTTATGAAATTAGGGATCACAAATATTCTAATATCCAGAACTTCCACTGAGAAAAAAAAACAAAACAAAACAGATGTGAACAAACAACCCCCCCTCCCAAACTGATAAACCTTAAAAAATGCCTGAACATGGCTGCTGTTTTTTTTTTCTCCCCAATTCTGTGATGCTGAAAGAGGTGGGTTAAAGGTCCTGTTTACCTTTGGGAGCAGTGATTTAAAAAATTTTCAAGATATGACATTTAATGCATATGTGTAGGTCTGTTGTACCACAAAACGTCCAATCATATAAGATTTTCGCGATAAAGCCTAAAATATAAGGAGATATCTGTATTTTTCTTAACAAACCATTACTGTAGATGGTTAAGTCTGGAAACATTTTTATTATAACTATTGTTCACATTTTGTACATTTAACAATACTTTCTATTTCTAACTCACATTTTAGAACTATTTTAAAGCACTAATGCTGTGTTTTTGTTTCACCTGCAAATGGTAATGTATGCCTTTAAGGTGTGGGCAGCAGTCTCCCTCTGATAATCAATCAAACATACCAGGTGATACACCACACAACTAGTCAGAGTGGGTTTTGCTACTCATGTTTTGCTGTAAATCTAAGCCGTCAACCATACACTTTCCTCCCCCCCCAAAAAAAAAAAAACGGATCAGCAGTTTATCCTGGCAAAACAAGGCCAATTACGTGGGGTTCATACGATTGCTAACCACTCCCTCCACACTCGCAAAGCCCTACAATACATTACGCATTCTATCACGCTTCATTAGGCACACCGGATATTTGTATTGTATGCGTGCTCAGCAGAGGAAAGAAGGATAGAGTGGAGTAGAGTAGAGTAGAAAGAAAGATGGGTCAAAGACAAGGCAGAGAAGGGGGGGGGGGGAAACAAGCTACAGGGAAAAGACGAAAGGGGCGCGCAGGTAATGTGGCAAAGCCGAGCCAGTTTGCGAAAATTAATGCATCAAATTAATAAATGGCAGTGCTGCATCCTACGCGATTAAAACAATTTGGCGTTTATTTGCGCTCAGCTGCCAGGCAAGACAAAACGAATCAGCCTTGACGGCCCAGGCTCAATTTGACATGATTTAGGCTGGATGCAAATTCATTAGGGTGCTTAATATTGCGCTGGCAATTTCGTAGGAGCGACGCTTTCTTTTTTGGAGGGGGGACAGATAGAAAGTGGGTGCCGCCGTGAATGTCAAAGGTCACTTCCCTCATTCCGTCTCCCACTGTTTCTTCTCTCTCGTTCGCTCCCTCTCCCTCTCTCACTCTCTCTGACGATGTCTTGTTGGCTGGAGAAATTTGAGCCCTAATGAAATAAAAGGTGTTCATTTCATGATTGATTCTATTACCGGGGAGCGGGATTCAATTGATGAATGCAAAATGGGGCGTTAAAGAAGGAAATTGAGCTTTTGTTTTGTCACTGTCACAACGGTTTAGTTTCAAGGTAGGCCAGAAGATTGAGTGTCTTTGCGGAAGCTTTGGCCCACTTTCTCGGGCCACGGACACCCCTCTTGCCTAGAAATTTGTCCAATATCGCCCTCGCTAGGTATACAAGGTGGAATGAAGCCTGTACCCAAATGAAGGTATATGGTCAATTTCTGACATGCGGAATTACAGACGTACAATGCAAAGAATGTGAAGAGATGTGGCGACCAAATGAAAAAAGCAGATAGACTGAGGATTTTGCCCGAAAAAGAGTCTTTTTTTTTGCACACTGTCAACTCAAATTATGTTTTCTTTAATCCCCAATACCATGGATTGAGCAACCATGCAATAAGAAGAAAACACAAGAGGTATGTTGTATCTTGAGTTGGATATGCATTCAATTTCAAAGACAGGAAGAACAAACAATTTGTTAGAAATTGGGTTATCATGATACTAGTCTTTACGCCCCCCCTTCTTTCCTCATAAGAAACAATAAACAAAGCAAAAACCATGTGCATATGTAAGATTGCCAATCACATATGATAGAAATCTTCATTCAGAGCTTGCGAATTCTAATTAACCCATTGAGGACGAGCTCCGAGTATACTCGGGCAGGTGTCTATGGGAAATGCGTGTTGTAGCAAAACCAGTCCGTCCTCAACGGGTTAAAGGTCCAGTTTACCTTTGGGAGCAGTGATTTCAAAAATGTTCAAGATATCACATTTGATGCATATGTGTAGGTCTGTTGTATCATAAAACATCCTACCATATGAAATATTTGCAATAAAACCTAAAATATGAGGAGATATCAGGGTTTTTCTCAATAAACCGTAACTGTATACGGTTTAGACTGTAAACATTTTTATTATAACTATTGTTCACATTTTGTGTATTTAACAACACTTAACATCGATTATACGGATTCAAATTTTGACAGTGGTTGTTGCTATCCCTAACTCACATCTTAGAACTATTTTAAAGCACTAATGCTGGGTTTTTGTTTCATCTGCAAATGGTAAATTATGCCTTTAAAGGTAGGAAAATGGAATTTTGTTTTCTTTTCTTTTTCTGTAGACCTCTTTAGAAGGACATTACATGGATGGGCAGCCAAGTGAAGGCTGTAGAAGACATTTAATATGAGTAACATAACTGATACCAAAATCAATCTGGTATATTCTGCTTCCACATTTTACCAGAGGTCACATTAAATGCAACAGTGAGGCCTACAATCTTATATTTTTGTCTGGTCAAATTGAAGCACTAAAAGAGAAAAAGGATCAAATGCCGAAAGTTGTTTCACAAATCAGCTGTGATTCTTTTTTGATGTTGTCTTCTGTCAGTGGAAACTAGTTGCTGAGCTCCTGTGGATAATATCACGGATAATTCCCGCTGATTGGATTGGCGAATTTAATTTAGAATCGCTTACGAAATCCCATCGAGAGAGGGAGGGAAAGGCCGCGACCAGAGAGAGGAGAGGTTGAAGCTCGCTGACGGGTGTATCGGGCAGAGAATTCAATTTTCTGTTCAATTTGTGCAGAAATTTTGGGGTTTCATATCTACTTGTTTCGCCATGATATTGTTGGTGGATGGATATGTTTCTTTCATGTACACCAAAATCACCTGCCATGACAGCGCAGCTTGGGGGTTTTCGCTTTCTATCACGTCAAATTACAGACATTGTTGATGCGCCGCAGAGATCACACACAAAAACAGACATTGAAGACAAGAAGGAGACATGTTGCTCACTAAGAAACGGGAACAAAAACTATATTACCTTGTTGCAAATCTGCGGCGTGTGCAACATCGGTAACGCGTACACACCAGAAAATTTGGGTGTGACACTACAATAAAACCATGCCACTCTGGCTACACATTTTCATGGTTACGAAATGAATGAATCAAGCTAGAATGTATGCACACCTCGCAGTGGCTAAAGGTAGCATTGACGACAAAAAGGAACATGTCCTCAGGTTGAAAAAAATCCTTTGTGTGCAATAACAGAGACAGAATGAAAGAAATTGATAGGACAGCCCTCAAATTAACACACACATACACACACACAACATAAAAAAAACCCCAAAATCTAGGTTTGTATCTATCAGTCAATGTCAGCCCTGATAAACATGACGTGCCAAACATAAATGAGCAGGTAGTAGCAGCCAAGGCCGCAGTCGTTGCTCTGACTGTTGTTGCTGGAAATAGCAGCAAAACAGAGGCTGTCTGCTCATAACGCAGCCGTCGGAACAGGAGGGTGGCGTCCATTTTGTCGCTCAAATACAAAAACGTGTCTACGATGGATGACAGAAGATGGACAGCGCCCCCTATCGGTCACACAGGAAGAAATGTTATCACTTTTCCTTCACAGAGTTGTAATTGAGTGGCATCCCAGGGCTTCTTTGTGAGGACAAGACAAGGAAACGGGAGCTGTGGCTCTTTGTAATCCAGCCACAGGGGGAGCGTGTGGAAATATAATGTAGTAGCTAAATCCGCCATCATGTATGGCTACATCTGACATCATAAGAGGTGACTCGGTTGATACAGCAGCAGCTGCCTGTCTGCGGACACTCCTTCATAAATCATTTAGTTTAAAGAGCTCTAGAAACAATAGTGGAGGGTTGAGAGACCTAGTTTCTCTTAACCCGTTGAGGACAGGCTGATTCTGCTTTAACACACGTTTCCCATACACACCTGCCCGAGTATACTCAGGAACTAGTCTTCATCGGGTTTAGGAGCCGATCAAAAGAACAGGATTTCAAGAGTGACTCTAATTACTCTCTCCTTGTCTTCCCGTTTAGTAGGTCTATATACCACACGAGTTATGACATGTTATAAGACCACCAGAAGAGGCACTTAAGCTATCATGATGATTCACCATTAGGTTTCAACTACATGCTCATTATTCATATTGCCAGGTTTATGTTCTTCTTGGGAAGTCTGTAATAAGGATCATGACAACTCAAGAGTTCAAGAGTGAACTATGAAATGAGAGACAAAGAGTGAAAGTACGAGAGAGGAGAGTGTGCTTGTTTAGTGTGCTTGTTTGTCTTTGTGTGTCAACTCTACACATGACTAATTGAATGACACATAAACTAATAAATTATATTCACACCAACATAGATATATAAATGAAGGTATACAAATGCATTGGAAACATACATACATACACATACATACATACATACATACATACATATATTATAAGCACATATTTTCCACCACTGAATCCTTGTTGATAAATGCATTGGAAACATACATACATACACATACATACATACATACATACATATATTATAAGCACATATTTTCCACCACTGAATCCTTGTTGATGTGGAAAAGCACCCCCCCCCCCCCCCCGATATTGAACTCACACAGTTCACAGCTCACAGCACACAAGAGGATACATACATACATACATACATACATACATAGGGTATTACAAGCACATATTTTCCACCACTGAATCCATGTTGATGTAGAAAAGCACCCCCCCCCCCCCATATTAAACTCACACAATTCACAGCACACAGCACACAAGAGGATTCAGGAGCTAGCTGGCAATAGGTAGCCTATTCATGAAGCATGCAGCTGCTATTTTTATCCTTCCCTCCCCCTGTCTGGCAGGGGTGCAGATAGCTGTGACTCAGGGTAAACAAACACAGCCCTGACCCCAGATTCGGGTCACGGGGAACGTCCCTCACCCAGAGACAGGCCCAATCACAGACTTCAGGGGAGTGTGGGTGCACTACCTACCCCTCCCCTTTCACTCAGCAACAGTTTAGTCAGAACAGGAGAGGGAGATGTGGGCATGGTGGTTGGTGGTTGGTGGTAGTAGTGGTAATGGTGTTGGTGGTTGGTGGTAGTGGTGGTGTTGTTGTTGGTGGTGGTAGTGGTATTGGTAGTGGTGATAGTGGTGGTGGTGGTGTTCGTGGTTGGTGGTAGTGGTGTTGGTGGTATTGGTGATAGTGGTATTGGTGATAGTGGTGTTGGTGATAGTGGTGTTGGTGTTGGTGGTAGTGGTGGTGGTGGTGGTGGTAGTGGTATTGTTAGTTAATGGTAGTGGTGGTTAGTGGTAGTGGTGGTTAGTGGTAGTGATGGTTGGTGGTAGTAGTACATGTAGTGTTTAATACAGGGGATAACTTAAATGGTGTCATCCATAACTTGTCCGGACTGTTGTTGTTTTATTCAGTGTTTATCCTAAAATGTACATGTCTGGGGGGCATTTCACCGAGTGTTATGTCAGATTTTTTTTTTTCCCTTGACAAATTTGCTCTCAGCCAATCAGATGCAAGGATTTTAGAAGCTTTTAACAGTTTGTCAGGAAAAAAAAAATCTGACAAAACACTTGATGAAATGTCCCCTTGGTGATGACAAGCTTTTCTCCCAGTTTTACTGGATTCAAGGCTTGCATGAGAACAAACACAGAGATACCTACAAAAAGAAGACACCAACAAAACAGATTTGTTGCACATAAAAATGTGGCACACCAAACCCATTAAAGGCATAATTTACCTTTTGCAGATGAAACAAAAACCCAGCATTAGTCTTTAAGATAGTTCTAAAATGTGAGTTAGGGATAGAAACAACCACTATAAAAATTTGAATCAGTAAAATCGATGTTAAGTATTGTTAGATATACAAAATGTGAACAATAGTTATAATAAAAATGTTTCCAGACTAAACCGTATACAGTTACGGTTTATTGAGAAAAATACTTATATCTCCTCATATTTTAGGCTTTATTGTGAAAATTTTATATGGTAAGATGTTTTGTGGTACAACAGACCTACTCATATGCATCAAATGTGACATCTTGCACATTTTTAAAATCACTGCTCCCAAAGGTAAACTGGACCTTTAAGTAGCATTTAGGCATTATGGTTCATTGTGCAGATATCCTTTTTTTTTTTATTTGTTTCCTACCTCAGTCATGTGGTAGGTAGAAGTACAGAAAACAACCATTTCCTTTTCAGAATTTGAGGGCAAACACTTTTGTTCACAGTTCATTGACCTGCTGAAACCACAATACCATACCATGCACAGATCATAATCTAAGAGGTTGCATTGCCATGCTTGGTGAACTTGAATGCCACAATAACAAGCTCATAGCTGGTGGGAATGCACAGTATCTATTCCTGGGGGGAAACAGACATAAACATGTACACCAAGTGAGGTCTGTAATGGCCAATTTACTAGTTTAATGACTTTTATCTTTTTGATTATAGAGTGTCATTGAAAAAACAACAACAAGAACTAACCAAGGAGTGATAATCGTGGCCTTGAGGATTTTTAGCCCCCAAAATATATTGGCACGCAGCAATTGACAGAATGAGGAGAAAAGGTACAATCACAAAAGAGAGAATGTTTAAGTAAACATGTTTTGACCAGTTTACAAGGACAGGGATACGCACACATGCACACACATGCACACACACACACACACACACACATGAGACAGAATATTTTGTGAATGTCACTAAAGCAAGATTTCATGATTTAGTTTCTAAAAGATTGTGGTTATAACAATGGAGTGCAAGGGCGGGGGGGGGGGGCGAAGTACAGATAACTGTTTTTGAATATTGAAGGGAAAGATGACGGGGGGGGGGAATGGGGAGATAGGAAGGGGTAGAGGATGAGATTAATGGACTAGTATGACAAAAACACAAACAAAGACAAAACAAAGACAAACTAAAAAACAGGATATGGGGAATGAAGTGGTGGTAGACTATCTGGAATTCATGATCTGAAAGTGCAACATGAATTCAAAGCATGTAAACATCATGAAGCTGGAGTCTGAACATGCACAGTTGTAATGATGAAGTCTATGCCAGGAAACCCATGGTAACAGTTTTATCCACCAAATACTCAGACCTGTGCTGGGTCAAACACTGGACCGGGCTTTTGTTTGTGTGTGTCTTGAATTACCATTCACACACTCATGAAGTGAAAAATCTGTGTACAGAAAGGGGCATTACCATACCCCACCCTCCCAGGCCATTTCAACCTGGACTTGCTACTGTATGATTGCGGCCCATCACGAGCTCAATCTAAAATTGGTATCGACTTTACACTGCTGGAAAAGAAAAAGAAGATGGTACTTCCTATGAATGCACAAGAGAAGCCTGTGATGATTTCGTCATTCAGTTTGCACTGGATGTATACTGTAAAACACGATATATTCGCGGCATGAATTTTTCGCGAATTGGAGCCGAGAGCCTTTTTTGCGGCATGAAATTTTCGCGAACTGCCACTGGCATTCAATGTATATAGTGCAGACAAGAATTTTCGCGAGCATTTTAATTTCGCGAATCTTGGCGCTCGCGAAATTCGCGAAATTAAAATGCACGCGAACATTCCTCATTTTACAGTACCATCCACTGGCTGGAGATCAAAAAGTGTGAAATAATAAAAGGCTGTGTACCTGACTTTTATTCCTGAAGCACCCTCCCTGCTCAGTAGTGGGTAGGTAGGACTTTACTCAAACTTGATGGTTGTAAATGAGCCCTGGCAGTAGTATTAAATTGTTTATGTAGCTAAAAAGCTACAAGCCATTCACTCTCGCACGAATGATACTGGTACGGTCAGATATATTGTAATCGATGCAGTCGATTTTGCAACAATATGTAGCAAACATGTTCGGGAATGCTCTGAGATTGTATTACTTGTGGTGTGCCTTTTTGGGGTAACACTTTGCATTTCCATTGTCACCCAACTACATTGTGTCATCACAGCATTATTTCACACACTTCTCACGCATAGGATGTCTTCATTTTAGAGTAAAAATCCACAGGTTCCTGCAGTCATTTAGAAACTACGCTTTACCTTTAACTTGGGGGCACCCATTTGTCGACACTTTGCATTTCAATAGAAATGACAGGAATACATAGAATGATGTTTCAAGGCTAAAAGTGTCACAAACACATGTCTTCCAGCATTTGATTGATGACACTAAATCTGACTGAACTTGGGTTTCTAAACCATATAACAGCCTCTGCAGGAAGCTGAAAGAGGCAGACCCTGAAATATGTTTTGGTTCAAAACATTCGTCAACAATTCTGAAACCCCAATTCAAACATGACGTTTACAGATCAACACAAGACAAAAGGACATATAATGCAAATGAGAAGGCCAGATTGAATTGAACTTTTGCGATACCAAATATTTGTGCAGCATTTAGCCATCAAGGACGCAACTGATTTCAGCATTAGCCTTTCCCTAAACTAGTTTGCACAAAACATATAACCACCCCCCCCCCCATTAAAAATGAAATGGTCACTGCAATCATTTGTTCATATTGATCATTTACATCCTTGCTGAAGAAAAGCATGCACAGTTCCTCGTCCAGAGACAATAATGTAATGTATGTTCTGTCTCCCACCAAACAAAGGCAAACAATTTACGTGTGCTTCCTCTTGCAAATAATGAACATTTCTCAATTAACATTAATTTCCTGAGCAGCACGGGACACCTTTGTGAGTAAAACACAAGTCCTTTCAATTCAGAAGGGGGGGGGGGGGGGAGAAAAAGAAAAACCAACGCACCATTGTTCTCGAATTTCATGTGACCCTGTACCTCTAGTCATGGGTGAAAAATGCAAAACATATGAACTTCCTCTTCCTCTCTGGCCCCGCCGCATAATGAAGCATTTACAGCTGCTTCTAATAAGCCCTCAACTGACGAGCCACTGATACCCCCCAAGCAAGGATAAATCCAGAGGCCTCCATTTTAAAATTATGATATAGACACCAGGATGTTGAAAGCTTCATGTCTTTCACACACACAAAAAAAAAGTATGATAAATGAATAAATATTGAATAAACATAAAGAGAGAAAGGGGATCTAAAGGAGGGGAGAAGACAAAAAAAAAAAATAAAAATGAAAAGACAGCCAGAGAAAGGAAACAGGGGGGGGGGGGAGGCAGGGGAAGCAAGATAACTACTCTCAGCTGTTTAAAATTCAAAGAAACATCAAGATTATGTATAGGATCAGTCTTTTGTTACCATTTTGTTTATTTCCTCACCATTCTATGGAAGAGACTTAACTCTCAAACGGCTGATCGCCACCTTGAACAAATTCAATCAAATGCAAATTCATGTTAACAGCATCGATCTCTCCCTTAAACACTTCACCTGTATTCAAATCTTGTGGTTGGAGGACACACACAGATCAAACCCAAGAGAAGACGGATGGAGCACCGTCATGTAAACACGCCACATATGATTGATGGCTGTATCGTCATGATGAAATATACATGTATGCAATGAAGGCCTTTAATATCAAGTGATGTGGTAGATGAATGTGTTGGACTAAAACCAAATATTGCCACTTCAAAATAATCAATTTTGTCTGTTTCTCATATAAACACTCCTGCAACATGTTCTTTCTCATGAGAATGTGAACTGGAGAAAAAAAAATGATTTCACCTATTTTCCTTAAATTCTCATTTGGTTTTCTATTATTTTCAGGACTTCAGTAAGAGCTTCTTGCAAATACGAAGTAAGGGGAAAAGACTCCTAGATTTTTAAGCGAGAACAAGATCAGTGTCAAATGCTGTTTAAACTGGATAAATGTACAACTACATACACTAACAAACAAACAAGTCATTCCACTGGTTCCTGTTTTGATGGCCATTTACTTTCAATTTTACGCAATTCAAATTCATATGTGTGAGCTGGGCATAAAAGTTAAGCAAAAGCGAATCCTTGTGTGGCTGTATGGATTCAAGTAATTCAGATTAGCCAAGATGGCAGACGTACTCGGCAATAGCAGTTTGTGAAGTATCTCTCTCTCTATCGTTCTCCGACCTCTACACCTCCTTCACCAGACTGGGGCTCCAGTTAATCCTCTTACACCCTAATCCAGGTGGAACAGCTTCAAACAGGATTAACTGTTAACAGCTTCATTAATCCCATAATCTAGCTCAGCAGGGATTACACTAATGGCTGATTAGTTCTATCCAAACCTCTCTGTAGGGGCACACATTACAAGAAATATCGCTGTACATGGCTGAGCTGCTCACTACACCCCCTTGATTTTACAAATATCATCCCTGGGAATACCTCTTTCCTTGAATTTCCCCGTCACAGCTTGGATAACCCTTTCTTGGAATTACCATCTTAACACCTGAGAAGATAACCAACCTGAGAAATTCAAGTATTCATTTTTTCCCCCTCCAGTGACAAAGATATGAGTTACGATAAGTGCATTATCATACCATAAGAATCAATGCTGCAGGTACCGCATGGAAAAGGCATCTATTCCTTGGAACCAATTTGATAAGAGTGAAAGAATTCTCTTAAAACAGCCATGATGTCATTCCAATCTCCATACAATGTCACTATAATCTAAAAGCAATAATGAGCCTAGCAATGCAGAATTCACCCTCTTTTACATTGGTTTTCATCTCTTCAAAACCATTCAAACATCTGTCTGGCGATCTTAACAATCTCCATTGCAGCCCCCACCCCATGTCAATGATGGAAGAATGGGGGGAAAAGATTCTCCTCTATAGAGTGAAATACAGTCCACTGCACCCGCAGACTCACTCTCTTCCTCATAACAAACCCTTTGACATTTTAGACAGGCATTGACATTTGACAATATTGTATGTCTGTATGAATATACATATCATACGTAAACATGCACAATGTACTTACATACAGACGTATATGTACCAAAACACACACACGCATGCACACAGATTCAGAATAGTCCTTTATGAGCTGCGTGGCAGAGCGAAATACAAATATGCTCCCAATGAAAGCAGAGAGGAGAGGCGATGTGCGTGATATCGCCTCCCCAGAGCCATGGCACTGACTGACTACTGGCTTTTGTGTGAGAGGAAGATGGATGGTGACGATAAATTAGGAACGGTTCCCCGCGGCAAAGCGAGGTCCGTGACACCAACGCCTCGAGAGCACAACACGATACCCAATTCCAAAGTGTTCTAAATTAGCCACAACTTTCACAGATTGCCTTATTGATTATTAACCTGGTCTTCTCACTCTACATTCAAGCATCTTATTCATATGCATACATTTTTCCCCCCCTTTAGAATGAGCTTCAGGGGTAAGGATGGGCTGAAATTTGTGTCTCAAATTAATCAAACTTTATTATGTGTGTGTATTTTTTACCATCATGGAGAGGAAAGATCCAAACTCAACAAACAAGACAAGTGATTTCCAAAAGATTTTTTTCTTTTAATTCAACTTCCAAAAGATGGCAATTCACACGTATTTCCTGACTTCAAAACAAGGGAGAAAAAGTAGAAAACCTTGAAAACAACGGTGTGGTTTCCACGGATTAGGATTTCACCTTTTGTAGCATTCGCATTCTTTCTTTCTGTCTGCAAAACAGCATGCAAATAGTGCATAACATAAGCTCTGTCCAACACACAAAATATCTGAATACGAGTTAACTGTCAGCCCATTGCCATGGCAACCGCAACTTTCGTACGAACTCACATGCAAACAATCAGACTCAGCAGTTGCAAAATGATGGAATTAATGTGACGTTCATGCATCAAGGATTCAACACAACGATTCAAGCCAAATATTTGAGTGCTCTAGATGCATTTTTTTTTGCTCGGGCGTCAGGAGTAGGACGAAAGATGGATGACACCGACTATGAAAGAATGGGGTGAAACGCCCACACGCAGACGACAGACTTAGTTTGGGCATTTTATAGACAACATTGAATAAATATACAGGATGGCTTGCTTTGTCTGCACATATGTCATTTGGCATCAAAGCTGAGAAATCATTAGTAGCCAAACAACAGTCATTTGGCCAATATCTAATGAAAAGTATGCTTGATGCTACGACACTGATATTTGTTTTGACAGGGAATGATCAACATATCTAAACATGACATCAGATCGGAGTCACAAGTTACGTTCAGACGGCAGGCCCTAACCTCGAGGTTAGGAAACCTCGAGGTTTAGCTCTTGCCCCCCTAACTACGACGTGTGTCCACACGACGAATCTTAACCTCGAGGTTACGAAACCTCGAGGTTAAGCTTCTGCCCCCCCCCCCCCCCCCCCCCCCCCCGTAACTACGAGTGGGTCCCACTCGATGTTAAAACCACAAAACCGGAAGTTTCAGCCCACACTGCTAACAAGGCGTCTATTTATTCTCTTTTTCTCTGTCATGGTATGCAGAGATGGCACTGCACTGATGACTTTATGCCTTTTATGAAGATATTCGTCGAAAACATTTTTTAGCGTCGGAGAAGAATATAGAATACAGTAGCGAGTTCGACGTGTTCAGTTTCAGAGATCAAGCGCATGGGAAGAAAAGATGATGTTGTTGTGTCGTGCGTCATAGGTTTTTCACGTGTAGTGTATTTGTGGTGTACGTTTGGGAGGTTGACCCGGAAGCAGAGGGAAATTGTGGGGGCTGGAGTTTACGGCGAGGTCATTCTTAACTTCCAGTTCGTTGTTTTTTGTGTCCACACGGTGCTTAACTACGAGTAGGGACCCCCCGCGGCTCGTGGTTAGAGCGTTAACCATAAGATTTCTCGTGGCTCGAAACATCGAGCAAACCTCGAGGTTTGCTAACTACGAGGTTAAGGGCTCCCGTCTGAACGTAACTACAGATTGCTAAGCCTTGTTGCAAAACAGCTGAATTAGAAAACAAAATGGAAATGTAACTTGAAATTACACTCAGTCTGGATCCTTCACAAGATTATTTGACCATTTTTTCCTTTTTCAGGAGTGTGTCTTTTAAGGCACATATTCAAGTCATGTGGTGAATAGAAGATGCATTATATCACAAGACTTCCAAAACAGAAAAAAACTAGAAATGTCGCTACAGCGACTGGTTATACCCCCGCCAAACAACATTTCATAAGCTTTGGTCAAAAAACTGAGGAGGAAGTTAAATCCGCAAGATCTTTCCTTGATCTTCTGCCATTAATATGCCGTTACCATGGCAACGTACTTTCGGGTACTGTCAAAAAATACGTCTTGCACATCTACAACCCAAGGCACACATCTGTGCCAAGTTTTATGGGAGTCGGTTGAAAACTGAGGAAGTAGTTCGCGACGCAAGATTTGTACCCATTTTTGCCCATAATATGCCGTTACCATGGCAACGTACTTTTGGGTACTGTCAAAAAATACGTCTTGCACATCTACAACCCAAGGCACACATCTGTGCCAAGTTTTATGGGAATCGGTTGAAAACTGAGGAAGTAGTTCGCGACGCAAGATTTGCAACGGACCGACCGCCCGACCGACCGACCGCCCGCCCGACCGACCGCCCGACCGACCGACCGCCCGCCCGACCGCCCGACCGACCGTCCGCTGATTCCTATATACCCCCTTCAAACTTCATGTGGCGGGGGTATAAAAACAACTCACAACCACTCTCATAAAAAAAAAACTTTACTTCTTAAAGATGCAAATGTTATAGAATAATATCATTTATTAGTGAAAAATGAGCAAAGAAAATGGGATTCCATCGGGATTTGAACCCGAGACCTCCAGATCGAGCTACAGAAAGCCCTAGTTCAGTGTTTGTCCCAGAAACCCTAAATTCTCAATGCTCACATGGTCAGAAGCTATAGCAGTGTGTTTGTGTGTGACACACACGCACACACTTAAACCTGGCATAGACCCGAAGAATAATTCAACTTGACGATAAATGTGAGGGATCACCGAAGTGATGCAGCTTTTTGAGTATGTAACAAACGCAAACAGAAGAAAACTGACCAGAAATTAATATAATTTATCAGTGCAAAAATATCATTAAGGACTTTTAATGGCATGGACATGTGATACACCTCAAAAGTCTTCAAGGCAAACACAAACAGCCCGACAATAAATGGTATCAACTGGAAATAGGCTGCAAGAGCTGCAACATTTGTTTTTTTCACAAAAAAAAGAACAACACAAAATGCTCAATCAAAACGTGGATATTTCCCATTCCTGCATTTTGTGCACATGTATGCATGCACAAAGCAAAGCATGCTTGCATACTAAAAGCTCACAACAGGCATGGCATATGAACATCGCATCTGCTCAATACACATGTTGTATAGTACTGGGAGGTGCCTTTGTAAATAGACTCTTGTCAAGACGATGTTTATGGTACGGGGTGATGGAAGGGTTAATCGAAGTACAGGAGACCATGTCTCGGGAGTCTTGTTCATCTCTCTACAACAGCCCCTCAAACATAATGATAATGTGGTGCTTGGGTGGTGGCTGAGGTCACAGGCATTGACCCAGCATACCCTTTGACCCCTAGGGTGAAGGGTCACAGGGATCCATATTGACTGAGGTCTGTCAGGTCTTGTCTGCCCTGAAGGATATGTGGATGTGGCTCTTTTGGCGTGTCAGATGGAAACTGGGTCATCAGGTGAAGGTAAGCTATTCCAACAGACATTTCTTGAGGCTGCGGTGGAGCTGACTTAAGGTTTTGACAGATCTCTGACAGGCAACTGCAGGCGAGTGCATACTTAGTCTTATCGTATGATATTTTCGGTACTTGTTTTCCCTCCTCTACGAAAATACAGAATGTTGAGAATCAAAATGGAGAACAGCACAAGTTCCTGGTTTACTTCTGTATGTATAAATGTCAAGCACCAATGGATGTGGTTTGTCTATGTCAATGTAAAATGAAGAATTAGCAATCAAAGACGTGCACGCATTCCAGTAATTCACTCTAAAACTTCACCATTAAGGGAGTGGAAAGAGGGTGGGTGGGGGTAGATTTTCAGGAACATGACTCTGTCACAAAAGAGAAAAGAAAAAAAAATGAAACGAAATCAATAGGAGGTGTTGAAATAGCTTCACGCTTGGTCTTATCCGCCCATTTGTTTCCTATTTGCAGATTTCGCTCCAAATCCCCCGGTATGCCAGACTGGCAAACTTGAATGCCTGCAAGACTAGAAACCAAAACACCGTAGCAGAGGGAGGTATAGAGAAGGTGTGTGAGACATAGAAAGATGGAGAGAGAAGAGAAAGAGATGGAGAGAGAGAGAGAGAGAGGGATGGACTAGATGATGTTGTGACTGAGTACCAGAGGAGCGATGGGGTTCAGTGTCATCTGAACTTTGCAAGCCAATAACACTGGGTGACATGAGAGGTCCTGTCCCTAGAGCCACGCTATCCATCAAACCCTTACAGCCCAGAGGCCATCTTCCCTTACACTCTCCATCTTCCTCCGTGCCTGGGGGGATTCCGTGGCCGACACCCAACATACCAGGAGGATAGAAAACCTAATACCACAAACTATCGGATCACATTCTCCCTCTTGCTTTACATCCCATATTTCTCTCTCTCTCTCACACTTCTCTCTCTTCATCTCCCTGTCTCTCGTTTGCTGTTACCACGCTAACACCCTTGACGATGGAACATCATCACATTCCCCGCTCATCTTTCAACCCAGCTCTCCTCTAAACACCACAACGGAATCAAAGTTCAGCTGTTAAACCAGGGTGACCTCCACCCCTCCGAAAACTCTGCCTCCCTCGTTGACAAATGCTGTGCTAGGCAGACTGGTTTTACTTTCCATGCAATGCAATACAGAAATTGTGCGTTGCTGACATATGGCATTGTTTATTTTCTCGGGATCACATGAGTGATTCCTTCTTCATTTCCTCTTGGAGATTCCTACCTCGTCTTTCTGGTGCTTTTATAGATACCCCCCCCCCCCCCTCTGATATAATACAAACAGGCATAGTACTGGACAGCATGTGATGCTTGTTATATGTAGCATCACGATTATGTCAAAGGGTGCGTTTATTAACTCACTTCTGGTGCATAATTAAGGTTTCCAAACAACTTTTAGGGATTCAAATTCATGAAATTCTTCCATCGAGTTGTTTTTATTGCAATCAATTAATGAACTGCCTTACATCAACTTAAATAATGACCTGGGTTCGAATCCTGCCCAGAGTATGTATGCCCAAGATTTCTCTTGTCATGGCAACTACTTAACACTGATCAATTCAGTGCGTATTTACATCGACGTAAGGCAACTTGTTAATCAGTTGCAACTTTTAAGGAGTTTTAGACAATTGATGGACGCAAAGCTGTTTTGATTTCATTTCTGAAGTGCGGGAGGAAAAAAGTGCGATTGCAAATGCGTTTCCAACCACTGCCAATTACACATTTCTGCTCCTCGGGTCAAACTTTGCAATGGAGCTGCACAGTGACACGGCCTCCCAATCGACTCACGACAGAGTTGATAAATGCAACAACTTGAGAAACACATCCCGAATATAAGGCATTTGCAAATGTGTTTTGATAGTGGTTACTGAAGCACATTTTGAACATGGAAAAGTTGATAAATGCATTCATAGCTAACCACTGCAATGGTTCTTTTTGAATGCTCTCAAAATCCAGCACAGGATTTGGAACAAATTCAAGCGCAACTGGTCACCAAACTGTCACCCTACATAGGCAGATATTTTTATTTATATTGTCTAAACATTTTGCGATAGCCACAAAAAAAAAGAAAAAGAAAAAGAAGAAGACAAAAGAGTGGCTCATCACGATATTACTACAGACGAGATGGCTGAGAAAAAATAAACAGCAAAATACAAACGAGCCTGGGAATACCATCACTTAATAAACTTCCAATCTTTTGACTGCAGTCTGAGACAATATCACAATGTTATAAAAATGTGCATTGCTTGGAAAATGAAGCTCTTCCAACCTTAACAAAGGTCAACGGCATTATTAATGTCTCTGACTACATGCCATGATCTAAAAAAAACAACAACTGGAAGATAAAAGGATACAGACAAAAGGAACACATGCATGACAGAGAGAGAGAGATGGGGATTACGATAGAGAGTGAAAGAAAGGAGGAAAAACAAGACAGATGTTGTCATATTATAATGATGATGATACTGGTTAGGAACTCACACCATGGAAAACAACCTCGGAATGACTGGAGTTTTGCCCCTCTTCCGACAGCGTACCAGGACTCTTGCCCCACTTGAAGCGCTCTTGTGTTGAAACAAGGCGCATCTTCCACACTTTGCGGCTCATTGCTTCTCCCCCGGGATGTCGACGAGGCCGCGCGAGACAGTGGCGAGTGCTTGTTTGGCTAGGCCGGTGAGAAGACGGTTCAATGTCTGCTCAAACACGATGTAAATCTCCCTCTCTGCAGAGCAAGGGACTTGGTAACATCATGGCAGTCTTCATCATAAAGAAACCTCCTCTCAGAGGAATCCACACTTCCCCACGCATTGTGTTGGGTTTCTTGAATCCATATCATTTCCACTGAAATATCTCTTTGAATTTAAGGTTTCAGTGATGTCTTTTTTTCCTTTTTTTTTTTTCAATGTGTGGCGTCAGAGATTTACGAGCATATTTCTGGGTATGATGAAAGGTTAAAGGCTGAAAGAACAACAGGAATGAATGCTACCAAGGCTTTTGCCTTACAGTGCAGACATATAAAATGCCAGAATACATACTTGTTTTTCTAACCTGTTTTAGGTTTCTCATCTAAGCAACATACTGTGTCATATCGAATCAGGGAAAATGAGACATATACATGTATCTATTGCAAACGTTTTTCTAATTTATGTATAATCCTAATGATGTGGATTTGATCATGGTGCTTTGTGCAACATTCACATGACCACACATTCAAATTCTGGCTGTGTGTATGAGTTAAAAGAGGGTTCATATGATAATGCATGAAGGTGTTGAGAGGGGGTTCTAGACATTAAATAAATGGATGGGTACACCCGCTGGTTGCCAGGAAACAAAGCTCGCTACAGGATCTACCATCAACTTTTTCCCCTCCTCGTAGTCGTCATTAATCTGTCCTCCACGCCCTCCCCGTACTTCTGTTGACTCTCGAGAGCGGAGAAGAGATCCAGCATCCAGTCTGTCCCACTCCAGGAGGGAAACCCAGCCTACTGAGAACTCAAGTGCTTGCTTCTCTGGCGCAACCAAGAAGCAGAAATAAAATGTCACGGAGCACACCAGCCAGAGCAGCATCTTGACCAAGAGGAACCACCCGCCCGGTCTCTCCCACCACTCGAGTAATCCGAAACCGGGACAAATGGCACTTGGAGGCAGAAAAAAAAAAAGGTAGATCAATCTTTTTGTCTCAAGTGCATGATTGGGATCCAAAGTTGTCATTTTTCCTTTTCTTCCGCCCGTGGACTACCGAATAATCCCCAAGTACCCGCATCGACGTGGCATGTTACACCGTGCAGAGTGAATGGCACTCGAGTCTGCCTACTGCAATGCTTTCTATAGAACATGATACTAAAGCAGCACTTCAACATCTCTACCTCTGCCTTTCTTTGAAAAATGCATGTATGTATGCATACCAAAGTATCCATCCACCTTTCTCTGAAAGCAGTCATAACAAACTAACTCCGCCCAACGATGGCACAAAGTCAAGTTGACATCAAGAAGAAGAAGCGACGCCAAGAAAAAAAAGAAAGGTTCCTGATTTCTTTCCTTTACCAATAACTGCCTCAAGCTATCACTGTTGATGATGGCAATGATGGTAATGATGACGAAAATGAAAATATGATAAAGAAGATGATAATGAAGATGATGATGGGGATGACGATGATGACGGCGATGATTATGATGATGATAATGATGGTGGAGATGATGTTGATGATGACAATATGACAATAACAACATTAATAACAAAACCTACAAACCTGAGGAAGAAACAGTTTCACAGTGTGGATATTTACTCATACCTCTGGTCTGATCATATTCTGACAGCAAGCAAATACATACCTAACCAACAAAATAAAATAATCCCCACCCCCCTCCAAAAAAAAACAAAAATCTATAGTATTCAACATGATGGTCTGAACATCATGTGAATGCAATCAGATAAACAAGTTTTGTAAGGGTAGGTAGAAAGGAGCCTCCCCCCCCCCAAAAAAAAAAAAAAAAAAAAAAATGTGTTCGAATGTATTGATAATTAAACCCAAATATGCTGGCTGATATGATTACAAGGATTAGATAAAAACAGCAAACAAACAACAGATCATGGAGGGTCCCATGGCCTTCTACATGGTCAAGAGCATCAGCCATGATTGTCGTGATTTGTTCCAAGGTGACTGCTGAGTATCCAGGGACCAAAGTGTGGCTGAGAGAAGTCTGGTTTCACTCTCTAGGTTAGATGTTAACATGTTGCAAACACTTTCCAGGGCTTTTTGGAAAAGTGTTGGGGGGGGGGGGGTCTTTAACAGATGAGAGTTATCATTTCTAGATTGTGCAAAAATCAATGAAAAAATATATCACTGTGCTTGTGTGTGTGTGCCTGTTCCTGTGAATGGGCCTTAACAACCTGTGTACCCCTCTGCTTCAAACTGGGAGGAGGTCTAGGGCAAAAGTAGCAAAAGCATGGCATTTTCTGCATTACATAATCCCAACACTTTTGATATTACATAACTCCCATAAGCAGGACAATCACAAAAGAGGTTATGCTTGGCTAAAGAGGACTTTGCTATCACTGTTCCTGTATTGATAGAATTAGTACAAGTAGGTCCTATACATTAACCCGTTGAGGAAAGTTTGATTTTGCTACAACACACGTTTCCCAGACGCTTGCCTGAGTATACTCGGGACTCGTCCTCAACGGGTTAATATTAGGTTCCCTTGTTTCATTACAATGATATTTAAATTTCAGAAGATCATGTGCTAATTGAATTGCTAAGTTTGTTATGATAGAACTGACACATACACGTGTACAAACACATACAATTGTACACACACATACAAATACAAATGCCTCGTATGGACGTGTATGCATGTGCATGTGTGTGTATGCATGTAGTGTTATGTGTGTATGTGTAGACAGGAAACAGGAATGGCAGTTTTCATTGATCCATGAGCCATTTTTACGGGGGTTTTCTTCGCTGCTCAGTCGGCAACTTGTCTTCAGTGGCAGCATCGAGTTACACACTCTCGGGCAGTTGACACCTACTCCAGTCGCCTACCAGACTCTCCAACTGCCATCTTGGATGATCCACTCAGGACTAAACATGCTGGTCCCCCTGGTTCGTCAAGTGTTTGTGCAGTCAATCAATCAACTGCACACGGTTTTATTTCGTTTGTCTGCTTTTTGTGGTTGTTGTTTTGTTTTATTTGTTTTTTGTTGTTTTGTTTTGTTTTGTGTGTTTTTGTTTTTGTTTTTTCTGGTTGGGGAGTGGGGGAGGGGCATGAGCACTGGTGAAATATTACAGCCAATAGCCCCAGGAAGCATGCACAGCTCACATAATTTTGTAAAAGTGACTGGATTGGAGACTCTGTCTTGCATAGCAGTGGCTCATTTTCATTTTTAAGACTTGTCCAACTTCACTATCTGAGCTTCATGATCATTCATATGAAACAAAACAAAGAAATGACGAAACTATGCTGTGTATTATAGTATGCTTTTAAGATATTCAAGAGCATGTATCACCATGCTAATATATCATTTAGCCAATGGCTAATTCTATCACTACTGTCTATGGGAAATATTGAGTATGGTAAATACGGTCACTCGTACATATTTCCTTTTTGAAGCATTTCGCATTTATTTTCAATGCTAACCTTTCATAGCTAATATCTACATCATACCATGAGACTGTGTGTGGCGTGTGTGCCTGAATGTATATGCAGGTTACATATGCACATTTGTCTTTTTGAGCACACAATAGAAATAGGGACTTCATAAGAATCACAAGACACAGCTAGAGAGCTTCACCTATACTCATATTACGTCTGTACTGCTCTGTAGGCCGTTGCGTGGTAAAACCATAAAGTCCTTCTAGTGTGCTATGCAAACCACACCTTTTGTGGGATGCTACAATGTATATATTCTCTATCATTATTTTATCTCTCAGACAGTTTGTCATTAGATTATGCTTAAGTTTTGTCCAATACTTGTCCTCTTTCCCTTCCTTCTCTCTCATCTATCTATCTATTCATCTATGTATCTGTGTATGCATCTATGTATGTATGTATGTATGTATCTATCTATGTATATATGTATGTATACGTATGTATGTATGTATGTATCTATGTATATGTATGTATGTATCTATCTATGTATATATGTATGTATACGTATGTATGTATGTATGTATGTATGTATGTATGTATCTATCTATCTATCTATCTATCCCTTCATCAGTCCCTCTGTAAAGAGAGAGATGGACACTGTGTTATGTGTTATCATAGCGATAACACTGCAGACTGCTGTATTGATTATTAACACGTCCATAATCAATTATCATCGATTGGGCCTACTGGTCGTTATCTGAACTCTGTGCGGGGCATGTTTCTCATTTCTTACATTTTTTTTTCTCTCTCATTGTTTCCAAATAATGCAGAATTATCTTGAGAAGAGGATGAGGAGGGGGAGGGGGAAAGGGAGGGGAGGGAAGAGGATAGCCCTCATCCAAACTGGTTCTGACATGGCATTATACTCATGGTTGATACCAATCAAGAGCCTCCGAATCAAAACATACAAGTGCATATCCCTATCAATGAACTTTGTTGCTGTTGGTTTTTTTTTCCCTCCATTTATTTGTCTCATTTTCTTCCAACAATGGAACTTTTAATGCATGCATTAAATCACTGTGATTACGTGATTAATCCCTAAGGGCTGAAATAATCTATGCACTGTCTTTCCGGCAGCCGTTTCACAAAACATATTCTGGTCATAAATGTTAACACTGGAATAAATATAAAATAAATTCAATGGATAGATAGATAGATAGATAGATAGATAGATAGATAGACAGATAGATAGAAAGAAAGAAAGAAAGATAGATAGATAAATAAATAAATAAATAAATAAACAAATGAATAAATAGATACATGGATGGATGGAAGGGGTCGACATATATATATATATATATATATATATATATATATATATATATATATATATATATATATATATGTGTGTATATATATATATATATATATATATATAGAGAGAGAGAGAGAGAGAGAGAGAGATGGGTAGATACATAGGTCGACAGAGACAGAAGTTGAAAGAGAGGGAGAGAGAGAGAGAGAGAGAGACTTTATCAGCATAAATGCAATTGAAATGCAGGACAAATTCTCGTAGCGATATGAGATAATCAGGCAATTGCTGAGTACAACTTTACCCTGATTAACAATATATCCAAGCTTATTTTGAACATGTGAGGCACTTAAGTCCCCATCTAAACCAAGACTTTCAAAATATCTAGCTCCACATATCAGGCATTCGTTATTCATTACGACAGAATACTAGGGAGAAGTAATCCCTAATTTTCTCTGTATTTTGGACATGGGTCTCTCCATATCCGCTGACTATATCAAATCTGATGTGTATGAATCAGGCAAATCCATGTGGAGCTGTTTCATTAATTTCCAATGCTGTCATAAGCTCTTATTCAATATCCCCCATCTTTATATCTTTTTCTGGAAGTAAATCGTTTCCCCATTTCCCCCCTCTCTAAACTTTTTTCCCCCTTTCTCTCCATCTCTCTCTCTTTCGTGGTAGTGGCTGTCATATTTGAACCAACAGAGGAAGTTTTCTACTAGCACTGGGAGCTGCATCTAATGCTGACGTGATTAGCCACCCATGCATTGACCGCATTTTGCTTCCATTCCAGCCTTCCTCTCCACGCAATTCCCCAATTTAGCCCTTCCCCCGCCCTCCCTTCTTCCCCCAATCTTCCCCCCTTCCCTTTCCTCCCTCCCAACTTGCCAACTTCCAGCGGCCCGGCAGCAGATCAGGCACGAACCGACGAACCGTGTGTGTGTGTGTGTGTGGCTGAAAGATCGTGTCGGAGACAACATTAGCCAGCATAACAAATTGTATTTGGACTTCCAACAAAACCAAATTACATTTGCAAACAGCATTCATCTGTGAAGGGATCGAGACGATTTGGCGGGATACAGCAGTCACATTAGACCTGTCTCAGCTCATTCTCTTACACACAGGTTGAGATCAGTGAGAGATGGGGTGGGTGCAGTCAGGGACAGACAAAGACACGGGACGGAAAGAGAGCAAATAAATGGCGGGAAGATGTAAAAGGGGGCTAAAAATGAAGATCCATTTACAGACAGTCAGAGAAATAGAGAGAGTGAGTGCGAGAGAAGGGAGAGGAGAGAGAGAGAAAAAAAAAGGGGGATGAACACACTAGAAAGAAGGAACAAACGACAAGCAGGGACTTCTTGCAGAACAGGAACATCCATACAAGACATTGGAGAGAAGGTGCAGAAGATGAAGATGACTTGGTAGATGGTTACCATGGAGACCCATAGAGATTGTGAGATGGAGAAGATGAAGAAGAAAAGGAGCATGAAGGAAATGGATAAGACAAAGGGATGAGTTTAGTAGTACACATTGTATTTTAGCCTTACTGACCAAGCTATATTTGTATGTACAAGCTAAAAATCCTTTTATGAAAGTCGGAGGCATGGGGGGGGGGGGGGGGGCTTTTCATGAAGCGTTTTGTCAGATGTTTTTTTCCAACAAACTGTTATAAGCTACTGAAATCCTTACGACTGATTGGCCGAGAGCAAATTTGTCTGACAATTTGTCAGACAAAACGCTTCATGAATCATTCTGAGAACAAAAATGCTCTCTTTTGGCTCCAGTTTTCTGATCTGATTATGGGATTTACTCTTATTGACATGACAATGGTAAACTAGACTCGGAATTTGTCAAGACTGACAAATTAGGTGATCCGATCTGTTCGTAAATCAACGATTTGAGTCTCCTGATCCCAATAGGCATGACCATACCGGTTTCATCTGTGTTTAGTGGACATTGGCCGTGTGATGTTTGGATTCTCATTTAGAAAAGGGAGTCAGACCTGCCATCTATGGTACACAATTCCGTATACACTAACGAAGATACAGAATGAAGTATATTTGACCTTTGACCCCACTTTGCACAGACAAGATGGCATCTGAGCAAAAAGTGGTTATTTTGTGAAATGATCCTTGTAGCATAGTCTTTACGTGTGCAAAATATGGGAAAGATAGGACATGTATTCACCAAGATACAGGATGATACATTTATGACCTTTGACCCTAATTTACATACCCAAGATGACGTCTGATCAAGTAGTTGTAATTGTATGAAATAATGTACGTGACATGAACTAAACATGTGCAAAATATGGGGGTGATAAGGCCTGTTTTTCTTGAGTTATTGTAAAGAAAGTTGCAGAAGGAAAGAAATATCTCAATACATCGAAGATCAGCTTTAATTTCAACCAAGTTTTTGGACGTGATCCCGACACCGTATGAAAAAACAAAGGGAACACTTACGATAGCGCAAAGTCTCAGCTACAACATATCAAAATCTGGGAGAAATTCACCGAAGCATAAGTGAGCTAGTGCTCGAAAAAGACAGTCATGTCAATTTTCATTTCCAGAAAAACTGCACTCCCATAGAGATAACACGTAAACTGGTCAAATTTGACAAGATTACTTTCAATCCATTTTTACGAGGTGATATCGTCATCCAATCAAAATGTTGTTGTAACATTTATGAAAGAGTATTTAATAAGCTACAACATACTGAAATCTGGGTGAAATTCACCGAAGCATAAGTGAGCTAGTCGTCGATAAAGACAATCATGTCAATTTTCACATCTACAAAAATTCCCTCCCATAGAGATAACACGTCATAACGAAGATAAAGAAAGAAGTACATATGACCTTTGACCCCACTTTGCACAGCCAAGATGGCATCTGAGCAAAAAGTGGTTATTTTGTGAAATGATCCTTGTAACATGGTCATTACGTGTGCAAAATATGGAAAAGATAGGACATGTATTCACCAAGATACAAGATGATACATTTATGACCTTTGACCCTAATTTACATACCCAAGATGACGTCTGATCAAGTACTTGTTATTTTATGAAATAATGTACGTGACATGAACTAAACATGTGCAAAATATTGGGCTGATAGAGCTTGTTTTTCTTGAGTGTTTGTAAAGAAAGTTGCAAAAAGAAAGGAATATCTCAATACATCGAAGATAAGCTTTAATTTCAACCAAGTTTTTGGACATGATTCCGACACCGTATGAAAAAACAAAGGGAACACTTACGATAGCGCAAAGTCTCAGCTACAACATATCAAAATCTGGGAGAAATTCACCGAAGCATAAGTGAGCTAGTGCTCGAAAAAGACAGTCATGTCAATTTTCATTTCCAGAAAAACTGCACTCCCATAGAGATAACACGTAAACTGGTCAAATTTGACAAGATTACTTTCAATCCATTTTTACGAGGTGATATCGTCATCCAATCAAAATGTTGTTAAAACATTTATGAAAGAGTATTTAATAAGCTACAACATACTGAAATCTGGGTGAAAATTGACAAAGGATAAGTGAGATGCGTTCGAGTGAACTTGAAATTTGATGACGTCATTTTGAAAATTTACTTTTTTAATTGTATTAAGAAATTTGATATCTTTTAATCATTTTCCCAGCATCGCCAACCCATGAATTGACATGTACAACTCATCAGCTTTCAGAATATGTAAAGAAAATGGGGGGTCACCGTCCATCCTGACGAGTAAAATCGGAATCAAAATTGGCGGTTTTTTGGCATTGTTGCACTGTACATCGCCATTGACGCGCGCGCGGAATTTCAACTTTGACGGGTCCGTATGACGTCATATTGAGTCGGATTGACTTGAAACTTGGTAGAAATATTCCTTGACATTTCAGGCATCCAATAAGTGTGAAAAAATTTGAAATTTCTATTGCCTATGAGCTGTGCGTGCGTATATGTGCGCGCGCGTACGCGTCCGTCCAATTTTTTCAAATTTTAAAAAAATGCTCCAAATGGTCTGAAACGTGTCCAAAAAAAATTTGAGCTCGATTTGAGCATACAAATATTTCAACGCGCGCGTACGCGCACGTTTTAAGAGAAAATATGAATTTTGAGAATATGAGTAGAAAGCGCATAACTTGAAATATATGTGACGTAAATTTCATTGAAAAATTCCATTCCATTAATGAGATATGATTGAGAATGTGTTTTCATATAATGACGTCATAGTGACGTCACGGTCGACTGATCACTTTGATTTTAGTTCGATTGCCGTCTTTGGGAGACGATACATATATGGTATAAGTTTGACATTGATAGGAAGAGGACTTTCTGAGCTAATCGATGCACAACTTTTGGGGAGAAATAAGAAGGAAAAGAAGAAGAAAGAATCCGTACAGAAACAGAAGGTGATCCGAGAGGATACTCGGATCACCTAATGATACAAACTACCCTCCCCCACACAGTAATTGCAATCAAACCTGAAAAAAAATGTGCATCTTTCTGAAATCTAAAAATTGATGATGAATACGTGACATACTAGAAAAAGTTCCTACCCAATCTGCATTGAAAATGAGCATTCCACTCTGTGAACGTGCCCAATTTAAGCGGGAGACACTTTCCTCCAGGTGACACTCCCTTACTAAAACCAGTATGTGATGATATTTTGTAATATTTGATAATTTTATAAATAACACCCAATTCCCTCAAGATATTGACAGCTGAAACCATCGGTATAATTAATATTCTGTATACTTAGCATGTGATTTGTTGACCTTGCTGATATTGACTTTATGTGTACCCTTTTGTAAATATTGTAAATATGTTGTTTACCTGTTGGTTTACATCCAATAAAAAGTTAAAAAAAAAAAATAAAAGAATGGTGCAGGTTGCCAATCAATCAAAAAAAAAAAAAAAAAAAAAACAGTCACACCGCAACCGCATCAGCAAGCACTAACCTTTGTTTGGGATCCCACCAATATCCTGAGATTTAGAACTTAGCTCACAATTTTTGCAACTTTGTCCCAGCGAAGATACTTGTATCTGTAGGCCAGTAAACCCCTCAAGTCAAACCCAATTACCACATGTCTAGAGACTCCATCTTCCCAAGCCATAAGGTCCATCTCTGACTCTTTCCAGCTTGTATTTACTTAACATATCACTACATCTATTTCAAGAAATCTGGTTTAATGCTGTTTGGGATGGATGATAACAAAGTCTTACGTTAAGATGTTATAGATGTAATGTAATCTCTTTTTCTCTCTCTCTTTCTCTCCCCTTTCTCTCAACAAGATTACATGGAACACACAATACAAGCCACAAATACGAAAACACACTAAGAAAAAACACCAACAAAATCTAAAGTACTGCAAATAAGGTTTCATGCTCTTTCTCTCAGGGACATTTATCCCGATATAAAGCAGCAAAAACACAATGAAACACAAGCATTTCAACCAAACAAGACAAGAAAAAACAAGAAATTGGTAGACTTGTGAGTGTACATAATCCCTTCAAGTGTTTTTGGAAGGAGAGATTAGAATGCTCTATGCATACTTTATATGTTTTCACAGCCATCCAATTAGCTCTACTGTCATTACGTTGTCAAACAACAAACAGTTTGCAATCACATCAATACTCATTGGTCAGAGGAAAGCATGGTCCTTGTTGCATCAAAAGATACACTCATAAAAGTTGGAAAATCAAACAGAAGTCAGAAAACAAAATGTAAATCATGTATCAACCAATCAGAATTGAGTATCCAGAGACATATCGTCGTGTGCCCGGGTGAACGACGCAAATATAAGCAATTCACGGAAGGTGTGCATGGGAGAATGATGCGTATGGTGGATGGGCCCTTAAGTGTATGTAACATAGGCTTTGAGTGCATTCATGTCATTCTCCCAGGCACATGACAATATGTCTGATTTCTGACTTGTGTTTGACGTTTTATGCTGCAGGGCGGCAGTGTACAGATAACTACCTGTGGCAATCAACGATTGTCTGAACAGGCATTAGTTTTGGAGACAAAACAACTACATAAGCTCCCATCTACCAGTTCAATGATACACGTATACAGGTCAAGGAGGGGTTATATAATTAAAGAGGGTCAGTAGGAGGTAATGTGTTCAGAGAATTATGGTGAGAGACATATTCTCAGTGACTCTGCTAATTGTAGGTCAATGACTTGGATTAACCTTTAGCACATTGACGACCTGTCATCACAGACCCGTCATTGTTTCACTTGACATCTTAGCAATCTCAAAAACAATTCAAGTGGGGGGGGGGGGGGAATCTCAAATATTCCTTCTCTTTCTACATATTACTGGATTCCAAACAGATAAGACTACACAGCATGTAAAACTTCTACATGTACTTGATATTCTGGCAATCCTGTGCAACTACTGAAATGAAAATCCCGCTCAGGCAACACAAGTTTGAGAAGTTCTTTAAACTAGCAAATGTGTGTCTTTTGCCCAACCTGGAGCACAGCTTTAAAAGGATGGTATAGTTTCGGTTGAGATGGGGCCTGAGGTTTCTGACATTTTTTGATGATGATTTTTTTTTTTTTTTTTGAGATAATGAGACACCTCTGATGAAATATGAAAAAGCATATAACTCTAAGATGAATTAAAGTTCATTTGATGAAAATTGGTTTTGAAATGGCTGAGATATCTAAGACAAGGCTATATCCTAATAAAAGGTGGGACCCACCTTTTATTGGATTGCTTTGTTTTTCATTGTTTTGGGATATCCAGCCATTTCAAAACCGATTTTCATCAAATAAACATTGAATTCCTCTTAAGATTGTATACTGTAAAATGAGGAATGTTCGCGAGCATTTTAATTTTGAGAATTTCGCGAGAGCCGAGTTTCGCAAAATTAAATGCACACTAAAGATCTTGTCTACACTATATGCATTGAACGTTTGAGGCAACTCACGAAAATTTCATGCTGCGAATAAGGCTGTCGGCTCCCATTCGCGAAAATTCATGCCTCAAACATATTGTATTTTACAGTACTTTTCAACATTTCATACAGTGGCTTCTAAGTATCTCACACAAAGTTAAAAGCCGAATTCTCACCTCAACCAATACTATACCCTCCCTTTAAGATTGTGACCACATAGGCGCCCAGGGTGTTAGTACACTTCTCACACTCGAACTGATAATAAGGTCCAGAGGGAAGACAGGCTGATGATAATCTCGTGCAATGGGCTAAAAGCCTCTTAAAATGACTACCACGCTCACACAAGCACATATGTTGCACACTTACACGGTCCCTTGGTACAGTCTCATGGTCATCCGTTCGTTGCCATGGTGACTCGTTTCTTATCTTTCATCTCTTTCTACTCTCATACATTGAAGCTCTCTACCTTTTCCACCTCTCTTCCTTTTCCAGTCCTCCAGTTGGAAAGGGGGGGGGGATCTGTTCCTCCCCTCATTTCCTTATATATTCTTTTGTTACTTGATATTCTTATTGGAGCTTACATACAGCATTAATGTCAAGGGATGCTGTCCCTTTCTTTGTGCAGTGGAATAGACAGATGTTGGGAGGGGAAAGACACACACGATTTGTGCGGGCTGTGAGAGAAGTAGTAGAAAACACATTGTGCTATGAAAACAGCGCTCCTTGTTTGGCAAAATATGCACAGTTTGTTTAGTCTGATCCCTATCAAAATAGAAGAAGGGCTTGGTAACATGGATATCAGCATGGCATGTTTTTATTCCTCTCCTTTGTCTTCTCCCTGTTTCTTTTACACCACATTTTCAAAGGTCTTCTTCTCCTTACTCTCCACCCCCCCACAAACTCTAAGAAGGAACAAAAAAGAAACTGTTTTTCTGAATTTCTGAATTTCAGAAAGTTGACACTGTAAGGGAGGTTCATTCCCGTGCAATTCTGAGTATGTTTTGATAACAATGACTCATCAATTCTCAACATAGAGCTATAGTGAGATAAGAATGTGTGTTATTCAGTACACATGAATCAAATTGCAATGCCCCGTCATCCCGGTCTTGACAGCAGCCTACTTTCTCTTGGCAATTAAAGACTGAGAATCAGGAAGACTCACTGTATAGCAATGACATCAGTTTATAAAAATGCATGTCTTGTCTTCAACAGATATTTGTGCTTTACACGGATGAATTGTCATAATGATATTGACGTTCAGCACTTGATGTAAAATCGTCCAGTTGTTAACTCTATGCCTCCAAATTTACTCCCAATAGGATGTTGGTTGCTTTTGGGGGAGTTCATTTTTAGCCTTACCCAAACACCAGGGATTAATATCCTTTTCATGTTAAAGGGCAATACACTTAAAAGTCAAGATAGTCTGCCTCAGCAGACCCTTTACTGTGCCACTATCCATCTTTTTTTTTGTATGTAATTAGTAATACGGCTACCACTGACAAAGTCATACACCATACATGCTTCGTAAATGAATCAGACAGAAAACACGTCCCCAGGAAAACAATTTCATCATTTTAACGACACATGGCTTCCTGGAAACCGTTCCACCAGTCACAAGTGTGAAACCAATTCAGCCCATCCGAGCAGTCGCAGAAGATCACAGGCTGCCTTGACCAAGAAGTCACCCCTGACATTGGGGTCTCTTGCAGCGAGACTAGGATCGGTACCTGGATCAGTTATTCACAGCTGACAGATTTTGACATGTTGGTGGTGATGGGGGGGGGGGGGGGGTGGGGAGAACTGCCTAACATAACAGGTAACAGGAAAGCACCACTCCAGGCGTCATTATCTTGCAGCGAAAGACACACGGGGCAGAGCTGGAGGCGGGGGTCACTGCACCCTGCTCCCAAAACAGAGCCAAATTGGCCATTTAGTGGCAATTAATCAAGGAAATGCGAGGAGCAGCGAGGGAAAGAGGCAGTAGCAGAGGTCACTGATCTGAGCTGCTACCAAGTCATGTCTTGTTGGTTATCTTCATCAAAACTTTCACTCTGCACCCTGCACCAATATTCTCAAGGGAAATTTGATTTCCATCCTAACATGGATCTTCTTTCCCTTTTTTTTTTCTCTCCGACATGCCGAATGTCACAACTAATCTATCAAAGAATACAACCATTCAGAAACATGTTACACCTTCATCATCTACATGACAACCAAACCGACTTCTTCCTAGGTCACACTATCAGTGTCTACTGTAGAGGTGTCAAGAGATGAGGGAGCATGCTCACGACATTATGACTCAGTAAAAGATGCTACCTGGCTGTTATCATTTTCACGATTACCATTCACGTCATCTTCTTACAAGTTAATACGCTGAATCTGTATGCATGGGGCTGTATACATCGGGCTGTAAGCTTATCAACACAGAGGAATGAGATCAAGTGTAGTGGGGGAATGGGGGATCAATAATTCCGAGAGATGTGTCTCACTGTCCATCAAATGAATCTGATAAATCTCCCCCCCGTCCATCTTGGAGAGAAGAGCACTGCAGGGAGGACACTGCAAATCTTGGCTTACAGCAGCGGTCCCTGCATAATCCCAGAGACTGGCACAGAGCAAACAACAGATGCATATCAAACGGAGGACGAGGAGGGATACCTTTAGAGCTGTTTTGTGTGGATGGAGGGGGAGGGGAGGAGGGGGGGAAATGAGTGTTGATTCTGCCGTTGATGGACCAAAACCAAGCCCCGTAGTTGGGAGTTGTGGGACTGGTTGTAACGCCAACAACTGCCATCCTGATGCCTTTTCCGACGCAATTAGCTTGTCAAATCACCTGGAGATCACCGAGTGTGGGGTGGTACTGAGTGATGGGGGCAATTTCCTTCAAGTTATCTCTTCAAAGTACAGGGGAGGGGGGACATGAAGACACAAACACACACACACACACACTCAGACAGGGGAAGGCAGAGAGAGTGGACATAAAGGTGGGGAAACGAAGAGCTCAGCCCATCCAGTCTACAAATATGGCGAGCAGAGCACCGAAGAAGAAGAGTCTCTCCAGAATAAATAGAAACAAAATCAGAGTAGATTCAGTGACAACTTGTCTGTTTGTGCAGCTGTGTGTGTGTATGTGCCATTAGCAGTGCTGGTAGAAGAGAGCTGAGGAAATTACGTCAAGATGAGTCAGGGCTTAGAAGAACGAGAGAAAAAAAGAGAAACTATTGAAGGAGAGAAAATAACCAGAAATATGGACAGATATGAGGACCTAAACTGCAGTCATAATAAAGTTGAACAACTTGACTCCAAAAATGCAATATAAGACCACAAATACCACATTGTATTAGATATCATTGGTGGTTAAAACAAAAACAAAAACAAAAACAAAAATCATGAGGTTTACCTTCATCAAAAGTTAATTTCACACACAGACATCTGCAAATAGAGACCTGACTAATTGCCTGATCAATGATTTTTATAGTCTGAGGGGGAAAAAAAAAACACAGAAAGAAGGCACATATTCCACTGATGTTTTGACCTTGAGCACGTGAAACAAAATACACACATCACTAGATCAATCAATACCTGTCAGCCACATATGTTGTGTGATGAGTTCGATGGGGGGGGGGGGGGGGGGGGGGAGGTGATCAGTTGTTAGAAGTCACAGAAGTTTTGTTACAAAGGAGCAAAGTACTTTACGAATGGAATGTAATTTTATACGTAGTCAGTATGAACTGTGCTTGATCAAAAATCAGACTTTACAGTTTTGGCTCTCTAAGCATGCACACAAAAGCAACTACTTCTCACACACTCACACGCACGGTGTTAGGCACTAGGCACGAGGCACGTGTAGGAAGCAACTTGGGAATAAAGCATCGATTCCTTGTGGAGCAGCTTTTGGGGAGATTTTTCTTTTCCCCCCTCCCCTCCCCCCTTTTTAACCCTTGCCCCCTCTTCTTTGTTTCTTTGGACCAATTTTCTAGTGCCCCGGTGCAGGTTTGCAGGCTCTCTGTGTCACGTCTGGTGTGAGTTTGCTCAGTGGCTGGTCCAAATATTTGAACTTTTATCCAGCGAAATCAAAGTGACACACAGAGAAAACAAGAGCGCTGTCGCTCAACGCTCTGGGAGGCGTTGTATAAATGTGTCCCATTCCAGTAAATCTAAAGGAAAATCTACACTCCAAAATTTAACACATGCAATAAAAAAGGAGAAGAGAGAGAGAGGAAACTAAAATGAAGAAGAGAGGGTGGGGAGCTAGGGAATCGTGTCAAATTAAGGAACATGGTTCTCAGTAAGTCTTGTTTACCCACTCCACAATGTCAAACTTTTGCCTAAATAGACATAATACTCGCAGATGCCACGCTTTTGTGACAGAGTCAATACGGAGCACTGCACCGGCCCATTGACACTGTTTGGTCTTCGTCAATCCAAAGGGGTCAAAACATTGGCAAACCTGTGAAGTGAACACACACACGACAAGAGGGTTTCGCACAGAAATGAGAAGAGAGGGATAGAGCGGCGCTGAGAGGAAGGTGGGGGTGGGGGAGCTGTATGTAATGCTACTTTTCTATTCAGTTTGGTCGCTTTCTTGGCTCCTTCCCTCTCAGATCGTGACAGGAGATCTGAGAAATTTAATCGACAGCTTGCGCTGAAACGGCAGGGAATCTTCTGCTTTTGGCAGACTTCCTTCCCTGGTCAAAGTGTGTGTCCTGAATCCGGAGATGAACAGTCTGTTTTCTTTCTTTTCCTTTCTTTTTTCATGCCTTGCAAAAGATTCTGCCTGCTCACAACACCCCACCACCAACATGGCACTATCTTCTGCGAAGCCTGCCCAATTTGGAAGACTCTCTTTTCTCCCGGGTATTGTTGTCTCTTCCAGGGGACAATTGCCAGTCAATGACTTGCAAACATACCATGAAACAGGGGCACAAACTTTCCCTCCCATTCAAAGGTCTCCCTCTTCACTCTTCACAGAGGTGTGAAGAGGACACAAAGTGGGCGAGGGGGGGGGGGGGGACAAAACAAAAAGTGACCCAAGTTAGCAGCTCAGAAGTTGGCGAGAGGAAGCGAATGATAGTTCTTCAACACTTGAAGCCAAAACACAAGAGAAAACACTGAAGCAAGATTCTATTTTTTTTTTCCCAAAGAGTGGGGGGGGGGGGGGGGGGAGGGAGTTCTCAATTTGTTCGAACAGTATCAGATTCAATTTGCTTACAGTCATTAGACCCTTGAGGTTAATGTTTACTGACAATTCTAAGGAAACTGTGTTGAACAAACACATGTTGCCTTTTTTTTTTTAGTGGGGGGGGGGGCATTCCCCCTCAACCTCCTCCGAAGTATCGTGCACTAAAAAAACAGAAACTTCAATATCAAATAAATTTCTCAGGTACATATGAAGAATAACCTTTCACAGAGAGGTTGGATGAGGAAGACAGTATCTGCAAAATCCATCACCAACCATCTTCGCATTTTCATTTTGGCAGTGGGCTACAAAGTGAGTCTTTAAAGTCAGCCATTACAACGAGAACAAATCATACAATGTCAATGACTGCTGTTACATTTTGCAGAGTAGAGAGGATAAATGAAGGGGGGTATGGGAACACCAAAGCAGTGGGTTCATCAGCCCCTCTTCGATACCAAATGACATACCATTCTGAGTGCGTTAGAAGGAATTGTGTGCATAAGGTAGCTATGGAACGTCTAAGGCTATCAAGCTGAGTGGGTTTAGACGAGATTTCATAGTTACTGCATGCAAACTATTCCTACTAAAACAAAACAAAAAAAAATGAAGAAGAAGGCATGTGTATTACCTGCTTGATAAAACAGAGGGTAATTTTTTTTTTGCCGGCAATCAATTTCTTTTAATCATGTAACCTGATGGTAACTGTAGTGGATGCCTTCCCTTTTGGCTTGCCATAGATGTATACTGTGCATCCCTTACTTCCAGCCAGGCATCCAGTAATTACTGGATGTAATTACTGGATGTATGGTTTTCTGGCCAATGGGTATCTCTCTCTGAGTGTGTGAATGCTTGTTGAGTGCACAAAGTCACTCTACCTGACTATCATCATGTTTTATGGTGGCTATCTTCTATGAGGCAATGTGCAGCCACTAACACAATCATCTACTGTACCACAAAACTATGATCTAAGTTTGAAAGAAGACAAATTCGACCCTTCCATACCTGACCCACTTTTTTCTTGGGGGGTGGGGAGGACAGTTTACCTCTTTCAGTCCCTTGGCTCTGGAGTCTGGCGATCAATTAAACTGTTGATATCAAGGTATTGACATTGATTTCCCACAGGATATACCGCAGGGAAACATGATACCTAACTGTGTCTACAACTGTCCCCACTCAATCATAAACACAACCGTCCTGCTCTGTGTACCTGCTTGTATTCCAAACACGAAGGGGCGGCAGCAGCAGGTCTCCAACCAATTTTTAATTGGATAGCATTTTTCTTTTCTTGTCTTTTCTCTATTCTTTCAAAGTTTCATGCCCAACCCCTATTCCCATCACCCCTGCCCCCATCTGACCTTAAAATGTCTCCTTTTCATCCTCGTCATAAAAGGATGAGATGGAAATTGGAAGGTGCTGAATGGATCAGGGATTCTTTGTGTGTCATTTTGAAAAAGAAGAAGAAGAAGAAATAATAAAATGATTCCCGCAGGTTTCCTGCCAGGAATGTGGCAAACATCTCCAGGCTAGGTCTGGCTGAATGGGCCATACAGGAAGCCACAATGGACTAGAGACAAAATAAGCCACAGAAATGCAGCCTCTCCAGGGGAGATGGAAGAGAGAAAATGGGGGGGGGGGGGGGGGGGGAGAGGAAGAAGCACAACTCATCAACATCTTCTCTGAAATCAAGCCCTAGCAGAGAAGCAAGAACAATACACACCAACACATTTCTTACTTCATGGTTGAACAACCTGCTTTCACTATTATGTGCAGACGTGACTAATTTAAGATGCCCTCTCAGGTTTATTTTGGGCATTGCACGGCAAGCGGAGGGAATAATTTTGCCAGTCATTTCAGCCCAGGAGCGGGTTCGATGAATAGCTTCCCGCTTCCCCCGAGCGCCCCCCTGCGAGCGCTTTCGGTACAGATTAAATATCGGTTAACGATCAGATTTAATAGCGGTCTTGGGCTGTTGGCTCAGGTTGGCAATGGTGTTGACGAGATGCTTGAGCACCTTACCTCTATGCACTGGGGAAGCTGAAGTGTGGAGGTGTAGGGTAAGGTGCGGGGTTGCGACACGTCTACGTCCTGAAACAAATACATGCGTCAGGACGAGTGGAAATAAAAGCAGCATCCTCCATACCATATTTGAGCAGCTGTTGAGTGCACGGTGTACAGTGGTTACTGAGTCGATTTCTTCCATCCACCCTGAGAGCAATTATGAATCCGGCAAAGAGATCATGAATATGCATCTCCCTAATAATCGCCACGGTGACACTCGTCTTGAGAGCCGACTCAGTGCACCTCTCGAGAATGTCTTGGAGCGCCACGATCACCCCCTCTTGTTTCTTTTTGTTTTTCATTCTCACCTTTCCATCTCCTTCTCTTCCTCCTCCTCCTTTTTTCCTCCTCCAGAGCACTTGGCGGCAACCGGGAGCAGTGCGATTGCGAGCACTCGGCAATTCAAACCGGGACGGAATGAGCAAACAAAAGTAATGGAGCAGGGTGCGGGGATGGCGCGGTAAGAGGGCGAGCCGAGAACTCACATAGTGAATATTGTATGGACAGCCACTCAAGCGCCTCTCGTAGGCACGGCGTTGAAGTGGCTGAAGCACAAGCAGAAAACAAAGCGAAATCAAAACGGCGTGCAGGGCTGTGGATTATGGATGGCAGTGGCCCAGGCAGGTGTGGGTATGGCTGAGAAAAAGCCGTCATACGATCTCCCCTGACCCATCCAGGTAACTGTGTGATGGGCCTCAGGGGTGGGGGGTAAGGGAACACTCTGAGGGCCCTCTTGCACTTTACCCCCCCCCCCCCCCCCCTTCCATTCCCCTCCAAAATCACAAGCACGAAGGCGTGCCCAGAATCAGCAAGTAGCTTCCCCGAGACCTCTAGTGAGTGGTGTCAGGAAGGGCTTAATCAGCCAGCGGCCATCCCGGTCCACAAGAATAGATCCCCACCCCTGGGGGACGTGACAGAGAAAAAGAAGAAAAAAAAATCTATAGATAACCTTTTGCTTGTTCCTTCCCCCTCTCCTACCACCACTTGTGCTGCAAATTGCTTAACGATCTCCACTGAGAGCCTATTTCGTGCTTCTCGCCACGCTTGCATACTGATGTCTCCCTTGCTTCATTTCCACATCAATTTTTCAGCCGCATTGAATAATGCAAGGAGGCATGCACTCACAACAGAGAAAATCATTTCTATCTCTCGCTCACTCTCTCTAACCCTTCTTCGTCTTCTTCTTCTTCTCGTCCGACATCTCCCAAGTCACTCTCCTGAAACCAAAGGATGCACTTTGCAGGTGTGCTGACCAGGCCGCGCAGGAAGCAAACTCGGGAAATGCAGTCGTGCCACTGCTTAAATTGCATCGGCACGTTGCGGCACCGAAATTTATGCATAATTTACACAGTAACGACTGCCGCGGCCATGATTTGTTCCTAATGTCTCGATTCCCCTGTCAATAAGCTCTGCCCCGTGGAGAAATATGGCGCACAGAAAGAGGCATAAACTGCCGCCGCCATGATTTCTTCCGATTCTTTTTTTTTCCCCCTCATTCCCTTGGATATTGCATAGAGAGAGAGGGCATCGACAGTCAGTACCACATAGTGTAGCGTCGTCCAATATCACAACATCATACCCCTTCTGCCTGCCTGCCTGATCTTATGCTCTGTTATTTTCAAAAGTTTATTCAACCAAATTTGACCTATTTTGACCTATTTTAAACCATGGTTTCATTTGTACCACCTTCGTGAATTCGGGCCTATAAGTCTGATGAAATGCTATGAGGTAACAGTACAATATCAAAGAGATTTTTTTTTTTTTTTTTTTACCTTTAACCCAAATTTTGCCCAACATCCATTTATCTGGTTGCCTAAAACAAGGGGTGAATGTTAGAATCATCCCCGATATATAATCTGACTTCTAAACTTTCCTATGAATTGTCCATAATAAATCATCCACCTTGATAGATGCACGTTGTGATAGGAATAGAATTTCAAAATCCAACCCCCCCCCCCCAACCAGTGCCCATTCTACCCCACCCTCAATTTTCCTGCCACAACATCACATAATGCCCTGCCATATATTAGTCACTCTCTAAAAAAGAAAAAAGAAAAAAAGTTGTATCAGACTGTGATTGATGTTTGTAAGCTATTCATCACGGAAATGATATCACCTACAGATACGCCTGCTGGCAAAAAAAAGAAGAAAAAAGAGGATCAACAGAGCTACTTCTTAACCCGTTGAGGACTAGTCCCAAGTATACTCGGGCAGGTGTCTATGGGAAATGCGTGTTGTAGCAAAATCAAACCGTCTTCAACGGGTTAAGAATATCTCTAACGTCACTACAAGCTGAATGAATACAAATTAGCATGTGCATGTTTTATAAAATCTTTGAATTCAGGAATGGAAAAAAAAACCACCCAACCCTCGTACTTGTAGTAGTATTGGAGCCATCACTCTAAATGCAGGAGATTTTAATCAATCGGATGTTCTCCCGCCATAGACACAAATCTTGACTAGAGAATGAATGAGACCCCACTGTGTATTCTGCCACAAACATTAATCATGGATGATCTGGGGAAAGAAAGATTATGGAAGGGAAAGACGGTGAAAGCCCAACAACATTGAGATGAGGGGGAAAAGGGAGAACAGAGAAATGGGGGAAAAGGAAAAATCCTTCAAAAAAAAAAATATGCTGCTTTCTAGGCAGCTAGAGGATTATATTCCTCAACTGGGTTTCGCGCCGCTGGATTCCTATAATGGACCACAATATCCTCTATCCCGCTCTTTCGTAGGGAAAGAGTTTTGCCCGGATTTTCTCAGCCAGCTTTGACTGGATTAGTGCGAGACAGATGTATCATGACAGAGTGCTAATATTGTTCCCCTGTGGTATTTTCTTCCCGAAATCAGGAAGAAAAAGAAATAAATAAACTACACTCAGACATGCTAAAACTTCATCACTCCAAGCCATGATATACATTTTCTCTTCCATTACCATTGACTGTCCTCGTATGAGGCATATTTTTGTTGCAGACATGCTTCTGCATTTCCCTGATTAGACAGAGCATTTCTTAAGAAGGAAAAACTAGACAGGGGTATTGCTCTTTCCTCAAGGGCAGGAATGTTTCGCAACACCAGCATTAAAAGATGCTCTTAAAAACCAATGAGGCTTAGCTACCTAGTCTATTGTCATGTTAGAAACTAAGGGCAGAACCGGTTTCACTTGCAAGCAGCAAATAAAAATTCATTAAAAATCATTCACTCACTCATTCATTCATTCATCTATTCCCTCATTCATTCATTCATTGCCTATCTTTAATAACAGTTATCATTTATCATTCCTTGTCACATGATCAGGATCTATTGGCAAAGCCTTGTACTGTTTTTTACATGGATGCACACATCAGACAATCAATAAAATGCATTCTTATATTTCATACTGTACCATGTGAACACACATGGTACAAAATGAAATATATGAATACAAGTCATATGCCGACACTAAAAAAAAAAAATAACTGAAATACTTGGAAAAACTATGCAATATTGCATGCATTTGTCTCGGCAACATTCCACGCATAAATTCCAAATAGAGCATGGGCTACAAAAGTGTACTTTTAAAGATTCAGACTTGACCTAGTACATCTAATATACACCATCATCTTGGCAGCAAAAGGGCAAAAGTACACAAAAAAGGCATGGTTAGGTGGCGACTCGCATGACAAATTTGCTAAATTAGAAATTTGACCATAAGAATTTTGTTCAAAAAGTGACTTTCCATTTGTTTTGTTTTGTTTTGTTTTTTTTTTTTTTTTTTATAGATCTCCCTACAGTTGTAATCCTGAAAGAACTGTTTTTATTTTTGTTTTTTTTTCAGGGGGGAGAAGAAATTCTGATGCTTTCTCCAAACCAGTAACCTCCCTGTTTTTTTCAAACTTTTGGAAACCAGAAGCGTTGTAAATATAAAGGTAAAAATAGAAAGAAAGAAAAGGAGCTTAACAATATTGGGTCTAAAGTACTCCCCAATTAAAGCATTAGGCATGAAATCATCATCACCAACACATTTGAAACACAGTTCTCTTCACTTACCGAATTTGGCCGGGTGGTAGTATCCGTTTTAGCCGCTGACAAACAGCGGGGTAATATAAATCCACAAGAGGCGAGTCAGTCAGTTAATACCCATGTGCGTAGCTTATCACAGATCAAAATGAAGCAATCGACTATCTTCTTGCACACACGAGGGGAGTACCACCAAAAAAAAAAAATTCCAGTGAATGGCCGACACACACCTTTGGGAGAAAAGTACAGTGATTTCTGGGGCACGGGGACAGCTTCTTCTGACACTTCAAACAAAGTCTTCTGACTTCAGTCCCAAGCTACGTGCACGGCAGCAGGATTTCGTGATGAACTAATAGGACGTATCAATGAGAATCAACACACTCAATATTTGTTCAGTTATTTGTGAGTGTCGGGGGGGGGGGGTGTAGCTCAAGGAGATGAAATGAAAGAGAGGGGATAAAAAAAGCAAGAGGTAACTCTGTTCTCTCTCTAGACTCTACTCAGGATATAACAAGCTCGCCTGCTCAGTCCTGAGCTTCGGACGACCGCGATTGCCGCTGTGTACATAACCTTGAAGTTTATACCTGTGTAATCCTGATAAAGTCCTGGTAATGATACGTAGTGGCGCAGGCAATGCAAACAGGAACAGAAGGTGTTCCCGTATTGCACTCGTCAAAAGACTCCTCTGCTAATCGAAAACAGAGAGGGAGACAGACGAAGTGGGAAACATTTAAAAATAGAGACAGAGAGAGACCAAAGTCGTATACGTCTTTAGCTACAATGGTGTGTCATCCAAGAGTTCACAATCCAATCTTGTTTGTTATTCTGACAACCGAGATACCACTGATTACCATGTAAAATTTGAAGCATCACAATTTGCAGAGCTGACTTGCCAGTTGAGTGATGAGAAGGATTGACAATTGCTTTCCATAAATTCCACAAATAATCATGATCACGGCGGCATTCGCTAAAACCTCTTCAACCACAAATGAATCACATGGTATAGAAACTGGTCCCTGGTAATCAAATGAATCACTTTGATGGACAGAAAGGCAGGTCTGTATTTGATGCTCGATGATTTATGAAGTCATATATATTCCAAAGTGAAGAGGGCAATGCTACACCTGGTGATAGATTGCTCCGATAAAGTGACGATACCCACAAAAGTAGTCTTTGGTGTCAGTGGAGATGGCTGTGTGGTGGCGTCGCAAAGGAACACATAGACTCTTCTCTCTCTCGGTCTGAAATTCAACAGGGTGCCAGCGTCATATACGACAAAGCATCAGATCTATGCAGTAGCCGCCTCCTAACTGGAAAGGCTTCCTGTTCACACTGCACAGCGTCTGCGTGGAATCACGGAGGTGGCGTGTGCTGGCACCCACCGCCTCTGTGCGCGTTCCGCGATGACGACCGACAGACCTGCCTCGAAGGGAGAAGGAGCAGTGAGTGACACGGTCTCACTCGTTGTAAAGTGAGAGGGCAAGCAGACCTGGGATACTCAAGCTATCATTAGCAATGCGAAGTGAAGTTCCCTCATAGCTATTCCATGCAGTCCATAGTCTAAAATTACGGGGTAAAAAAAATTCCCTTTTCTTCACCTAGAGCTGTTTCACCTGCCAAAAGTACTCGAGAGGTTCTTTTATACACACAAACACACACACTCCTGGAAATGACCACGTATAAAAGCTTGACCACGTATAAAAGCTGGCGATACAATGCACTTTTGATGGGATAATGACAGGCTTCAAGTGGTGGTAGTGAAGTCCCAACTCCAAGATTTTCCTATTCCGCTCGTTTTCTCGCTGGTTTTTCCTCCTTCTGTCACCCTCCCGCCTGCTCGCAGACTGCTGCCACAAAGAGCACAGACGTTATTCTGATGTGTGCACAAGCTCGGGAAGGGCAGCTCACTGCCAGCATTCAAGCTTTGGTTGTCGATGTTTACTCTGCTGCACATACACAAAGCAAGGGGGCTTTGATGCCCAGAGGAGGCGTTGTCCAATGACAGGAGACAGACAGTGGCAAATTATAGGGCGATAAAACTCTGAGAAATAGATTGGTGGGGGGTGTGGGGGGGGGGGGGTGTGTGGGGAGAGGACAAGGGAGTGGTGGAATGATATAGACGTGTTGAATGTGTTCGCTGATGATGGCTTTAGGTGTTTGTATGGGTTTGGCTTATTCTCCTTAAATGACCCGAAGAGTGTTGATGGTCTTGCAGGCCTGCACTATCCAGGCTTCCGTAGACTTGGAGGCAGCGGCAGCGACACAACACAATCATATAATGATCCAAATTGGCGCTGGCTGAAAAACACTCCGTCCCCGGAAAATATGCCCGGCAACGTTCAACCCCTTCAACGTGCGAACATGCAATGGGTGCTCTGCGGTCGCGCAAAATAGAAGGTGCCCGCTGCTCGGCACAACACAGTCATGGACGCAGTGTGGTAGGATCGTAGCAGAAGATTTCATTAGACCTGGCTTGAGCTCCAAGAACATACATCCGATAATGTGCAGTCAGGCGTGTTGTATACTCGTAGTAAACTCTGCCTGCAAAAACAAAAAATCTCTATTCAGGCTCACCCAGCATGGAAGAAGTAAAGCCCGCCGACAGATCTGTTTGTTTTTTTCCAGCGCAAAGTGATGATGCTGCCACAAAAAAAACCCAAGTCCCTGCTCACAGACAGGAGCACAGCTAAAGACACGAGCATGCGCCTGAGCGGAGGAAGAAAAAGCACCGTGTGCCCGCTGGTGAGGCAACTGATGTAAGCGATGGAGAGAGTTGGGCCGCCAGCTACGCCGCCGGTCACTTTGTGGGACGACACGACACACGACAATCCGAGTGTGAATTATTCAGCGAGGATGAGGGTGCTCTCTCTCTCTCCCTCTCTCAACCCAGACTGCCGCTGACTGCAGAATAAGCCTCCACCCCCCCCCCCCCCCATATCTTCATATCGGCCAAACACACAAGGCCATACGCCACGCCACGCATTTGGACATTGTACACAGGCACTGGGAGGTGAGGGCAGTGATGTGCTGTTAGTGTTACCTACCCATAAGATGTAGGATGTTATTCCTAATTTGCCATGGGTATGAAGAGAACCCATCCCACTATCTACTATTCTTGACATGTTCAATACTGTGTGCCCAATTCACTGCCATTCTTTTCTTCCCCTTCATCTGGTCAGAGCTTCCTTTCTTATTTCCGAACCTTTCTTGCTCGTTCTCTCTTATGTTGAATGCTGGGATATGCCTCTATTACTCAGTTAATGTCAACCCAGCTTAACGATGAATTAAATTGCAAATCTGTCAATTTAAAAACCACAACAGTGAAATGAGGACAACTTTCTATCCAAACAGATGAAAGACTTCAAATGAATCGTAGAAATGGATTCAACATGGGAATGCCACACTGGGATCATGCCAAGATTGGAATATGAAACAGGAGAGAACATCAAGATATAACCGCCGTACAAAGTAGGCCATTGAGATAAATCGATGAACATTCCTCTGAAATAACTATTCTGCGGTCGTCTGAGACTCTTCAAATAATATTCAGTGGGTTAAAGATAGGACATTAGGTAGTTCTCATGGTTCATATATCACATGGGAAGTGTTACAATCCCCTCACATAAGTACCTGGTAACAATCTCTAAACCTGGAATGCAGGAACCATGTGGTCAGAGCAATCTTTTTTTTTCTTTTTTTCTTTATTCTAGGCCTTTCTGCTTATCCAAATATGTCATCCTGTTGATCAAATGAGTTTGGTCTCACCGTTATCTGTCCAAATACAAATGAGCTGACGTCTACTCATTTCAAAATAATTTTTTGGTGCATTTTCTAGTTGAACCAAGCTTCTGGATTATAGCATGACAAAGTATTAAAAAAGACATCCGAACTTATATACACGAAAGCAGGTATGAAGACAAAGAATTAGACATTATATATAATTTTGTGTACGCACAGAGTAAGGGCTTTTAACATTATTAGGATAAAGTACAGTGCAACAATCAAGCATCTTGTGGCAGGGATGACATACCATGCTGTGAGGCAGAATCATGTTTACTATTACTCAAATTTGACAATTATTGGAGACATTCTGTTTTCTGTTACCAAAAAGTGATATCTATATGTTTTTGTCAAAAGATAAAATAAAATTGAAATTGAAATTGAATTCTGCAAGACAAACTGAGACTTCATTCTTTCTCATTACGTCTGGAAAAAAATCTTTTGCTTGTATGGGGTCTTATCTTGTGTCAGGGTGGCTCCCCCCACCCCCCATGACATACCTGCCAACATTTCAAGATGAAATATCTTACTCATGGATTGCAAAAATCTTATTTTATATGCAAACTGAAGTTAAAAATCTTACTTTTGGTCAAATCTTCAGAAAATACACATGAAAGGTATATCTAAATATTTTTTTAAAATCTGATTTCTCTGACAGAAAATCTGATTTTGCTATTTTTAACGTAAAAAATCTTACTGAATCTGATAAAATCTTACTAGTTGGCAAGTATGCCATGAGCGATTAAATGTGTCGTGTTACACTGGAAGAAAATAAAGAGATTCCAAATTTGATGTGAAATTTTGTTACAGTTTCAGAAAGGCAAAACATGATTGATTTATGGAAGGTTTCTCCAAAATTTGTGATCTCCTTCTCCCCAAGGCGATCAAAGTGAATGGCATTTGCTCAAAACCTACATACTAGTACATTGTATATGAGAAGAGGCGTGGTATAGACTATGCCATCTTCACTACAGAAAAGCATGTCTGAGGAAGACCGACTCCTTCTATTCATTCATCCCCTCCCCCCTTCCCCCCCCCCCCCCCTTGCATCCCCAAAATAGTCAAATATTGGCTTGGTCAATACAGACTCCTGTCAACCTGAAATGAGGTGAGCCAAGCCCCCTTTGTTCTTCACACTAGACATATCTCGCATCTCACTGCGTTACTCAAACATCGAGCCTCACACCACCCCCCATCGGAAAATTGCAATATCCACCTCTCCACATACAAGTTTCTTTTCACACAAGGGACATAACAAGGTGTATTTGTCTTGTGCCCATTGTGTCAAGTTAAGACTCACAATGTATATTTTCAGATATATACACACATACACGCATACACAGGTACACACACACACACACACACACACACACACTATCTATGTATCCATACTTTCATTCATCTTCTTCAGTCACATGATTTCTCACTATGTGTGCAGTGACGACCTCTACCTTCTTTTCTAGCATCTCTGAACGACAGATATGCTCAAGATCGTGGGCCGATTCAGGTAAACAACTGCCATGATAATTGCTCACTACAGCCGATAATGCACAGGCCACTTAATTGTGCTGTTTGTGAGCTGCAAGACTGATTAATTTAGCGCCAGGAAAGTCATGTCGTGTACCGACTCCCGGGCGCGATGCCCTAAGCCACAGGCCACGCAGACGAGAGATACCAACGTGAGCTCTTAGCATCGCGAGGGTTCATTATGCGCAAATGTGTCGGCCATTCATGAGCCATTCGTGGTGTGTGTGTAGAGGTGACAGAGAATGTGAAACACAGGAATACATTGGATGAATTAATGAAAGTCACACAAGGGGGTAATGGCACAAGAATTGTGGGAGGTGAAGGGATCTATGATCGAATGTGTTGTTGTAATCTGTAGCTCATCATGAGGCAATGTATGCTAAGTTTAACCTGAAAATATATTTTTTGACTACTCAGATACCACCTTGTGCCTTGCCTGATTGGCTATTGCCATGCATTGACATGGTCTTGTTTGGTTTTTTTATACCCAAACCAGAGAAGCACTCAAAGAGTGCAGACCTCCAGCAAGCAGCTCATTTCTACTTCTAATCTTGTTCTTCCATAGAGATTAAAGATTTCAACCCATACGTATGCACGCTGAAAATCGTCTGATTTCCCGATATAGAAGCCTTTCCTAGCTGAAATGAGAGCATGCACTTTAGTGTGCGTATGCAAACCTCAACAAATGTTTATTGACCCTACCCGCCAAAATATCGAAAATCCTTCATAAAATCCATAAAGATTTCTGAATCACTACCAAAATTTTATCATCTGTTCCTAATTGTGTCATTTTCGACCTTTCCTGCAAGTTTCATCCAAAACCGTTCACAACTTTTTGAGTTATTTTGCACACAGACAAACCAACGCCAATGAAAACCTAACCTCCTCCCTTGGTGGAGGTAATAAACCCTGCAATGTCACATAACCTTAGACAAATAGGCTATCAAACAGTTGATATGATATACACTGTCAATTTTGTCTTCCCCAATAATTAATTATGTTCCTGCTTCTGACTGGAAATGCAAGAAGACAAAACAAATAAATAGCACTGCACAAACAGCAGAGAACAACAAGCTAAGGAGATGAAGATATAATAGGGGAACCTCAAAACACTTAGTCGGTCACATGACAACGATGTAAGACTCATTGATTTGGCCAATGAATAATGAGCTCCACCTTAATGAAAATGTGTCCTTCAGAATTATCTTCAAGCACACAAAGCATCCTTTAGAATTACTTCTAAACACAAATCAATATGCCATCTGGTAATACATGTCATTGCCACAAAGGATTATGTTGATCATTCTAAAGTGCATAATGAATTCCCTGAAGATGGTTTGCTAACTTACAGGAGACCATACTTTGCTTAAAGATAATATAAAGTTTTGGTACCTCAAAAGTTTCCCTGAATTTCCTTGTCTTAGTTTGTTTCAGGTTAAAGTACCTTTCATATAACTAACACTGTGAGACTTACTCGCCCCAAAGTGCTCTCATGTCTTAGTAATCATGCGATAATGGTTTCGTACCAGAGCCGCCGCCGTACGGCGGCGAGGTAGTACACATATTGTATGAAACCATTATTGCATGATAGCTGCGACCAGCGCATGCGCACACAAACATCTTATCCGTTCATGGATTTGAAATTTGTGCGCATGTGATGTGTGGGCATGCGCTGGCCGTAGTATTCAGTGTAGCTCTCCCAAGGTCCTCTCGACCGAGTCACATTCAGTCATCAATTCGTACAGAAAGGGACTATTGGCAGAACCAAACGTTGCCCGAAGCCTGTTTTCAATACTTCAACTTAATTGGTAAGTCTTCAAATTGAAGAAATTTTTGGATTTTAAGTTGATATTTACCCGCGATACTAAATCTGTCATGATCCTGAATGCTACAATGCGAAGCCCCATTACGCTATGCGTATGGGGCTGCTGGTCGCTATGCGTAAGGGGCTGCTGGTCGCAGTTAATTGCATGATTACTACGACATGAGAGCACTTTGGGGTGAGTAAGTCTCACAGTGTTAGTTATATGAAAGGTACTTTAACCTGAAACACAAACTAAGACAAGGAAATTCAGGGCAACTTTTGAGGTACCAAAACTTTATATTATCTTTAAAGGTAAAAGATAGTTTGCATATGGTTGCAAAAAGATCTTTGCTTCTTTGTTATTGCTGTGTTTAAAATGTAATCATATATTTATACTATCATCTCCCCCACCCCCCCCCCCAAAAAAAAAATACCCCATTTAAAACGAACATAATCACAGGACCACCACAGTGGTCCCATACTGGTAGCACTTCACAGAAGGTCTGCCGGCCATGGCCACCAATCATGGTATCCCCTCTGCAAGATCCAGCTTGGCTTGCAGCCACTGCACAACGTCTCTTCGCATGACAGAGATTCCCCGCAAAGAGCCCTTCAAGTTGCATTTTACTCGCAGCTCTCGGAGGGGGCGAAGTTTGAGAGGATCGGCGGGCAATCCAATATTGCGGGCCAATATCCAATTTTTGCGTGGAACGCGATATACCGGACACTATTAACAGGCGGTGGAGTGTGTTTGACCCAACCTAAGTGGCTCACAAACTACCCTCATTTTTTTTTTTCCCCCTCCTCCAAGTCTTTCTTACATCTTTGTCCTACTCACTCTTCCTTTTTTTTTTTCTCTCTCTCTCTCAGTCTCTAGTGCAAAGAGCCATCTGGCCCTGTATAGAGATGAGGAGTATACACCCCTAATGAAATATGACTCGGGAATAAACCACTCCATCACAACATTCTCCTAATTCATGCCCCCTGTTCAGACGCAAGCAAGTTTATACCAAAACTTGACAAAAGAAACGACGTATAAAGAATCATCATATAGCCAACAGACCGTTCAGACGCTAATTTCTACCGTTCTGGAAAACATTGTATAGATAGTGCAGTTTCCCACTGCGCATGCTGTTACGGTCATGAGTGACAGCTATGGGGTCACCTTTCGTGCACGCTCCCATTAAGCCCCACCCAATTGTACCGTTCTATGGTCGCCAAATGTTCAGACACACAATGGACACGATGGAATGCTGATTCGTTATCGAGTTCTAGTTCGAAACGATGCTCTGACTGTCGTTTTGTTATTCGTCGTTTCATCATATAATGTACGTCGTTTCGTTAGTCAGTGACGAATAACGTCATCGTATAGCTATATTGTTTTGGTATAGCTATACCATTCCAGTATAAATGTTTTGCGTCTGAACACCCTCATGATTCTATTGTTCTTGTCTGAATGTTCAGTGGTTACAGACACCCTGCTGTAAAATTTATAATACCTGCACATCTTCATCTGTTCGTGCCAGAGAGAGAAACCAGAAGTCTCCTCATAAAATATCATCTCACAATTGTTTTTGTCCCCTTTGGTACCCCGAGAAACAAATTCCCTATAAATCTACTTCAAGTTACAGCAATCCACACCTCCCTTCTTCTGTTAGTGTCTAATATTCTATGCTAAAAGCTCTCTGGGAATTTAATGGCAGGAGATTTATTGGAAATCACTGCAGAAGTATGACACACAAACAATTCACAAACTGCTCTTAAATACCTTCATCATTTTGAAAGCAACTAAAGCTCTGCCACTAAAGCTCCAATTCTGTCACTCTAATTCACATATAGATCCCCATTATTATCTCTCATAGCATGCTTTTTTATTTCTTTTTTATTAAAACAAAATGGGGCAAAACTACTATGCCAAACTTTAAATCAGTCATACAGGGGACATCCTCAATGACATTTTTGTACACCACCGAACGATGATGCAAAGGGGGGGGGGGGGTGGGCGATTAAAGCTTCTGAAATAAGAGAATTAAGGGGAAGGGGGCATCCTGCAACTTCCTTCACTTTTCTGAGCTTTCAAAAAATACATTGATAACACAACAACAACAACAACAACAACAACAACAAAATCCCATGATGACATCCTTCAAGTTGATAAAAGGAACATGTAGTTTCTCCTTAACCCTTTGATTGCAACATTTGCACACAGACATAGTCAGCAGCTTGCCAACTTCGTACATTTTGCTCACATGCACGTGACTTTTGTTGTTGATGTCTGATGTTGTCGTGCTTGCATGCGTGCATGTGTCTGTCTGTCTGTCTGTCTGTTTCATGCATACCCATCAGAGTTTCCTCCAAAATAAACCAGTAGGAGCATGAATTCGTTTTCATTTATCATCAGTGATGGGCTGCGGATTGGAGGTAGCTACAATTGGTATGGCGGGGGGGGGGGGGGGGGGGTAATCGAATAGGGCAAAGCAGGACTAAAGAATGAAGGCAGCATAATCAGAATATTGGATTTTTTTTGGAGAGTGGAATTTGGATAGCCAGATCCCGCTAGAAATTCTTCCAATGCTAGCTGCTGAGGGTTCCAATTTCCACAAACTTGATTGGACTTTATTCGTTCTGGCAAATGGGGACTCAAGCGGGCTGGCTGCTTAGCTGCAAACGATGCGATGCCAGACTACAGACAACAATGGCTAGGCAATAAAACAAAGCGAGACTTCGGTAAGATAGCACATTAAAGTAAGGCTACCAATTCCTACTTCTTTTTTTTGAAGCAGTTGTCTTATTATGTGTAGCAGGCCCTGAAGGGTGGTATGTGGTGGGAAGGTGGTGTGTTGGGGGGGGGGGGGGGGGGAGGAGGCGGAAGAGGGGAGATGGGGAGAGGAGGCCACGCACAGCAACAATGGCACTGACAAGGGGTATGAGAGATGCTCAGTATATGTTAGCTCAGTGCAAGGAAACACGGCCTACAGCATGTTGGCATATGAAACAAGACTCTACCATGTAGAAATGAAGGCACAGAGGGATGGTTAGAGAGAGAGAGAGAAAAAAAAAAAAAGGGACAGAGATATATGGGGAGAGAGAGAAAGGGTGAGAGAACAGGCCAGAATGTGGTAATGGCCACTGTGTGTGCCGTGCCCTGGGGACGGGTGTTTGTGGAGTACATTTCATGCGAGAGCACGGGGGCATGATACGCTGTCCCGCGGCTGTTTGTGCGATGTGCTAACAGGAGACGGCGAGGACGCGGATCGATTACCACTTTAATGAAGCCTACAATGCGACAGCCATCGATCGCTAACAGATAAGAAACGGATACGTTTCATTTAGCAGGGGTTGCCAGGAACCCAACAGATACAGAAGGGGAATAATTTCACTCTTTCTCTTCGTGACCCCTTCTTATCTGTTGCTCTTTGTTCCCGTTTCGAGGGTTACTTTGACATCAAGGAGTTGTTTTCTTTTTTCCTTTCAAATTTTTTTTTCATCCCTCCCTCACTCTCTTCTTTCCCTTCGTAACCATGCTTTGCTATCAGTGTTCCCAGCCGACGCGCCATGGGGAAAAGAACTGTGTCAGTTTGAGTTATCATCTGCGTAAGTGATCTTGTGCAAATTGCCTCCATTTTACTCCTGTACTTCCTTCTGATCTTTCCCTCATTTTCTTTCTCTTGTTTTTTTTTTTCCCACCCACCAACCACGGAGTTGGAAGTGGGCAATGGCAAAAAGGTGCGGAGGACTTCCTACTTAGCTTGTCAGTCGAGACAAAAATTGGAGCTATCTAGCATCATCCCCACAGGAGCACTACGACCCTCAGAGTAGCGGCGGCGACACTGCGGGTCCTTTATCATTATCGACATCAGCATCGTACATACATCATAGATACTTGCAAGATGGCAGAGGGGAAGAGGGCAGCAAGGTGCAGCGGGGGGGGGGGGGGGGTGGTCGAGCTGAGGTGAGGCAACACTGCTTTTTGAGTCTGCGCACGTTTACGATGCATCGCCCCCGGTGACAAAATTTGACAAGGGTGAGGATGGATGAGTGCTAAGAGAGGCGACTTGCGTTCACCCAAATGGTGGGCAGCAGATTTGGAAGGGGGAAGGGGAGGGGGAGCTCTAAAGAGCTGGCAACATAGAGGGACATTAGGACAGGGATGGAGGGGGGTAATGTATGATAAATCTGAGATAGGGATGGGGTAGGAGGATGTGAAGTACAATGCCCTCTAGACAGGCTACGCATGCCGTTTGTCTACACCCATTTCTTGAGGGCTAAAACAACTGCGTTTAAATAATCAAGCCCTTGGCACGGCAGCAGCAGCAAAGCAAGACCGGCCAGGCATAACAACAGACTCCAAAGATGGGGGACGGGAGATGAGAGAAAGAACGTGGCAACGATGGATGTGAAGAGATGATTTGGAAGGGGCAGAGGGGAGGAGGAGGGAGAAACGCTGCTGCTGCAAAATTTTGAGGTGTGGAGGGGGGGGGGAGAAAAACATGGTTCGCCCTCTAATGGATGAAAACACACAACACGCTCGGCCCCTGTGGGCACGAGTGCTTCCACAAAAGAAAATGGGGGAAACGGGAGTGGGGAAAAAAAGAAAGAAAGAAAGAAAAGAACCGGGAGTGTCAGCTTCGGTGATGGCAGGGCAGGCAGTGGAAAAATAAACCCTCTGCGGGTTGTTGTCGCGAGTAAGACCCTCAATCTGACTCGTTACAGACAGATGGGCTTATTGCTTGGGGTGGGTCGCAAGATTTTGCCACCCCCCTAGGGCACATGGTATTTAGAGTAGGTCTAAGAGGCGGGGGGGGGGGGGGACTGGCACAGAAAGGAAGGACCGGTAAACGGTAAGGAGAGCAGAAATTTAGGAGGAAGCAAGAGGAAATGTCATGATTACCAACAAGCATGGGTTTCATTGCTATGCACTGTAACACAAAGAAGTCCAATCATATCCACTCATATGGATGTAGAAATATTCTAGTGTTTTGATATCTACTGCTGATAGCATGTACATGTACATGTACTACGGTTACATGGCTTTCGAAAAATCAATTCTGAGCAGTATGAAGCAGAACAAAGAAAGAGAACTTTAATCATGAAATTCAGACATGCACACACTCACATCACCCACATATGCATGCACACACACATACACACACACACACATACATACAAACAGACACAAACACACATTAAAACACACATACATAATGCACATGAAACGAGATATACAACGCACACAGTACTACACATGGATGAGTACAGTAGCATATACCTGAAACCCAGAGAATTAAAGAATGAACACCTCTTTCAAAACTGAGTTTATGTAGGAATTGTCTTGTGTCCTAAAAAAAAAAAAAAAAAAAAAATCACATGATTAAAGTCAACTCATCCAATCACTATGGCAGAAGAAACAATTAACTGACTCGATTTTGCTAGCTACTATTCTTTTATGGAAAAGAAATGTTCTTTTTTTTTGGGGGGGGGGGGAGGAGACCCAGAATACTCCTATTAGAGGTTTTCAGTGAATCGTAGACTGTTACAGAAAGCAAAAATAGATAATCTTATCAGAGAATACAGTAATGTTGCAATAGAATGAATTGGGTTGCTTTTGAATGATTCTGTTTATGATTGCGCATGAAAAGAAATGTGCCTCCCTCCAGGAATGAGTCTTCATATAGGATGTTTATGATTGGTGGAAAAAAAAAACAAAACAGCATGAGTGAATAAATTTGTACTCTAACTGCCTGGCAGCAACAATAGAGGGAAAAGGCAGATATGTCGGTAATCTTCTCGACTATCTATTTGAGAGCAGCGGGTGATGGCTTTGAGTGAGGGCTGTCTCCCCGCTTCACAAGGAAGACGGCAGATTCATCAGAGCCGTGAGAATTACTATCAAATCAGAATCAACCGTTCTGGGGGCAAATTTCTGCGCTACCTCCTGCTTGGCTCTCCCCCACCCCACCCCTTGCTCCTGCGGATGTATGTATGGTTGGTGATCTTTTCGAAAAAACTGATTCTACCGTTCCTATTCCCACCCCCTTTTCCTTCCTCCTTTTTACCCCCCTACTGCGTAATAAGAAAATCGAACGCTGTCTGGGGGATTTGATTGCTTAATCAACCGACTTCATTCCTCCATTCAGGGTCTTGATTACGAATGATACGTGCATCTGCGGGATCCGCAGTCAAATGCACGCCGAGCCAAAACACACGGGCAAATCTACTTCTCATTTCCTCCAAATCATCAGGAATTAATTCCGCCAATCCCGAAAGAATCAATTCCTGTCTGTAAATTGGAAAATGCTTTTTTTTTTCCCCTCCTCCTCCCTCCCAATTCACCGTGATGCACAAAAGTTTTCATCTACACAAGCACATACATGTAATTCATCCCTTTTTTTGTCTTTGGTTCGATGACACAAATTATCATGTGACCTTTGGAGAACAAAAGCAATACCTTAAATAAAAAAGTTTGAGCTTGATTAGCGAACAACTCTACCAATTTGCCGTTGCATAGTTATGACGCATGTAAGTGATTCCATTCAGTTTTCATTTAGTTCTGTATGGTCATGAAAAATTTGATTTCTACTCCCAATAAATGCTGATTATGAGAGTGAAGCAATGAAAACAATGTTTCTTTTTGCTCTTTTTCCCCCGAATTTTTTCTTCTTTAAGGGAAGAAAGAGGGCTTCTCGCCTAAGAGAAAGACAAGGGTGTGGAGGGAACCCACAATGGTCTTTACCCTTCCCTACACCTGCACTTCTCCTCTGGTGAGAAGAGAAGAATTCACAGCAATCTCTTTTGAATTACCTCATCTAATGGCAAATTTCACAAGTGCATAGCTGATTAGTCTCTGCTGTCTGACTGCAATTGGATTTAATTTTTCTTGGGGGGTGGGTGGGGGTTGGGGTTCATTTTGGCATTATCAATACCTGAGTCACCCTGAAGTTTCATTCTTGGAAGAAGAAATCAATGTGAATACATTGTTATGAGTGCCTCGGGATACATTATTACAACCATTTTGACATATGGAGGCACAAAACTCATACATGCACCATGTATGTATGTATGTATATAAATAATGTATACAATGTGTATGTGGGTGTGTGTGCATGTGCATGTATGAGTGTACATTCATAGAAAACATTTGGGCAAGTGATCAAGACCTTTTTTTTTTTAATTCTTTTCGATTATCTTCAACATTCTGACTTAAGAATGAGAAGTAAAAAATTAATGCTTCCTTTGTTTTCTCAACTGGGTGCATCAATCCTATCAGTGGATGTTCAATTTTACTTTATGATACAGCAGTTAAAGCCATTTTACTAAAGCATAAATCTAAACAATAGCTAGACTAAAATGTATAAAATAAGTAAGACTTACATTTATTAAAATGTTTTAACCACAAGGATCCTTTAGTGAGCTGATGTATGAAGGGGAAAGCATGATCTCCTTTGATCGAGTGATTGTGGATCTTCAAAGCAAACTTATTTTTGTCTTTTTTTTTCATATCATTCTTTTTCTAATTTCTACTTCATAGCTCATCCCAACGTCTCTTTGTTTTTATGGTTCCGTCAGCTAAATCACTTCTACGAAATGATCAATAGCTTTCAAATAGCTCAGACTTAAAGGCCGAAACAGTTAACCGCTCCCATTCTTACACTTTTAACGGTAATCTCTCACGAGATTTATCACGACCTACTTTTTGATGAAGGAAAAAGGGAAGTCATATGTCTCCGTCTGCGGTCGTAGCATGCCTTAATCTCCTGGTTTGGCTACCACTCTCCTTAACCCATTACAGAATATGCCGTAAAAGCACAATCACCACAATCATTGTTGTCTCTTTTCGACAGACCCCCGTAATGACTGTCACTACAAGCTTAATAAGTGCAATTAGCCGGGAGAGAAAGGGAAAAGATTGGCCAAAATACCGTCATAGTTAAGGTCTGATGACCTCATCATAAAAGAGGGATGATGGTGAGGGGGTGGGAGTGGAAGATGGGAAGAGACGGAGAACGACACTGCTCCGTGAGTCGCCCCCCTCCAATAATTGCTGGTAGACAAACATTGTTTCGGTCCAGTTCGATGGGTGAGCCTGCACTGGTTACAGTTACTAAATGACTTAATCATGGCGGGGGGGGGGGGGGGGGGGGTGTCTGCCTGATGTTGGCTGGAGTCAGCATGGTCTCTCTCTTATACCTTGGAATCCATACCAGTGGGGGGTCCAGCTATGTTGAACTGGTAGACATTTGCCTTTGTTGCCATGGTTACCAAAGGTGGGGGGGGGGGGTTGACTGGGAGGAGGGTGATGGTGAATACAAAATCAGGAGGAGGCTACACTGTTGGAGGACTTGAAAAGTGAGGGTGGGGAGGATTGAAGAGGGGCTTGGGGTGGGGGGAGGGAGGAGACAGAGCGTCATCGGTAATCAGCAGCGCTCATAATTTTTGGAAGCATGATGACATAATTTGTCCAAATTTGTCGTCTTCCGCCTCGGCAGCCATCACAGCAATTTGGGCTCGTTACCGAGCACGAGATGAGCCAATCATGGCAAATCACGACTGGGACAAGGACTCCACATCAACCAATTTCCTAGGCCATTTTGGGCTGGTTATGTTTTCCATCCTATCATCATCAGCCATTCTCCCTCCCCTCTTCTCGTCCTTTTTTTTTTTTTTTTTTGGTCAGAAAAACTCCCCGAGCAGATAGTATACAGACCTAACTGTGCATGTGAGTGCATAGTTGGGTTGTTGTGGTTGTGGGTGTGGGAGTGGGTGTGGGTGCACGTAGAGTACTATTTTCTAGCTTTTACTAAACATGAAATCTCATTTTGCTGTTTGCTGGAAAGCAATACTAATTCCTCCTCTTTGCACACATTTCACTTTTGTATCATCACAAAAATGTCTCTTTCCCATGCCATCCACATAAAAATATTTCTGGTTTCTCCATCTCCCCCCCCCCCCCCTTAAAAAAATACCGCTCGGTCCCATCTCTAAATTTCTATTGTTGTCCCTAACTCTACAGGTTACACACAGATGATTGATAGAAATATCAGTGCATTAAACAACAGCTGGCACAGGCCATGTATTGTATAACATTACACAGAGCTGTAATTGACCACAAAAGTTGACTCAACAAATGGTTTGTTGCTGAGCTGTTATCGATAGTAACCTTGTGATGGATAGCTACTCTCTTTATGACAGTGAGGCCAGGCCTAACAAATGCCTAGTTACCACGATCTATGCACTAATACATGGTGTTTTTCCACGAAAGATGGCTGCAATGCACTTTTTTCTGTCGCGTGGATGACAGGTGTGCCTCCATGACAAGCAGAAGGTATTAATTAGTCCCGGCATCAATCAAGACAACGGCTTTGGCGAGATGATTGGCAGAGTGAACATGCTTTGGGAAAAAAGGCCGACCACCAATTACAATATTACAAACACAAATGGAGATGTCTATTTTTCAATGATAGAGGCCCTCGCTCGCTGCTCTCAATGTTGCAGGATTTCATTCAGAGTGACAAACTAATGCGTGCCTGATTACTTGGATCCTCTCGCCGTAAAGCAGCCGAGAGGGGCTCCGTGCATTTACGGAAGATGAAGGGAAATTCAATGAGCACTCATTTCAAACTCCACTCCAAGATGGACAGCTACTTTGAGTTGACATTTCAAATATGCTGATTTGACTATACAGCGCCTTCCTTACTTCCATCACGTGGAATTAGAGGGAACGGGAAAGGACAAGTTAAAGAGGACTACGAGGTAAACATAATGAGGCATGTTGTTTTTCCCATGACAGTTATCATCCCGCTGGTTAGATTTGCGGAAGGTGCCGTTGCATAAAGAAGACTGACACATCACAGACACACTATCAGCTTCTTCATAGGCAACTTGCATCTGCATGAATTTGACCTCTACAAGAGAAACAGAGAGGGAGAAAAAGAGGGGGGGGGGGGGGAGAGAAAGACCGCATCAGTATTATACTGCACATGGTGCAAATATATGGGAATGGGAGGTCTTGGTGTCATAGAGGAACAGCGGCGATACAGGAGCGGTAGCAACAACAGGAACCAGCGGGGATTGAGAAACGGCGCGGAGAATGGCGAATGAGATGTAACAAAAACAGTGCCCGAGGGGGTTGACAAAAAAAAAAGAGAGCTAAAGACAGACAGAAACTTTAAAAGAGAGAGAGAGAAAGAATTAGAGAGAGAAAAAAAAAGATATAGAGAAGGGAGGCGACAATCCCGTGCAAAAAGAGGTAATTATTGGACATGGATTGACAGGGCAGGCAGTCCTTAATGATGCGTGATGATGATGTGGAGTCCCTATATTCTCATCCAGCCGGGCAAACAAGAGTTGATGGATGCGTTGAGTGGGAGGCGTATCACCGATGACATATTCCGCCAGATTTATCTCAACTAGACCCTTTTCCCTCCTCCTCCCCCCCCCCTTCCATTCCATGTACCATCCTTGTCCGCAAAAAAGCCGGGGCACTCGTTCTCTCAACGAAAAACGTGTTAAATGCTTGGACAGGCGTAATTTGGCTGAATTTCGTCGGAGGAGTTGGGTAAACAGGGACTCGATTCCTGACAGGAAGTGCAGCTCGCAGCGCAGGAAGCTGCTATTGTTGCCACGGCGATATAACTCTCTGACCTAATAGAGGGCCAAGACCCCATGAGGGAAGGGGGAGGGGGGTAGAGGGGAACAGGTGGGAGAGGCAATAATGGCCAGGAGTAACCACACCGCGGTGTTGTTCTCCTTCCCCAAGGGGACAAAGTCTCACCCTCTTCTATAATAGCAGCAATTTCCACATGACAAAAGTGAGACGTACAATGGAACGCAAAACAAAAGCAAAGAAAGGGAAGGGGGAAAAAGAGAAATGGTTGAAAATGTACCAAAAAAAAAAAAAACTTTGCTTTTTTTCTTCTCAGTCTCTATTTTTTTTCACCAAAGTTTTCTGCCTGCCGCAAAACGAAACAGACACTCTTACGAGCGCACGCCTGTTACTCCCGAAGACGGTGTCAGTTGTCCTGCCGGGAGGTGCAGAACACGGGCTGCGGGTAACTCAACACCAACCTCCTCCCAATGAAATAATGATTTGTTAAAGCCGTCATGCTTTGGTTTCTGGCGATAGGAAGCAGCAGGGAGAGAGCCGGCCAGAGGAGGAGGGAGAGGGAGACAGCGGGGAATGGGAGAAAGAGAGAAAAAGAGAGACGGTTCTGCTGGGGATACTGAAAATAATTCATTTTCAACTGCTGCTGGATGGTTGCCCTTTCGGGCAGCTCATTGGCACACGGCCGGCTGCGTTGGCTTATGCCTCAATCAATACGATTTCTCCCCAAACGCCTTCCTTTCCATAGGCAGCACAGACAATAGATCCCCCTCCCCACCCCCCCCCCCCCACCCCCACACCCAGCAGCACACAGCATCATTCTCACTTCTTACCCACTCTCCTTCTGTATGACAGTCATACAAGCAATGTCTACTTGTACTCACACTGCAGGAATGAAATATTCTGGCACTCGATGGTAAATGAGCAGTTAGTTATCCATTCACGTCAAATGTTACAAACTTGAATTATTCTCTGTTCAGCTTCACAGGAATTCTCCCTCAACTCGAGGCCCCCTTGGCCAAACATCAGCAAACAATCAAATTGGCCCAATTTTAGTTACATCCATTTCACACACACACACTCCAAGATGAAGCATACTTTAGCATAATTACTCCTCTTACGTGAGTTTTTTTCTTTGTTGTAAAGGCACTCATACAAACACTCCACACTGCTTAATTGCATCTTTTCCGGAGGCAATTCATTAAATATCTGAGGCTCACAAATTTCTTTGTTCATTTTTCATCCCCCCCCCCCCCCCGAATACTATAATTTGGAAATCAGAAGTCTTACAACAACCTCACTCTACCCCCATGTCATCTGCATAATCACCCCCTGTAGGGTCAAAATACAATTCATTACATATTTGCATCATGACTTTCAAGTAGTAAAGACAATAAACATATTACCAAAATGTGGTAGTTAAAAATCAAATTCAGAAACAATTCTAAATATTGAATTTTCAGACAGATCCATTCAAATTTGAAATTTAGCCCTTGAAAGGCACCATTTGATTTCACATTCAGCAAATCGCACAAAATACATTTTGACAATTTGCACTTAAATTTCCTATTCTGGCAAGTGTAGAAGCTCAAACGCATCAAATTAGCCTTTGAATACTTAATTTTTTCATCACATTCTACATCTAGGTGCTTTTCGTCAGAGCTGAATATGATGACATTCAAGAAGTGACATTTGATTCCTCTAAAAATGTCAGAGGCACCTAACTAGACGCTAGAGGCAGAATGTAAATATAGAAAAGCAACACTTACACTTTAGTTTGTAACATGATACAGACATGAATTCAACTCCTGCACACATGGGTAAACAATGCAAAGGTATCTATCCCAAGAGTTGGAAGAAGGGATGAAAGAGAGTATAGGCCTGAGTGCCAGTCTGCACCACAGATCGGTGTACAGCCCCATTTTGACAGGATCTATTTCCCACCTCGCCTTGAGTGAATGACCAAAAATTCAAATGGTCTTTCAGATGAGTATTTTATACGTAGTCAGAGGGATTCAAGACTGGATTCAGGTCTGGAATTTTGAGTTTAGTTAAGGTTGAGTGAGGTTGGAATGAGGTTGTTGAAGGCATGTTGTGTAAGTGAAAATGTACTGAGAGGAAAACAAATAAAGGTTGGGCCAGATCTCAATACATGACGCTTTGCTGATACAAGACATAGAGGGAAGAGAAATGAAGAGTACACGAGGTAGCGATATTCATGAATATTCCTTATATTCAAACACTGTTACAGGACCTCAGGGCTGACATAGAGGTGATAAGAAATGTCAAACTAAAGCCATTTGACTCCTAAAAGTGAAGACAGGTGCTAGCAGAAGGAGCTGGCAGGCATCACATCAGGAATGGAGAGAGGACCCATGGATTCGCTAAGACCAATCGGTACACAACACATTTCCTATATACTTTTTTCCCCTCTTGTACTTTTTCCCTTTTCTCCTCATCTCCTCTCCTCCCCCCCCCCCCCCCCCCCATGATATCTCTCTTAAGGCATCTCTCAGTTCTTCTTAATGCATGTGTTGGGGCGTGAACCATTAACCATCACTTGTATTGATCGCATTTTCCCCTCCATCACGTCCCGATAAGAGTTTCGGTGCTCCGTGAGGGTAGACAAATATTTTTCGCTCCCTTCAACCCTGGTCCGCTGTCCGTTTCTGCTTCTCTGGCCATCTTCCCTCCTCCCCCCCCCCCCCCAATCTCTCCATCTCTTTCTCCCAAGCAACATGTCTGCACAAGGCTTGAAGATGCTCCTTTAGTCAGACAACCAATTACCGTAAAATATCACACCATCATGTCATGTCATCCATGGATCAGGTGCATAGGACAAACACGCCAAAATGAATAAGGAATAGCATCAAATTGATTTCTTGTGCCAAAAGTGCAGTGCCAATGTTCTCTTACACTGAGAGAGGACGACGGAACAAGAAGCGAAAATATCAAGTATCGCTCTACAAGTGACCATTAATCTGCCACTTTTGACGGAAAATTTCTCTGCAACTCCAAAAACACTGAGTGTACATCAGGCAGGCTTGTATGGATGGCAGTTTCACTTTGGGGGACGTATTCTGATATCACGTCAACGGCGGGTAGAAAATGGTGCCCTCAGTTGATGACACATACAAAGCTTCATGGAGCACTGCACTCACTGTCTAGACTGGCAGTATGACCCAGGCTGACGACCTGGGCTTCCGACTGGATGACTCCTGCACAGATTCTCCTCCACTTCATTAGGGGTGCATGAACCGGATGCACAATCTTCCACAGTGTGGCGCTTTCTGTCTGTCTGTCTGTCTGTCTGTCAGTCTTTTTTTTTCCCGCTAATATGATATGAACAGAACCTATAACAAACATACGCATTTGGGTGGAGAAGCCAGTCAAAGTTTATGGTGAAACGCTCCATGTTTCCTCCTCACGAAATCTCCTGAAGGTTTTGTTTTGTTTCAACAGACAGATTTACATTCTGATTGTGGCTAAATCCAATTGGTAGACTCCAGCAAATGAATCCAAAACGTTTGATCAAAACAACCTTCCACTTTGAAAATTGTTATATTGTGAAGTGTTCGACACATCCTTGGGACTGCATGGATCCGCCAGGCTGTTAAAAGATGAACGACAATGATGAGTTCCACTCGCCTGGCCATGAATCAAACATGCAATGTGACATGCTTCCAAGCAGCTCATCCTTCTTCAGCCCTGACAAACCCATGTTCGCTTGGACACCAGGCACCAAACTCACCAAATCCCGGGGACCAGACCCCACACACTAGCTGAAACCTGGAGACACGACCCTGAAAAGCATTTGCTTGTAATTGAGGTACTTGTCTTCCTTTGAAACAAGAGCTCATCAAAAAATGATGGCTCTAATTAGTTTGATGGCCCCAACAGCAGCTCAGCATCCACTGATGACTACCCTAGCTGGTGCATCATGAGTGTGCATATAAAAAGAGTGCAACAAATTGATGTGCCATCTTTCATGCATATATAAGTACTGAAGCTGGTGTCAGTGTCAAAGTACTGCAAATCAGTGACCCATCAAGCAGCATTATTCCTCATCACATTCCTTCATCCAAGCTACTTTTCATATCTTAGGAAACCCTGGTATCTTTCCTTCTCCTCTACCTAGCCTAATTCTTCTCCTTTCTAATCATTTTTTGTTTGTTTTCTATCTTCCATCCCGAAAACTTCTCACTTTCTTTAAGAATCAAAATAAAGTTGCTCTCAGATCTAGTGTAAAACTCTCCATGAGATGCATACAGGGAATACAGCTAATTTTCCAGGAATCTGGTAACTCAGGCTAGAATTTAGAATCAAGCAACGACACATTTTCTTTGCCAGGTTTGTATGTAAGGCATGTGTTTGCAAAATGCAATTGTACCTGCAATATCTTTGAACACCTAAATAACAGAGGTTCTTGGTTTCAAGAACAGAAGAAAACAAAAAAAAAAAAAAGACTGTCTTGGTGGGAACTGTTAGCCTTAGTTCAATCAAGTGATGTCTCTTGAACAAGACATGCATCACATCAGGAAATGATATCCACAGCTTTGCAAGGACGAAATTATAACCTGTTCACATCTATTCAGTAAAGGAACGTCACAATACCAATTGGGAAGAAGCTATGAGACTGCCGTAGTGGGTTAGTGGGCCATCCCTGGCCTAGGAGTACGATATCTCCTCCCCCCCCCCCCCAGTCCGCATGACCCTAAACCTTGTCAGCATGACAAACACCTCTAGCCCCATCCTTACAAATGACCTATTCCTTGTAGAACCACTAATTCTTCACTGCATATTGCCCGGAGTCTGCAGGTAAAATACCACAGTTCAATACATTCCCTAGAGTCCTCGCTGTGGCTACCCTTTCCCGTTCAGTTTTTAGTAAACAGTACAGAGGGAAAGAAATGTGCCGTGATTGCTTGGTGATGGCGCATTAGGGGGCTGACGAGAGAGTACGGGTGGCTGCCAAAAAGTGCAAGGGGACGTCCTTTTTCCGATGACCGATCGCTGATTCTATTATCCAGCGAGCGTGGTTGACGGGAAGCATCGCCCGTGCTGATCTGCCACGAGATGTGGCGAAATGCGGCGTTTCTTGCTTCGTCGGACACTCTCATCACAAAATCGCTGCAATCTGGGAAGGGAACTGTCTCCATTTTGGGGAGAAATGAGTTTTCGGATGACGAACCAGGCGTGATGGGAATGCTTGCCTTATCCTCACAGAAGCTAGTGTGTCAACTTCATACAGCCTGCCCCCTTAAAACATACAAAAACACATCTTTACATAGGAGCTGTTCTGACAGAAAAATATATCAATCACAATTTACTGTCTGAGCTTTGGTAAGACAATGAAGTCAGACAATGAAGTCATACGCTTTTGTATGCACAATCAATCAAAAAGTTAAAACACAATAAATGAAGCTATAAGCAGACAACAAAAGAAAATGAAACCTTTTCCATGAACCCGACCCTGCCCCTCCAAAAAGAACAGGCAATGTGCCATCCTACCTTTACCATTTCTTGACACTTTAACACAGAATTCTATAACCAAAACTCCTGCCTCTTCTACCTACTGACTCAACAGGAGGAGGAGGAGGGGAATTTGGGGTGGGGGAGGGGATGGGAAAGAGGGAAACAATGATTCCCAGGATATTACCACAGGAGGTCTTGTGGCGAAGCGTGCTGCCAATCCTGCTCCGGGAATGAAAAATTCATTATCCTCAAACACGCACGGACACGTAGTCATCTCAGTTCATCAGGCATTAATTAGGAGTAATGAATCTATGCGGAGAGTGTCTCTCTCCCCCCTATACAACCGCTCCATCATCACCATCATCTCAGCAGCCACAAAACACATCACATTTCACCTTGATCATCTGCGTTTGTTTTCCTCGCTGGGTTCTCCCCACCCCCATCTCCTCCGCCATTCATCTTTTATTCATTCGCTGCTGCTGCTGGTGCTACTGAGTTTCTTGCTGGCACCCATCTTTCCCTGCTTTTCTGACCGACCCGTAAAATTACTGGTTGCACGCCAGCCCCAGGGCTCACCTTGTTCATTACCTCACAATTAATCGCAGCCTTGGAATGATAATGTTGCGCTCCCGCAGGATGCTAATCAGTGTCCAAATGGTTTAATTGCTCAATCTCTGGGCTAAAGCCCAATTAGGACATCAATGGCAAATTGGGCAATGTCATTGCTAAGAGTGGCTCTGCAATGGGATGATGCAAACCAACTTTGTGTGGCACAGAAGCAGGTTGGGGGAGGGGTGAGGAAAGAATATGCAATAGTACAGTTGATTCATCATGTCTTCATGTCTTCATGAAAATAACAGTTTCTCTTTACATCATTGTATCAAGCAATTTGAGATCATCATAGCATTGAAGAATTGGAGGAGGGACAGAACACTCTAATAAGATTTTGTTGCACTGTAAACAAAGAGGTGCACAACCAATGGACATACTGACTCTTTGCCATAACATTGGTAGCCGTTCGGCTCAGTAAGCATATGCTCGCTGGGTTTATTGCACGCCGATCAATACCCAGAAATTGATTGGCCTGGCTGGCACAAAGCAAAGCAGCCACATGATCACCAGACAAATTTTCACAAAATGACGATTGATCAGTCACGGAATCAGATATGACAACCGTTACTCCACAGAGCATTGAAAATCTATTCTTCCCAGAATGGTTGCAACTTGCTTGTCATCTACAACTTCTGCTGTTTTATTTCCCCCTTGTTCTTACATTTCATTTATCTGTTTGAGGAGGAGGTATTCAGATACTATTTTTCTGTTTCATAAACATTTATATCTAAGACATTTCTCATGATTCAACTAGCACCTCTTTCAATGGTTTTCCACACAACACACACACACACACACACACACACACACACACACACACACACATGATATTGATTGAGAGCCTCCAGTCAAAGTACAAGAAGACACTGGAGATGCATTCTGAGATGCATCCACAATTCACTGTCATCTGTGTCTATTTATGCCACCCCCTTTGCTCATATACTTCTTCTATTTGTATCCCTTTCACACATTTCACCGACCTACCCTCCTAGCTTTCAAAGCACAGAACCTCAGGGAGTATCAATCACTTCTTTCCATTCATCGATGGCCTTCCATTTTTCCCCTTTTTCCATATCCTTCCTTTTCTCTCCAAAGACTTCCCTTCTCGCTCTCTTTCTCTCCTATCCACTTCGATATCTTCTTCTCACCCCCTCTGAGAGCTAAATATCTCTTCCTTCCTTTGAATGTATGTATGCCAAGGTAGCGTTACACTTTAAGAGGATGCATTCTGCATGGCCTGCGTCAATACTTTCTTTTCTTTTTCTTTTCTGACAAGAAATCTTGATACTGCTCATTCTCCAAAGATGCATCTGGGTGACACCCTTTGTGGTGTTGACAATCTATCCAAGGGCGACACTGAAACAGACAAACCACCATGCAGCCCCCCACCCCCTCATTCCAGCCAGAGGGCAGGGTGGGGCACAAAGAGAGAAGGCCAATTACATAATTGACAGCAATATTCTCATTTCAAAATAATCATCAACAAAGACCCAAGGAGACCTACTAATCCAGAGTGTCAGTTCCCTTTTCTTAGTATCTCCTATGACTTGATCTTGGATTTTAATGGGGGCAATTATGCATCAATGCCAGATAAGTAACAGATTGTCCACTGCATGGAACACTGACCAATCTTATTGCTATTCTTCCTCTTTGTAGTATCTGAGCAATCACGTTTTGAATCCTGCTACTGGTTTCAGGTTGGTTACAACTCTCCTACAGGAAAATGCCGTAGGTCGCGTGTGGTTGCCCATTCTGCTTTTGAGGGGAGATTTTGTTCAGCACGTAACAGTTCCCCCCACCTTACAGGAAAATGCCAAGATGCCAGATTATATTGCCCTCTTTCCTTCAGGCTCTGTCATGACAGAACAGAAAAAAAACAACAACAATGAAAATTGGACAGGATATCAGCACAGACTCTATGCACACAGAGTCACAGAGATCTCAAGAAGGATCGCTGACTGCACATGTAGGTCATTAAAATGCACTCCAATCCGTACGAAGAAAACTGCGCAACAATCACCAGCGACTTTTCAGAGCACTTTGGCTCCAGTGCGATTAAATCTGGAGAAGCAGACGGCGAGGTCATCACTGGAAGAATGAAGACATCTGAATAAGCAGCTTAGCTGGTGGCTTGGAAGACAGGTTGACACTGCACTTCAGTTTGACGTTTCAACTCGGTGATGCGCAGCTATGAGATTTATTGAGCACTGGTGTCAACGAGAGAGATAACAGATAGCATCTTTGGGACATCACCTCTCAGATATTTGCACTCCACACCTCCCTAACACCATTCATTACGGTGACGGGAAGCGATGGATGCAGGGGTCGTAAAGTCCACACAATGCCAAGTCATGCTGCATCGTGGCGGTGGCCATTTTGTCGATGAGTGTGGCAGGAAGTCCCTATAACTTTTGGTCTTGTTTCTTCAACAAACTTGGTAAAGGTTTAAAAAAAAAAAATTGGACAACAGCAACAGATCAAGAGAGAGAAGTGAAACTCTTGTGGGCAGATACCAGAGGATACACGCAACCTTCGTGCCACATTCAACATGTCATACGTTCCAGCAACCTGCACCTCACAGTGGCAACCACTCTGCACAGCACACCTTTTCCTCTTTTCAACTCTCTCACTGCCATAGCAATTTATTTGTGTGTGATGTCAATGACACAGTGAGATTGTGATCCTCAGAGGGTTAAGGAAAGCCAGTCAACACACAGACTAAAAGCAGAGCACATGTCAAATGCACTTACCGGGTCATCCTGGTCACTTTCGCTGTCGCACTGTAGATGGAAGAAGGAAAGAAGGAGACAAGAAACTTTGATGTTAGAATGCTTTAGTCTGAGACACAAGATTGATTACTTCAACAAGTTAATCAAATGTGCAACACACCTAACAGCAAAAACATTGTAGTGTGTTTATAGGTATTTGGTTGTCATACACATACATTACACTGCGTGTGACTACAGGAAAAACCATATTATTACAAGGTCGCCCAGAACATCAATCGTACCTCATTATAATCAGTACCTTGTTGTAAATGTACTGAAAAAGAGGCCTGCTAAGAACGACTATAGGCAATCGGGACAGCCAAATACACCTCATCAAAAGCGGTACCTCATTGTGCACGAGCTTGTTATGATGGGTTTCCCTGCAGCAGTTTCGGGAGGCTTGCAGTAACTGTTTAAAAACCAAAGACCACAATACTTATGGAATCAAATAATGTGATTCATTTTTTCACACAATAATACAATAACCCTAACTGGATATCACGTGTTATTATTACTTCTCCATGCTACTTAATATGCATTACATTTTCAAATGCTATGTGTTCTTTTTTCCTGATTGACTGCAACTTTACAATTATTTTTTTTTCCTCCAAAAAGCATAAAGACTAAGAATAATGGTGGATTAAAGAGCACTTTACATCTCTATCAACCAAGGGAACACATGGATTTGAAAGTACTACATACAGGGGAAATAACAAAGTCGTTGGGACTGGCAGTCCTCTTCTGTGGTAATGAAATTTCATTAAAGCCAAACAAACAAAGAATATAAAGATATGCAGAAAATAATTTGGGACCTAAATTTACACTTCTTTGTAATCAAATTTCATTACACCAGTGTTTGTTATATTCGGAGTGCACTGTAGTTCGATTTGACGGAAGCAATTCCCACTTGCTGGGAAGGGGAGAGTGGGGCACATAGTCGCATTAGCTTGATAATTCTACCCAGTGACTACTGGGTAGAATGTCATCATCTCGACATGTGGAAACTCATATCTCTAGCATGTTATTTCATACATAGCGTCAGTGGAATACGACCGGGAAACCAAATCTCAGCATTTGTGGCCATGTGTATTTTTTCATAATATTCAAATCATAGTGTCAATTATATGTTACATGGATAAGTTAAATTTTCAATATGACTTCAAAGGCGTCTATTGCTTTCTATGATAAGTGAGATATGTAGATCTCAAAATTATTTCAGATTGCTTCAGATCATTTTCATAGCATTGGAAGTTGATATCATGGCAAATATACATGTGCATATTTTCTTCTTCTTTTTCCAAGCAACTTTGAATCATAATCAAACCTGCATGGTTACCAAAAACTTCATAATAGGAACCATAGAAAGGGGAAGAGAAATAACAAACAAACAGCATGGTACGATATCTCGAAAATTATGCTCACACTCGCAAGAGAAATCTCATCCCAGAGTACAAAGGCAATATTCCTCTATATAGTAAGATACCCTGCCTGCTATAACAATGTAAGGCTCACACGACACCAGCGATTCACGCCTCTCTCATTGGTAAAGGCTGTATAATATGTAGATGCATGACTTCCCGCTTCCAGGGCTTTTATCGCTGCTTTTCACTTCTTAAGGAGAAAGGGGAAGGAGAAACAGAAAGAGAGACAGACAAACAGACATAAAAGAGTGACATATAGACAATGACAGCGAGAGAGAGAGAAGAAGAAGAGATAGAGAAAGAGAGAGGGAGAGATACCAAGAGAGATGCTGTAATACAAAGGGGAGAATATGACTAATTTCAGCTACTTCTGCATCGCAAAATCCTTGAAAATAAAATCTGCTGTCGCTTCACTTTGGTCAATTGTTCACTTGCCTTTGCTACCAGTGCACTTCATAAAAATTGTGTGTGTGTGGGGGGGGGGGGGGGGGGAATGGTACGTTTTCATTCCCTCTGTTATTTCATCTTCTCTGATTTCTATAGCTTACAATTTCACCACAGAATATGAGCTAATCCTGACCTTGCAGCCATTATACAACACATGACTGCCAAGGCACGCATTCCAAACACAAAGACACAGCATGGATTCTACACGAATTTCCTCTTTTCTCAATCCCTGTGTATATGTCTATGTGTGTCTATGTGTATATGTGTGTGTCTTTCTCTCTGTGTCTTCGTCTTCTCCATCGGTTGCCATGGAAACTGTATTTAAAGATACTCCAAGGCGTGGCGTGCAATTACCTTCCAAAAGTGATTACAAATGAGCAGGATCTGCTGTGCGCTGCCAAGGAGCAGAAGGGAGCAACGCCAAGGGAAGAGTTGGGGGAAGAGAGCCGTGGTAATGAGAGGTTTAATGTTTCGCTGTAATGGATGCGCCCTGACAAATGTATTAACAGCTATAATTTCGCAGCCACATTAGAACGCGAGATTCGAAGGTGGGGGTGTGGAGGTTGGTGGGTGGGCGAAGCTATACTTCACACCGCAGCTCACTTAGCAGGTGGCTTATTAGCCCCTGAAAAACAAAACCCCAGCACACTGCATTAACTGAAACCAATCCAGACTTCTACATTACCGGCAACCTTACAGGTTATGGCACTCCACCGTAAGGCATCATAAGGGGGGGGGGGGGGGTGGAAGTTAATGACACCAATGTCGTAATCGTGACACATTAGGTTCACATACACCCACGTTCTGGGCCCCAGTCCAACAGGTGCATGAGAAAATAAGTGATGATTGTGGAAATGCATAGAAAATGAAAGGGCCTTTTTACTATTTGCAACCCTACCCTACTTTTCTCATTGCAAACTAAGAGATAAAGGCTAAAAATTTGCCAACAGTCAAGAGTAATACACATGATTATTAATAGATGGAATAGGGAAAGCTTAAAAAAAGAAAGAAAGATCATCAACATGACTGAATCTCATTCATGCTTCATTGTTACTCTCTCTCTCTCTAGCTCTTTCCTCCACTCTCTTCTTCTTGATTTTTGGGAGACTTCAGATGGTCTGAAATTAAATCTATAATAAACAGGAATTCAACTCCGTAAATACCAAAAGAAATAGAGGGTTCAAGACAACTCCTGACTATGCCATACAAAATATCTAATACAACTCTGTAGCAAGTGGTGTTAAGTCCACAAAAATTTAAGAACATACTACGTTAATATTGACCAAGACATGAATATGACTGAAAGAAATATTGCAATGAATGCCATACTCGTTAAAATTGAAGCCACATGAATGGTCGAGCCCCCCCCCCCAAAAAAAAAAACAGACCACTGTCACAAAAAGGCTATGAATATGTGAATTGTTTTTGTTGTTACCCCCCTCCCCCCCCCCCCCCCAGCACATGAATGATCATGATTTCTAGCTGGGGGTAAAATGAAAATTAGATGCTTGTACGCCAGAGCGATAATGCACAATAATTGCACAAAATTAGATGCAATGAATCCCTAATTAGCTTTCTTGATTCAATCTAAAACTAATTCATGTCGCGCGCGAATGAAAACCAACAAGTTTTGCGAGCACAAACTAAGCCAAATTAGCAAGCTAATGAAATGTCTGCATCGAACCCTTCAATTAGCTCATCTCAAAATGCCTAAAGAATCTATTGAAACCTTCCCAGGGGGCACGTGTTTGTGTCTGTCCTCTTAGCCAGCGGCAGCAATAACTTCCACATTAACTCAATTAGCCTCTTGCCTAACGAGTTAAATTGCCAGTAATTGCGGCCTGTTAGGCCATCTCAATATCTGCAACAACAGTGGCAATGCAAAAAAAATTTTCCCATTATTAAAAGAGAAATTATGATAGTGTCAGCACACATGTGTACATGATTGCATGTTTGTGACTGTGTGTGTGCTGTTTTTTTTTTTTTTTTTTTTTTGTGTGTGTGTGTATGTGTGTGTACCAGTACCTATATTGAGCATGGTCAAACAGATCTAATCAGCACTTTTAGCGAGGAAAAAAAATCCCAGTTGTTCCTGTTAATCATTAGCAACATGGGAAACACACTTTCATCAATTCTGTCTCTAAACATCCATGTCCTTCCCACTAAGATTAACCCTTTCCCTATAAGATTTGTGAAATCCCAACAGACTTGCAGCACCCATCAGCTAAAACATAGGCATAGACTAACAAGTACTTTGGGTATGCAGGTGAACACTTTCCGCTATAATCAACAAAAACAGAAACAATGAGAGGTATAGGCCTATGAATACAACTTCCATGCAGTAGTAGTTGTAGTATTGTTGTTATTGTTGTTGTAATACAATAGTAGTAGTAGTAGTAGTAGTAGTAGTAGTAGTAGTAGTAGTAGTAGTAGTAGTAGTAATAGTAGTAGTAGCAGCATTAGTAGTAGTAGTAGGTAGTAGTAGTAGTAGTAGTAGTAGTAGTAGTAGTAGTAGTAGTAGTAGTAGTAGTAGTAGTAGTAGTAGAAAGTAATAGAAGTAGTAGAAATAGAAATGGTAGTAGCAGTCGTAGTCGCTGTCGCAGTAGCAGATGCTGTAGATGTTGTAGTGGTGGTAGCAGTGGTGGTACTTGTAGCAGAGTAGAAGTAGTACAACCGCTACTAGAAGTAAAATGGCTCATTTCCTGAGAAGGATTTACATCAAGCACCATTTCTTTTAGGTAACTTTTGTATCAGCTGAGTGGAATTTCAGCTGCATCATTGCTATCAGCATAAGATGTGAAACAAGTGTATCAAGAAAGGGAAGAACATTTTAACATGCTAGTAGTTTCAGAGCAGACCACAGGCAGTCAAACACTTAGACAGTAGTTTTATGTAACAAGAATGAGTCTTAGCAGAATATTTGGAAGCAACAGACTTGTTTACACTTGTAATGCTGGACTGACGTCACATGCTCTATCCATTTTAATATCATTCTGCAAGCATTTCAATGAATTATCACACACACACACACACACACACACATGCAGCCAACTCATTGATGACACATGGTACGATGCACCATATACATTTCCCTGCATACATGATATATGTTTCCCTGAATACACGAGGCATTCATTTTCTCTCTGTGAAATTACCTCTAGCAGCAAATGTGAGGTTTGTTAAAGGTCAGACATTTCCATCATTGAGATAACCAGAGTGGCTATGACCTCACTTTCAAATGAGGTTAGGGAGAAAAAGACAAACAAGAGAGCAAAAGGGACTTTCCCAAGTTAATTACACCACATCGGCATTGTAGGGAAAGGCAGAAGGATAGCCCCTGGTTTTGCCGGCCTGCACTGATCTCTGAATTTAAATATATATTTGTTGGATTCCAGCAGGATGAGCCTAGTATCCCTCCTGGACACCAGGGATTATCCAAATCTCCTCATCAATTCTTGATCTTGCCTTCCCCCTTCCCTATCCATGTCAATCCCATTAACAAACTACCCCAGGAGCTATTGCAGTTCATTGGGTAATTCATGCACTTCCGAACAACAGCAACAACAGACAAGGATGTCTCAGCATCTTCACAGACTACTGTAAAAGCTGTTATTTTCGCGTAGATAGATCTGTGAATGAGGCGGTCACAGACATTTTCGCGATGTCGTTTTTATGATTTGATATCAAAGCTATGGTAAGTGCACTAATGCCTGTCCCTTAACTCAGCCAGTTTATGTAATCAAGATCAGGTGACGATATTTTTGTGTGTTGTTAAATTCATGGCGCAACAGTGATTCGCAAAATTTGTGAATTTGTACCTCCCCAAAATAAAAAACTTTCAGTTTACTGTATCCATTTACACAGTACAAATGTGGCAATTGATACACAAACACACACACACATATGCACACACACATATTAATTAAGCACTCCCAAACAGGCATCACGATGACTAATTTGCTTAAAAAAACAAACAAAGAAACAAACATACAAACAAACAAAAAAAAACTTAGTCAGAAATGCACTGACAGATCAGTTGACAAACACCCAACAGTTCAAATGATAAGATACCTGGACTAGAATATGAGGTGTGAACAGTGTTCAAATAATCAAAGTTTGTTCAGCTTGTTCATGCTTGGCTCAGAATGTTAAGTTGTGAAAGTCTCTGTAGTAGGTAGTCTGTTTGACTGCATGACCGTAGATATCTTGTTTTCTCTCATGAAACTCATTGAACCTCAAAATTTCATCACAAACCCTTGCAACTTTGTCTTCATACATGTAGCTGCTGTCACACTACACATTATAGTTTTACAACCAAGTATTTTGAGTCACATTGTTTGGACAGTCTGACCGCAAACTTCTAGCGAGATTACTACCAAAACTTCTGGCGAAACTGCCTGCATGCACTTGGAAAGTTTCTCACTTCTCCCAAAAGTACTATTTTGTGTAGTGTGGCCAAGGGCGCCTGAAGTGAAATTTTTAGAAGTTTGTCACACGATTTAGAGGCATTTCATGCTGTTAACGCATGATTTGCACACTATTGTGCATTTGCATATTTCATATTCAACAAACAAACAAAACAAACAGCCACAACATGAAACTCTCAATGCAAACCAGGGGAAAAAAAAAGAAACATGTGTATACTACAAATACATACATTTACTAGTAATACAGGGATTTGTTGAACTTGTGGATACATTTGACTTTTGCAAATTTTGGCTTCTTGTGAAGTTTGCAAAAATTTCATGCACACAAAAATTTACATTATAGTATCCTTTGAAACATTCTAATTACTGCTAGGAATACAGATGATATTCCTGTCCTTTGTCCTGCCAATGGTGCATGTAGCTGTGTTGTTGTTGTGGTTTATTGTGTTATATTTTATTTACTTTTTTGGCAGATCTGAAGATAACTAAGGTGTATTTTTATTTGATTTGCACAGACTGTAAATAACCACTGTCTTAACATAGAGTATTTTCTGCCTGAAAATACACTTTATGTCTGAATGCATAGATTTTAATCCTGCATTCATATATTTGGAATCTCTTCTCTTTTTTTTTTGCATTTATTAGCATATTGAGAAACAATTTGCAAATGCCTACAATACCAATGATGAAATCAAACAAATGTCTTGCTGTCTTTACCTTTGAACTCAAAGCAACACAAAAGAAATACAATTCTAGAATTTGTTTTCGCCCATGTGTCTTTACCTTTGAACTCAAAGCAACACAGAAGAGATGGAATTCTAGAATTTTATATGTGACAAAAAGGACAAGGGGCAGATATTCAGTCAGAAAGAAGAGAGAGAAAGAGAAAGAGAGAATAGAATAGAATGAGAATGAGAATGAGATGTATTTGGTATACTCTGCCTGGGAGGATATCACAGCTAGAAAAATCTCTGCTTTCAGTCACTAGTATCATCAGTATTCATTGACTGTGGCTGAGAGTCAGTGTTAGATATCTTGGGATTTTCCATGTCAAATCTTCGGCTCTGACTAAAAAAAACCCCATCCCCTGGAAAAATACATGATCAGAGACAAAGAGAAGGAGAAATAGATAGCAAGAGATAGAAAGAGTAAGAGAGAGAGAGAGGGGGGGGAGAGAAACCAGATGGTTTAAAAAGAATTGATATCGAGAAAGGACAAATCTGATGCCGTGTGGAAAAGTTGTAAGACAAATGAAAGAGATTCTAGCAACTATTCACAGAGTTTCCACGTTAATCCAGCAACGGTCCCCAACGTTTCTAAGAATCAATAGAAATCACCATACAAATTTAAGGGAGATATAGAGAGGAACAATGGACTTTTAAACAATGAATGCCATTCAGCTTCTGTGGCATGAGATCTTATCTTTTCCTACAGAATACGCGGGATAGCATATGACTATTATGATGCTGTAATTGATACGTACAATGTAATCACATAGATGTAACTTCTTTTTTGATAATGCTCTAATGCAAATTCCCCCCCCCCCCCAATCAAAAAACAAAATCCAATGAATATAATAGATAGATAGGTACTAAGTGCCACGAGATCATTACCATGGAAGGAAAAATTCTGTGTTGGCAAACACATCTAATAAACCAGTCTTATGCGGATAAGAATGAAACAAATCTTGCTAGGACACTCCTATTTAGTCTTAATCCAGGACTAAAACCCTTTTTAAAAATGCCCTTGGCAACAATGGAAGTCATACTTCATCGAAATAATAACGAAGATAACAATACCATTAGTGTCAGCACTAACTATCATCATTATTGTTTTCATTTTTGTTTTTACCATGATTATTGTTATCATCATCACTGTTTATATCATTATGATAAATACAATCATACTACTCATATTCATTTGCACATGAGATGTTCTCAATTGTTGAATAAAAAAGATTTCATGAGGGAACCTCATGCTGATAGCTGGATATTTTCCCATGAATTTATAGTTTTACCGATGTGAATTCCCCCACGGCAGTAGGAATCAGCAGGGAGGAAGGTGTGCAAGAAAACGGCTCAGTGACCTGAAAAGACTCGATTTGTTGAGCAAACAATTCATGCTTCCCCCTTATATCCCCCTCAAACTTAGACGGTAGTCAGAGGACCCAGGGCTAGCCATTTTGTGTTTGTGTTTGAGTGGGTTGCCCCCCCCCGCCCATTTCCTTCTTTTTCCATACTTGTTTTGTCTCTGACATCATCAAAAGCTACATTTGAAGACGGATTCATAGCACCGTCTAATAATCAGATTGCGACATTAGCCTACCATTATCCGGAGGGGCTGGAAGGCAATCCGCTAGAAAGGGAGGTGCATTAAAACTTCATGATGCCGCACCATGAGCTACCTGTGGGTCCCGATGCCAATGCCATAATGGAAAATAAACCTTGGGAGATAAAGAAGAGATGGAACAAGGGATACAAACGAGATGGATTTTTGGTCGGAAAAGGTTGAGGGAGAAAGAAGAAGACTCGCTTGAAAGGGAAAGTGGGTTTATTGTGTCATCCTTTGTAAGCTGGACGACTTCCGCCGGGCTTCTCCGGCCAAATCCCCCCTCACTTGGAGGATTGTACCCTGCTCCGGGCAGTCAATCATATCGTGGATACCACAAGGTGATGCCTCTGAAAGCTAAGCTGGGAGAAGATGGAGCGATGATGAAAAATAGATTGATAATACACAGATTTCAAGACAGTAAGGGGGGAAGAAAGACTGAAAGGTAACTGGAGTGTATGTAAGGTCATGTTTAAATCACAAACTCCCACACTGGATCATGTTATCCTTCCCATTAGCAACAGCTGGCTTTTGAGACACATCATTAATGATAATCATGAAGATGAAAAAAAAAATAGGAACACACACATCAACAAGTTTAGGCTATTCTGAGAATGCAACAGTACGACTGTCATTTCTCATGTGCATCAATTTCAAACTGTGCGATTACTGGCAGGAAAATCTAAAGACTGAGATGGCATGAATAAAGTCATTGAACACGATTACAAAATAGACAATTTCATATAAGGTCTGATGACGACGAGGAGTATCATGGTATGTCAGAGTCCTTGACATAAAAGAAGTTAACATCTTTTGAAGAGATGCCCTCCTTGAGTATGACCTTTTGTCAAAAAAAAATATAAAGAGGCACAAGAGCATGCAATGGCTTGTTCCAAATATCACAAGGTACATGGGGATGGGAGAGTTAAGAAACGTTGATAATGCTAGCAAAAGATGGGAAGGGAAAATGAGAAAAAACGGAGAGATAAGACAGACAGATAGATAGATAGATAGATAGATAGATAGATAGATAGATAGATAGATAGATAGATAGATAGATAGATAGATAGATAGATAGATAGAGCCAAGATGGAGTGATGAAGAAAGCAAATGAGAGGTAAAAACAGGGGTGGGGAGCTGCGGAGTGAAAGCGCACAAAAGCAAAGAGACGTTGGTCGAGCTGGATGCACATGTCGCGCTGAAACCAGAGTCTCGCAGGTGCCTCCCTGCCCGGCCATCTCGGCCGGAGATAGTGGCATCGCATTCTAATCCCGCATTACCAGGTGTAATCACCATGCAAATGGGCAGGCGCGAAAGCGACGACATGCAACCTCTTTAACAATGCGCTTTTCATGCCTCCATCAAAAAAAAAAACCTCTAACTCCATCCCCTCCACCCCTCCGTTGCTCTCATCTTGCATGCAGATATAAATAGAGATGCAACTTCCAGGGAAATCCAATAGATGCTGAATAACTGTACTCTCTGCTTGGCGCTGCCTTATGCCTACAATCCATGTTTCCCATTCCTCGAGTAATGTTTTTCTCCTCCCTTATATATTTTTTTTTTCTCTCTCCTCATCGGCAGGAAATGATCTTCAAACACCTGGAATAGAGAGCTTATGGGCATGTCGATGAAAACAAACACCTCTGTCAGGTTACAGCCACTGGTGGGGCGGAGAGTTTAAAATGAAATCAGAGTCTGTGCATCCCGCCGACCCTCGCTCAGAAACATTTGATTGCACCGACACAGACAGACAGACAGATGCAGGGAATAAAGCATGAGGTGGTCTGCATTAGCAGACCCTCCCTACCCCACCCCCTACCCCCCCCCACCCGTTCTCCTTCCTTATTTACATCAGATATCACATCCCAAGAGAAGATTCATGCATGTAATAATTTATGTGGAAATTTTGTGAATTCTATCTACCCTTTCTCAAACATCGCATGAACCTTTAAGGTAGGGAAAAAAATGTGTATTTGATTGGGACAGCGAATCCTCAAGTTCTACCTGCATGCGAAAACTAACAAGTAACCTTGCTTACGCTTTACTCGGGTTGTGCTTGTCATCACATTCTGTCAATGGTGCACCAAGTGTGGATCTCTACTGTATTTAAACTGATCTCAGCCTAGATTCAGCATTCTATCAGGTCTCATATAACTTTGAATGAGGGTAAACTAAATGCAATGCATTGGTCATAATTTCATTCCTATCCAAATGTGAAAAATACAGTTGTTTTTTTGTTTTTTTTTCTTGACGGGTGGGGTTGAGAAAGAGAGAGAGAGAGAGAGAGAGACACACACACACACACACGCACAAGACCTTAGGCTACATAATCATAAATAAGGCAAAGTTCCTGAACCTATAATTGTAAGATGAATATCAGTAATAAGGAACCAAAAACTGGAAAACATATGCAAGATCAGTACCAGAGTTACCATGTATAAAGATTTCTTTCTCCTTCAACTTCCATGAGGTGTAGTGCAAAAAGAAGACTGATATTCAGTTCTAGAAAAGAATCAAAGACATCAGGAGAGGAAACCTCTCTCACATTTTGTCTCTCATCAGATGTCCCTCTCTCTATCCCATGATGACAGCAGGTAATGCCTCCATGATATCTCGCATGATCGGCATATCATATCTGCTGTCACTCCAAGAGATCTTCTTCCCTTCTATACCAATTCTCCTCGCATCCTATTACCCTCCCAACCCCATCTCCCCCCCCCCCCGATACACACACACATACATACACATGCACACACACAAACACACACACACACACACACACACACACACACACACACACACACACACACACACACACACACACACAAGCTAATATAGAGTACCAAAGTAATGATGTTACAGTCTTTTGTTATAGCTGGGGTTGGAACCAGGTGTGCGCATTAACACTTGGGCCAGGTGAGGTTGTTTAGGACCAGTTTCGATGGTGATGAATGGCTTTGACATCACAAGTTGGTACTCTATACATGTAAGTAAAATGCATGCACTCATGTGCTTCAGGTCACATAACTACTTACCATGCTCACAGAGCAAAAAAAAACCATGATACATAGTTGAAAACAAAAATCATATTATGGCTTAAAAATGGGAAAAATCTCCACATTGTGCATTCTTAATCAAAAGTCATAAAGAGATATCTGCACTCACAGAACATTTTCTCATTTGCTTCCTGTTATCTTTTAAATAAGCAGCTTCTGTGCTCATGTGCAATACTTCAACGAAAATTGCCCAGGGCTTAATTCTTTGCCCTACTTTTTCGTTGAATTCTTTGTTCCTAGCTAAAAAACACAATAGCAGCCATATTCAGTTAAATTTCTATATTTCTATAATTACAGTTTAGTATCAACCTTACAGACAAAATCATGCTAACCACACTTGGAAATACATTAAGCTGGCTCTCCAGATTTTATAAATTCGAAAGAATTTGGCCGTTTCCAGGACATATTCCATTCATACCCTGCAAACATCTTATTACTATCAATAGATGCCCAACACCTTGGACCTCCAGGCAAAAAGAAGGCCTGCATCGCCCAGGGATGAAACAGTGCAGTGCAGAGAACCCTTAATCCAGGTATGAAATAGAAACGGATTACTGCACCATGTACAAGCTCTCCCTCAAAACCCCTCCTGCATCTCAGATATAATCTAATAGTCGGTGCTGGTAATGGATGTCATTTTTTTTTTCTTCTTCTTCTTCCTCAAACGGTACTGTACTACAACCTCTGGGACAGGAAGGTAATGAGAAAAGAGAGGGAGAAGTGAGGATGGGGGGGGGGGCAAGGGGAACAAAATGATGAAGAGAAGGGGGCGAGAAAATCTCTTCCGCTCAGTGCGCTGATGGTATCGCTTTGCCGATTACTCATGCGTTCACATTGTCAAACTTGCAGCGGGGACGTTCTTGAGGCGATTTGTGCCAGGTATATTCCCAGGTGGCGCGCCCGAGTCGCCCCGCCTGCCTTTGAACTCTACGGCAATACCGCGGTGGAATCTTCTCCGCAGAGAAGGCGAGAAATCATTCTCCGTTTATCCCCCCTTTTTTTTCCTGTCCTCTTCTTTCCTCCTCCTTCTTCTTCTTCTTCTTCTTCATCAATGTTGCCTCCGTGCCTGTCTGCATGACAGAGTGTTGCCGCGGTGACACGGTACGGGTATTGAGGTACATCTTGGCAATTTTCATCGGCTTTGGTGACGGCTCAGGGAGTTTAAGATGGTCTTAGAAACGACCCACAAGGGAGGGCCGCTTGCTCCCAGGTAATCAAGGTGTGTAAAATCCCTGCCTATCTGCCCGTGATCATAACTTGATGATCTCTATGCCGGGCTGCCATTACAGGGCTTCTGCCCCAATGTGTTTGCGATCAACGCGAGCTCCAATCCACTGATCCCGCGCATCTGCCTTAATCCTTCCCCGACCGAGCGTTAAACTCCCCAACACCGTATACTCACACGGAGGTGTATGTTACATTCCAAAGGCTCTGAGAAGACTTGCACATGAGTTTGAACAATCAAGCTTCAAAAGGGCGCTCATCTAACAAAATGAATCATAGGCTAGCACCTTCCTTTCAAACACACATCCCAAAACACATGGGTGAATGTATGCATATATGCACATTGTACATGTAGAATGAGTGGATCTATATCTACACCTTTCTATCTATTTATGTATATGCATCTAACCATTGAGGAATAACTGCAAGAAATTTGCTGCTGTTATACACAAAGCAAAAACAGCTGTGTATGAGCCCAACATCATGTTACATTTCATACAAGTTGTGTTTTTATCTCACATGTACATGCACATCTGCCTATTCCCCCCCCCCCCCTTTATTCTCAACTCTGGACATTATTTACAACCACGCAAAAAGCACGCATGTGATTCGTAGAGGGGGGTAAGGCAGAGGAGAAGCAGCAGAAGTTCTTGCAATTTAAGATAACTTACTTTCCTCCGGGGCAGAATATATAGGTACTCGAAAAAAAAGGAAAGAAAAAAAAAACTCTTCGCGGGATGAAAACAAGACATAGCTCGGAGAGATACGCACAATGACAAGCAGTGCCGTGTAACGATTATTGTACGCGAAATGCACCCATGCCGGCAGTAATTTCTTAAAAAGCAGGGAGAGAATATTACAATTTGTGTTATCACAAAAAATTTTGCCCAAGGAGGCTTTCATTAAGGCTACACAGGCAAATGTCACCAAAAATATGATACTCTCCTTGCCGAGAAAAGAAGATGGTGGGGGGGGGGGGGGGAGGACAAAGATGAAGATATGTAATGCATAGAAATTACTATCATAAATATGGAAGTATCTTCATTTCATGTACATGTATTTCTTGTATGGGAGGTACAGAGAGCTGACTGCATTTTAGACTGCATGGGGCATAGGACAGGGTTGGACCAGTAAAGTGAAATTTGAGATATGCTGTAAAAGTGGAAACTTTTGCATGAGTAATTTTCTGCGCTCGGCCAGGTGAGATGAATTTTGTGTGTTTTTAATTCCGCAGATTGAAAATATTGAGTAGTATTGCATACAACATACAAAGAATTTGCATGCTTTTATTTTGCTCTACTTCCTGGCGCATAAAATGCACAAAAAATTCCACTTTCACAGAACCAAAAAACAGAGAAAGTGGATAGAGGATGGGTGCTTATGTCTAGTTCTTTGGACAATTTTAGTCAAAACATCACACAGAGGATTCACAAATAGAGGCAAGTGCATCAAACAGGAGGAAGTTTGTATGTTTGGTTGAGTTTACTGCATCACCGCTGAACAACTAGCAATCTAGCGTTCAGGATTCTTCGATTACCGTGGTAACGCCATTGTGGCAATCATCTCACTGTACAGACACTATAGGGGTATGCGTGGGGAGGGTGAACACTACCTCATCCCCCTTTAATAAGATGACAATTCCAGGAAATCCAAACACAGAAAACAAATCCCTGGCACAGTTTCCACTGCAGGTGTCCCATCTTGCAAGTCTGCGTAATCCCAGTGAAATTCCACTGACTGATGGCCATCGGCACTCGAGAGTGGCTTGTACTAAAACTGCCTCCAAATTTCGTTGGCATGGAGGGGAGCCATCCTTTTTACTTCCCTTTCGTTTTCAGATAAATCCCACTATCATCTACCCACCTGAAAACGAGAGCTCTCTGCATGGTGCAGGCGATTATGACGATAAATGTGATGTTTTATTACACCTGACCCATTAGCTGTCACATTCAGGAACATCAGCACATTTCTCTTCCAGATAACCAATCCTTTACCCTGCTACGACTCCTTGTCCTAACCATCTCCAAGAGACTTAACACCCTACCCTGAGATGTGAAAGTGATAGCTCGCTGATAGCGCATCAAATCTAACAAATTCTAATGACACCAGGGGTCTATCCATCTCAGCATCTCCCAAGGATGAAAGAGAGAGGGACCCCCTCATCACATTCCAAACCATCTCAACCTTAAACAAACTCCTCCCATGCCCTTAAACCCGTCATCGATCATTCTACAAACCAGAAAGCCAGTATTACCACCTACCCTTCTTACAGAAACAAGGTTGTAGAATGCCAAGAATAAGGGGGGAGAGAGAGTGAAACAGGTAAGGGGGCTAACACATCCCCTACCCCCCCCCCCCCCCCACCCAATTCCACTTAAGAAGCTGATACAGCACATCTCCATTTCCCCCATGTATGGGGCTAAATATGCCCCCTGTCACTAAGGGGGTTAATGCATCCCTCCTCCCCACATGTAGGGGGTTAATACACCCCTCTCCCACTTTGGTGGTTAACACTGCAACCCCCTCTCCCACTTATGAGGTTAACATAGCCCCCCTGCCCCCTTTCAACTCTTTATCCCCCCAGGATATCTAGCACTCGCGACAATATTTTTGCAACCTGAATGCATAAAAACCCCATTGCCGGCCAAATCAATGCCTTCCCTCTGGACCTGGTGTGCAGCTCAAGCCCGACACCCCCTCGGTGACGGAAATGGAACCGGTAATCAGTGCTTTCTGCAGTGAGATACAACAGCCACAGGTTACGGCTGATGGCTGATGCTGTTTTTCCCCCTACATCTGCCAAATATTTTTCCCCTCTCCAAAAATAATCTGCTCTTTTTGTGTCTGTCTAAACTTTTTTTTTCCTATTTTTTCCTTCTTTTCCTTCTTTCTCACTCTTAACTTTGCTCTCTTTCTGCCCTTTGGGAGTAGCATTAAACTCTACAGTGCCGGCATTCGATAGTTTGGTGTTTTTAGAATGGTAATCTGACATCTTTACCCAAAGGTAATAAAAACATATGACTACAAAAGAACTGACTTCTGCCACTGTGTAAGAAATTACCTCTGAATATCTCTCCCCCCCCCCCCCCCCCCATGGACCCCATCCCTCCCCTCCCCCAAGTCTTTCTGGGTAAGCTGATCTCACTAGCAGTCCAACCTCATCACTCACAAACACCTCACTTAAATCGCCTTTCAATTCCTCGTTCCATAAAACAAAAACAGAAAAACCTCACCCAGGAATTGTAGCGTCTTAATCCAGGAAAGGCAATACATATCCAATGTACTTTAGATTCTCAAGGTATCTACAATGCACCTACAAAAAAAAAAAAAAAAAAAAAAAAAATGTTGGGTTTTACACATATATACATAGGTTTAGACAGTTTCTTCAAATTTATGAATTCACAACATTAGTTTTACAATGAACAAATTGAAAGCCAATGATTCTCAGGCGAATAAAAATCAGTTTGGTGTTGTATTATCTACCTATTGCTGCTTACCCTCTGTGCATTTTCTTCCCTAAGTTGCTCATGAAGACGGGATCTCGATGCAACCACAATCAATCTATTGCATTGCCATATGCATAGAAATACCTAGGTTTCTCTTCCAAAGAATCTCTACCAGTATCTCTTCACTTCATTTACCTGCATGTCATACATGTGTAACTTTCAATGTCTTTTTAATGTAATCCACTCAGGCAATACACCATAGCTAACGTGGACATCCCAACTTTGCAGAACATGTGCATTCCCTTGCAGGACACTTAAACGAGTCTTTTCAAATGATTCCATCATAGCAGGGTAAGAGGGGTGGGTAGTGTCTGAAACATATAATATTTGGGACAAAGGTGCTAGAGGTCAAAGGTTATTTGCTGTAAAGAGACTTCCGCTCTCTCAGCTCACTATTAGGTAAGATGGGAAATATATAACATAATAAAAAGACAAGTATGTAATGAAAGGTATTTCTATGCATGATTCTGAATGCGTGTGTGTATTGCTTATATATAATCATATATATATATATATATATATATATATATATGTGTGTGTGTGGGTGTGGGTGTGGGTGTGGGTGTGTATGTGTGGGTGTGTGGGTGTGTGTGTGTGTGTGTGTGTCTAGAAAAACAGAGAGAGAGAGAGAGAGAAAGGGAGCATATTGAAAATGCAAGGGTCTGGGTATATCGGCTGGCATTCAAAGCTACTATTTCGTATTCTGTACACTATAGGCCTTTAATCCATAAATAGAGTGCTAATGCCACCCTAGCGCCTGTCTTCTGGAGATATGAACAGAGAAGGGGGCTTGGTGCAGCTAGCCGTAGGCGCCGTGTGGGCAATATCAAGAGATTATCTGGGTATATCCCCAATGAATATATCATGACCACTCCTTTGTTACTGGGCTCTTCCACTACCCCCCTTCCTGCAGACTTCCAAAAGCAATGGTTCATAATGCATTATCGGTGATAACCGCAAGTTCTCTTCTTTTTTCTTTTTTTCTTGCCTACCAAGAGCTTGAAAAGGAAATATATAGCCTCGAGGCAGCGAAAGACAGGATGTGTAACAAGTTTGATGTACAAAGACACGCATGAAGCCAAATCCATGCCACTTTACGTGGAAACGAGGAATTTGTGTTGCGCCTGCCGTGACAATGGATGGTAAGCAAGGGGGAGGATTATCGTGCAATATTCATCACATCTATTGTGTGCGAAGTTTTTCTCAGCAATATTTTATCTATGGGGAATGCATTAGTGCGCTTCTCCGCGTGCCCTTGCAGCACATGCCAGGTTCGTCACAAAGGTGGTATGGAATAGCCTGTGATACATTATTTGAGAAACCTTCCTGGCTGCTTAAAGGGAGAACATCGTTCATATACATATGCCTGCAATAACTGCTGATTTTTGCTCTAACATGGACACATATGCATGAGAAATGTGTGAAACAACCCTGTGAACAAGCAATTTCAATTGAGTAAAGACAATAATGTGAAATATTAGCCAAAGAAGTTTGCAAAATTTGAAGTTTGAAGATTCCACTACTTACACAAAGACATAACTGACCATTTTCACATGCAGGTCTACAAGTAACCACAAATTGGCTATTATCTTTATGTCTTTGCTACATAAACAGTCATATCAGTAACATTTGTCAAAAACAGGCTGTAGACATCCTTCAATAAGCAGATTTCATGGAACACTGTACTTTGTACTTTTAGACTGCAGTGTAAGATTTATGCAGTTTAAGATTTAAGAAGCCATGGCTACATTCACCATCAAAAGAATGTCCAAGAAGCCAGATTAAGTATCTCTGATTTCAAAGTAACAAACATAAGCCAGCTAAAATTTGAGTCTCCTCCGATATGAGAAACAAAAAGAAGGAATCCCCCCCCCCCACACACACACACACACGAGCACACTTTGGTTCCATTCACATTCATGAGTGAATGATGTCCATGTAAATGTCCATCGTCTAGACTGTGCACACAGCTTTCACATTGGCAAGCATAAACATGGTTGCATCTTCATCTGTGTGATGGTTACAACTCATTCTGACACAGCCCTCCTTACTTTAAAACTTTAAAAGAATTTTTTAGGGGGGGGGGGTTGGGGAGAGAAGTAGCGAAAAAGATGATATCCTGCTTCAGTGCTTGAGTGTCACCGTTAGACAAAAAAGTGCACTGCATCGATAATCTGTCAGCTCTCAGTCACGGAGAATGAAAAGTGGAAGAGATTTAAATGGCTATCGAGTTGATCATGCAGATGATCAAATTCCTTACAAATAATTACCAAGAAGAGATGCAAGGGGGGGGGGGGAGGGGTGGAGTCTGAGGTTGAGGTGTAGAAAGTGATAGTTTCTCACGGAGCTCTTCGAATAAAACCAAAATTTCCCTGGCTGTCAGGCGTATAAAAAACAACCAAAAAAGTACACTCAGAAGGTAGTTCCTGATGACCGAACAGAGTAACATGTCAGAGTGAGAGCATATCATCATAATGCTTTCCATGCATAGCAATCTAACTGGGCACAACTCCCTCTGGAAATCTTAACACATGTAATGATCCTTCTTTAAAGTACAGATTTAGAGCTTTCAATACATCACTGATAAACATAAACTGAACTGAACTGAACTTCCAACATCACGCATTGATAGCCAAGTCAGCTCATCTGCTGAGAAGGAACATCTCCCATATTATTATTACCCATAATGCATAGTCTGCAGAAGAGTAGAAACTGCATTTAGGATCTATTTGCTACAGAGGAATACGAAGGCAAACTCGAGAGATCCAGCAGAACATCACAGTGGAGGTGAAAGGATGGTAGGACGTTCTGTGTCTGTGCCAATGGTGTAGGAGCGGATGGACTAAAATGGCTTCACCAACTCTTTGGCTGTGAAGCCGGGAAGCCAGTGACAAAAATGGCTGCATTGCTGCCTAATTTGCATCACTGACGATGTGGCCAATTTCTGAAAAAAATAAATAAATAAATCTCCTCTTGACAGGACACAAAGAATCTGGATCCAAGAATACAAGGTTTACAACTTGGCCACAAGAAGATTCCCTCTGAGGAGCAACATGTTTTTATGCGGGGGAAAATATAAGATACGAAACATGAAAACAACTTTGAGCTTTGAAGTAGATGAACATTGAGACAGCTAAGACAATTTAAAAGTTTAATACTTCATCTATGTATCCATTTTTTTAATAAATGACTGAATAAATGGTGTTATTAAATCTTTTTCTTAATCTAATTTGAAATAGCTTTCAGGTTGGTAAATGAAATGGCATTTTTGGTTTATTTTTGAAAGTCCAGTTTGTCATCACTGAAGTATAAACATAACCAAACTATATCTTGAACTTTGATGATTGGATGGGGAAGCAACATATTTCTTATTCAAATTTATTTATTCATTTTTTTTTTTTTTTTTTTTGTTATTCAAATTTGATCCTTCTTTAAAGTACAGATTTAGAGCTTTCAACACATCACTGATAAACATAAACTGAACTGAAAAAAAAAAATGAATAAATAAATTTGAATAACAAGAGCAGTACCCGCTGCATGCTATAAGGATTAGAACCAACACTTGCTGTCGGGCGAAAGCTCGGTGGTCTAGTGGAGATGACGCCTGTCCGGTGATCAGGAGGTCGTGGGTTCGAATCCTGCTCGAGTATGTACGCCCCTGAATTTTTTATCATGGCTACTACTAAAACACTGATCAATTCAGTGCTTATTTACGTCGATGTAGGGCAATTTGTCAATCAGTTGCAACATATTTCTTTGTGTACTTTTATTGCTACAAACTATGATTACTACAAATAAATCATTTCAGAAAACACTTATTTCTTCACAGGTTTCTCATGAATAATACTTCTATGTTCCCTTAACATGTTAAAGAGAGATGATTCTGACCACTCTGTCTTTAGTAGTTTTTTCCCCCATTCTACAGGGAATAATTTTACTTCTCAAAATTGACTAGCAGTTTTGATCAATGGGAAAATACTTTAAACAAAGATCTGTACAGTCCTACGCATTAAAAAAAAGAAAAAAAAAAACCTTCTGCACACACACAAAAAAATTTTGTAGAGCAGTCATGTCAAAAATGCATAGCAAATTGTGATGCAATACCAGGAAAATTATTCCCTGTTTTACACTGTACTTTCACGTTTTTGATGATACTTGCTTTGCGCAAGTGACTCAAGAGAAATCATGCTACCATTATCCCTCCCTGAGGATGCTAGAACTGTATCTTCCTCCTCAACTGGTTGCCACGGAGACGGGATGAGACAAGAGACTTGTCAGAGGACAGTGTTGGGTATGGAAGAAGTGGTGAGCTCGTTCAGGTGGTAGCCTGATGGCAGGATTAGCAGCATGTCATTTAGTGGTTTCTTGGTTGCCTTCCCTCTCGGCGCTGTCTCAGACAGTGCTGAATGTCGCATACACAAAGGACGACTACGGTACTTCTTGAATTCTCTTTTCCCCCCGGAAGAGACATCTTAAAAGTTGGATGAGTAACCACTCAAGCGCACACTGATGATGCTAGAGAAAACCTTTTCTTTTCTTTTTTTTTCTACTTTATCTGCCAATTCACTATCACACCAAAACTCGGAGAAACATCTCTTCGAGTGCATCTTTTTGTTCAATTCCTTTTCCCCTTCTATAACATTCAAAGGTGAGAGTTGCAATAGATACCACATGAGTGTGGCTTGGTACATGCATGATACTGACGGCTGACAACCTCAAAGGTAAATTTGCAGAGAGGGTAATGTATAGTCAAGTTACATGATTGGAAGGGAGGAGGAGGTTAGGGAGATGAAATAGTTACACACACACATACATACATACATACATACACACATACATACATACATACATACACACATACATACATACATACATACATACACAAATAATTCTAAACAGAGATGATGGAAATGTTTGGTTAACTCCATCGGTGTAAAATGGCTGATTAAACAAAGGCATCAGTACAGCAAAAGCTATCAGAGCTATAACCCCTTCCTTTCTCTTGCCCTCTTTTAAATTTCCAGAGCACTGGTTTCATCACAACACTTATCAACCTCAGCCCATGTATCTCATATTTATGAATTGAAAATGCGTACTTGTTTGACTGCATGTGTTTGCTTCTGTATATCTGTTTTCTTCAGAAATCATCTGGAAGGCTTCAATCATTGAATAAAACAGTGGCAAAACTCTATTTTTCTTGGTCATGTTTTAAATTTTCATGCAACTCTTGTAAAATGAAATTGCTCAAACTTTCAGTTCCTACATCTGTCATCAAAATAATGTGAATTAAAGTCTTATATGGTACTAAGCAAGAGAATGCCGATAAGCAAAAAACAAACAAACAAACAGATCAAGAATTATCTTGAAAATCAATTTCTTTTTCTCCCACAGCTCAGAGCACAATTCTGTATCAGATACAGAGCAGTAATCTCGTATTATGTGAATGTTGAATATTGCAAGTGTACAGTGGGATGTCTGTGGAAAAATGTACCAACTCAATCGCTATCCCGGGCATCGAATGGTCCAACCCGTCTCTGTCCTTAAGTCTTCAGCCATGATTTGCAGACCGTCGCCGTATGATATGCTTCCTTTAAGCCCTTCAGATTCAGCTGTGTAATCTTAGCCGGCTCAGTCACAATGCATCAAAACTTGTTTTCCACTGACTCTTTTTTCTCTGCCTGCACGGACACAAGCTGGCCGGAAGACGAAGTACTCTCCATCATTGTTGTTGTTGTTTTTTCTGTTTAGTATAATTTTCTTTGCTTCCTTTACAGAAATTAGGGTGACTGATTAATTTTCCCCCAGTTTGCTCCAGAAAGCAAAGGGAAATCTGGGTGAACGATTGTTGATCCTCGGCGTGGAATAATGATAACTGCGTGGGGTCAGATTTACCCACAAGCCGCCATTATGAATTACAGGGCCCCTGTCCGAGACGCCCCTGCTCCACAACGGAGCAGACCAGAGCGAGTGCTGGAGGTTAGCATGCAATGAATCAGCCCCTCTCGAGACCACCATTGAGACTTGATTGTGATTGAATATCAGCTGTTTAATATTGCAATAAACACCCTGCCTGCTGTATGAATGAAGAAATCAACTGGGTAGCAGTGAGCACCCCAGTTACAGAGGCCGGTTGTGCAACACGAAAATGCACCCTAGGTCTCCGCTTACCCATCATTCTTCCAAAGAATCTAATGGATCGCTGCAATGGAGGATGTGGAATCGACCACTGCCATGAGAGAATAATTGCTTGGCTTGTCACCGCAGAAAAAAAACAAAACAAGAGCATACAAGGCATATGTAGAAAATGTGCCTGATTCTTGATCACTTATCAGAATTTCTTGTGCCAGCTTCCCTGATACAGTTTGCAAAAGACTGATGACGATGTTTTTGCAAAAGCCTTGTGAAATGTCACACCAATGTAATCAAAAGAAGACATATAACAGTCAACCCACCCACGACAAATCCAAAGAGACAGCAGGAATGCTTTGGACTTGCAGGAATTTCAATTTTCACACTAGAATTAACACATCAAGAAGACACAAAGTAAATCTCCCCTACGCCACATCCAAAATGAACCAGCAAAAATCCATGAATTTTGACTTAAACAATAAAATTCAACACGTTTGTATCCATCCAGAGTAGAACTTTTCTCTGACTCAACTAATAAAATGAAATAAAATCGTTTGAAATCATTAAAATCAAATAAAATCATTTGAATTGAATTGAACAAAAAAAAAACAATTTTTTGAATTGTGCACAAATGCACATCAAATTGACGTTCTCTGGGAGTGACTGGCTGCATAGTCAAAGTGGCATAGATTTTAAAAAACAAAATGGTGGAAGGCAAAGAACATATGAACAAGGTACTGTAAAAGGGGTTATCTTTGCAAGGGTCAAATTTTCACAAATCACTGCTGAGCCACAAACTGAACAACTTACAAATATATTGCCACCTTACCTTAATTGCATAAAGTGGCGTAGTGATTAGACAGGCATTAGTGCACTTACGCTTGCCTCGGTGTCAAATCCCAAAAATAAAATCTCGCAAAAAAATGTCCATGACCTCCTCATTTGCAAAAATATCTGTGTGTGAAAATAGAGCTTTTACAGTATTGTCAATGTGTTACAGAGCTCCTCCACCTGTGGTTGTGCAACAGTTTACCATATAGAAAGGGCTAGGCAGTCCCCAGTAAACGAGTCACATCCTATGTTAGAGAGGTGTGACTGACGTACATGAGGACATGTCAGCTAGCTGGCTGTGCAGAGAGAACGTCTTCTTCACAGATGATTACCAATTCACATACCCCTTCACACTCCACCACCTGACAAGCTGGCTGTCTCTAGAATTGGGATAATTTCTCAACCAGTGAAAGCAACATGATTTGGGGTTTGTTTTGGGTTTGTTTTTTCTGACCCTTATGGTTTCAGGAAAGACACTGTCAACGGCCGCAAAACACAGAAATTGCTTGCTGTTTCAGAGCTGACCCCTATATATAGAAAGGTCCCCAGACTGGAAAAGACAATGCATCAGTGCAGTGATTACATGTTCCATCAAATCATTTATTTACTCAATCATTTATTTCTTATTAATTTATTTCTTCTTCTTCTTTTTTGCATGAGAGGCATAGCTTTGCTCTGAAGTAAAATTGTCAAACAATCCATGTTTTGATGTACTGTCACTCATATACAATTTTAAACACGTCATCAATATTCATGTCAAATACAGATCTAAATATTATTATGTCAATCCTACAAATGATCAATTTCTCCACTTATTCAGTTAATTGTACTACTGCAGCATAATATAGGAGAATGTCAATGAAACTTCCAGATAATGCTATGTACTCTTGGAAGAAATGCAACATATGAAAAACAGACGTAGAAAGACTGCAAGGGCCATTGACCTAACATGACCAACCCTACCCTCTTTTTAAACAATTTCTACTCGGGATACATTGATTATACAAAAAATTTGAATGAGAAATAATCTGACAGCATGCCAAGTTTTACCCAAGCGACCAAAGCTCCCTTAGGTACAGTGTTGGCCATTTGAAGAGAATTGGTAAGACAAACATATAGCCATCTCTCGCTTTCTCTCTGCATATACTCCATCTCTCACTCCTCTCTTTCCCTGGCTTTCAAAGAGGGGGTTTCACATCTACCTTAGAACTAGATTGTAAACTCGTATCTGAAACATGCTTCTCATACCTTTTTCATAAGCTGAATTATTCAGATATTTCTTGGTGGCAAAATCAAAGCAGAACCAGGGTAATCTGTACCATTTTGACACTGCTACTTCTTGCATAATATCTGCATCAAAACCAGTCTTGAAATGTTCCAAAATGATGCAGATTACCATTTTCAAGGTGTGATCAAAGGACTCTTGCTTCACATATACATCATTGGAGGGGTATGTCTAGTTACCATGATGACTATGTGTCTTTTCCAGGTTCTTTCTGGGGTTTTTTCCAGGTGCTTATCAAAACTGTTAAAACAATTTGTATTGAACGGTTTTATTGAAGAGTTTAAGACACCAAAATTTGTCTCCCTGCAGACAGATAACTGCAAATAACATTCCATGCAATAGCTGTGTGCCTGTCAATCAAGAATACAAGTCATCAGATGCTAACATGCCGGAGTACATGTATGTTCCTCAATACACACACCATGGCAGATGTGAAGACAAAGTCTAGCTTAGCTCCATTTGAATCATGACCTCTACAGGTCAAACATGAACCGCTGACACATTGGCCTACATCCAGACTGAGCACAACTCAACTGAAAGACATCTCTGAACTGTGATGGGCCGAAAGGCGATTTGAGAGACATATTCAGGAGGAACAGGACTTGAGCATTTCTGCATTCAGACCTTTCAAGAATTGCTTAATTAGTGCTAAACACGTTTCTGAACCTGTTTGCTCACAAGTTCTTTGCCTATCTGAAAGGGCTCTTTTTTTTTCCTCTCTCATTCCATCTCTTCTCTACCCATCAGCAGATGGACAGTGAAAGGAAAATGAAAACACGCTTTTATCATCAGCAAACCCGTCCTGCAGAATCTCGCCCGAGGGCCAACAATTAAGCCTCATTTACAGTAATTTTCTCCTGCATTCAACCATCAAGAACAAGTCCATTAAAATGGCAAATTATATAATTCCGAGAGCGACCCCCACCCCACCCCTCTTTTCCAATCAAACCAATACAACCTCAAGGTTAATGCCCATATGGCCATTCAAAGGAGTATTCTTTCCCAGAAAGCTGGGAAAATATATTGGGGCACAAGGAGGCATCAGCCCGATGTTTACATTCCTTGCCCCACTTCCATTTGAGGGTTGAATACTTTTGTTTATTCCCTTTGGGATGGGCTGCGACGGGCATTCAATACGAGTAATTGATCGATGCATCTTTGCAGGTTGGCAAATTGAAACGGAGATGTTTATCATCACAGTATTGGCATGCTATTTGACACGTCAACTAATAAAGCCATATGGATGGATAGTCGTGCAATTTTTCACCTACTATAAAATACCTCCAAATGAAGCTGTCTATGAAGTTACCTGTATTGAGCTACTTGCACAGAAGGACAAGATCAAAAACAGGAGAGTGTAGTCTGAGTAAGCCAGGGGGTCATCCCACAACACCGACACCCATGAGTCATACAGCCCATGAGTCCTACAGCCCACGAGTTTAACACTGGGCAAATAAAGCCCATGAGACTGACACTAGATAAAAACAGCACACAAATTTGACAGATACAACATGGGGTTTAAAGTGTCGGTCTCGTGGCCTTGTTTACTTAGTGTTGAACTCATGAGCTGTATGACTCGTGGGTTGGATAATTCGTAGGCTGTATGACTCGTGGGTGTCGGTCTCATGACATGCACCCTTAAAGGGATGGTACAGTATTGGTGGAGATGAGAATTGGGCTTTTAACTTTTTTTTTTGCGAGATACCAAGAAAATACTTATGAAATAGTACAGAGCATACCATTTTAAGGGGAATTCAAAGTTTATTTGGTGAAAATCGGGTTTGGAATGACTGAAACATCCAAAAACAAAGTAAAACAAAGCAAGCATAATAAAAAGTGGGTCCCACACTTTATTAGAATTGCTCTGTTTTGGATATCTCAGCCATTTCAAAACCAATTTTCATCAAATAAACATTGATTTCCTCATGGAATTACATGCTCTTTCATCTTTCACAAGAGGTTTCTCATTATCTCACCAAAAAATGTTTGAAACCTGAAATTAGGTCTCGACCAAAACTGTACGATCCCTTTAAGCCAGTGCTAACCTGGCTAGGTCAACCTGATTTAGGGGGGGGGGGGGGGGGGGGGGCGGGGTGCAACCACCTCTGCCTCCCGAAGATCAACCCTTGCTATCATGTCAGCCATATGACTGCTGTGTAGGGAGAACATCTCAATCTCTAAAAAAAAAAATGCACATGGGAACCTCACTTATTTTTACCTTCCTTGAATATTCTTCCTCAAGTTCCATTTCCCAAAATCCTATCTGAAGTATTTCCAAACAACACCAGCCCTCCACTTTCTTCCGATAATATGTGCTCGCTCACTCTCCAATCCGAGGAGCGACGCGTGATTAAAATGCACCCCAAACCCCCCGCATTCCGCGCACTCTGGCGCATCAACCCGCGTCAGTTTGAATTTTCATGGTAAATTTATTTGGTGATGGGGATCTGGCTCTGATGTCCCCCCATTAGTATTCTGCCAGCCGCCTCCACGGCGGGACATGAAAATAGATGAGCCCTTGTCAACACCCAGCCCACCAGGCTAGGGGTAAGCAATTCCACCTCTCAAACACTTCCACCTTTTTGGGTATTCCCAAGCATGGATGTCAGAGCCAAAAAGCAGACAGAGTTCTTCTTCTTCGTTGTCTTCATCTTCTTCTTTTTGTTTGTATTTTTCTTCATATTCTCTTCTGCTTCCCACTTCTCTCCCCCCCCCCCCCTTCCTAAGAGATAAACTTTGATGACTTCATGAACCTGAGAATCCACCTTTGATTTGTCATGAAGGATCAACCAGACCTTAATAAAAAGAAAATAAATGTCAGCGACAATGTATTTTTGATATGCCTTGATGGGACTGGAAAGCACAGGAGATAAAAATTACATGAAGGAAGGATATATAAATTGGGTGTGGTTATTGAGAGAGAAAGTTAGAGGATGGCGGGGAACAAAAGGACATTGTTGAGAGAAAAGAAAGACAGTAGGTGATGGATCGAACATAATACCCCGTCTTAACAGATCACAAAACCCAGGGTAGCCTCTGAAGGAGGACATTCGGAGAACATTGTTACCTAGCGTCTGTCAAGAGGCAACATAGTGGAGAACGCCTTTCTTCTGCATATGTCTTTTTAATACATGCCTGCACTGGTAACGGGACAGAAGACATGCATTGTACGTATGCTACTTCAATGCCTTGTCTATGATGGCTGTGAGTGGGATATGTATACATTGATGATAACACATTTTCCACACATCAGTAACAAGCTGGTCAGGGTTGGCTGAGTTCGTCTATTAACGTAAATAGAGAAGGTCTTTGAGCAGCACCTGTTAAGATGGTACACTTATAGTTCACCCCCTGTTTTGAGAATTATCTCTGGAATGTTACCCTGTGTTTCGTCTCTGGAGAATGCACGGAAAACATCCAAGTAAAATCTGTTGTGATAGGGTACCATATTAAATGAACCATGGATCCCTTAAAGGACTCACTGGTACAAAACATGCATGGACGAGATATTGGGGGATGAAAGGGGCATGATTTCAGTGTAAAAGCACAAGGGCGAGTAAGAGAGATAAAATTCTATGGACTCGGGCAGTCATAGATTGACAAAAGTCTCCCAATCAATGGGTGGGGAAAGAGCATGTGACTGAACTCATGTGCACCAGAATTCCTGCAAATCATGCGGCTGACTACAAATGCCAGCAACCTGATGGCTAGCATCATTTCAAATCGTCAACAGGCACGTTTGCGCCTCCTTAGTTATCAATACGCCGATTTTACCCAACGTGCGGCATCCCAAAATTCAATACGGTACGGCAGCCACACTTTGTCTGGTGAGCACACGACAGGAAGTTTTCACAAGAGAAGGGATTTTTTTTCTTTCTTTTTTTTTTTGCAGACTGACTTTTTTTTAATCACAATGGTGGTATAAAAGTGGGAAAAGGGAGAGTGTGCATCACAACTCCGTTCTCATGCCGACGCTGAATTAACCCGCTTGATGGAGTGAGACGTGATTGTGCATCCCTCTCTTTGCGTGCTAACAACGCGAACCAACACTTGAGCGCACGTCTAATGCCGGCATTAGCGGGAACGGAAAAACGACTCTGACAATCACAAGTACTTAAGAGCTTGTACATCCAATAAAAACCCTGCAATTGACATAGGATCGCAGGGTTAAATGCACGCATGCCTCTCCTAGTTCCCCCACCCCCTCTCTTCCCTTGCCCTCTCCCCTTCTCCACCTTACTCTCAGGCAGGGAAGATTCCATCTGTTTTGTTTTTGGTGTTTGCACTGGGGCAGGGAAAACATGCCCGCTTCCCCCTTCTCTCTCTCACCATCTCCCATTCTCTGCCTCTCCCGCCCGCCCCACCGACAATTTAATGTGGCCATTTCATGCTTGGCGGAGCACGAACACAAAGAAATCAAATTTGAGTGCGCCTGATTGTGTGCTCACGTGTGTCGCTTACTGGCAGCCCCGCTAAGGGGCGACCGTCACGTACCACCACGAAAATTATTCCTTGTTAATTTGGGTTGACTGAATTTGCGGGGAGGGAGGCACGAACCCCGGCTGGAAGGTTAGCCATGCCTTATTTGAGATGTTTGCATGAGATCGCAGGCACATTCACTCTCCCAGCAAAGACGGGCAAATGTTTATTAAGTGTGTCTCTTTTCTTCTACAGCACATCTCTTTCCCTCCCCTCCCCCCTCCCTCCATGCTTTCTGGAGAATGAAAGACGAAATTATATATATGGCAATGTTTGTCATTTCCGTCGGAGTGTGTGCCAAGAACAAACATCTCTTTCAGCTCCTAATGAAGGTTGACATTGGTGGCATAATGAAAGCCCAGTCTGCCAATCACACCGAGGACCCATTTTGCTGCAATTTAGGCCTAGGCCAGGTAAACTCCCGCAGACATCAGCAGCGCTGCTCCTGTTCGGATCCCATGGCTTCGCTAGCCCCATTGCATCTCTTTACACTCGCTGATTAAACCCAGATTTAACACGTTGTCAGCAAACACTCTCTTGCTATCCTCTGGGGTTTTTTTTTTCTCTCTGTCTATTCTACAGAGAAGAAAAGCATGTTTGTAATCTGACTAAACTGATGAGAAATGTGAATACACATGCACAAACACACGCAAACACTACCTAGTTCTATATCAAGAGACGTAAGCTTACCAAGGTAGTTGGAATGGTATGAAAGTGCTATCATAATTTTTCTTCAACATTTCCCCCTATCAAGGGCTGTTCCTGTGTCCATAGTCATCAATCATGATTTACAGTCCTGATTGCTCCTTGATCGAAATTCATACATGCCTGGAAGAACACACGATCTTTGCACAATATATTGCGCCCAAAACTAAGAAAAAACACTGACCTTTAACCTACGCACAATACGACCCAGGCCTTTCAAAATGGATAATAGCAAAGCAAGTGCTCTGACAACAAATTTGCCAACCCCACTGCATGGTTTTCAAAGTTCACTTCAGATGTATACAATTGATACTTGACCATCATCATAAAGCCATATCAATCATTTTTCTGACTATGGTTTTCCATCAAATGAATTCTTCTTCCCCTCCTCCCCCCCCCCCCAACAATCAGCTTGTTCAATGCAAACACGGTAACCTCAACGATCAGTTATGGAAACAAGACAAGTGGTAACAGAGCACTAAAGTCATTCACAGTGAAACACTCAATAACATACATGTAAGACTCTTTTGGACTATATTCAACCGTGGATACCACTGACGGAGAAACATACAAAGGATACAAGCAAGATGTGTAAATATCTGAGGTTACAGTTAAGGCATATCCATAATCATGTGTACATCTATGACATCCCCCCCCCCCTTTATCAAACAAGGGAGACAGATTATGTAAAAACTTGGTCTTTCCTTCTCATCAGTACTTACCAAATAGCCACTCCCAGATCGCGAGTGAGAGCTAGCCTGTAAAGGGAAGAAATCAGAATAACAAGAAGGAAAAATGATTGGGGTAAATACACTTCCACCTTCAATAGTCACACAGGGACTTAACTTCCTTATTTCAAAGAAATTATTTATTCTTATCATCATGTATCTTTGTGATGTTCGAGCATACTTGTATTCCTTTCAATCAATTGTTCATTTCTTTATATACCATTCAGCAAAAGAACAAAAAAATTATGATATCTGCTGTATCCATTGTCATAATATCATCAAAAGGTCATGCCATCAAAGCACTGCATTCATATTATCCATGATAAGTACATGCAACAGGCTATGAGAACTTTGTCAACACCAGTTACAATAATGATGATAATAACCAAATAATAATAATGACAATAATAATAATAATAATAATAATAATAATAATAATAATAATAATAATAATAATAGCAATAACACTTTTAACAATAATATCAAGGGTAACGCTAGTAAAATATGACACTAGTGATACTAATAAGTTATTCTGATAACACTAACAAGAGTGACGATAGTAAGAAGTAATGTGCTTTAAAGATTTTAAGGGCAAACATATTACTTTTCTACTTTACACTGATTAACCTCGACAAATGATAATGTTGCACCTACAAAAATGCCATGTAACACTATGTATGCATGATAACATAATTATCATCTTTCATGCCAATTGAGTCTACCATTATCACTGAAGTACTCTGTGTAAAACATCACTGCCCAGTGAAAGATTGTTATATGAAAGTTCATTAGGAAACATTTCTTCTCTAATATGTGTTTTCATCAATTCTGGGTACTGCTTTTCATTTTGTTTCGTTTTTGCTTGTTTCTTTGCTGTTAACAAAGAGGTGACTCCCCTTATAACAAAGCCCTTGTGACCAGCAGTTGTCTTTCGTTACATCAAAATTTTGTTACAGCCAAACAAATAAAGTCAGTAAAAAATCTTTGTCCAGATGATCATTCTGGGACCTAAATTTTTACTTCATCGTAACAAAATTTTGCTATTAACCGTGTTCGTTACGATGGGAGTGCATTGTATTCCGGGCAAAGTGTGGCAACCTCGTAGAGGGTGGGTGGGCAAGACATTTCCCGTAAGTGATGACATCAAAGTGAATATTCACCTTCGAGAAACATGCGAGTAAGGAGGAGCAAAAGAAAGCGAGAGAAATAAACAGCAACAACACACACACACAAAAAAGGACAAAGAGGATGGACATGATCACATGTGACAAGGAAATAGCCCCCAAATTAATTGGAGGCCAGTCCGGCGTGCCATGCAAAATGCCCGCGGGCCGGCGTGAGCCAGGGGCCGACAAACGAGACGCTACAGTTTTTATTTGTTAATTGCGGCGTAAATGAAGACAACAAATCGGCTTGTGCAGCAGCAGACAAGCCGGAGAGTGGAATACACTCTTTCCCTGTCACAATCGTTTCGCGTCGTCGTCAGTTTTTTCCCATCGTGGTTTTGCTTGGCAGCTTTTCACTCCTCCTCACTTTCCCTAAGGGGTAACATCCCTCCCCCCCCCCCCATTTTGCCATTAAAAAAAAATAAGACAACCAGAAGAATCCCATAACAAAGAATTAGATTGTGAATATTCACCATAGCTTTCAGAGAAGGTCATACATATACTACATACTTGGGCTTAACTTGATATGGCATGGGTTTAGAAATACTTAGCTCTGTTGATGAGACTTGTGTATTCCTCACATCACTTGTTTCCATACCCCCTCCTCGTTCCACCCCACCCCACCCCTTTGGAAAAACCAAAGCTACATCCATCTCTCTCGGAGTGCCATGTGCCGGGAGCGATGCGCGCCATTAGTGGCTAATGTTCGCTCCATCTCTTCATTAGAGCGAGCAGGGCAGGTTTGGGGTTTGGTTTTTTTTTTCTGAAGGAGGGAGAAATATTTCACAGAAGGCAATCACAGATCATTTGTTGCCTAGCGAATCCCTATTTACCTTCATTAATAGGAGACACATTGACTTCCTCAGCTAACTCATAATTCCCTCAGCTTGCCACTTTCCAGTTACCTCTTCATCTCTTGTCTCTCTTTGTCCCCCCCCCCCCCCACCATCCCACCCTCCACGATCACCACTACCTATCAAATCAACAAGAATTACCCCCATAAATCCATAACATCCCATCAACTGAAACACAACTGCTGCTCATAAAAATCAGGTTTCAATGACAACATTTTTACTAAAGTAGACAGAAGGTATTTAGACTCTTTGTCATGATAGGGCTCATTTATCGTACACGACATAATATTGTGCCAATCAATATGAACTACCAACATGTGACACATAAAGCAGAAATTCTAGTGCATGTGATTTTTCGTTCTCGCCAGGTAAGATGCATCTTATGTGTTTTGAATTTGATAAAATCAAAACATAAAATAGTGCTATATACAGCAAGCAAAAAAAATAAAATACATTTGTATGTGTTGTTTTAATTTCGTGCTGATTTCCTTTCACCCAAATTGAGCCAAAAATTTCAACTCCGCAAAAAAACAAAAATGTTTAATTTTACAGTAAATCTGTACTTGCCCAGGTAGCACTTGAAATTTATCCCGTACACTATTAAGCTGCTCGTAATATCAATTGAATAATGATCCATAAATCAAAACAAAATTCTATGAACAGCACAAAAAAGCAGGCATACAGACCAAAGTAACAGAACATGATATTCCCAGGAAGGAAGAAGGAGAAGAGATAAACATTTGACTTACGTCACTCAAGCGATCTGAGTTGGATCTGTTCGGCCCATTGGCATTCTGAGGAAGGGTGTTCTCATCTCCACTGGCCCTGCAGTTGTTGGCTCGGTGAGGGGAGCGAACCTGCAGAAAATTTTCAAGAAAATGAAAGAAAAAAAAAATAGACACAGAATGAGTCAGAGGAAAATGGCTATCTCCTAAAGTACAACATCTAAAGGACATCTGCCATAAGAATAAAACAGAGCCATGGAAATTGAACTGCTATTCCGTATGATTCAAAATGTCCAAATACAAAAAGATGGAGATCGTTTACCACCATGACATCATTATAATTCTCTGTTCTGGACAAAAGTACAACTTGGTCCAAGACGATCCATTTAATCGCTAGACTCATGCCTGGTAATCAGCATTCGGAAGCCAAAGAGCATTGAGACCATCCTAATCAAGACCGAATATTAATCACTGTACTGACATGATGTTCATAAAAATTTGTCCAAACATTACAATTTGTACAATACTCATTAAATGGTGTCCTACATCTCCCAATTACAAATAAAAAATGATCATAAAACCAAGTAGTGTTAGTATATTTCATGCTCATCACACCCACTTGCAAACAAACACCTGTAAACACACATCAGCACACAAAAACACTCACACACACACACACACACACGCACACACTCATTCGTAATGCTAACACACATATAGGTGTTCCACTCCAGTACATGTACTAGTATGCATGTTACAGCACATTGCTTGGGGGTGTTGAACAAAGAATTGAAGTCAATCTTAAATTCAAGATCAGCTTTAAATGATGGTATGCTGTGTGTGTCTTCAATGATATTCTTATCAAACTTATCACAGAAAATTGATATTTTGAAGATTTTTCATGCTGCCATCAATATACAAAACTGAATAAGTGACAAAGGAATTTTCCTTTAAATTTTGATTAAACAGGTTGAAGGGAATTCTAAAATCACTGAATAAAACTGCACAGGGAAACTAATGGCACGCAAAAATTATCAGTTGATCTTAAACTTTATGATGGACTTAAATTCTTTGTGAACCCCCCCCCCCCCCCCCCCCCCCCCCAGTAAGTTACTACATTCAGAATTAGGCATCGCCAGAGGCAGACAGTGCATAAATCCTGGTCCCTTTCTCCCTCTGAAAGTTCACTGTCCTGCAGCCATTGTCACGAGGTGTAAGTCCGGAATGCCAACCACCTGTGAACGGGAGCCACATTCTTTGTTGTGGGCTTTTGATGGTATGATATCAACATTGTGCAGAGAGAGAGCGAGAGAGAGAGACACACACACACAGACACAGGAAAAGAAAGAAAGCATATCATTGCTGTAGCAACAAGACGTGGTATGTCAATTTTGGGCAAATTTAACTTTTTGGATCATTTGTCAGATAATCAGTTAAGTGATATCCTGTCCAAATCCTAGCCGTCTTACCCCAAAAATAAAGCCATCAAGGCATGTCGAAGGAAAGGCAATCGTACTTGTTTTAGTGCTTTGGCTGTCATGTTTTTTATTTTTGTTTTTCTCTCCTGAATCTTTGACATTTCTGAGATACGACGTTTTGTCGCCCCAACAGCGATATGAGGGAGAAAGAATGAGAAGGGAGAGAGAAGAAATGCCATGGCGATGCATATTCAGCATACCTATCATTTTCTCCACCTTTATACCACCTGTTTCTGATACTTTGAATGACTGGACTGTTACTGCAGGTGAGTATATGGTGTGTGCATTATGCCTGATTAGTCATTCACAAGCCAAGCAGAGGGGGAGTGGGAAATAAAGAAATTCTGGGGTCGCGAGACCTTCACTGTTACCCAAGTTCATGAGATTTGCATTTTTACACTGAGTAAGCTAACTGTGTAACCAAACATTTTTCAGAAGCATCCTTTCATATTCTTCTTCTTTCTTTTACCTGAGGGAGGGATAAACAGTAATGCTTTGCCTCTTCAGTGAGAAAAGCAGATAATGGGTGCATTTATCAACTCACTTCTGGCGTAGAATCAAGGTTTTCCAAACGACTTTCAAGGATATTTGGGCAGATGATAAACGCAGAGTTGTATTGATTATGGGGTTAGAAATTAATTTCTGTGGAGATGACAAATGCAAAGTCATTTTGGAATGCATCTATAGCTCGAACCTACCAACGTCAACTATGTACGTGACCTCAGCTCTTCATGTCAAACAGCACAATGAAGCTGCCTTTCTTTCAAATTGATATAGAGATGACAAATGCAGCAACTCGAGAAATGCGATCTGAAAAGCCTTTGCAAACACGTTTTTGAAAGTAGGTACTGAAATGTGTTTAACACATATAGGAAATATGATAAATGCACTTTCTGGGTGGGAAGGAAAAACTCTATAGCGATGCATGTAATATGCAATCATTTTATGTATTGCTTCTTGGGGATATAGACCTACAACAATATGTGTCAAATTAACACAAACAGATGGGGTACTGTAAAAGTGGAAATTTTTGCGGTGTTGAAATTTTCGCGTATTTCGCACAACCAGAAACCCGCGCGAAAATAAAAGCACGCAAATATTTTTCCTTGCCACATGTTCCTGTGCGTGATGTTTTGATACCGCGGAATTAAAAACACGCGAACCTCTTCTTACCCGGCCAAGCGCGAAAAAATTAGTCGCGGGAAAATATCCACTTCTACAGTATTATATAGCATGTTTTGATGAGAAAGGCATTTGTATACATGTTTGTGCTTAGACCATGGAGCTACTAACCCCATAGTAGCTCAATGCTTAGACCATGGTGATCATTTGTTAATCATACACTGGATCAGTGGATATATAGTTTGATACCAACTGGCTATTCACCTGGTGATGCACTGAATAATCAGAAAACAGGGAGCATTGGACACAATGCCCACCCCCAAAAAAACAAACAAACAAACAAACAAACCAAAAAACACAACAAAATCGCTTTTAATCATATTCATGGTTGAAATCTAGTCAATGGACTGAAACAAGCATTACACGTGTACTGTACACACTGGTGCAGTAATCATTGGATGTTTGTTGGCATACATGATATGCCACTCCAATTTACGCAATCAATATTTACATAATAAATGATTAGATTTACCCTGCCCTCATAAATTTGAGCAAAAGAGTAATGTAAAGATACATGTTAAGGTTGGTTTGTGGATGATCCATTTTTTTTTCATATGTCACTTGTAATACATTACAATGTGGCACAAAACACACTAGTGCCTGTATATACGAGGTGATATTATCATTTGCAAAATTGCTTTGGAGATATCTAGGAGCCCTAAAGCTAGACTATGATATGATATTACGGGGGGGGGGGGGGTGGATTATATCCTGACTAGATGAAACTACTTCACTGGGAGATAGATTGTGCATGATTGAAGATTCAGACTAGCAAAGAGAGTTACATCGCCGCCAGGCAGCTCGTACTCAGATCGATCTCGGGGAGTTACGCGTTAAATCCCTCATTCAACGCCTTTGATTTCGGAGGGCTCGTCGTCGACAAAACGATACACCGAGTCCCCTTGCCATGGCAGCTCCCACCCCAACTCCCCGATTCTCTTACCCAACATCCATTCGACTACATCCCCCGAAAATCCGGAGAAAGCGGCTGGATCAGTAGAAGGGGAAATAACTCATCTCTCGGATCCGATATCCGCCCGCTCTCCGAGGGATCGGGGTGCATTATGTAAAGCGGCTTGCTCAGACTATTGCCCTCCGAGATGCAATCCCATAATTCCATCTCGCCATCCTGTCATTCGTCTTCTCCTCTGTAGCCCCTTCATTTCTCCTTACACCCACTGTTGTTTTTTCTCCCAATGTTCCTAGTCATTAGGAGCTAGAGCAGAGGCTGCTCATTTCTTTTCTTCTTCTTCTTCTTCCTTTTCATAGCTGCAAAATACTGCTACAATCGGCGTAAGTCTTTCGCGGTGAAGGATGCACCGGGAAATATAATCCTTGCAGACTATGCTACAGATGAAAAGGATCTGTACAGAAAGGGTTGTCGTTTTAACAACGAAAAAAAAAGTTAAGCCAACACTTTTCAACTCAATTCCCTTTGTTATACCTGTCATTATTACGTATCTCCACATTCATTTCAGCACTCCCTAATCTATCATAGTAGTTCATGTAATGCTTCAGAATTTGCGGCAAATCTTATGTGAAATTTGACTGTGCTGTATGTCATTAAAGGCATGAAATGTATATGATACATAAAAATACACAAAATGAAGTCAGGACAATATATACCCCGACCAGGAGATATACAGAGAATAATAGCAAGAAGATACCCGCCCAGTGATCATCAATATATTCATTCACTTATATCACATGTAAAAAAGTACATAAAGCTTGGTTACACACACACAGATATATAGTAGCCCATGGGCAAACTGTTCATTTTACTCAACCCTTTCAATTCTCGATTTGAAGATACCATAGCTTATCATCCTGAATGCCCAACCCTCCCATCACTCTGTCTCTCATCCTTCAATCATCCACTTCTCCAGCTACATAGAGCCCCTCCCCCATCACACCCCCCTTTCTCCATCCCAACATCCTTTCTTTTGATACTCCTCTCCCCCCCCCCCCCCCCTCTTCTTAGCCACTGATGATGAGCGAGCGCCCGTCACGGTTTGTGCACGGGAAGAGAAAACAGAACGCATTTCAGCCCACCCCGCATTCAATGTAACACTTGGTAAGCACAGTGAATAACACTTCACATTTGTGGAGAGGCAGAAAGGCTGAGTAATTGGAAAAGGTGAGGATTGCCAGAGAAGGAGGGGGGGGGGGGGGGGGTGTAGGGGAGGAATGGCGAGAAAGAGATGAGGCCGAGACAGCTAAGGGCTCGAGTCGGTGATAAGACCAAAACGGGCAGAAGCCAGAAGTGCGATGTAGAACGGCACTCACCCCCACATGAAGTTTCTGAAGGGCCCTTAGAGTGTGCTCAGAGATCTGGCTGCAGGGAAATTGGATATCCAGGACAAATAGAGGAGTCCAGATGAAGGAGAGACATTACCAATAGAGAAGGGGTAAAATAATATCCGCAGCTCGGTTTCGCCGCTGGAGCCATCCTCCGAACTTGAGTGGTGGCCGCGGTGCGATGCGCAAAAAGTGAAACTTGCCGGAGTAATTCAAAACAGCCAATGCAGTCTGGCCCTCTACCGTGACAGATAGCTTACACGAGTACCTTTCTATCCAAGAAATGTACTTTCCCCTCCTCCCATCCTACACCCCCCCCCCCCCAACATCATCATCATCGTCATCATCGCCATTTGATTTTACATTTGCTTTGCATAGCGCCATATCGTATACATTTCCATTGCCCTCAGGTAAGTATCCAATGCATTTAGTGACCACGCCCTTTTGGTGTGATTCTCATTATAGGTGCATCTTGTTACGTTTTCTTATTGCGGGGGACATGCAGTTGCTACGGCATGTGGGCTCGTATTGTTTCTTTAAACATTTTTTTTTCCTTCTCTCTCTCTCATCTTTGGAAGCTCGGGAGCATTATGCTTTTTAAGAACCAGTTCATCCAAAAGGATGCACTCAGCGATCCGCAGGCTCATTAACTTGTATGCGACCTTGTACAGCCCTAGCTGGCACAGGAGTTGAAATGCATTTCCATCCTCAAAGTTTTGTCGGAAGGAGGCATCACAAGTTTTCAAGACCCATAACAACAGCATTTGCCTTACATCACATCTCAGATTACTCATTTCCATGCACATAAGAGAATCCACTTGCTTATTTCCCTTTGACCCCCCCCCCCCCAACAACTGTCCATGGAAAATTCATCGCCCCCTGTGTAAGTGGTAATGCGCTAAATGGGGGAAAATATGGAATCAATTTCAAGCCTGTTATACAGGGCTCTTGGCACCAATCTGTCCTTCACAGTTACCCTTATCCTCAATTCCTGCCACTTGATAACCACCGTTTCCATGGAAAAAAAAGAAAGAAGGAAAATAAAAGGAATTGCTATGAAGCACTGATGCCCATAAGATCCTAATGCTCCTGTATACATTGATTTCAGGATGAAATGGCAGAGGTACAGTATGAGATGTTAACACATCACTGATGCAGATATCTTCCACCTGTTGGTTGCTATGCCTTACACCTTCCATCATCTGTCTGTCTGTCTGTCTCTCTATATGTTTGTGTATGTATGTGTGTGTGTGTGTGTGTGTGTGTGTGTGTGTGTGTGTGGTGTTTATCCCGATATCATTACCTTTAAAGGGACTGTACAGTACTGGTTGAGGTGGGGATTCATGTTTTGAACATTACTACGTGAGATAATGAAAAGCCTCTTATGAAATATGAAAGAGCGTGTAATTTTAAGAAGGATTCAACGTTTATTAGATGAAAATTGTTTTTCAAATGGCTGAGATATCCAAAAAAGTGCTAATAATGAAAGGCAACATGCCACAACTTTATTATGATCTCTTTGTTTCACGTTGTTTTTGGATATCTCAGCCATTTCAAAACCGATTTTCATCAAATAAACGTTTGATACCCCTTAGAACTGCATGCTCTTTGACATCTCATAGATCGAGTGGTTTCTGAATATCTCGCAAAACGTTAAAAGCTAAATCCTCACCTCGACCAGAACTGTACACACCCTTTAACATGAGGTGAGAAAGTAATCTATTGAATGCACCTATACACTCCATTTAGGATACTAAGGCAAGAAAACAAGCGATCCAAACTCAGCAAGACACCACGGCATCTTCTTGCCTCACACAATGAATATTTTGAGAAGTCCCCTTCTTACCTTCTGAGCCTAAACAAGGCACCTTGGCAAGTTTTAATGAGTCCCTTCTTCACCTCCTCACCCTTAACAAAGAGTATCAGTAACATTTTAGCAAGTCATCCTTTCACTACATGTGTACGCTTTTGTAGTAGCTCCATTTTTTTTTCTGGAGTCTTACTTCAACTTTCTTTCTTTTTTCATTTTTTTTTTCACACGCAAGAATTAAGTGGCATCAGCAAACACCAAGCCCCCTGATATTGCGTGATTGGTGCGCTCCTGCCAAATCCTGATCGAAATCTGGCCGGATCCCAACGGGAATATCAAGGGACAGGTCCGCGATACCACTGATGAGCATAACAAAGTGGCCGAGATGGCAAGAAATGCATGAACACTGATCTGATAGCATGCATTTTGAGTTCTCCTCAGGTGTGCAGCCACCAGATCTTAGTTAAGAAAGCGGGGGCTCTACCTAATCCCAAGTAAGGACGGCAATCGAAAATGGTAGAGTTCCTAATCAGAGAAAAATCATCCCATTAATAAATATTCATTGGTGTGGGATTACATTCGGTCTCAAATCTACATTTCCACTCTCACATACAACAGTGCACACTCTCCCTTTTATTTTTTTCTTTCCCCACAGCACCTATAGTTTGACAAGGCAACAATCACAAAGTTTTGATTTTGTAGAAGGTTGATGCAGGCCCCTGTATCCTTTACTTTGCAGCCACCGTGCACATTCTGAATTTAAACCCCAGGGAATCAAAATTACTTTCACAAGAGACAAAGCCCTTGGGGCAGAGACTAACTCAAATACTGCGATACAATTACAAAGGGTGGGCAACATTTTCACGACGATATGATATAGGGTCCTACTGCATACACAGAAATCAATGTGTTGACACCATATCCATTTCAAGTGTGTGCTGATTTGTTTGTGCTTTGCTCATTCGCTGGCTTGTTTCTTTGTTTGTATTAACTTTCATCTGCGATAAAACCACAGAGAGTTATCTAGGCCTTACTTCAGCTTGGTTGGCCATATCTGCCATTATATTTCAAGAAAGAAAGCTACTAGGCAAGCTTTCAACCACTGAGTACGGAAACTCTTGGGTGGAGATTCTACATAGGTAACCACAGCATTAAACATTTATGATAATGGCACTACAAGCATCGTAAAGTTTCATTTACTAGTTAGTAATGGCCCTCGTAAACCGGGCTGCCCAAGAAACAGAGATAAATATTGAAACACCCTCTACCCATATGAGGAAATAATCAGGCTATAAAGTTGTTCCATTTTACTACTTATTTTTTTAGATTATTTTTTTAGATAAAAACCAACGAAGTTCTTGTCCCAATTTTCAGAAACACATACAGATTCTTGGAAAATCGACCCACTGTACTAACTTGCCATTACTGAACAGTCCCTCAACCTTTCAAAATAAGTCTTGCATCCATATCCTATCGAATGACATCTTCTTCACAAACCTAGGCCATGTTCGAGTGCTTGAAAGCGAACACAGCCATACCATACTGTGCCATATTGGGAGCATTGGGGCGCTTTATGGAGTAAGCATACCGTACAAGTTATTTGGGGACTACAGTCAGAGGGGTTACAAGTTTTGTAACTTTTTATAACCTGTATACAGGCATCCCTAATATTAAAGGAGAATGCAATTATGATGTAATGTGTGTTACATGCACGCTTCTCTTGTCAACATCTGATATGGCAAGCTTCTGGACCAGTTTGCATTCAGTTCAATCACTCTCTGGCATAGTAGTGCAGTACAGTAGAGTCATTGCTACAGTCACATACAGATTAGATGTGATATCACAGGTTTAGATCACTATCAGACAAAAAAAAAACATATAGTAATGGAACTGCGAAATTGATACATAGTTATCTTGTGAAGGATATTGAAACACTCACAGCATACATATTAAATGAATCATGATGTCACAGGTTTACAAGTACTCTGCTTGCTTGTAAACAAGTCATCGCTAAATCGGCTTTACTCACACAATTCTAGAAGAAGAATTTGTTTTGTTTGTTTTTTTCTGCCACTAAAAATGTTCAGCAGAGTTACAATGATTTAGCAATAAACTGTGAAGGGGAGAAAGTTACAATTGCTAAAAATCTGACATAAAACAGGCACGCACACACACACACATACATACAAAATGTATATATAAGCAAGCACAAATCATAATATTTTCATCTAAAAACTTTCAGGAGAGTTGTGGGATTAAAACACTGCACTCGCCTTGTCTAGCTAGTACATGTGATGCATGCAGAAGGCTTTTAATCATTTGGCATAGCCTAGGCAATACAAGTACGAGTAGGCAAATTAGTTAATTGATTATCATACTCATAGTAAGGTCATCATTATCACTGGGTCCAGTTATACCACCTGTAAGAGCATATATGTACATAAAAGTGCACTGGTGTGAACGCCTTCATTCACACAGCATCACAGCAAGAGATGGCAGAAGGACGATGGTGAATTGTCCATCCAACAGAAGGTTGATGTCATTAAGTAAATTTTCTCCCTTAAATATAATCCTGTTGTCAGCAGTGAAGATACAAGAATTGTGAGGGTCATTCTATTCATACTGTTCGCTCTTAGAAGTTATCCCCCCCCCAAAAAAAAAAAAAAAAACTTGCTTGTGCAACAAGTTCTGCACAAAGTTAATATGATTTCCGATTAAGCAAAGCTCAAGAATATATCCCCACCCTATATTTATTTCTACTGATAAGAATAAACCTTTATACTTCTACTGGTAAGAATAAACCTTTATCCTCCAAACACATAATGGCTTTACACTATTGGTTCTGTCAAGTATTTTGGTATAATCCATGGAAAAGTGTGACTCTTCAGTCCCAAGTTCCATGACATTTGCTCCTGCGACAATTGCTCCCATGAAATATCTGCATGCTAAGCCAAACATAAATTCTACCCATACACATAACCCTAACCCTAAACCTAAACCTAATCCTCACATCAAACTAAACCTAAAACCCCAACCCTAACCCTAAGTCCTTGGAGAAAATAAGACCGGAGCAACTGTCACCGGAGCAAATGTTGTGTCACTAAGCCCGTTCACAAACAACGAAAATCGAAATTTCAATCGCGATCCAAATTTCGATTTTTTTTTTTTGACCGTTCATACACAGGGAAAAATCGCACTTCGCAACAAGGAAAGAACGATCAGTGGCCAAACTGCGCATGCGCGAATCTTGCATGACCGAAGACTGACCCCGCAGTCCCAATAGAGTTTCGCACGCGCTACGAACGATGGGACTAAAAATACCGATTTCCGAATCTCGATCGCGCTCACACACACGACGCTTGGCAAAATAATCGCGATTATTCTGAAAAATCGCACTAATAGTGCGAGTTGGATTGCGATAAGGATCGCGGTAATTAGTGAGATTTTTTTGTCCACACTTGAAAAAATTTCGAAATTTTGATCGCGATAAGAAAATCGATTTTTAAATCGCACTTTTTCCCTTGTGTGTGAACGGGCCTACTGACTCTTCACATATCAATTGACACCTGTCGATAATTCACTGATATATTTCATTACGTTGTGATAACAATCATCATTACAAGATGTCATCCAACACATCCATTGCTCAAACACATGATATAGAGCACAATGAGTCCATAGATGTGGTACTGTAGCACTTCAACAACCCATGCTACTATCTCGAGGTACGTGTCCTCTTCATCTGACCAGCACGGGAGCATTTTCCTGATCTAAAAAACACCACAGTGCATCTACACATTGGTGCCCTGTCTGACACAATCAAACACGTTAATGGGGCGGCTTTATTGGGACATTGCGGTGCTGGAATCATGGTCTTGAATAGCTCGGCAGTCGTCGTCTCCGCCCGACCGACCGATGGCCGGGGAGACGAATCTCACAATTGGTTTACGACCCTCGTGAATCTGGTGCCATTAGACTTTATGGTTCTCACAAATGAGCACTAAGCACGGCGTAATAGAGCACCGCCCGGTCTGCGAGTACTTCCCTTACGACCCAAAAGCAGGGCACGCACTTGCACTTTCTCCCACCGGGCACCAATCTCGTCTTCCAGGCTCTCATCAGCCAGAGGGGGGGACTTTGATCCTGCGAGAAGGGGGCTACCGAGTGTCTCTGTGCGTCCCCACAACAAGTTATCATCATTAAACACAAATGTTCTCCGTGACTTGTGCTATTTCCCTGCGGGTACTGGGGCGAGATAGGCTTATTCTTGCAGCCTGAAATCCACCCTTTGACAAGCGTCAAAGTTGCCTTGTCAGAGTCAGCGTTACCATCCAAACTTTTTGTTGCACATGTTTTCGGTATATGAATATTATGCTTGACATAGCACTACAGAAAAATGTAGCTGTGTGTAGCTTCTGACATTGCTCACATGAAGATAGACTGTTCATGTCTCATTCAATTCTCGCCCAAAATATGCAAAATAAAGGGTCGTTAACCACGCTGTTCTATTTATGTGGCACAGATACATGAATGCATCACTTACCATTGTCAGATAGTGACGACTCCAAATGCATCAAAGGCCTTACACAGCAAAAAAACTGTTATAAATTGTTGTGTTGCAAAGGGGAGGGAAAAAAAATCTATATGAATACACTGTGACCCAAGGGCTTTCAACAGCATGCTATGTTAGCCGCTTTAATCCAGACAGTTGACCAACAATGGAGTCTCCACTGGATTAGTCCTCCATTTGTCTGCAGGACTCACACCAATCAATGACGGACACAAAGCGGCCATTGTGACGGCCGTAATTGTCGTGCTTTTGTGAGTAATTGATCTATCTGCCTTCCACAGGTGGATCGGACTCGGAGGGGTTGCACTCGTTGTCAGGACAAGCGAGGGGGGCTGGAGTTGGAGCTGGAGCTGGGGGTACTGCCAGGACAAGGGGAAGAGGGCTTGGACTGGGGTTGTTTTCAGGATAGGAGAGGGACTGGGCTGGGTTTAAGGGCACTAGTACTGTAGAGACAAGGATGGGATGACATCAGGAGAGAAAACGCAGTATTGCATTTTAACATCCCCATGATAAAGCTTCATTTGAGATGAAGTCCCTTCTTTTCTGATATAGCAGAATAAGTATCCCCACATGCTATAGGTGTATAGGCCTACACACCAGAATTATCACTCGTTTGCAGAGTTTATGGTGAAGCCGTACAATTTCCATTTCTAATCAAGCTTGGTGAAATGAGAAGTCATCTCGAGTCACATTCTTTGAGTTACATTACTGGTCTGGGTGTTTACTTTTCTTCTTGTTTGTCCTTTAAAGCTGACAAAATACTTAAAGAATACAAAAATAGCAACAAAACAAAAAAACAAAAAACAACACAAAACATTTCTCAGAATGCCAAGCCCGACATGTTGGAGCATTCCCACTTGGAGGGTTTTCTCCTAGATTGAGTATGTAAGGAAGCTGTACACACAAAGAATGATGACATTTCAGTGAGCCTATACATGATGGGTCAAAGAAGTCTGGAAGAAAATCGCTGAAAAGGGCGCGGCACCCCTCCTGGGGGCACTCTCCTCTGGCATTTGAGTGGTTTCAGGGAAATGCGACCAAAATAAATGATTTGGCAGGGCTTTGCAATTCTTCGGCACAGCCATCTTGTCTCGAGTGCTCTGTATGGCTGCGGGAAGATGCGACAAAATACTGGCAAATGACGAGCGAGAATGGCTGTGAGTGAATGGAATCCTGAAGACCTGTAAGGTGTTATGGGGAATGATTTCAACAATTTGGGGAAATGTCCCCAACATTACAGTTGTTTTCATGGGGAAGAAAATGTGTTTCCTCTTCAATCTGGTAACTATGAAGACTGCTAAAATGGCCATGTCAAGATACCTGTTGTCCAAATACAAAGATATTAAGACTAGAATGAATCTACATAATTCATCTTCATGCAACTCAGAGAACAATGGTTTCAACATTAAAACATAAAACTCAGAGAGAGACCTAGAAAAGAGACTCAAAAATCTGAAAAAAGAAGAGGCTTCTGTTATATATAAAAAAAAACAAGAAGATGTTAAGAACAAGTTAAGACTTCAGACTTCAAGATCAGCAATGCTAAAAGCATGGGCAGTACTTTCCTGAATCACGAACATACATGATTATAGTATTAGTGGGAGTGATATGACTTGATGTCATACTGCATAGGCTGGAAGATCTGGCTGGCAGGACGAACCCAAACAAACATGTCACAATAAATGCTGCCAAAGGGCCACTGAAGTCGGGTATAACCCCCATGGGCATCCCCAAGATCAATTTCGCAGGTCGTGACCCTTGACCCCCAGGGAACATACAAGCGCCTCTGGCAAAGGCAGCGAGTGACAACGGAGTGGAGATACAGAGGAGGAGTCGAAGTAAAATATGGCTTCTTATTTGGACTCATTGCGATAACACGTCAAGATGGATTAATTTGAACATGGCTTGTATGACCAAGGCAGGAACCTACTTTTGTTACTAACATTTAAATATGATATACAGAGTTTGACTGCAAGACAGGTTAAGTGCCATTTTGACACATTTTAAAGCAAGCCCATCGTCAGATCAAGCAAAAATAAATCCTTCCATAGATATGTCACTTATTGCATAACACCGAATATTCCTTGAAGTTATGACAAAAATATCCCATATTTTCTTTTCATTTTTTTTTTCAACAGGTTTAATTGCAAAGATCTCAATTGGACAAGAATGAAATAGGCTAGCCATGCGACCTAACTCTTCACATATAGGCCTATATACTCAAAACCAGGAAGGAAAAAGAGAGGTGACTTCATTTCCACTCTATATCTACAGATTGTACATCAAGCAAGCATTGTCAAACCTTTTGCTGTTGTAAGGAATTCATACTCTTTGAAATGAAAGCATGCAAACATTTTGAATATATCAGCTAACTGGTCTAGATCACTGAAATAAAATGGTGGAAGGACATCCAGCTTCGGTCTTGGAGAGAGAAATTGACAGCAATGATGGTGATAATATGTACAGCACTTGACCTCGCTGTATGTCTCCTTTCACAATATAAGCTATAAATAACATATCCAAGCAGGGTCTACAACTTTCAAGCTGAAGATTTTTTGTTTGGGTGTAACTTTATGAGGGTTGCGACCCGTGATATAGCGTTTCCATCACCCATCATATGGCAGATGATATATGGGAAATGTAGGACCAAGGTATGGTGCTAAATCAACCAGCCTAGCAACCATACATGGGGTCACAAAGCGCACAAAGTTGGGACAAACATGCTGAAAACTTTCCCTCTGGAATAGAGAACTGTGCTTTGTAGAACAATACATGGAGGAGAGAGATGCTTGAACCAAAATCTCATCACAAAGAAAGAGCAAAGCAAGAGTTTGATGCCTATGACAGTGACGGCATAAAAAATGAACAACATCAGACGTTAACGACATCAGCAAGGCTTAGAAGAGAAGGCTGTGACTTCAGAATAATCCTTTTTCATCTTGTACCTCAGCAAAGTATATATCATGACCATTTCTAAAACTTAAACTCTGTTTATATAGGCTTATATGTACACTCGCATGTCCTGTATATGCCATATGTTTTGCAGGTTTTCATGTTCTCAAATATGCAAGTCACGCACTATTCACAAATCAAATATCATGCCAAAATATCCACTCTGATCCTATCATGAATGCAACATACTTGTGTAAATTCTCCTTTCATTACTGTACTCCACAACAGCGAATTTAATCACTTGTGAATTTGTGAGGAAGTGTCAATTCATGAAAAATTAGACTCGCTGTTAAAATATCTGCCGTACACAGTACATGTTCAATGCTAGCATCTAATCAGAACCCCAAACACAAGCTGCTCACCCAAGCCTCCTAAAAATCCTGGCTGTGTTATTAAACAAATGAAAACACGGTCCAATTGGGAATAGGAGGGGAAAAAAAAGAAATTACATTTATCCCCCCTGAGGACGTAGAAATTGAAATTAGACTGGACTGAAAAGATTGGCGCCAACTTGGGATCAATGAAAGGGGGCATTGATACCTTGGACCACTGGGTTCTTCAAAACAACTGCGGCACATAAACACTTGCTCCATTCTTCCCCTGCAGGATCTCTTTCATTACAAATAGGAATTACTGCTTTGGGAATTAGGGAAGAGAAGGAATATATACATATGTGTGTGTGTGTATATATATATATATATATGCCAACAGATTAATTAATGATGAAGTGAAACTTGAGAAGAAAATCAAAAGTCAGCAAAATTGCAACAAGTCACTAATTTTGCCAGCATATTACACATACAAGACGAAAGTTTTTTGCCACTTGCATGTCAGCTAGTTATCAAACAGATTTGAATAAGCCTCCTAAGAAAGTCAAATCAGGTTGATAGACCACTACACTGTTTGTGTGAAAATCTGCCTATGTTAACACATGAAATTGATTGTATATGTTTTTTGAAAATGTTATTTGTTTCCTTTTTCCAAAAGTAAAAAAAAAAAAAAAACCTGCTCCCATATGGAGAAGAAACATTACATCATATGTGCCAATGACTCCCCCCCTCCCCCCACCAAATCAAAATTTTACATCTGTCCCATGTGATTGTGCAGATTTGGGATTATGTGTATATCTCATGAAAAATCTCTTAGATCAAACAGAAAACCTCAAAGAAATCAAAATATTCACAGTTGAGTTATGAAAATATGCAGACCCTTTCACTGACCATTGGTTTTTCCGCACATAAAGCTACAGGATGTTTATCTTGGCTTGGATGTAGATAGACTGAAAATAACTCAGAGCAAATTTGTGTCTCCCACCCCCCTACGGCCAGTATTTGCATTTTCAATCTTTCCGTGTGTACTCTACTTCCATACGCTAACACTGTGCGTCTTTTCAGGAGGATAGGATAGGATTAGAATATCGGCTTACGGTCTGAGGTTTTTGTCCAGAAGTCGCAACGATCCAAATCGGGAAAATATGTAATTGAATACGGTATTGTATGGAGCCCTCTGCAGGGAGACGTGAGACCCCACGGAATCGGCCGACATTGCCAACAGCTCAACAATCTACGCAAGAACTTTGATTAGAGGAAGGGAGGAAAAGGAGAGAAAAAAAAAAGAAGAAGAAGAAGAGGGGTTGGCTCCCATCGGAGGTTTCTGAGATGTGAGCAGTCATTCTCTTCCACAGATTACACAAGACTTGGAATATTGATATGGGGCTCTCTCTGAATGCTCTGGGTCATCTCCTTGTTTGAGCTCTCAAATTTGCATCCCTCCCAACTCCAGATTGAAAAGGGCTTGACTAATGGAAAGATGGATATGATATGAGTACACTTGATAGCTGATATGAAAAAGAACAACTTTCGGTCGCGCGGGGAGGGGGGGGGGGAATTTGACAAAAAAGAAAAGAAAAAGAAAGGATGCTCTCTTGTCTAGTCCAGCATCATTATCAAGTTTAGCTACCTGGTATGATAACAAGATGACAGGTCTAACATACAATGCCAAATCATTCTCAGTCTCTGCTTCATACTTCTTTCCGAGTGTATAATTTCATCTGTTTCTTTCGCTTCATCACTCTCTGCCATGTCAAACTCTCCACCCCCATCTCCCTCTCTCTCTCTCTCTCTCTCTTTCTATTTCTCTTTTGCCTTGAGACATGTATCACAATAATGCTAATGAGTTAAGAGAGGATGGGGTGAGGCGGTTTCCTCAAGGACCGGTATAATGAACGACGGGCGAAAGGAGCGGAAACTTTAATACTGAAACCGATACGGTCGTCGGGAGACAGCTGTGAGCGCGGCGCATACATCACCTGCGACTGCGGGCACTGTGCGCACACAACTGCCGCGACTTGCTGTAGTCAAATTTCCATTGTGGATAGGAAAAGGCTTGAACATCCAAGGACGCGATACCCGAGGGATGGGGATTTCTTTTTTTCCCCCTCTTATCAACTTTTTAAAGGGTGATTTTACCCCTTGTTTTGTATGCATTTTTGTTGGGAAGACAGGGGTCTTAGATTGCAAGAAGTTGAAACAGAAATTGAGAAATGCCATTTTCACACCTAAGAATTATCAAAGAGCAGGTATTGGACAGAAATGCCATGTTGGATACATGTGGACACATAAATAATCAAATCTATGACAGATGGCTTGAATTGAACATTACAACATCAGATCATGATTACTTGCCCGAGGAAAAATAAAATCATTGAGTTTGAAAAAAAAAAAATCATCAAATTTTCACATCAGAAAGTACGGTTGGGATGCTCATACAAATTCTCTTGTGTACCTCACTATACCTTGTTATGTCATTATTAAAATTCTGTGCCTTAGAACTTTTGTCGTTTGATGTGAAGGTTTGAGGAGTACTTATAGTACATGTACAAACTATCGCTGGGCCGGAGAAATGCACGGGGGAAACAACATAGCAACTTACAACGGGGTATTGTGATGCACATTTGGGAGAAATGAGTGCCTTGGGTCATAGCTTGAGGTATGATACCCAGTGAGCACTCAAAGGTATTAAAAAAAGAACAACAACATGAAGAAGCTCAAAAGAAACCCTCATTTGTTTGGGTATTTCAAATTTTCTGAACTAGGAGGCAACAAAAATCTGTATAAGCCTAATGGCTCCTTAGCCTAAATCAATTTCGAATCAGTTCCAATCAGGATGTTGAACTCAACGCTTTTCATCAGCTCCCCCCCCCCCCCCCACCCTCCTCACACTTCACACTTTGCTCCTGATTCGATTACATGGAAAGAATGGATGCCCTCCTGGTAGAGCAGCACATGCTAAGTCGAAGGATGGTAGAGTAGGGTTTTTCACTTTCAGACGGGGAAAGGCCGAACGACCAACAGACGGAGGTCTTATTCCTGCCGCTCCACCATTATACCAAGCATCCCTCCCAGCAAACCTGCACGGATGAAGACCTTGCATTTCTACTTGACACATTTCTTCTCTCTTTTCAATCTGTCTGTCTCTTTTTCTTTCACTCTCTCACTTGTATTGTATTGCCCAAATCATCCCACCTCATAATCCCTTTCCCCCACCCCCTCACAAGTCCCCCCCCCCATCTTTTTTTTTGGGGGGGGATGGGAGAGAGACTGTTTTCTTGTTGAAATACGACCTAATTCAGCCGAAACCAAAATCAGAAGAGTGGTTTTTTGTAGAACGGGGGGGAAAACGAGAAAGAAAATGAGAGTACGGGACGAAGAAAGACGGACAAGATGGGAGATTGAGCCTCGGTGGAAGGAAGAAGTCGACATCCGGATGGAGTTTGGGTGACCAAAACTGCCCTGAGATATTGTAAGTGATATGCACTGTCAAGCACAACGTTTGCGCAAGTCTCCTGCATCTCTCTCCCCGCCCCCACCCCCGGCCCGAGTTTTCCACCCTGAGTTGCCCAACTCTTCATCCCGCTGGAGAGCTAAGGTGATGAACAAGGGCCTACTGCTGAAGTATCTCGTTGAAACAGAGTATATATTTTGCGCAGGAAACAAGAGTTATGAGAGTGCCGCGAGTGGAAACGTGAAGAGGCTTTCGTTTGGGTTCTCCGATCGGCGATAAGAGGGAAGAAGTTGCAAACGGAGGGTAAACAGAGCGGCCGCGAGCATGGAGAGGTTTGTCTAGGCTTTCGTTTCCCGATCGCCGCCAATGGAGAGGGTTTTCTTTAACCGCGGCGAGGGGCTGTTTTTCTTCCGCAGAGACGGCGACGAGGTGGTAGCAACGGGGGAGAGTAAACACGGTGTTGACCAACGATGCGCAGAGCTCGCGATACTGTTACTACGCGAACATAAATAAAACCTCCAGTGCCAGCAGGCTCTTGTGCTAATGCATCGGTGTACTATGGCGAATCTCACCTTTAAACATGGGACAAACTTTTTATGAGGTTATCATAGCAACCACATGGCTCTGAACTTTCTTTCTTTTCTTTTTTTTTTCTTGGCTCAGCAACAAGTCTGAGGCTGCTCAATCCAGAACAAAATATGACAAAGATTTTTAATCACTGGCTAGCAGCAATTTGTGCCATAAAACTGCCAACTATGGCTCGAAAACATAAACAGTCCCAATAGCAAAACCATTCAGCACCTATCCCTATCATAATCTGGCTTATGAATACAACAGCAATACAATGCCACCGAGGAATCTGCTACTTCCTGCTCTATGTAATCATAGCAGGACACACCAAACAGACTAAAGAAGAAGACTACATAATAGGATCACAAACCCTTTGCTACTTGACATTGTCAGAACTCAATCCATCACGTCTCTATAGTGTCTGGCAGCAGCAAGTTCCCCATTACCATAATTTTTCAATTTGCAGAATTTACGGGCACAACCTGTCATCAATCACCTTCCAAGGATTAGCTGCTAAATGCAGCGTTCACATTTCATTTCACATTTGTTCCTTCTCCTTGCTTTGTTCCTGATTTCAAGTTTTGGTACTGCAACAAATTCCTTCTGCTCACAAACGAGAGAACTGACCTTCATCCATGCATTAATTAGGTTTGCAAATGTATCTGAGGGTCACTTTTCTTTAAAAAAGAAAATACAATTCACAACTTTTCTGTGTCATTACGTTCCTGCACATCTACAACCATCTATTGGTTTTCATCCCACCCCCAAGAAAAAAAAATAAATAAATAAAAGAGACTGGCACACCTCTTACTGAGGCTACTTGTTCCTTGTTCATCAAATCCCCCACTTTTTGTTTTATTTACCATAAAATGTTTCAAAATAACTATGCTGTAGTTTTCACATGAGATTATACTTTTTTTTGTGCTTCTTTGTTATTCAATTACATTTTGTTCAATTCTTTGCAACAATGTTATTCTATTTTGTTTCAACTTGAGAAGTAGGATAAATGCAAACAAACAAAACAAACTTCATGATGTTTGGGAGAAAACTTGAAGTTTTTCAGGCCCACTTTTCTTGTGAAGTTAATGTCAAAATTGCAGAGAAAACACACATGCTATGTTAGAGGCTAAAAATGACTGCCTCAACACATTGCCTCTATAGGTCTAAAATTTAACTACCAATCCATATAGCAAGTAACAACAGTGCAGTGGTGTATAGTGCAAAATGTAAAAAAAAATATGAGGCTTTTGAAAAACTGTAACCAACTTAAAAAAACAACATACAAACCTAAACTATGAATGATAACAAAGGGCTCACATCAAGACATTTATTTTCCTTCACCTTATGAAAGAATAATTGACAAATGTGAAGGATTATGACAGGAAGATAACAGTACCATGACACCGAAATGTGGTTTTCTGGGATGTCATAGACTAGTGGAGCATAGGCATACGGGCACATGACCTCTGACCCCAAATGTGTCTTGAGTCAGCTTCAAACGGAGCTGAGATGGCCTAAGTGGGCTCATCTCAGATCTTACTGGAATTCATTCCTGCCTCTCTTTTATGTTACACCTTGATGGCAATGGAAATATGGTCTGTCCACAAGCTGAGTGGTCAACTTCAAGGTCGATCCAGTGGATATGAAACCGAATACGAAACTGAGTACGATGGGATACACACACTGAGACACTCCCTCCCTCCTGAGATTCTCCCTCACTTGCTTGCTTGCTGGGAGCATGGGAATAGGGGAGTGGGTAGAGAGGGGTGGATGTGGGGGGGGGGAGGGTGAGGAAGGGCACAACTGATTGGCGGATACGCTGTGAAATAATGCACCTCCCCGAGTGTTTGACGACGGTAATAGTCAGTTAATAAGCACGCGAAACCCGACCCCTGGAAGCGACTCGCGACACGAAAGGGCCCAAGAAACACAATATGCTTCATGTTGACTCTCCACGCACAGTTCAGCGGAAAAATATTTGCACCCGTCGCCTAACTATGTTATCCTTACACATGAGAAAGATGAGTGCAGTGTCAAAAGCAAAAATATAGGAAGAAAGAACAACAAAAAGTCTTGGGGGGGGGCAGTCACATCTATTTGCATGAGATACCGCTTGTTTTTTTTTATTCTTTTCTTTTTTTTTAATTCTCAAGAGCAAAGCTCAAAATTTTGAAGGTCACGTTTGATGCTTTCTCAAAGGCCCTGAGATGCATGTGCTATTACACTAATGGAAGCTCCTTCTCTGGGGGTCAAATTTTTGTTGGAAACGCTTAAAAAGCATGCATGTACGTATGGCATCTTATCCTCTTGTCTTTCAAAACCAAAGTTCACTTCTGGCAAAGCATCTCCCCCCCCCCATCCCCCCCCCCCAAAAAAAAAAGAAGAAAGAAATGATATTACACAATGCGTGAGAAATGATAAAGATCCGACAGACATATACAGTATCATATATGACCTGATATAGTTGTTGGGAATGAAATTCAGACAAAGTCTTCCTCAGAGTCTAATACACCTCTGGTTAACATCACTGCACTCTGGGTCTGCCCACCCCTGAGATGTCCGCCATCGACATCTACCTAGAGAGAATAAGGTCAGACATGAAATGGAAAGAAGATTGCAGTGCCCATCTCTTTCAATCAGCTATTTTTGGGGAGGACGGTAAATGTCATTCTGTTTCAAATATGTTACACCGGTGTGCGTCGTGACATGGTCCTGCTGAGCAGCATACGTGATTGCGTAGCTGCTCCGATTTGTTCTGTCAACAAGATGCACATTCGTGTTTGCTTTCAGAGCGGAAACCCACATTAAATTTGCAAAAATCCCATGAAATCATGGCACAAGTGACACTTCAGGCATCATCTATCACTAGTTTAAATGACAATCGTCTTGGCCGCATTTTGCACAAAGCAGCTACTACGGAGTGTGACAATTATTCAGACGTCTATTTCTTGGGCCTCACTGTCCCATATATTTGGAAGGGAGAGCCCATCTACAACTTATGATGAATAAGGGATGAAGTACTATACAGGGGAAATGCATAAGCTGTTACCAACATCTACCGCTGGAATTTTCAAAAACCCCAGGAGATTACCGTGATCCATTTATTTATTACTTGGCTCACAGATGATACCGCCCCCTGTTGGTGACACAAGGTATTCAACCTTTCAGATGAGAGAGAGAGCGAGAAAGCTTTTAAAAAAAAAAAGGATAGATAAGGGGGAAACGCTCATAGATTACCGTATGCAATAGTGCGCATGCTTCTGAAAACATAGATGGTCAAAATTGCTGCATAACGGCTAAAGCTGCCGCAGCGCACTGGCGTAAGGAGGTAATCATCTCCCAATCAAAAAATATCAACATCTTGATAAACTTTCGGCACACTTCCCATCCGCCGGCCGTGACAGGCCAATTTGCATGCCTAATAAATCGATCCCCCTATTTCATCACGTCCAGAGATTAGCGGTAACGCGCCCATTTACTACTGCACGATTCCCCATAATGGTCGGTTATTACCTTGTTTGACGAGTGCGAGCAGGCCCCGTTCAAACACGACGCACCATTCACTCCTCTTGCATGAGGGAGGTCTGTAATTACAGCCACCGCTACCTTTTTCCTGTATGGTATGGCCAAATATTGGGTATTATTCGCAGCCGAGGGAAGGGGAAAGAAAAAAAAAAGTTGCCACAATTCAAGGGGACCTATCAATTTTCTACCAACCTTCAAAATTTACTTTTCAAGAGTGACATCCGTAACCAATATTGGCTCGGAATGGGGCTCTTTCTGAAGGGGCAGATCTGATTGACACATCGCCCGACAATAGAGGGCACCGTAAATGTGATGAGTCAATACGGGCTGCCTGTCTGCCGTGCCACCTCGGTCGACGATACAAAGGGCTCCTCCTCCCGAGTCTGCGCTCTGAGCGGCCACACGAGCCGTCCTAATCAAGAAAATGTTTCATTTCATACGGCGAATATCAAATTTGCATTGACATGTATTGCAGCACGACCTGGATCAAACACACACAGCACAAAGGGAGAGAAAGCAGACTAGATATGATGCTGCCTTTCAAAATGAAACCCACAAGCATACATATGACAAACTGGATAGTGGGAAGAGAGAACAGTTCTGAGGTGGGGATGAAAGAAAACTGCATAACACAAAAACTTCAATTTGTACACAGAATTTGTGCAGACTAGATATGGTCAACACCAGTTTATTTTCCAGCAGCCATTTGCCAATATTTGAACAAAAAATCTGTATTTGTGTGTGGACACTGGCTCAGCAGACTGACTTTGGTTTATTGAAGAGTTCGGTTGGGGATTTTCTTTTTCATTCTTTGTCCTCTTTTTTTTTTTTCTTCTTCTTCTTCAAATCCTTGGCAGACACCAAGACGATGAGCAAGTCAGCGACAGAGAAAGGGAATTCAAAAGATTCCCCAAGAGAATGGATCCACATCTCTGTCAATGTTTGCCTTTGTTTAGGTGAAACTCTCCCAGCTGGTTGGCCAAAAAAAAAGATTCCTTCCTGGAACCAAGAACATTGGGGTGGGGGTGGGGGAGGAGGAGGAGGGGGAAGTCATTATTCAAGATGGAAGGAAGCTATTGCAACTATTATTTCATCTAATTTTTCTATCCACAACATTTTGTGATGTAGAAGTGACAGCATTACCCCAACACTTCTGCTCCTCTGCATTCAAACAGCTGAGCCTGGATGTATGCCTGCAAAGTGCTCATATGAAATCAAATGCCATCTTTCTAAAACAGCAGCTGGGTTTATCAACTCACTTCTGGCACAGAATTAAGGTTTCCAAACAACTTTCAGGGAGTTTTGGGCAGTTGATAAAGGCAAAGCTATTGTGATTATGATGGAGACAAGTTAATCACAAGCTATTGTGACTATGACAGAGAAACAGATAGAGACAAGTTTCCAGAATGTCAAAAAAAAAGTGTGATTACAAACATGTTTGAGTTCAAAACACATTTCTGTGGAGTTGATACATGCAAAGTCGTTTTGAAATGCGTTCATAGCTCGAACCTGCCTAGCAAACCACTGCCAACTAGGCCTATATATCTCCTCTCCTCAGGCCAGACTGCGCAATGGAGCTGCGCAGTGACGAAGCCTCCCGATCGACTCACAAAAGAGCTGATAAATGCAACAACTGGAGGAACGCGATCCGAAAGGCGTTTGGAAACTATGCGTTTTGATAGTGGGTATTGAAACACGTTTCAAACATGGGAAAGTTGATACGTGCAGCCAGAGTAGCATGTCAAATTACTGATCAATATCTGACATTTGTCCTTGGACAACTATCATCTACTGAACTTTCCTAAATCTCTCCTGAAAATTAATTGTACAAATACCATCTACACCAGTGCTTCATAGTAAATATTGATGGATGGTGGGTCGCTATACCTATACAACAGAACATGACATATCTTTTTAAAGAATGAATGCAAGAAGACTAAACCTAATAAAACCCAACTTAATCCTACTTATCCAGCCTATTATATGTAACATTGTCCACCGAGAGGCAACACTGTATTATATTGACTTTAAAGTGACTATGCAGTGCAAATACATGTTGACTCCAGCGTATGATTTCGAAAAATGTAATATGATACATGTATTTGTGATTGAAAGCCGAATAAATAATAATAAAATAATAATAATAATAATAATAATAATAATAATTGATTATTATTATTATTATTATTATTATTATTATTATTGTTATTATTATTATTATTATTATTATTATTATTATTATTATTATCATTGTTACTATTATTATTATTATTATTATTATTATTATTATTATTATTATTATAATGTGACTTGCATTCATTTATAATACCCTACTCATCAACTTATGTAGCCAAAAGAATATATAAGTATGTGCTATATTTTCCATATCTCTATAATTTTCTTCAGAATACTTGGATACTGCTGTAAGAACAAAACTTCCACACCAAGATTCTGCCTGTGACATCATCTGTCATTCACTGTTGAAGTGCTAATATGATTAACAAAAGACACTAGAATTCACCTTCCCAAGACTAAGCATAATTTGCATGTTTCCCTTCAAAAGTACTTTTATAGCAATGATTGACAGATGATGCCCCTGGCAGAATATTGGTTTGGAAGGTTATTTGTAGGCATATCCAAGTAATCCGGAAAAAAAAAAATGTAGAAATATTACAACGAAATATATGGCACATATTTAGATATTCATTTGGCCACACAAGGGATGTTGAAGGTATCATGAATCAACACAAGTCAACATGTTTTACTGCATTACAAAGTTCCCTAAAATGATGGATGTTAGGTTATTGATGCCATCTTCACCATTCACAATGTAACAATGGGATGTTTGTGAGGTTTCAAATCCAAGTCGTACGTGATTAAAGTGTGCACCATCAAGTGTTTTCACTCTATAGTCTCAAAGAAACAAGGTGTCTGCCTTTGGAGCAGGTATAAAACTTTGGAAGCAAAATAAATCTGAGGTTCCATGACAGCGCTAACACATACAGTCTTTGAATTCATGCACAACTGCAGCAAAACACAAACCAAGAACTGATTATCAGTGCTTTTTGAGCAAAATAAGCTCAAATAAACACCTCTTTTCTGTACTGCTCATCCAGCTATGCTTTAAACACTGCAATTTGTTCAAATAAGTTTGACGGAAATTGGATTGGCTGCTTTCATTTTTCCATGTGATCAGATACACATGGCAATGTAATTCTAGCGGGTGTTTTAACGTTATGAAAAGTGGTACGATACTGCATGTACAGGGATTGGTTCCCTCATTGAATGAGAGAGGACACCCGAGTTGTGACCCAGAACACATAGGAGAAACCAAACAGGGTATTAAGACGGATTTGATTTTCAATCCATCAGCTGGGTGCAATAATTGAGCAGCCGTGTGCCTCTGCATGGACTTGGCAACGGCTAAGATTTCCACCAGCCAACAGCAAGAACAAATAACCCCACCAAAATGGGAAGCGCAATTTGAGGAAAGTGCGATAAATGGTGTTAGCAAAGCTGAATAAAGCTTTTGACACATCTCGGGTAAACAAAAGGGCTCAGGAGAGGCAGGATACACTGTTGGTGGGTGAAGAGAAAGCCGTTGAGGGGTGAAACAAATTTCAAAAATGGATTTTCTTTCTCTCTCGCATTCCCACTTTCTTTTCTTTCCCCCTTTTTCCGTACAAAAATTTGCACATCGCTGGCACGATGCATGCGATCCAATGCAAACAAAGAGTTATTAAGGCTCACACCCGCTGTCAGACCAGTGGTGTTTGCTTTATATTGAATATGCCGAGAATGGAGCGCCATCTCTTGTACTCAAAGGCCATGCAGAATATTCGGAAGGTGTGTGTGTGTGTGTGGGGGGGGGGGGTGTCCACAGTATCAGGAAACAAGCCGTGAGGGAGAGCACGGAGCGTTTGTCTCCATCTCGAATGTTGGTTTGATCGATACCCCGCTTCGCAGTCGAGTTTGTTTGCAGTGTACAAGAGTCTATGTATAGCCCTCACAGATGCTACGGACTTTTTCCCCTTCTCTGCTCTCTCTCATCTCTCCGTTATCTCTCCCCTCTCCTTTGGAGCCTTGAATGTGCTCGACAAAGCCGAATCCAAGTCTCGGGAGTGAGGAATAAATGACGGGAAATCAATGTGAGAATAAATGACTGCATCAATAAATGCCCTCATCTCATCTCCTCTTCAACTCCACAGCTATCTCCCCCTCTTCTTCGGCATTAACATACGCAGCATAAATCCTGTCCAAGTGCTGATCAGTCAGTTGCAGTGGACTCTTGTTTTGATGTTAAATGATGACTTAACTCTAGCAAGTACCACAAGCAAACTGTCTATTCGGGGTGTAAATGACACTTTGACAAGGCGGCCATGAAAGAGTCGATCAAACAAATCTAATCAATCGAAATCTAATCAATCGACCGTGAAGGGATTATTTGTCAGCACAGGTCAGGGCCGATACCTTACGCACTTCTAAGGATCATTTCAGCAGCGCATGATATTCCAAAAACACAAATAGGATCACCGCTTGGCACACAAGGTGTGATATCCAAGTTTCGTCACTATCAGTCTTTGGCATAGAAATTACCATGAATTTTACAGCTCACACTGGTTAATGTCTCTACAAAACAGGTCCAGACCACATTGTTCAATAGATATATCTATAGTTTAACCTATCCTAACCAAATCCTTGTATAAACAGACGTAAAAAGCCCTACCACTATGTGCTTCATTCAAAGCCCAGAATGTGATAATGTTGATAATGATATTGGTGTACCGTCTGCTAAAGCAGTATCTTCATTATACAGGTTTCAAGCATATACAGAACCTATGGCACACAGTCAATGGAAAACATTTACAATCATACACAGATAGTTTACTCTGCCAAATAAATGCAACTGGGAAGAAGAAACAATGGGAGAAAATGGTATCCTCAAAAAGCTTTTCCAATATCTTGTAACATGCTCCAGGCATCCCCAGGTTCCTTGGAAATGAATACATTGTAGCTCAACTCAGTCAAGACATGTATGATTGCAGTTCTGAAATGAATGTTGGGATGCATCAAACATTAACCCTCCTACAACCGCCAGCTCACACTCTTGTTCATATTGTCTAGGTAGGTCCATGGTCGGAGGATGTCAATGGTGAATGTCAATGGAAGACTTTATGCATACAGCAAGTTATCATCTGATGAAGATGGAACATCTTGAGATCCTCACATGGGGTAGCATGTAAGCTGACTGGCTGAAAGTCAGAGAAAGTTCACATACACACACAAACTGAATGGCTTTAAAAAATCAGTTTTTGAAATGTGATGCAAAAATTAATAATTCTTGTCTGTGTGGGAACCTAAAAATAATAATAAAAAAAGAAGAAATCACTACCATGATCCAAATAATCAGACTGCTTATTTGTTTTTAAACCCTTGGTATAATTTGCCTCACACCACACATACACCTCAAGTTTTTTTATTAATTGAATGATGCCACTAATCACACTAGGTCCTGGCGAGGGTGCTCAGGGGTCATGTTTTGGTCATGCATGCATAGTTATGAGATTTTAAAGCCATTAATTTGCTCACAGCCAAAATATGTTTTCATGGGTTATTTTGCCATGTGAGAACAGTGCCAAATAAGACCAACCTTTGCATAAAGATGAAAAAAAAAACTGCTTAAAACTCTTGTGTTTCAAGTCAGGTAACCCACCTTTCTTTGTACCTGTGCAATCTCTATTCACTCTTTCAGATAAATTGTACTTCTTATCTTTTGCATTGACCTCACATATGTCACTCGTGAAAACGGTATCTTTGAGGTCAATTTCATAGGTCTTACTCAAACACTGGTGCTGGTGTCATATTGATACTGGGCCCTGCTCCCCTGCATATTACAGAGAAACATTTGTTTTGTTTTGGTTTTTGTCACACTGCATACTACTCATTTGCACTGAATTACAGAATACCAGTTTGTGATAGAACAGATCTATATCTGCAGTGAACTTCAGATGGCTTGCCATTTGACTGTGGCAAAAAATCTAATAATTCATTATCAACAACTACAGCTGTATTTGTGAGTTTGGCATTGAAAGTAAGGGTTACAAACATGGCAAAAAAAAAATCTATTAATTCATTATCAACCACTATTTGTGAGATCGGCATTGAAAGTAAGGGTTACCCCAAGGGTTACAAACATGGCAAAAAGAATCTAATAATTCATTATCAACCACTATTTGTGAGATCGGCACTGAAAAAAAGGGTTACAAACATGGCAGAAAAAAAATCCAATAATTCATTATCAACCACTATTTGTGAGTTTGGCATTGAACGTAAGGGTTACAAACACAGTCCTAGTCTCAAAATTCTGAGCTCTACATATTTCATACTATTTTTATCAATTCCCCAAGTGAGGAAAGGATTATGGGGGTAAACAGCAAGAGGAATACTGGGGGTCCAACTAATATAATAGTTCCTTTTTCAATGCAATCATTGACATGTTTTATTTATGCGGTGCACATTGAATTTCCTTGAGTCCTTGTCCTTTGCAATTCTATTTCCCCCTGGCCACACAATCGATCGGAGGATGCCAGAACAAATTGAGCCCGGGATTGCGCCTTGGAACAAGCTCTTTTCCAGTCCAGTGCCTTTCAATAGGCCCTCTTGACCCATTTCCTGTATTTAACTCTGGCTGTCTAACAGAGAGAGAAAGAAAAAAAAATGGCATAAAATGGGTTGAAGCACTAATTACCTCCGCTAAGGGAGGAGGTTATGTTTTCTTCAGCGTTGGTTTGTTGGTTTGTTTGTTTGTCCGTATGCAAAATAACTCAAAAAGTTGGGAACGGATTTCTATGAACCTTGCAGGAAAGGAAAAAGAATGACACAAGGAAGAGATGATTGAAATTTGGTAGTGATCCGGGAATATGTATATGCATTTTATGAAGGATTTTCAATAGTTTGGCAGGTAGGGTCAATGAACTTCAGAGTTCAAGCTGCGCATATTTGAGGTTTTCATGCACCACTAAAGTGCGTGCTCTATAAAAGGCTTCTATATTGGGAAATTAGGCGACTTTTGTGGATGGAAGAACAAGATCAGTGGTGGAAAGTAGCTGCTTGGTGGAGGTCTACGCTCTCAGAGTGCTTCTCTAGTCTATAATAATCCCTTCCCATTTCTGTGATGTTATCTCTACATGATTCCACATATGCTTATGCAGAAGACAACATGATCCCTCCACTAATAGGCTCTGAAAATAGTAAAATTGTTCTTTACTGTAAAGCAAAATATTTTTGTGGCATGAAATTTTCGAAAATTGGAGGCGACATCCTCTTTCGCAGCATGAAATTTTCACAAATTGTCACTGGCATCCAACGCAAAAAGTGTAGACAAGAACTTTCGAGTGCATTTTTATTTTGTGAATCTTGGCTCCTGTGAAATTCACAAATTTAAATGCACACAAACATTGTTCTGCAGTATTTTATGTATTCATTTATTTATTTTCATTTTTTTTTTTGCTAGCATTTGATTCTCTTAATATTGACCTGGTCCTTGAATGACCTCTTTTTCTACACCTTTTCATATTTTTCTCTCAATGGTGGAATTTTATTTCAAAGAGTGAACCGACATTTCTAGTGTGAAAATCAACCTTTGTATTGGTAAATCTACTACAATATCAACTTCATATTAGCTCTGATAGAGCTTTATCGAATCTATTTACAACATCTCTTTCAGCAAACAAACTGAATGGCTTTGAGCATAGTGCTTCAAACGCACTTGCCAACCTGCCTGTGCCAATCAAAACTCCCTTTTGGACAAGTAAAACCATGGGGTACTTGCCTGCTGACAGTCTGAGACCCTGGGCCCTAGGCCCTGAGCCCTAGGCCCAAAGCCCAGTCAGGTCAATGGGGAAGAATGCAATTTTCTGCAATGTTCTTCTAGGAATACAGAAATTACGTCGCAGCTAGTCTACAAAGTTTCCACATGATTATTGATGCAATCAGACAGATAGACTTGAAGCACTGATTGACAGTAATGCAAAGAGAAAAATTCATCATACATGTATAAAACACACCGGATTTAGAGGACAAAAAGGAAAGCTCATCTACTAAATAGACACACACACAACAACAACAAAGAAATACCCAACTCACTTGTAAGTATAATCTAAATTGCAGTTCAATCATTTCTCTTTGAATGGAGAAAGCAATCAATCCTAAAAGGAAGACAAATAGCTGAGGGAGTCAGCGAATGCTCTGGAGCTTTTCACTGTTCCAGTTTAATTTTACCGTATACCATGAATAATTCAAGTGAATAAAATCTGTTTCATATACACTTCCTTTGTTTGCTTTTCGTTCTCTTAATCTCTTAATCTTGAGGCACTGCAAAGTATGCATGTGTTTTGTTTTTTCTTTACAAAAAGCCCAATATCAAATTGTGCCCTCTTATTGATATGATTAATCACCATCTTCTTGAATATAGATCACTTCTTTGCAAAGCGCATACTTTACAAGCTATGCACCATCTCGAGGCATCCAAGTACAAGTCCAATATTCGTGCATAAGAGACGTAACACAGAGATGGGAAAACATAAGACACATTTTGCCCCAACAATGTAGACAATGCCAGGAGCGGCGGAGTAAGGGGGGAAAAGAGTGCAGCCGTGATCAGACATAGGGGCTCATCTCTACACTCATTCATCAAGCCATTACGGATAATTCACAATAAGAGTATCTTCACAGCTGTCACATCAAGAGAACCCATCTTCATTTATTCCCCTCACATCATCAACCTCAGGCAATCAAAACAAGAAAGGGAAGATAGCCCGGAGACTGGGGGGAGAAAAAGAAGCAACTAGTCTGTGAACAAGCAGACAGGTTTCTGAGAGTGAGGCTGCTTGAATAGGGTTCAATACTGCATGAGATGATTGCTTCTTGAGAAGGGATGGGAGGGGGGATGAATTGGGAGAGGGGTGCTCGGTCATTCAGATTCATGATATCCAAAATCATAAAGGCCATCCATTGGTGTCCATCAAAGATATTTTCATGACGATTTCATCCATCATGAACTTCTGTTCCCTTCTATTTCAGTCTTGAGCAGACTCATATTTCACGTCCTCCTATCATACATGCATGCATTTACGGATGACATTTAACCACATGGGCTTTAATACCTCGGGAGACTGATCACTGTTGTGACTGTTGACTGTCCTCGCCATCATAATTATCACATCTCCCCACCCTCATCAATCAATCAGTCAATCTTCTTCTTCCATCACCTCACCAGGGGGACGGTTATCATCGTCACCCATAAATCAACGTCTTCATCATTCCCCCACCATCGTTAATCAGAGTCATCGCTCGTCTCCGACACCACGCCATGCCTCTCCCATCTCTAGAAGGGCATGCCTGTTTCTTCTCTCACCATCTTTACACTCTACAAATTGACCCCAGACTACCTAAAAGTGGCAAAGGCATTGCATTTTGGCTTGTTTCCTTTTTTAATAATGACAGGTGTGGTTTTAGAGCCTTGATACAAGACTAGCCAAATCATTCCGAGAGTCTAGTTGTTTCTTTGCACAGGTTGGTAAGCATACGTAATTCCAACGTGTCATGACCCCCCTCAGCTTCCGTCTAATCCACAACAGCAACGGGCTAATAAATAGCTATCGGGCACCCTTATTGAACATGACAAGTGCTAATGGAAGAATTTTGGCGGGGTATCGGTCGCCATCATCATCGCTGCGCATCTTGCCGTTGCCGTGGCGGCATCTCGGGTGTCTTGGGCCGGGAGACGAATGGATTCGGACGGGTCGTGACTACGCACGGGCTAGAAGCGTGCGTGTAATTTTGATTGCAAGGCGATCGAGAGACGATAAATATTTCACGTCCCCTTTTAGCGCACTTGCCTAAAAGGATGCGAGAGGCTGAGCAGAGCAGAGAGATAGATTGAGAGAAGGAGAAAGGGCAAAAGAAACAGAGAGACAAGAGGAAAGGGAGGGGTCAGGGGAAATAAGAGAGAAAAAAAAATGTCGTGTAAAGTGTGGAATCGGATGGCGCAAGCTGTTGATTAATGAAATTTGGGCAAGTATGCGTGTCCATGCAAAAGCATGCAAAGTGAGATGGCAGACACACATAAACTGATGCGCAAACACCAATGTGGTGAGCAAGGATTATGCCAGAACATGACGAGGCCAGCCGCTCCTGCAAATATAATTAAGTCGCTGAGAAAGTGTGTGTGTGTGTGTGTGTGTGTGTGTGCGTGTGTGCCTGTGTGCGTGTGTTTTGCTGCGGCAGGAACATTACCAATGTGAATGTGTCTCTGAAAGGACAAGCACTACAGAGTAGTCATTGACTACAGCCATCTACAAGTAAGATGGTTAGATACCATTCTAAACACATCAACAGCCAATCAAAACAATAAAATCCAACATGTGAGCTACATTCCACTTGTAATCTATCATGGCACATTGGGGTCTTTTTTCACTATGGGAGGGGGAAGGGGTTTCAAATCTACACTCATGTACATTGCATTACATTTTAACCTTACGTAATACTAGAAAATCTCATCTGCAGGTTGCATTGCATCATCTTGACAATTTTCTCATTTCTTATCTATCTAATCGCACTAATCAACGCATCCATCTTAACCATTCTCCTCTCCCCCACCCACCACCGGAAAAACCGACTTCCACGTCATGCTACTCCATCAGCTAAAATAGGCAAAAAGGAGCTTTCATTACACAGGCTAGTTCTCGAGTGCATAGTCGGCCCTTGCCACCTCACCACCCCGTGGAACCGGCGGTCAAATTTCACCGAGGTCCGACTGGTAGGTCCTTGGGAGCATTAACACGCCCACTTCAGGGCCCCGAGTGGGCCCTCTGCTCGGTAAGAAAATCCCCCTTCCTCTCTTCCTTTAGAGGTGCAAGACTTTGCTCTGTGCAGAAGAGCATCTTGCCATTGCATTTTGATCATGAGAGCGAGTGAGAGCGTTGGCAGCAGCGTACCCTGTATTGACCCAGCGCCGCCAAGAGGGGGCCCCCTCTACTCTGAACCCCATCAGTGGCCGAGGGCTCTCAGCTTCTCATTTGAGGAGGTGATGGAGTAAGATGAGGAAGGTGGGAGGGGGTGGGGGCGTAGCCCAGAGATAGTTGGGCTTGGTGTCAGGAATGGCCACCGACTGACACCGAGTGATGATATGCTCTATATAGCCAGTCAAAATGAGTCTCTCCTGTCACATGACTTTCCCTTTAAGCAGAATATGAGGATGGGTTTCAGTTGCCATTGAATAGGATTGCTCTGTAAGTTAGATATTTGCTTTTTCTTTGCCTATCATTCCACACACGATCCTTTGGAACATGACTAATCTTCTTTCAAAGTAGTGACCGACTATGAATTTTTAAACTCGAATGTTCTCTTTCGCATCCTTTTCTTTTTCAATCAATTTCTTTCTTCTCCAATCCCTTCCTTCTTCCTCGCCCTCTCCTTCCCTTCACCCCAGCTATCCTCCCTGAACTCTCCCATACCGCACCCTTCTCAATTTCTTTTCTCCCTTGACCCTATCTCCCTTTTACTTGCCTCTTGTTGTCCTCTTCCTCATCCCCCTCCCTCTTTATGTTTTCTTTATGTACCCTTCTTCTACTCCCCCTCCTCTTTTGTCCATCTACTGCAAAAAGAGGAATTTTGGCGTGCATTTTAATTTCGCGAATTTCGCGAGCGCCAAGATTCGCGATATTAAAATGCACGCGAAAGTTCTTGTCTACACTATATGCATTGAATGCCAGTGGCAGTTCGCGAAAATTTCATGCCGCAAAAAAGGCCGTCGGCTCCAATTCGCGAAAAATTCATGCCGCGAATATATCATGTTTTACAGTATACTCCTGTATCTCACCCTCCCCCTCCAATGCCCCTCCCATCCCCCCACCATGCCCCTACCAGACAAACCCCTCCCATAAACCCTCCCATCCATGTCCCTCCCATGCCCCTCCAACCCATACCCTCCCATGCCCCTCCCATCCATATCTACCACGCCCCTACCACCCATATCCCTCCCATGCCCCTCCCATCCATGCCCCTCCCACATCCCTCCTTCTCACCCTGTCCATCTACCTGCCCGAAATCCTGGCCTGAATGTCAGTAGAGAGTCATTTTAATTTTTCCACCGACCAAACATCTCCAGCCCACACCTTTTTCTGCGTTATCATATCTCCCTGATTAGGAACAGACAGTGACAGAGTTTATCACTAACCCCAAGTCTACCTTGTGCAATAATCTGTACCCACTGTATCAACAAGTCAACAACATGTACAAATAGTGTCTACGTGTGAACCAACATGGAAAGATCTCTCTCAGCTCAGTTTCCTCACCCACCAATGCCCTCCATTACACAAGACCAGCCACGTTTAGCACTGATAACATTCGAGTTTTCTATTTCTTCTTCAGGGCACTGACAAGATAAATAAGTGCAAACAATTCCCCTCCTGACATGAATACCTGAACCACTCATGTTTGCACACATACCACATGAGCATAGTCACAAAAGAAAGGGTGACTTAAGAACCCCTCCACTCCCCTCCCCCTCAAAAAAAAAAAAAAAAAAAAAAAAAAAAAAGCCAATGTGATAGATTCTGGGAATGATATAGAACATGGTGACAGAATAGGAATATGACATTGAAACACCCTTCTCAATAGCAATTAGTCATGACAGATTATCAGCACTTAATGTGACTGGTGGCTTTAAGTGTACTTTTATCTCAATCCCCTCATTCTTTGTGTTTCCAGTAATTACAACTGGGCTTCATCAGCCTGACTTCCAGCTTCATAATGATTTGAGTTGTCAAACCTTTGCTATCATGATAATAAATGTTTTAAATAATAATAGAAATTAATGCAGGTAGTTGGATTGCAGTCTCTGAATTATCTTACGCTTTTCAAAAAAAAATACAAAGCAATCATGATATTACATTTTAAAACACACATAAAAGTAAACAGCAGGTGTCTCTCCAAAGGGACACTTTGAACTTGTGAAAGGGAACACCCAAGTTGCATCAGCTTAGATACCATGAATGTCATATGAGGTCATCCTTACACTGCTTAGTAATTGTAATAAAAAAACTCAAGACAAATTCTTAACTGCTTCAGCAGGGGCAAAAATCAGTGCACTCATTGCAGTGATCCCAAAACAGGTGGCAGAGTACAGACAGACAAAAAGAGATACTGTAATCGCAGAAATTTCCGTGGCATATTAATTTTCGCATACTTCGCACTACTTCTGGCGAATGCGAATTCCAAAACCTGCAGTATATTAATTTTCACATATTTCATAGTACTTCTGGCTTGCGCGAATTCTATAACCCGCAAAAATATCTTCACGGTTTTTCTCTGCACATTTGAATGGGTTGACAATAGCACAGCGCGAATTAAGAACCCACGAATACGTTTTTTGAGCCGCTCAGTCCCAAAAATTATTAACGCAAATACATCAATGTTTATGGTACTAGAAAATGACAATGGGCGTGGAAACATACTTCTTCCCTGCTGTGGAGGGCCCCCAAACTCATCCTACTTTCTCTGGTATGTGACCACACCCCAAATGCTACACAGCCAGTTAGGGAGGTTCTGGGAGGATGGGCAGCCACTCATCAATGGCCACAAGGTGTTAGTGACTAACCGACCGACCGCTAGACCTGCAACCTCTTTGGCGAAAAGATCCCCCCCCCCCCTTCCCTCCCCCTCCAGCTAAGGAACCACCATGAGCAGGAGTGTTCTTAGAATGATGAAATGGTCCGTTTTGACCTAACAACATTTTTAGCAACTTCCTTCCATCACTAGAGGGCTTCATCTTCCCTGCTTGCACGCAGCATTAGCTCCAGATGAGACAATGCTCAGTGAGTTCAGAGTGCCACAAAAACATTGATCCCAAGACTGCCCACATATTTGAAGGATCAACAGACAAATGGGCAATTTGTCTGTGTACAAGACGATATCAGTCGAGTAGTTTCGATGGGATAAAGCCAATGGAACTGTAAGAGGATGTAGGCCACTGAGTTTGATTATGGTACTGTATAAACTGTTACCCAACCTGTACATCATCTTTAAACATCCCCTACTACCCCTTGAAATATCTGGCAGACACTGTTGTTATACATGTATTTGGGAATCTAACCATTACAAAAAAAGAGAGAAGTATTTGAACATTTTAAAGAAGGGATGCTGGACACTGGCAGGGATTAAGGCCTAACAGAATCTAGCTAACCAGAAACTCAAAATTTGGCAGAGTAATGTAAAACTAGGAATGTTTGCGTGCATTTTAATTTCACAAATTTAGCGAGAGGGAAGATTCACGAAATTAAAATGCACACAAAAATTTTTGTTTACACTATATGCATTGAATGCCAGTGGCAATTTGCGACAATATCATGTTGGAAAAAAGGCCATTGGCTCCAATTCGTGAAAATTTGATGCCGCGAACATATCATATTTTACAGTATATTTATTCTATATTTTTGATCAAAAATTGCAACAAAAGAAGAAGTGTGAGGCAAAAAAAAAATGTGTGGTGGTTGCGATGTTGTGGACTGATCCTACACTGACTATACGAAGCAAAGTATTATGTCAGACTTGCTTTGTGATGTTATGACATTCTGACAGAGTTGAAATGATTTATAATCATGTGAAGCTCTTTCAACCAATCACTAGAGGGTACATTCTTTATCCAAAATATAACAATTCCTATTTGAGCATTTGTTTTAACGATCCTGTTATTCTTCTTCTTTTTTTTTTTTGGGGGGGGGGTGTCAACCTGCAATCCAAGCACAAACACACACACACACACATATACATCTATATACATAACACGTGACAGCAATCTTATTCAAACTCACTTCCTAATGTAGATTATCTGATGTGCATGGAAGATATATAGATATACAATGTATTTACTATATGAAAATCACTCAACAAAACTCAACGAGCTTCCTGTTTTGACTAGCAAGTACAAAATTCAGGATAATTTAAGTGCTGATGACAGCCTCATAGTTGAAGCTATTGATAAAAATCAAACATACATGATACTACAAGCTGTTAAAAGACAAATTATCTCAGATCCTCCTGTTTGTTTGTTTTTCCAGCAGACTTATCTCCTAGCTATGCACAAACCGGGCTAATCACCTTTTTATGATTTCAAATCCAAAGTTTGGGGCAGTGCAAATTCACTTATAACCTACATTGATAACAGTGTTATCATGCTACACACAATGGATGCACAGCATACAAATAAGGGCACGGTGGCTTATCTCAAATGCTTGTTGACATTAATCATCAATTTAATGCACCTTTCAAGATAAGGGATAGGGCAGAATTTCATCCATCACACTTGACTGGGTGCAGTATCGTCTTCCTTCCACGCCTTAGGGATCTCATTCATCACATTTCCTACTCTAGTACGACAGTTTCCATACCGTAAAAGGAGAAATGTTTGCATGCATTTTAATTGCGCAAATTTCACGAGCCGAAATTTGCAAAATCGTCGCGTGAGAATGAAAAGGGCGCTAAGTTGCCACTAAATCCAGTGTTTGAGACAACTTAACACTCTTCTCATTCTCAGCCGACGAAAATCAAATGCATGCACAAGTTCTCGTCTACACTATATGCATCGAATGCCAGAGGTAATTCACGAAAATTTCATGCCGCGAAAGAGGCTGTTGGCTCCAATTCGCGAAATTTCATGCCTCAAACATTTCTGGATTTATGGTACCTTTACTGATAATTTTGTTCTTCATGAAGTGAGTAAAATTATCAACCTAAAGAAGAACTGGACAAAAATACTGCATGAAATTTCTTGTGTATTTCAAGTTGTACAGCATGTTCATCCTTCATACAGATGGAGGAAGGTAAACATCATCAAAATAATTAGATATATACAATTAGATTATAATCATATAAAATTAGATTATAATCAAACAATATTACCTTCCTAAACGCTTTGAGTTAATATCTATGCCGGTTCGTTAAGGTCACATTTTTCTTTCCCCTTCATAGATCTTGGACATGTACTTTCAAATTGTGAATTCATCATGTTACTTTTGCATGATAGCATATAAAGCATCGTATCCTCACCGTTTCATTGTTGCACACCTGTATTTTTTTTTTCATAAGTCCGCAGTCAAGATATATTAGCAGTACCGATTCTTCTTCCGTATTTGAATTTCATTCTCGCATGTCCTTGTTTTTGTTTATGTTGTATTTCAAGGTGTTGCTGATATTCTTTTGGTATTTTTCCTTTGGTGTCTAAAAACAAGCTTACCACACTATTTCTATGTCTTTTTTCCCTATTCTTTGCAAATATTATATGTGTGTAATACTGTATGTATAATGCTAGCTTGTATTTTCAACCTCTGGGGACCCCTCTAAAATCCAGCCATTGGCTGACGAGGGTGGAATGAAGAGGAGGGAATGGAAAATAAAAACTGAATTGAATTGAATTGAATCATCTGAAATTGCATCTAGTCACTACAAATAATGTTTCTCGTCATGGCTATGGGAAAATAGGAATGAAACAGAATCATCCAGTGCCACAATATACTCCCGAAGGGGGACGCACACTCCCTCCGGGAAAGGTATTGCATATGAAAAATTAAAGAAAATGCACAAGAACAACAAGAGTAATTGCACTGGTCTTTTCACATATGAACAGCAATATAATGAGTCATTCTAGGTTCGGTGTTGTGTACTGGTGCTGGTGCTTAAAAGCAAAACAATACTAGCCCTCCAAAAAAAAGTTTGCGTGTATTGCCAACATCCAACTGGCAAGCATGATTTTAAGCATGTGTCCTTACACGACTCAGGGCTTATCAATCCGTTGTTATCTCAAAGATAACCCTACAGGCTGTAAGGGTGACACTATCCTGTTATCTTAATCAGCGATTGAAGTGTTTATGGACACGCTATCTCTGCAAACCCCCTGTCTATGAGCTGCGGGCAAGTCATCCGTGCTGATGCGCAAATGACGAATGTTTTTTTTCCATCTTTTTAATACCCATGAACAGAGAAGGTCGTGGAGATATAGATAAGGTCAGCCGTCTTTGAGCCTTACCTACGTCTCGGTAATGCGCATATCTTTCCAACCGCACGACACAAAGACTATAGGCCCGTTCACACACAAGGGAAAAAGTGCGATTTAAAAATCGATTTTCTTATCGCGATCAAAATTTCGAAATTTTTTCCAGTGTGGACAGAAAAATCTCACTAATTACCGCGATCCTTATCGCGATCCAACTCGCACTATTAGTGCGATTTTTCAGAATAATCGCGATTATTTTGCCAAGAGTCGTGTGTGTGAGCGCGATCGAGATTCGGAAATCGGTATTTTTTGTCCCATCGTTCGTAGCGCGTGCGAAACTCTATTGGGACTGCGGGGTCAGTCTTCGGTCATGCAAGATTCGCGCATGCGCAGTTTGGCCACTGATCGTTCTTTCCTTGCTGCGAAGTGCGATATTTCCCTGTGTATAAACGGTCGAAAAAAAAATCGAAATTTGGATCGCGATTGAAATTTCGATTTTCGTTGTTTGTGAACGGGCCTAGTGTCACTACACAGTGTTCCTAGTTCAGTAACAAGAGAAATAGAAAGAGAGATGGATGGATGGATAGACAGATAGATAGATAGATAGATAGATAGATAGACAGATATGTAGATAGATAGAATATCTACATAAGGAAATAGAAAGATAGACAGATAGAAAGCAACTGGATATACCATCCCTCAGTTTGAATGTGACTGCTGTCTCTTCTTTCATGTGGGATAAATACAACAACAAGAGCTGCCGACATTAAAATTTCATATCCAATACGAAAGAGGTTGATTCATGTGGAAACCAAACATGAATGCCATTGATTCGTATGCATATTCCACAGAAAAAAAAAATTGCATGTTTCTGTCATCTTTATGTCTTCATCAATAAGAGGGGGTTTTAATTGTGAGACATGCAGCGCACACAGTGACTTTGTATGCCTCAATGACTGAATATCAATATCTGTATGCGTGCCTAAGTACACCAGGTGTGCCAGTAGTGTTTGCTGTTGCTAAAATTAACAATCCATTCACGAAAGCCAACATGGGTTTCTAGAAAGACTGGTGGTGAATTGTCATTTCATAACTGCTGTGAATGACGCAAACACACAACAAAGACCATTGCCCAAGTTCATGATGAATCTTATAGAGGAAAACGAATCAATCTAATTCCACGGCATGCAGTCCATGCAAGCTGCAGTACACATAATCAGATCAGCACCACATATATCTCTTCAGACTAAGAAAACATACATACATCTCAACATTACGTCAATACGATGCACAGATGACGTTGACTGGTTTATGCAGTATGCTCCTGTAGGAGTGATGAATGCATATTGTACAAGGCAGCTTCTTCACACGTCTGATATATGTATCACAAGTGACCCATCCCTCAGTGGCTTGGGTGGTAACATTCGTACAACTAAAAGATGTGCAAGAGCTCCTATTCCTTTCAAATAACCTTACCAACCCTTTGAAGACTGCCAACTTTAAGATCAAAATACAGTGCACTCCCATTATAACAAACATGGTTATAACGAAATTCTGGTTACAAACGAAGTAAAAATTCAGGCCGCAATATTATCCACTCTAGGTATTTCTATGTTTATTTGTTCAGTTATAACAAAATTTCAATATAACGAAAGAAAACTGCCATTCCCAAGGACTTTGTTATAACGGGAGTCCACTGCACTGTAAAAGTGCATATTCTCAAGGAGTTATTCATCACACTCGGCCAGATGAAAGTAAATCTGTGTATTTTTAATCCCACTGAATCAAAATATGAAACAGAATATTAACATAATTGAAAAAAAAAGGAGGAAATAATCAATTGCTTGATAGAGAGATTGTCAGTGTAGAAGAGAGATTGAAATTTCTTGTAAGTTAAAAAAAATATTCACCAATTTTTCCCCCTCATATACATCCCTTTTGAATATGTCACCATTTATATTCCCACAACTTCAATTGAATCGACATTTTAGGAACCTCATGCATATTCTTCCTCCTTCTCATAAAGTGAACAACTTTCAAGAGTGACTCTTCCCACATTAATTGTGACCATGCATTTGCTTGCTGTCTCCTTGAACCCTACTTGCACCATCTGACCAAAAAGCTCTTCTCCATTTCTTTGTGCTTAAAAGGATACTACTGTGCAATGGGATGAAAAAGAAAAAGAAAAAAAAGAAGGAAAATGCATATGGTAACTTGGGCTTTCATTAACTCGAGGGGGGGGGGGGGTCTTGCTGCAGGTGGTTTTAGGTGGGCTTTCTGTCGGTCAGCTAAAATCCAAAGTTTCCTTTGTTGCAGCTATCCTCAATACTCCTATGGAAAATATTTTCAAATGAATCTTGAGATTCCACTACAGTATAAATGACACAAGCTGCCAGACCTATTCCAATGGGACTAATGGAAATATTATGCCTGTTGTTAGAAACACTGATGTAACAACAGACATGTTTTTGGAAGCATATTTTGAAATCCTCAGCCGGCCAAATACCTCAGGAATCTTGTCAATCAGCCATGCAAAACAGCACTCCATCAGATTACTTGGAGATAATAATACAGCTCAAAGTTCCTTTCTCTTCTCTTCTCTTTCATCATCATCTTTTGTTGTTGTTGTTTTTTTCTATAAAAGCTGATGTGGGAGCTGCCAATGAATACCAAGGCTATGATATCATCATATCTGCTGTGTTGTTCTCTTACATGGGAAATACATGGGAAACAAAACAAGGTCAAATCCTTTTTTTTTAATCATTTCTATGCATTATCTATTTTATAGATGAACTGCAGATGTCGCAACACATGGTGTTCATGTTGTATACACGCAGCGCTTCAACCAACTTATCCATACCTCATCTCTCTCTGCTCTCCCTATATCTCTTTCTGATTCAAAGTTGGTAAAAACTAGAAATCCATGTTCAAACAATGTCTACAGAGTACTGCAGTTTAACATCACACGGCCACTCATCACCATGGAAACTGGCTCTAAATGACCTTATGTAACCAGATATAGCCTGGCTCCAATCTACTGCCTGAAGCCTTGTGCAAGGATATTTTGTTTGGAACCAACACTAAGCTGCAGCAGAAAGCAGTGACATCATCATTTCGGTACAAGAAAAGATGATATGATGGTTGCTGCTCTTGGGGCTATCCACAATAACATACTATAGAAAGTGCAAATGAGTACCATCTCATTATAGATAGGTCCTGAATAAAATACCTCTGGCATAGAAAACACATGATTCTCTGAACAAGGAAAATCATAGCTACGAGGTGCCGTTCAAGAGATCAACTTATGAGTTTTCTGGGAATTTAAGTCGACTCAAATTCAACGTACACACAAGGCTTACATGAAATCTTTGAATATTGGAAAAGAATAAGATATGAGAAGAAGATAAGAATTTCACACCTTGCATATTCCCAGTTTGACAGTTATATATATATATATGAGTATTAAGATGTCAGCAGTATGTTCTCAACTAACCACATACCTCATCACATCACCAAGGAATTGTACAATCATTGAATGAGACAGACACAACTAACTCATTCCCCACTGGGGGCTGAGTGGTCGGCCGGACGACCATCAGGGGTTTTGCCAGCGGCTTTAGCTCAGCTTTGTACACAGATGCAGTCAACCGACGGCAGCAAACAGGCATGTATGTATTGATGGATGAGAATGCTGCATGTTTGATGAAATGAGTCATACTACAAGAAGGGGGGAAGAGGGGGAAGGGGGGAGGAGGAAGGGGGGAGGGGGAGGGGGAGGGGAAGGGGTATAACACAGGCCAAGGATTTGGGGGTGGGGAAAGAGGAAGAGGAGCGAAGATCGAGGAAATGAACAGAGATAAGAAGAGTTAACAATTTTGGAATATTTATGACGGTAAAAGATGAAAGAAAAGAGAAAGGGAAAGCAAGTGAGAAGAAAATAAGAGGAGAATACGAGCAGCATAGACTACATGGAAAACATATGAAGAATTTGAAAAGAGTACTATAGACAATTACAAGGAATGTATGAGGACAAAACTCACAGGCACAAACAAACATAAATGGAGAGACAATAATTATACACAAATACACACAGAGAACAGAATAATGTGTCACAGACCTCATGAAAAATGAATATACTACACTATGTGGACTGTATGAAATATACCACACTATGTGGACTGTACAAAATGAAAACAATTCAAATCATTTAGAATGGCAAGTATGTTAGAAAAAGAGAGAGAGAATGACAGACAGACAGACAGACACACACACACACACATACATACACACACACACACAATGACACTGACACACACAACGCACACATACACACAGAAATGGTACAAAGTGCTAGACGGAGGGACGGAGGGAGGAACTGTGTTTGATATGATCAGGAGGGGGAGCTCTTTACAGAACGGGAAGGAGTACGTGAAACCAACTCGGGGTATAAAAGAGTCACCCCAGTGATGGCGGGAGGAGTGTAATTTCGCTCTGGAAGAAGGAGCGTAGGTTTCTAATTTGATACCATGGGCAAAGGCGCCATGTACCTTATTTGCATATTTGGTGACATCATCATTTAGTTCTTATTGCACACTAAGAGATAGGCAAACTATAAAACTATGAAATAATATATACATAATCAATATACTGTAAAAGTGGTTATTTTCGTGCGAGTTATTTTTCGCACTCGGCTGGGTAAGATGACTTTGGTGTGTTTTAATTCCATGGAATCAAGATATTTATCAATGGATCATATAATGTGCAAAAATATTCACATTTTTATTTTCGCGCTGGTTTCTGGCCACGCAAAAATGTCCACACTGCAAAAATTTCCACTTTTACAGTAAATGCACATATTATCCATCCATATATACACCTGAAGATCACATCTGTTTCAACAGGGTATGGAATGGTCGAATTTCATCCAAGAAAGGGTATTAATGGCGGTAGATCAAATTTGCCTTGCAGCCACAGTGCAGGAGAACTTTGTTAATTATTGGGTAGGATCCAAAAGACGCTTACTGTTGAATTCCATGGTTTCATATATTTATGAAATCATGGGCTATTTGGGAATAATTTGTGAGGTAAATATGAATAATAATCAACTTCAGTGCTACCGTACACAACTTTATACTCATCAAGATGATAGGATTCACTGCTGAACTACCAGAAATTTTGCGCGTGCTCAGCAGACGAATAGAACCCAAGGCAAGGAAGAGACATTTCTGTGTGCTCACAGGAGGCCACAGAGCAAGCTGGAATGGCCATCGGCATCAGCCCCGACGACGAGGCGAACGGCAACAGACATCAAAACAGGAATTCAACAGGCTCGTAGGCCACAGGCCATTCGGTCTTGCCCACCTGGCCCGCCGCATTACTTCACACGTCCACACCTGCCCCCTCGGCGCGGTGATTAGATTAGGAATTGAAAACGATTCCAGCTTTTCCACAGGATCAATACATCCCCGCTGCTCCTTGGCCAACAAAGGAGAGAGGCCCACGAAATATCAATACTAACCCAATTTCCTCCTGCTGAAATATGATAAATAAATACAACAGCCCGAAGAATTTCTAGCCTACATATGAGGAAATGCATCCGTGTTTGTACACGTTGGTTGTGCAGACAGAGGGTGCAAAACAAAAGTAGGTGAAGGCGAAAGAAATCTTTCATCTATCTGGTCTTGGAGTTGGATAGCCGTAAGGGTTTCTACTGACCAACGGGAAACAGTTGTATGCGGACATCAGATTTGCGAATATCATAGCCACAGTTGCAAAACGGCTCCACCACATCGATTGCCAGCTGTCGGATTTTGACTTCACATCGTGTTTGTCAACACAAATACAGTGAGAATGTGACTGTGTTTCATATTGTTTTGATACGACTTTATTAACGATAAATCAGACTTAACCGATCTGACCTTCTACAATTCTTATGCCATTATCAGTAATCTACTGAGCCAACTGTCAATTGGTTCAATGCATAAAATGGATTAGATGTCCGTTGCCGATATTTTCATTCATTGTAAAATTCGGGGCCTGGGAGTGATTCGCAAAATTTGCAAAAGTAACAGCTTTTACAATATATTTGCCCATCCATCTACTTTCAGATACATCTACATAACTCCTCTACATTTGTACACACCACTGTCTGAGCCAATGTGTTGAATGTTTGTGTATACTATAATATGTGTAATCAGAAACAAACACATGCATTGAAATGAAAAGAGGTAATTGTGACGTGGGTGATCATGTACATTAGGACAAGGGATACACGGATTCCATCTTCGCCACAAGGTCACCACGACTTTGTCTGCCCGCCACTCACTGGTCTCCGCGATATGTAATGTTCATTAAACAATCACGAATGCGAACCCCGAGTAATGGCCTTAGCAGCCACACCTGACCGATCCCGTCTTCTGTCCCATCTGTCTTTCGGCTCAGCCAGGGGCTTCTAATAACAGTTTAATTGGATTATTTTTCAATTCCGATTTGGGTGCATTAAAATCCCACCTTGAAGTAATTACAGACGCATGCCGCACTCCTGAGCACACTCTTGCCAGGCACTGAATGACCATGTTTTTGGAGTTCACGGTCATATCAAATGCAGCCCATTTTCCGACTTCTCTAAAATTCCATTTAAGATCAGACATTGCTACAGAAAAATTAACAAACAAACAAACAAACAAACAGAAAGGTATTGTTGTATCTGGTAAATAAATCATAACAGTGTGTAGTGAGCAGCTGTATACGATCTACAAACCCTCAGATGAAGTATTTAATTGCAAGTCAGAAAGGGATTTTTTTTCTTCCATAATGTACAAATATAAGTCATAAGGAATACATAAAAATCAGTACCTTTGCACTGTTACTTAATGCTTAATGAGCTTTTATTTACATTAACAGCTTTCCACTAATACACACAGGAAGTTCAGTGCCCCCCCCCCCCCCCCCCCCCCCCGGAAATCAATCAATTCAGCTATTGACCATGGGATCAATCAAATGAATAATCAATCAATCTTTCAGCCTCTAATAAACAGAGAACTTTTGGGGTTATTGGACTTGTTTTGATCACTATTAGGTACACTGTGCTTACATTGGCTCATAAGAAGCCACATACTACATTTAATTGTACATCAAACACACACACAAACACACACGCCAAGCTGGCCCCATCAACATCACCCAATATATCCTAGCTGCTGCATTTCTTCCAATGTGTCTGCACTCTCAAGTTAAAATCACATGTGGTACTTGTGACATGGACAGTTAGTCATCTGTGAACCCTGCACTGCATATTTATACAGCAGATTCTGTAATCATTGTGAGTGGGTTTCCCCCCCCCCCCCCCTCACTTCAATCACACCCTCAATGTGGCAAACCCGCCATGAGAGGGGGCTAGACCTCTGTAGTGCAGCAGGGAGGATTCGCTCTGAACAGCCAATAAAATTGCCGCACCATGCCCACCTGTATCGCCTTCTTCCACTACTCCACAGAGAACGATTTGGGGTAAAACACTTTCCTAAATACAAGAATGATAACATTTTCTTTTCTTTTTTCACAGGCAGCATCGATTACATTACAAAAATTCATTCTCTTCTGTTTTTTAGTATGATGTGAGGGTAAGGTTCAGACAAAAAAAAAAAAAAGTTTAATGGCCAAAATCTCTGTGACATGAAAAAACTGAATATCTTTTGTTGTTGTTCAATATAGGTATTTTTTAAACAGTTTGTCATCTCATGTACATTCAACTATGTCCAAACTTAAGACTTGAAAACTGCATTCAGATCAAAGCATTCATTTTTTTCATACTCCCGACTCAATTCTTACATCAAATCATTTTACAACCTTTGATAAAATCAGACTGCTTATTGCATGGCTTTTTGTTCGATCGGAACTTTTTCCCCATCAGTAACAGATTACTTTACCTTTAAGGTTTATTTCTTCAAGAAATTGCTAATATCACAAATCAGTCGCAAACTATTTTTTTTATGCGTAATAGCAATGAGCTTAAAATTATTCAAAACAATATTCAAAATGTGGAACAAAACTCAAGATATAACTTGACAATCTATAATAGTGGAAAATGGATCAAAAGAAAAACACATATATTGAGGATCAAACTGATTGATTGAAGTTTGCTGTACAACCAACTTGCAAATTTATGAACACACCTAATCAAAGGCCACATTCATTTCTGACCATTTTTTTTAAAGCCTAATTTGCCGATTGGCACATCCACTCGTGTGCCTTCTTTGCCAGTTGGCACAAAATGTCTAGAAACAAACTCTCAATAAAAAGATATTTCCTAACCCCTCCCCCCCCCCCCCCCATCCCTATTGTATCACACAGACTTCCTGTTAAAGACTCAGGTACTGTTTTTGCCAAAATGGGCTTCCTAAAAATTTCCAATAAAGTCAAGTTTGGTGGAATTAGCCCACTGTTATAAAGCACAAAAAAATGAAAGCCAGGTGCCTGGCTACAGGAGGGTTACTAAATACTCTAGGCACCACAACAAGGGTAACTATTTAGACTAAACTAAAACAACCCCCAACCTAACCCCCCTCCCTCCCCCCCCCAAAAAAAAAAGAATAAATAAATAAACAAACACCTATAACTCTACAATGGGCGTCCATGAGGACTAAATTCTGTATACGCCGAATATTTCAAGAGGTTTTGATTTTCGCAAATTTTGTTGAGTCAGGTGCTATTCGGGAATTTAAAAACATGCATAAATATTAGCTCTCATCCTGACAGGAATGTGACATGCATGCATACATTTCTCTGTTCAGAAGTGTACTTCACAATCGAAAATTTAACCACTCGCGAAATTGATGGGACATCCCAATCCACATAAAATTAGACTCACTACATATGTGACTTTATCCACAGTATCATATGCAATGCAAACTGAACAGCGGAGTACTGTGCCAGAATATGCTGAGAAAAGAACCCCGCAGGATTACTTCATTATAGTTGGCCAAACATACGAAAGGGGTAGGCCTATAGTTTATAGATTTTGTTTGCATTAGTTATGGTTAATAAGCATGAAGTACTACTAAATAATGAATGCTTCTTTTTTTTTCAGGCAAAGTATAGCCAAACAGCAATGCAAGAGAAAAGCATGACATCTGTATGGGATTGTTCAGTTAGGTGCTTCCTGAAAGTAGGAAAAAAAAATTCATAGAGAGAGAAACTGATAGGTAATAATCTACTTAGGAAGTTTTGATATGAATGATTGTAGCGGATTCTTTGCATTCCATGCTTGTCAGTCAACTCTCCCCAGCTTCCCTTCTAGACCTCTCCTCAAGTTTCCTGTTTTTCAGCACCATCACATACAGTCAATGCACAGTTTTCTTTCCTATACTTGCTACAATCACATTCAAAAAGAGTGCTCTGATAACACATGCATAGCATGTATTCACACACCTGCATGTGGATTACAAGTGCGTGCGTGTTTTCAAGAAAGACACGAAAGACAGCAAGATGAAGACCGACTTGAAATTAGCTATTGTATACGCCATATATTTAGCAAGTCTAAATTTTTGCGAATCGGGACTTCCCGACGATTCCACGAGTGGTAAAATTCATGATCGTGGAGTAAAGGACTGAACGGAGAAATGTATAAGTGCAAGTCACATTCATATAAGGACAATGAAAATGTAAGCACGCAAATATTTTTGCTTGCTGTACGGGCCTATGTTCCAGAAGTTCACGTCTTGATTAGGCGGGATGGAAAACATGCAAAACTGATCTTATCCAGCTGAGCGCGAAAAATTACTCAAGCCAAAATATCTACTTTTACAGCAGTTTAAGCTTTCAAAGCAAGTGAAGGTTTTTTTTTTTTTTTTTTTTTTTTTCCCCTCACTGGGATATTTATTATTCTCTTTTGTAATACATCATATTTCAAATAACATCATATTTTTTCGAATTCAATACAATATAATATACATCAAGAAAAAAGGTGTCTAAAGAGACACCATTTTTTCTGAAACACTTGCAACTTGTGATTATTTCTTGCAATAAATTTCTCTTTATCATAATATTCCATTATACTGTATTTACATAAATCAAAACGAGGTATTATTTTTCTTATTTTACAAACATAAATTTCGTATCTCACAAGCATGGTAATACAATTCAATGCCGAATTGTTAATACCCCCAAAACCAAATAATTTATTTTCCGTCGTAAATGTTATGTCTAACCCCGTGTTAAAATTAATCCATTCTCTTACTTCAACCCACAATCTATCAACATATTGACACTCACTCAAAAAATGTATTAAAGTCTCAACATACACATTACAAAATGAACATTCTTTTCTTTCAACCAATCCAATTCTATTCAACATCTTATTTGTATATAAAATTCTATTAACTACTTTAAACTGAAACCATCTTAAATTAACATCCTCCGTGCACTTGAACGGGGCCAACGAAAAAGATTGCCATTTCTTTTCTTCAAGTTGTATCAGTTGTCGCCATTTTAAAAATCCTTTACATTGATATACATTATTTCTATTCTTTAACAAAACAGCATAAATATGTGAGCATCCTTTACGATGTTTTATAACCAATTTTAAGATATCAGGTATAATTGGTTGACATAACTTTTCCATATTATTCATATTTCCATCACAACCTGCTTCTGTAACCGCATGACACAATCCAAAATAATCTAAAAAATTAACGTCAACATCATATTTCCTCTTAAAGGCAGTGAATGATAATACATTTCCTTCTTCGTCTAGCAAATCATTAACAAAACGAATTCCTTTTTTATACCACTTTCGTTTGAAAACCGACACATTCCCTATGGTAATTTTATTATTTTTCCACAAAGGTTGACATTGAAAATTATTACAATAAACCGAAAGTAAATCGCCGTAAGCTGTGAATACTTCTTTCCAAAAGGGATTACACGTATGTGAGGCTTGTTCAAAAAAAAAATCGTTTCCGAGACTCATATCTAATTGATGGGTCTGGGGTAAAAATATACTCAATAATTTTTCTGACCATTTATCCGTTGTAAATAACAATCTCCTAATCCATGATATTTTCAATGCTGTAACCTGCGTGTAAATATTTATCATTTTCACTCCCCCTTGTGCATATGTCTGAGTCATTTGAATTCTGTTTATTTTATCCGGTTTCCTTTCCCATATAAAACTATAAAACATATCATTTATCTCATTCAAAAAATTACCTTTTGGACTTGGCAAAGACAAAAACAAATAATTCAATTTTGATAACAACAATGACTTAATAACTACAATTCTACCAAGCACTGTTAAATAGCGTTTACGCCAAGAGTTCATTTGTTTCCTCATCACTTCCATTTTTTCATAGTAATTATACTGAACAGTTCTCTCTAAGTCAACAAAAAAATGTATACCTAGATACTTAAAACCTCCTTTATACACCCAATGAAGATTTCTTTCAGGCAACATTCTATCTTCTTTATTCTTACATTTCCCTATCCATATTACTTTTGTTTTATTTTCATTAATTTTTAAACCAGATATATTTGCAAATCTATCAACAATATTCATTGCTATAAATAAATCCTTCTCTGTACCATTTAATGTCAACAGTGTATCATCTGCATATTGAACTATTCTGTGAAACATATTATCTATTTTTATCCCTTCAAATGAATTGGGTCCAGAAATCATCAAATTTAATATTTCACTGCATAACAAAAATATATATGGAGAAAGAGGGTCGCCTTGCCTGCAACCTCTTTCTATCTTAAATCTCTCAGTAAAAAAACCATTGATCTGAGCAGACGAAAAAGCGTCAGCATATAAAATATTTATCCAAGAAATTATTGAGGGACCGAAATTGAAAAATGACATCACTTTTATTATAAACTCATGAGAGATTGAATCAAAAGCTTTTTCAAAATCAATCAATAGTAACAATGCTGGAATATCTTTGACATCTGTATATAAAATCAAATCATATAAACGGCGGATATTCTCTCCAATAAATCTACCTGATAAAAACCCTTTCTGATTTTCACTTATCACAAAAGACAAAACCTTCTTAATTCGATTCGCAATACATCCCGATGCTAATTTATAAACTACATTCAACAAAGAAATTGGTCGCCAATTTTTCAAATAATACTTCTCTTTATCTTCTTTAGGAATCAAAGTTAAAACACCCAATTTTTGAGAAAAAGACATATTTTCCTCTGTATATGCATAATTCAATGATCTCAACACTAAAAACCTCAGATCTTCCCAGAATACTCTAAAAAATTCTACAGTAAATCCATCCATTCCAGGTGACTTGTTATTTTTCATATTTTTCAACATTTGATCCAGTTCTTCTATTTGCAAATGGCCTTCTAAAGACAATCTAAGTGTTTCATTTAACCTTGGAATATCTTGACCTTCTAAAATTTCTTGTAAATCCATATCTTCAACATTTTGCTTCTTATATAAAGAACTATAAAAATTTGCTACTTCCTCTAATATTTCCTGTTGCTGATTTAATATCTTTCCATTTTCATCCACCAATTGTAAAATTTGTTTATCTATAACATTACCCTTTTCCAAATTCAAAAAATATGTTGAAGGCTTTTCACCAAATTCCATCCACTTAATTTTCGATCTATAACATATACTATTCACTTTTTCCTGTCTAATTTTATCCAAACATTCTCTCTTTTCTTTTAATTCCTCTAAAATCAATTCTTCATCTTGTTGTATTAACAACAATCCTTCCAACTCAATTATATCTTTTTCTAATTGTTTTTCCTTATTCTTTTCCATTTTTTTCTTATGACTCATATAACTTATTGTTTCACCTCTTATCAACATTAATAATGTATCAAAAAATAATTGATCATTAATAACAAATTGACAATCTCTACAATCATAAGAAATATCATTTATCGCATAAAATTTAACTGTTTGTGTAATCAATTCTTTTATCTTTTCAATATACACATCATCTTTCAATAATGTATTATTAAATTTCCAGTAACTCGGCCCCCTACAATATCCTAAATTCAAACTTAATGTAATCAAAGAATGATCCGTCCTAAAACCTGACATTATATCTACCTTATCAACCAATGTTAATGCTTTCTTAGATATCAAATAAAAATCTAATCTAGCTAATTTCAAAGGATTAGCTTGACGCCATGTAAACTGTTTCTCTGTAGAATGTTGTATTCTCCAGGGGTCTACCAACTCCAAATCACATTTCATTTCATCTACTTTCTTCTTTGCTCTAGGGTTATTTAACCGTACATAATTATACGTGTCCAAATCAAAATTTTGTACCAAATTCCAATCTCCACAAAGTACAACTAATGAGTTTTCTGTTTTAAGTATAAGCTTCTGAATATTTTCATAAAACCCTGGGGAGTCTGTATTTGGTCCATAAATATTAACCAAAGAAAATGAATTTTCAATTAACTTCATATCTAAAATCAACCAATTACCTTTATCATCTGTTTCATATCCTTTTATATCTATAGTGATATCTTCACGAAATAATATCGCTACGCCCCTTGAATTTGATGTGCCAAAACTAAAATAACAATCACTGCCCCACTCTCTTCTTAAATTTTCTTCTTCTAAGGCATTGAAATGAGTATCCTGTAAACAACATATATGAAATTTACTAGCTTTCAAGAAATCAAAAACCTCGTTCCTTTTTTTCTGATTGCCCAAACCACGACAATTCATCGAAATTATATCAATCTTATTCATATTTACAAAAGAATTCTAAAATACCCAGTGAGCTTCAACAAACAACATACATAGAACAAAATGTGCCTCTCTGCTTGAAAGGCTGTACCAAAAACACAGTCTTACTACTACTTCTACTTCTACAACTACTAATAAAACTACTGCTACTAATGCTACTACCCTCCTCGTACTGCGATTGACATCGAGCAATTCTACACAATTGATAATTCTCATCCATACATCACCTATCAAAAAGCTTGTGATGTCAACAACATACACGAACAAGCATTAGCAACAACGGAGACAAACAAAACAAAAACAAAAAAACAAGACAGTACATACAGGCTCTGCCGTTGCCCCCGCTTTCCCGCTTTTACATCACATTAAGAATCTCCAATTATCATGAACACTCATATCAGTCTAGTACTGATACATTTCCTTGTAAATAAATATACCAAAAACCATTTCATGTTAAAACTATCTCGTCATCTTGGAACAAATATCCCCCTCAAAATACAGCAAACAAAAAAACTACAGAACCATACAACACATTCATCTATATTGCATTCATCTTGCTGTTCTTACAAATGAATAACCCTGATGTTGATACTATATACCAATCAGGAACGTAAAATAAAATCAATGTTTGGCAATACCTTTTTATACAAATTTCGGTTTTCATACACCAAAATCAACAGTTACCAATACCTATTTATACAAATTTCGGTTTTCACACACCAAAATAATTTCAAAAGCTGGTATTGAGAGAAAAGTATACAACGAAAGTCATTTCCTCGGTGGCTGCGACCTGTCATACCCCATTCTCTCCTGAGCCCAAAAGGAAAGAGGGAGAGAGAGAGAGGAAACTCTTCTGACAGCTGTGCTAGTTTGTGAACGTCCCTTACCCACAAAAAGGAGAGCATGTATACCACTCTATTTGCATAACAACCAACACTTTACAGTCTATACAACAAGGGGCAGAGGCCAAGCCCCGCTCAGAAATGCAGCCACCCGTCTTCGCGGCCACTGGACTATCTGTTTTCTTTCTTTTCGTCCCCAATACAAAACAAAGACACACAAAAACAAAATCAGGCGGACAGATATAAGCCATCTTTGAATGTGATAGTTGTTTACAAAAATAAAAAGACATCATTCACCAGGTTTGGAAAACCTCCGTCACATTATACATCATTGGACTCGAGGCTTGTCATGTGTTTATCTTTACAAAACTCGCCTTTTAATTGGCTTCTCACACAAAATTTTTTTCCACTTAACGGCGTGTTAGCAAAAACTCCCTTTCTTCTGTTATGCAACAACCCCAATTCTTTCCTACCAGAATCTCTCGCCCCATGTTGTAAAGAGCCACGAATACACAGGTTCAGTGTTTTTTAACACTGGTTCTAAACTCTTATAACAGCTGTGCTAGTTTGTGAACGTCCCCTGCCCATAAAAAAGAGAGCATGCATAACACTCTATTGATTCTTTACAGTTTATATAACAAGGGGTAGAGGCCAAGCCCCGCTCGGAAATGTAATTACACGTCTTCGTGGCTACTGGATTATCTGTTTTCTTTCTTTTTGTCCCCAATACAACACAAAGACACACAAAAACAAAATCAGGTAGACAGAAATAAGCCATTTTTGAATGTGATAGATGATTAAAAAAAAAACAAACAAACAAAACAAAACAAAACACATTCACCAGGTTTGGAAAACCTCTGTCACATTATACATCATTGGACTCGAGGCTTGTCAAGTGTTTTATCTTTACAAAACTCGCCTTTGGCTTCTCACACAAAATTTGGCGTGTTAGCAAAAACTCCCTTTCTTCTGTTATGCAACAACCCAAATTCTTTCCTATCAGAATCTCTCGCCCCATCTTGTAATGAGCCACGAATACACTGGTTCAGTGTTTTTAACACAGGTTCAAAACTCTTCTGACAGCTGTGCTAGTTTGTGAACGTCCCTCACCCATAAAAAGGAGAGCATGATACCACTCCATTTGCATAACAACCAAATACTTTACAGTTTATATAACAAGGGGTAGAGGCCAAGCCCCGCTCGGAAATGTAGTTACCCGTCTTCGTGGCTACTGGACTATCTGTTTTCTTTCTTTTCGTCCCCAATACAAAACAAAGACACACAAAAACAAAATCAGGCGGACAGATATAAGCCAGCTTTGAATGTGATAGTTGTTTACAAAAATAAAAAGACATCATTCACCAGGTTTGAAAAACCTCCGTCACATTATACATCATTGGACTCGAGGCTTGTCATGTGTTTATCTTTACAAAACTCGCCTTTGGCTTCCCACACAAAATTTTTTCACTTAATTAGCAAAAACTCCCTTTCTTCTGTTATGCAACAACCCCAATTCTTTCCTATCAGAATCTCTCGCCCCATCTTGTAAAGAGCCACGAATACACTGGTTCAGTGTTTTTTAACACAGGTTCAAAACTCTTATAACAGCTGTGCTAGTTTGTGAACGTCCCCTGCCCATAAAAAAAAAGAGCATGCATAACACTCTATTGATTATTTACAGTTTATATAACAAGGGGTAGAGGCCAAGCACCGCTCGGAAATGTAATTACCCGTCTTCGTGGCTACTGGATTATCTGTTTTCTTTCTTTTTGTCTCCAATACAACACAAAGACACACAAAAACAAAATCAGGTAGACAGAATTAAGCCACCTTTGTGTAATGTGATAGATGATTACAAAAAACAAACAAACAAAAAAAAAAAAAAAACATCATTCACCAGGTTTGAAAAACCTCTGTCACATTATACATCATTGGACTCGAGGCTTGTCAAGTGTTTATCTTTACAAAACTCGCCTTTGGCTTCTCACACAAAATTTTATCCACTAAAAGACGGCGTGTTGGCAAAAACTCCCTTTCTTCTGTTATGTAACAACCCAAATTCTTTCCTATCAGAATCTCTCGCCCCATCTTGTAAAGAGCCACGAATACACTGGTTCAGTGTTTTTAACACAGGTTCAAAACTCTTCTGACAGCTGTGCTAGTTTGTGAATGTCTCCTACCCATAGAAAGGAGAGCATGCATAACACTCTATTTCCATGATGACACATAGTATACAATTCTTTTACAGTTTATATAACAAGGGGTAGAGGCCAAGCCCCGCTCGGAAATGTAATTACCCGTCTTCGTGGCTACTGGATTATCTGTTTTCTTTCTTTTTGTCCCCAATACAACACAAAGACACACAAAAACAAAATCAGGTAGACAGAAATAAGCCACCTTTGAATGTGATAGATGATTTCAAAAAACAAACAAACAAACAAACAATCAAACAAACAAAACAAAAAAAAACATCATTCACCAGGTTTGAAAAACGTCTGTCACATTATACATCATTGGACTCGAGGCCTGTCAAGTGTTTTATCTTTACAAAACTCGCCTTTGGCTTCTCACACCAAATTTTATCCACTAAAAGACGGCGTGTTAGCAAAAACTCCCTTTCTTCTGTTATGCAACAACCCAAATTCTTTCCTATCAGAATCTCTCTCCCCATCTTGTAAAGAGCCACGAATACACTAGTTCAGTGTTTTTAACACAGGTTCAAAACTCTTCTGACAGCTGTGCTAGTTTGTGAATGTCTCCTACACATAGAAAGGAGAGTATGCATAACACTCTATTTCCATGATGACACATAGTATACAATTCTTGTACAGTTTACATAACAAGGGGTAGAGGCCAAGCCCCGCTCGGAAATGTAATTACCCGTCTTCGTGGCTACTGGATTATCTGTTTTCTTTCTTTTTGTCCCCATTACAACACAAAGACACACAAAAACAAAATCAGGTAGACAGAAATAAGCCATTTTTGAATGTGATAGATGATTAAAAAAAAAAAAAAACATTCACCAGGTTTGGAAAACCTCTGTCACATTATACATCATTGGACTCGAGGCTTGTCAAGTGTTTTATCTTTACAAAACTCGCCTTTGGCTTCTCATACAAAATTTTATCCACTTAAAGACGGCGTGTTAGCAAAAACTCCCTTTCTTCTGTTATGCAACAGCCCCAATTCTTTCCTATCAGAATCTCTCGCCCCATCTTGTAAAGAGCCACGAAAACACTGGTTCAGTGTTTTTTAACCCATGTTCAAAACTCTTCTGACAGCTGTGCTAGTTTGTGAACGTCTCCTACCCATAGAAAGGAGAGCATGCATAACACTCTATTTCCATGATGACACATAGTATACAATTCTTTACAGTTTATATAACAAGGGGTAGAGGCCAAGCACCGCTCGGAAATGTAATTACCCGTCTTCGTGGCTACTGGATTATCTGTTTTCTTTCTTTTTTCCCCAATACAGCACAAAGACACACAAAAACGAAATCAGGCAGACAGAAATAAGCCACCTTTGAATGTGATAGATGATTACAAACATAAAAAAACATTCATTCACCATAAGGTTTGGAAGCCTTCGGTTACGTGAAATACCATTGAACTCACTGCTTATCACGTGTTTAACTTAATTTATAAAACTCTCTTTGGCTTATAAACGGTCTCTATTCACTTGAATCAGGGAGGTGGGAAGAGAATTTAGGCTAGCATGTCAGTTGGCACAAACTTGTTTTCTTCTGTTACGCAACAACCCCAATTCTTACGGATGAGAGTCCCTCAACCCATCTTCATTCTCTCTGACCAGAATAATCTCATCAACGAAATCTACCGTATATTGCTTTTTTCTTTATCTTAATAACAAAAATCAACTCACAGGGAGTTAGAACATCTTATCAGTATTAAAAACGCGATCCATCTTGCAATGTCATGCTACGATACCACTTTTTCCACTGCATCTTTATCTCTAAAATTATGTATCAGTATCACTGTAAAGACATTTTTAGACTGTGTGTCTTCAGTATAAATCCCCCTCAAAAAAACAAAAGCTTCATTTGCTGTCTTTGTAACTCAAGGGTAAATTAAGAAAACATAACCTTCAAGTGTGTTAAAAAATTGTACCCATTAAATCAGCATTACCGTCTATATTAAGTTAGGCGTAAACAGCCTGTTCTTCTAAAAACTTAGGATGTAGTTTTCTCAAGACATGATAACTATCGTACATAATAAAAAACAAACAAACACAAAAAATCAAACGTTTGACAACGATTCTGTGCCACTATAGAGTAAGGGGACCTTTCTCAGTTTTTTATCTTGACGCAGTGGCTACAATGTACTCGTCAGATGTTGTGTATCACAAATGGGGGGGGGGGGGTCAGAAACACCTCGTCAAGTGCGTGATTCTCACACGAATATATCGCAACCATAGGCTCGTCTTTTTCACTTCATCTTAAAGTGTTTCTACATTTAACCTGCTTATCGTAGGTTTCCTTTGGTCTATATACACCTTGCTTTTGACCATGCCTCTACACAGTCGAATATATCAAAAAAAATTTAAAAAAATTGTCAATTTTCCTTGCATAAGGATACGAGGCAGAAATTGACTTTGAGAATGACTAAATTTTCAAAGTATCATATTATGATCGATAACAACAGAATTTCGATATCCACTCCATTGTGCACGTATTGGTAATGTAATGCATTCTCCTTTTTTTTTTTTTTTTTGACGTAAACACATTCTGTTGATTATTAATAAATCTAACACAATCAAAGTGAATATTTAAGATATTTCTTTTTTCTTCTATTTGTTCTTCTCATGGGAACATTACTTATCGCGTTTCTTAGATAAACACTATCACATTTTTCCATAATATCAGTATACTTTTTCAATTAACAGTAATATGCTTATTTGCTGTGAACCTAAATTCATGCAGTTATCTGACAATGAAACTATCTCATGGAACACAGCATTCTGCCAAAGAAATAGGGTTATGTGCATACTCTGTTGTTTTCCATCAAAGAAGCAGCACTATCTGTCTTGATTACCATTCTCTGACTCTTTTGTGTTATGTTTTCCCTCTTCTCTCTCTCTCTCTCCTCCGAGGTATATGTGATATTTTCTATCTCTTTTTTACTTACTAATCTTCCTCCTCATGGGTCCATGCTGGTATGTATCGGACAGTTGATACTCTCCTTCATTGCAATTTTTCCTTCTTTGTCGTTAGCTTTCTCAACTTTTCACGCATCCTCGGTTATACTCATGTCTCCATGGCCAGCGGTTTTCGGGTATCTTTCGGTCTCACCGCTGCTGCTTCTCCTCTCCCTGTTTGATTTCCCCGTCTCGGAGCTGCCTGCGCAGCATCGGAAGTCGTGGATGGTTGTGCTCGGTTTTGGTTTCCTTCTTTTTCCATCATTTCCACAAACTTCCGTTGGTCCTTCTGCTGCATCCAGACCGCGTCTACGAAGAGTTTCGTCGGCTCTGCTCTTGAGAAGAAGACTCTTTTCCCCGCTCTCCTAGCAGCCTTCAGTGCCGGCAGCTGTTCTTGTCTTGCTTCACGTACTCGACGAGGAAAATCATCTGATATGAAAATGTTTGTTCCTTTCAGTGCTTTTGAATGTTGTTGTATGAGCATTTTGTCTTTGAACCGCAGAAATCGTGCCTTTATTGGTCGTGGATGAGTTTTGGCAGGCACTCGATGGGCACGTTGGTACTCTATGTTCTCAACTTGCTCTGGTGTCAGCTTCAGTTTTTCGATGTACAATTTTTTCAAGGTTTTCTCGACTTCTTCTACCCCGTTGACGTTTGGCCCTTCTGGAACATTCAAGAAAACCAGGTTTTCCCGGGCAACGTACACTTCCAGCCTCTCCATTTCAGCGTTGCAGTCCCTCTTCATTGCTTGCGCTTTTTCGCTAATTTGAGTTATTTCCTCTCGCAATTCTTCCGTCTCGCCGGCATTAAAGTTCACAGCCTTTTTTAGTTCTTCAAACTTATGGTCCAAATCCTTCAGTTTATCATGGATGCATTTTTCTAGCTCACCAAGGCTGTTGCGGAAGTGATCTGTTTGTTTGTCAATCATTTGCTGGATCGAGGACAACAGTTCGCTTGGCGGTAGAGAGGTCAGTTCCCGGTTTTCTGCTGCAGCTTGGTGACTAGAGGGAGGTGTCCGTGAAGGGCGGGAACGTTTGGCGATGCTCGTGGCCATGGTCTCGTTACGTAATTCTGAACCTGGGGGTATTTCTCTCAAAACAGATTCTCCATAAGGTTAACACACGCGGGGGCACTGACGCAGATAGTGCGTCTTACTCGAACGGCAGCATGCTAGAGTCCCTGAAGGTTCATCCTGGTAAACTACATATCGTTGCTGGGGTGACAAAACCTTGCATCTCAAAATTTTGGTAAAAATTGCTTTATTGGATAAATTATCTCAGAATTCCACTGCTTATTGGAAATATCAAATCTGATAACAATCGCAATCACATTATTCACATACATACCTTTCTATCATTTGGGAATGCAGACTTCTGTATTCTTTGGTACACATTAGATCTATGATATCATCTAAAACCACACTTCTCAACTTTTCTAACAATGCCTTGGCCCAAACGCTGCCGGAGGCAAGATGTTTTGGGTTGTCCATCCATCTGTCCCATATCTAATTATCGCAAACTGACCAAAAAAAAAAAAAAAAAAAAAAACCCACAAATTTTCACTGGATTTCCATGGTACCTGGTCCAAGTATGCTTCATGAGATTTGCATGCATGCACTGGTTAGATTTTGGGCAAGAATCTTCAGGACCATGCAGAGTCAAAAGTCACAATGTTCTGATTAACTATGTCATTCCTGAGCCATAACTTTAGTTAGGTACAATGTATTTCTACTGGCAATATTATTTCATTGGAATGATAGAAATGAGTCAACAACTAATTGTTCAAATTACAGGGGTCACATATCAAAGGTCAAGACAATGTAGATTAATCATTTTCTGGCTATATATTCTGCTAGGTACGAATTCAAAAGTAATGCTATTTGGTGAAATGGATAGAAATAGTGGTTTACGTGAGAAGCGGAGGCATCGCAGTTGACTGTGCACAACAATTGTAATGCTCTAGTTCTTCTCTGAATCCAAAATCACCATAAATGGAGTATGAGCAATCATATCTTTGCGTGGTTATACCCCCCACAAAAAGAAACAAAACTCAGAGCATTTGTAAAGTTAATAAATGTCCCTCAGGTAATCAATGGCTACATTCAATGCTTGACAGCACCCTTTAATACTGCTCTTCCCATTCATCCTTCTCTTCCTCTTTCTATCTCTCTATCCCTCTCTCGCTTTATCTCTCTCTAAACACACACAAAAGGCACATCTCTGTGACTAATATCACATTGCACATATTATATTGCTCCAATTTCGCTCCCCCAACACCCAATCAATTTGCAGAGACTGGAGTCAATGAGCGTTTTATATTCTCATATCGATGACTTCAGTCGCAGCCGACGCCTTCGTGCCATTCCATATAGAAATGAAAAGAAAAAAAATCCCACCGTCCATCTCCCGTGCAATGTAATTGGCACATCTATGAACAAAGGGGGGGCCCACACTGAGAAAGAGAGGGGATGGGCTGTTACCATTTCGGACATGGCCTGTCCATATTGCTGGGAGAGGAGCTCAAAAGCAGAGCAAGCGCATCCCTAATTCAAGTTTGACTGTTGCAGGGTTCGAATTGGCGATGGTCCGCTGGCCATTGGCCACCCAAAATCACGTTGGACTAGCTAAAAATCGTAAAATTCTGAAGTTACTAGTCCGTCTGGCTAGCCAAAATATTGCTTCAGTGTCAAAATTGATTCTAAGTAGTCCGCCTGGCTAGTTAAAAAAAAAGTTAAGTGCGACCCCTGCTAGTGTTGTCATTGTGACAAACTTATTTTGGTCACAATCAAAAGAGAAGGATCTCACCTGACAACATGTGAAATACGAGAGATGAAGACTATGAAATATCTTTTAGCTTTCAGATCAAAACAATAACACTAGCTGCATTGTTTTTATTTAGATTTAAAAAAAAAAAACAGACTAGATGATCTTTGCGTCAGAACCTTGACTGGCTGATTATACACTGGAAACCCAGCGTGAGTTGATGGCTCCCAACAATAACGGAACTAATTCACACACTGTTGTCGAATGTCTCTCAAAAGAGAGATAAAGAGAGAACTAGATATATCGCTACGGCGACTGATATGCCTCCGCCATCATGCATGGTTCTCCTAATAGGTCTATAGTACAATGTCTTGACAATGTGTGATGACAGTTTCACACAATTGGCAAAATATTAAAATGACAGGTTTGCCACAAATGTGCTGAATGTTCACTTTCCTAGAACTAGGTTCAATTGGATGAATTATTCAAATGTCAGAGTGCAGGTATTTGGGGAACTAATGATTTCTACTTGACTTTTGACCCTTTTATAAGTTTATGCTTTGAGTAATTTTCAAGGTATTGAGAAAAAGTATAATTTCAGTATCAAATGGGAAAATAGCATTATCTAAACCTGGTCTTTGACCGTTGACCTCACAGTTCCACAGAGAATCACTGTTAGGTAGAACATGCATAAATATGTAAGTTTCATGATGATACCTTGAGTTACTTTCGAGATATGGAGGAAAAAGTGCAATTTAGCACTTTCACTTGACCTTTGACCTTTTGGCAAGAAACTTCCCAAAAAATATATATTGGGTAATACATGCCATACATCCAGTTAAAAAAAAAAAAAAAAAAAAACTTCAGGCATATTGCATTTTAAGGAAAGTAGTGATATTTTGAGGAGTTGACCTTGACCTTTGACCCCCCTGACCTTTGACCTATGACCCCCAACTTCCTTAGATAATCACTGCCCATCGGTACAAGCATATATACTAAGTTCTATGAAGATACCTTGAACCATCTGCGAGATATGGAGAAATATGTGGAATTTCAATTTTTTTTCACAAAATAACCTGTGACCTTTGACCTTTGACCCTGTGACCCTAAAATCCACACAAAGTATTATCCCCCAAGGATATACCCTCATACCAAGTTTGATGTAAAACCACCACACGGTTCTTGAGATATCGACAAAAACAAAACGGGACGGACGGACGTACGGACGGACGTACGGACGGACGTACGGACGTACGGACGGACGGACGGACGGACGGACGGACGGACGACCCGAAAACATAATGCCTCCGGCCACTTCGTTGCGGAGGCATAAAAAGGGAATTGTATTATTGTCGGTGGTCATAAACTGCCATCACGGTATTATAAATGACTAATGGCATTCCAGCAGCACTTCATGCTAAAAACATTTACCGTGAGATCAGATGAAAAGATTCCGCTATTTTCACGCAGCCATGGGAAGATGCCTGAAGCGACGTAAGTGAAATATGATAAAGAATTCAAAAGAACAAAGTGTACTCTATCCCTGCTCCCATACCCCTGGTGCTGTTTGTTTGATACCTCCTTCTCTGATTACCACCTTTCAGTGAAGGTAAATCATCTTCATCACAGTTTTGTAATCAGATGATTACAAACTCTATCGTCCATTAACTCTAGAGTCTAAACCACTTTTACATTAATCATCAACGTTTAAGTCTTTTGAACCTTCTCTGATTACCACCTTTCAGTGAAGGTTAATCATCTTCATCACAGTTTTCTAATCGGATGATTACAAATACTGTAGTCCATTAACTCTAGAGTCTAAACCACTTTTACATTAATCATCAAAGTTTAAAACTTTGAACTAATCTTTAAATTGTTGTATGAACTTTATCAATGTGTGTTGCAATTTTGTTTGTATGTTCAGTATTAATGAATATTATTTGCTCAACTATGACCTCTTTACTCCAGAAGCATACACCTACCCTCCTGATGCAGAGTTGACAAGAGCCGAGATTAGTTCCTCTCTATGTTTTTCCGCTGTTCCTGTCTGGCTCCCATTTTTCCCATGTAATGAAATAAATGTTGCAGATGAACTGACTAGCAACAGACGAGATGATTGTGTCGTGTAAACATAGGGAGCTTTAGATTTTCGCGATGCGGACAGAGGAACGGTCTGTCAGCTATACGACGATCCTTTGTTTAGTTATCAAGTTTTGGTATAAACTGGCTTGTGTCTGAACAGGGGGAGAGTCCCTTCTGTTCCTTCTCCATTTAGAATAGAGGCAGAGAAAAGGAGGATGACCCCACATTTACATACCACAAATAACCGCCAGCTACTGTAAAACATGATATTTTCGCGGCATGAAATTTTTGCGAATTGGAGCCGACAGCCTTTTTCGCAGCATGAAATTTTCGCGAGTTGCCTATAACATTCAGTGCATATAGTGTAGACAAGAACTTTTGTGTGCATTTTAATTTTGCAAATCTTGGCTCTCGCAAACTTCGCAAAATTAAAATGCACGTGAACATTCCTCGTTTTACAGTACATTATGGTCAAAGGTGCCTTGATCTGAATATCTAGGCAAATGACACGTGTTCCCTTACAATCATCATACACAGCATGTCAAGTGGCTGTAATCATGCCTTTCTGTAGCCATTTTATGCGGTGGTACAATGTATGTCATTCATGAAAAGCAGTTGCCCAATTAGAACTAAAAACGGGGAGTCGATAGCGGAAATGCATTAGCAGATGAAATGCATGAATAATATGCGTCAGATTATTAACATCAGATATTACCGATGATAGGCTAAATATACCCAGCGTGGAGTCTGTCTGTGCGCGGCACAGCTTCCTACATGGTGGCGCGAGGTCGTTTAGCTCCATTGGGCATGGTGCTAGGGGGAAATGATTGATTAATAGGTGGGTTGGTTGAGCTGATGGGTTATCATCCACAGCCAGAGTAGAACACACAACCCTCCTTTCCAGCGATAGGCTGCCCTCAAGACTGTGTGGTGTTTTTCCACTCTCCATTCCACCCAAGCAAATCACTGTTTACAGAAGTACCTCACATCTGCACACATGAATTTGCTTGGATGGCCCTTAGGCTAGATGCCAGGCAGTTTTAAAATGTCTGGTTGCATATCATATTGTCATATCCGCAGCTTTCCCCCAAAAGGTTTGCAGAATTTCAATTCTCTTCCTACACCTAATATATTTGATTCGACTACGAATGTCAACGCTTTGACTGAAGAGTAAAATAAGTTTAATCTCTAGGGTTCAGGTTCAAGTCAATTGGGTAAATTCTTTCATTATAGTACCTGAGGAGAGCACAATTTGAAGAATAGGCTTACATACAGATTTTTGCCATCATGATAACTGATAACGATATTTAAATATCTCCAAAATTCATCAGCAATACTATTTATTTCCACACAAGCACTTCTGAAAAAAAAGAAAAAAAAACTTTCATAAAGGAGGGAGTTGGAAGTGGGAGAAGTGTGAAATTTTCATTAAAGTTCAGAATAACGGAGGGTCTAAAAGATTGACTATTCTAATCAACAAACAATTCAACAATTAGAAGAAAAAAAAATGATAATAATTGCAGATCTACCCACATGTCCTTTGAAATATGGCCATCATGCTGTTTTAACCCTTTAACATCTAATCCAAGACTATGACACCAGGCAACTTAGGGTGCAGGAAGTAACTCTACATTACCCCAACACAGAGGGCTGGCACCGCGTAATGCACAATACACCTGGATTTGCAATTTTTCTCGAGTCTTTCTGCCGCGGAATCTCAGTTGACAAGCTAATTTCATATCCTGTCCCCGCAATTTCCATCTCGCAAAACATGATCGCGGCGACTGCAAAACATGGCGCCAACATGAGCACAGTCCCTGTTTAACGAGACCCATCCACGCCTACAAAAGAGATTAGGGGTGACAGCTAGACGGAGGGGTGTGGAAGGGCAGGTGTTCAAAGTTGAGGTTTTTGCGATGGTTTCGAAGCCCCCATATTCCAAGAAATTTTCATCTCTATACGGTTGAAGCCTCCAGGATATATGTCAATGCTTCAATCGATGATATTGCTCTGAAAAAGCAAGATGATATGCTGCCAAAGAAAACGCTAATTCAGAATCGGAAGAGACCATCCAGGTCTATGTTTTTCAAACATTATGCACACTTATATCAAGTTTCCGGTAAGATTTCCTATAGCAATTTATATACTCTGGCTTTTTCTCAGGCTCCTGTCCAACGCGATTATACTGGATCAGCCCAAACTGTTCATTAGCTACAGAATTTCTTTCGAGAGATTTATAGCTTCTTTGTAAACATGTTTGTTTGATGACTTACTTCCTGTACATTTTGTATTTCCTGCTCTACTACCCTACATATAGCGGGAGACATATTATTATATGGAAATTATTATTTCCATTATGATTATTTTCATATTCATATAATTGTCATCATTCATCATCATTTTCATTATTATCAGTTATCACCATTTCTATGTTTTGTTCGCACAAGATTTGCTGACCGGCTTGTTACCACATGAGTCAACCCCCTCACCAACAACAAGAAAAAACAAATCATAAAATTGAATACACACTAAATTGATTACTTATCAAAACAATTCTGCTAGTTGAGTAATTAAAATTCAGGTGTGCTTGTGTGTTGTCTTTTTATGATATATTTCATTTAATGTTTCAACTTGATGTATTGCATGTTCATACATTTCCTTGAGCTACTTGGTTGAGTTCTGTGTGAACTTACTAAATTTGATTGCTTATGTTGATATCTCTTTCCTTTTATATTCATTCAGATGGTTCATGCTAATGATCATGTTGGGGATAGACAAACAAAATAAACTTGAAATTAAACTTCAACTTCAACTTCAACCTCAACTTCTTGAACGTGGCAAGAAATGATTTGATAAAGAATGCCTATGAAGCCCACTTCACTGTTCTAGAACTAGATGGCGTATGGAACCAACTAACCAGCCTGGTGGTCTCATAGTGCTATGGTGTTCATTCATTGTACCATCACAGCAACTTTTCTTATACCACATACAAATACTCTGAAGTCCAACAAAAGAGCAGTCTTGATTTTTATGTAGACAAGAGACCCGCGGGTCTAGCGCTCACCTGAGTATCGCAAGTTCACCTTTCACGCAGTCACTAATCTAAATTATTCACAGCTCTACTAAAATTTGACCAGGCTTCTCAAGTAGAAGATGAAAATGTACAATAAGGGTCGAAATTTTTTAAAGATTCCTTAATTTGGGGCCCTCTGGGTGGGGCATGGTGCCCATTTTGATAAATTGAGATCCTGACCCCCTAGGGATGCTACCTGCCAAGTTTGACGAAAATCCATCATGAGGTTTTCAGGAAGAAGATGAAAATGTACAATTCAGGCCCCCATTTGGACCTTCCCAACCCCCCCCCCCCCTGCCCCCAAGAGGGACACCCCTGGATTTGCTATGAACAAACTTAAAACTACAGTCATTAATGTACTCACTCATAGTATTATCTTAGCTCTATAACTTCTGATTCTAGAGAAGATTTTTAAAGATTCCTTCATTTTGGGGGGTTTGGCCCCCCCCCCCCCCCCCCTGGGGCCTCTGGGTGGGGCATGGTGCCCATTTTAACAAATTGAGATCCTAACCCCCTAGGGATGCTACCTGCCAAGTTTGGTGAAAATTGGTCATGGGGTTCTCAAGAAGAAGATGAAAATGTATAATTTAGGCCCCATTAGGACCCCTCCCCACCCCCCTCCCCTGGGTCCCAAGGGGGGCACCCCTGATTCTGCCATGAACAAACTTGAAACTACAGTCATCAATGTACTAACTCATAGTATTAACTTAGCTCTATCACTTCTGGTTCTAGAGAAGAAGATTTTTACAGATTCCTTAATTTTGGGAGGTTTGGGCCCCCCTGGGGGCCCCCTGGGTGGGGCATGGTGCCCATTTTAACAAATTGAGTTCCTAACCCCCTACGGATGCTACCTGCCAAGTTTGATGAAAATCGGTCTTGGGGTTTTCAAGAAGAAGATAAAAATGTAAAAGTTTACGCACGACGGACGACGCACGACGGACGACGCACGACGCACGACGGACGCCGGACGAAGGGCGATCGCAATAGCTCACTTGAGCCTTTGGCTCAGGTGAGCTAAAAATAGATAAAAACAAGAATGAATAAAACAGAGTAAATTCCTTTGAAGAAAACAGAGGAAAAAAATAAAAATATATATATTTTTCTTGAAGCAATCAAAGAATGTGGCCTGTTTTCTACAGCTTATACACTATTCGCTCAATTCCATAGATCTATGATGGATCTGTGTGTATGCCCACTTTGTTTTGGTACAAGTCAATATTCCAATTTACCAAACAGATCTATGAAATTACAGCAAAAGTGGCAAAAGAGGCCACAATGGAAGATTGAAACCACTCAAGCACCAATGGCATGTTATTTCTTTGAGTGCACTTCCCTCTGGGAAGCGCTTCAAAAACAAAGGGAGTTTTCCCAATAACAGTAGACATCCTGCCTTTGATATCTATAACATCCCAATTACATTTCCTGGAGATGTTTTCTATAATGTGTTCAAAAAAGGAAAAAGAAAAAAATATATATTTATTATAGCTTTCCAGCTTAGGGTTGGCCATTTCCAAAGCCTCATTTTCTTTGTATAAATACATCAATTCAACACAATTCTGCTAGTTTAGTCTTAAAAAAAAAAAAAAAAAAATCCATTTGTGTTTGTGTGTTGCTCAGTATGTGTGTGTGTGTGTGTGTGTGTGTTTGTTTTTTTTTTAACTATATTTCATTGACTGCTTCACTTAAATGTATTGTATATTCATATACTTCCTTGAATTACTTAGTTGAGTTTTGCTGCAGGATGGACATAGAAATGCCAGATTTATTTTCAACTATGTATATTCAAATTGAAAAAAAAAAATGGCTATCTATTTTTGTCATTTGTATTATGTAAATTTGATCACATATATCATGAATTTACTGGAAAATAAAAGTGTGTATGTACTAAATATTCATTCTTGTTAGTGCCACCATGACACTTTGCCCCTAACCATGGCCTTGCAACAGTGGGAAGAATTTGAATGCCAGCAGATTAAACAGTTACGGAACTCTTCCTGATGGGAATCAGGCATGGCATTTGGAGGTTATGCATCCCCTCATTCGCCTCCAAAACTCTCAGGAAACATTTTCAAGGGATTTAAAGGTAGGGAATCCCATTTGCATGCCTTAAATGAAGAGTTGTATAAACACAGTGGTATGTTGAAGAGAGTATCATTTCAGAAACTCCCATAAAGTATTGAAAGTGGAAGGTAACATTTAGTACATTTTTATTGACCGTTAGATTTTGAATTGAATTCTTTTCGGGGCTCACCGTAAATTCCAGTACATTACTAGGCTACCTTTGCAGACCCATGCAGTGCATATGTGTCCATCATGTATATTTTGTTAATAAAGTTCATCAAAACTTACAAACATTTCTATAAACATTCTTGCCACACACTCTATATGTTATTACATCAGCTCTTATACTTTTAGATTTGTGTTTATAGATAAAAAATACAGAAGACTGCAACAAAAAGGCTTAAGTGTGGCTGACACACAGAACTACTGAGTAGTTGAGTTTTGTGCATTATTCAAGTTGTAGATAACTGTTGACTTCCAAATTTCTAAGGAGTGGCCTAAACAAGTCCCCTGAGGTTCATATTTAATGTTTTGCTGCATTTTGGGAGTTCTGTAAAAGGTATCCCCTACCTTTAATATGGGGAAGTCTTTTCCAGGTGATGGGGGAAAAAGGGGGGAGTTTAAGTCAACCAAAAATGAATGCTGGTAGTTTTATCATTAAAATCTGACAAAATATTTATGACAAAAGTTGTGAAATAATTGGGTTTACAACACTTTTTATCAAAATGCAAATCAGATGAAGTTATAATGCACTGCCTTACAGCTTCCCCACAAGTGTTCAAATACATTTTAGACATATGTGTGTGTTTGTATACACGGCTCGACATCGGCGGCCAATCCAGCAACTAAAATTCAAAATAGATTGTTATGTTTCCTTTTATTTTGGGGCTAACATATTTTTTTTTTTACATCATGGAAAGATCAATACAATTATATTCACCAAGACATTCTTTCCCCCTAAATGATTTGTGTTGTTGTAAGAGTTATCACTCATTCACAGTTCCTAAACTGACCACCACTACTTACACCACAAACATATGGTGAGAAATCATGGACAAGTGCCACAACTACCCCAATAGAGCCAGGAATGCCATTTCTAGTTAGCTACATCTCTCATCTACTTCAACTTGACCCATCACAAGAAGTGCAGCTTTTCACTACCTATACTTTCAAGATGTAAGCATTCATTATCTATAAAATAGTGATTACAACAGTACCACAAACTCAGACACACGGACACCACATCTCAACCATTCTTGCTGCCACACTTCTTCTTCGTCATTCATCCTCCCAACAACTTTCCTGCCACAACAACAACTATCACATGCTACTACAATCTTGTGTCACTGTCACTGCCACTGGTAGTCTTGTATTAAAGCATCACTGTTTACTTACTGAAATGGACACTCACAATCACCAGCAATGCATGAAAATGCAAGGAAATCCAAACACCAGCAACATTGTTGCTGCACCAATCACCAATCACCAATATCCAATCACCAATATGACATCATCTCTAACTACCATGAAAGTGGATATTCTTGAGCGAGTCATTTTCTTTTTTGCTCTCAGACGGGTAAGATGACTTTCGCCGTTTTTAATTCCGTGGAATTAACACACTAGTAAAACATATAACAAGCAGACATATATATGTGCTTTTATTTTTGCTCTAGCTTCTGGTCGCAGGAAATGCAAAAAATTTTCTGCACCGCAAAAATTTCCACTTTTACAGTACACTGATCATTCCATTCCAGCAGCTGTCATCACTCTCATCACATCACCCACACCAAGCGATACCATTGCTGCAATAATCACCGCCCTCGCTTGATCACAACTTTCCACACACACTCGCAGCCATCGTCCCAGCCACGGGTCCTCCCCTACCTTCTTCCGTCCCGTCCACTTCGGTCTGGAGCGGTCAGTGTTCGTGCTGTCCTCCAGACCCTGCCGAGATGACCGGCTCTTCTGCTTGCCTTTCGTCTTGCCTTCATTCTGCACGCAGCAAAGAGAACACACAGATGGACAAACAGTTGAATATCATATCTATGATGACAAATGCTAGAGCACAATCACCCACTTCAAAGATTCATTTTTCCCCTATTAATATACTAATCTTGTGTGTGATAACAGTCAATAAGCTTAAATTCTCCACAGAAATGTGAGACAAAATATATCAAAGCATGAGAAAGAGTCAGTTACATCCCACATTGGAGGAAAAAAGTTCAACTGAATGTGACAATACAAGTGATACAACTGCAATAAGTCTGGCTGTTTCATTGTAGCTGCTTTACAAATACACAGCATATTCACACGTCATCAAGTGTAAATTAACAATAAACACTTCTTTTTTTTTGTCACTACCAAAGCAAACAACTAGCATAAAGGATCCCTCTAAACTGAAAGATCAACACTTGAAAAAAGAGGTGTGGTACCTAAACAGAAATACTAGTTGCATTTTTGTTTTGTTTTACTTGATTAATGTTTGTTAACAGAGGAGATCATTTCAATTACAATGTGAATGCCGCACAATTGATTACATGACATCTGTGTGACATTGAGATGGTGTTTGCTAAATTAATCTCCCCAGGTTGATTTGTAAGGCACACAACATCTTCCTGATCGATTAATGTCATTACAAGATGTGTACCTAAAAAAAAAAAAAGTGCTCTGCTACAATTTGTATGAGGGAGAGAAGAGCATGTATTATCTTTTTTGGGGGGGGGGGGGGCATCTCAAACAGCGGAAGACAAATTACATTCAAATCAATAGGAGATGTGTTTGCTGAATGTATTGTGCCATGATTAGAAACTCTGCACGTATTAGTCACACATTAGCCGTAATTTCCCCAGACACAGCTCTTGAGTATTGACCTATACTGCCACTCGGTATGCAGTCTCTTCAATTCAGACCCTAGCTGCAACTTATCTACAACACATGGAAATTGCATGTTTGGTAGTTGTGATTGCTTCAGAAGAACATCAGTTCTCATTTTCTTCTTTGTCACACGTTTAATTTCTATCCACCATCTTATAGAAGAGACTGACTTTTATATATATGCAAATATTTCATATTTCCAAGCGATACGCAGTGAACTTGTAATTGTTGACACTATGTAATTAATCTCTCAGATACTAAAATAACTAACACATCACACATAAAGCATCAGTTAATTGATAATCCGAGTAAGGTAAGGACGAAGAAGTATTGATCAGTCAGTCCAGTTAGTCAAGTCAATTACCTTAGAGTATCATCACATATTATCTACACTCAATATAGTCCTTCTATCACATACCAATCACACACCAATAAGACTTCACACCTATTTCAGCCATATTAACAGAGGCCACTAATAGGCAATCCTGAGTCAATTATGTCTCAGTCAATAGCAGGGCAGGACACCAACCAAACAAGAACTACCAACCCCCTCCCCTTTCCTTCTTCATCGGAGGGCATCGACCTGTTCTTGTCTGTAAAATAATGAATGAGTGGTGGTAGGAGGGGGCCGATGAATGCCCCCCCCCCCCCCCGAAGCCATACAATTCACTGACAAGAGAAAGGGAGGTATGTGCCCCAGTCCCCCATCTCCCCCCACCCCCCCCCCCCCCATCACATTATGTAGACCACAATCAGCATCCATTGTCAGCTGCTGTCAGTACGACCACAAAGCCACACCTCACTGCACTCTTCATGCCACTTTCACACACCGTACACACAATATTTTGCAGACTACATTGTAGTGGAGTACTATGATGCCCTCCGCACAAGAGGACCCCCCACCCCACCCCACCATAAAGCATGTGATAATCTGACAGAGATTAGGTCTCATTTCAAAATGTTTTAAATGATCCATTTACTGATTGGACTAATGCAATAACTATCAGTGTATCAATGTAGGTTTGAAAATACTATAGCTGTTCCCTGATACTAACTTACAGGCTTATGCTATCCTTCCCAACTCTCTTTATAACATTTTGCACTCTTCCCTGCGCTGCAATAAAACAAGCTGTCTGCCAATGTAGTCGACCATCCCACCCCCCCCCCCCCCCACCACCACCACCACCACCACCAAAGCATAACACAATGGGTCTGGAAAATGCAGAACATCCATCACCACAATTACTTGTCTACATTGATGCTCCTGCCGGGAACAATTTTCATATTCCCAAACCATCAAATGCCTCCCTTCCCCCACCCCCCTCCCCACCAAGAAAGAGGGAGAGAGGGAGAAATAAATTGAGACAGAAGATTTAGAAGGGGGAGGGGGGAAACAGAACTAAAGCCAAATGTTGTTCTTGCCACTATCTCCAGGACCCCGGGACGCATGTAGCAATTTCACTCATAGCCGGACAGACGGGCAGCGAGTCGTCAGTCCACGGATTGGAGAAATCTTGGGGATGAGTTCAACGCTCTCTTGTCCTGTCGGGAGGATGCGTTGCTCCAGGACAGTCAACTCTGGGGTCCCCTTTGTCATCCATCAGTCCAGAGTTTGCCCCGTGATGTCAGCAAAAACAAAAAATTTTTGCTGCCAGGACTCGGCAGCTCAAAATGTCACGCATCTCATTCAGGAAGCTGAGCACAAAGTCGTTGTCATGTTTTCCATTGTCTTCTCCTTCTTTCTTTCTTCTTCAAAAATTTTTCTCCTATGTTTCCTTCAATCTCCTCCTCCTCCTCCTTTTTATTATAGCAGAACCCAATGAAAACCTGGTCTTTGATTCTAGTTGATTTAAGAAGATCACTGACATCACAGAGTATTGTTGTGAAGCTGCACAACTTTGCCACTTGCCAAGCTAGTGATAAAAGGGATATTATGCACAGGTAGACATCTACGAGTAAATCTATACTTGGAATACTGGTACAGTAAAATCAGATATCACTTATTCCTGACAATCAAGAAATGGACACCTATTGTTTCTTGTGCTGCATTCTACGTCTAATGATCCCTTTTGTTTTTTGCGTTACATCCTATGTCTAATGACCCCTTTTGTTTCTTGTGTTGCATCCTATGTCCTAATGACACCTGACAGAAACTACTTCGGGCCACTCGATCACTTCCAAATAACATTGATATATATTCACAAGGCAAACTTTACTTCATACGTGATCACAGAGCAATTGTTTGGCTGTGTTCACACAATAGGTGGTGTAAGAAAAAAACGTAAACATGGACATGCCAGCTGAACTGCGTGCCTGCAATACAGATTTACAACATCATAGAGAAGCTACAAGCTGTCTGCTGAATAATACATGGAACAGCATCTTTGTTCAGTGGAACGTCAAGCTTGAGTTCCTCATATAATGTTTATTTGGCGAGGAAAGAAATGCGAGCAAGTTGAAATGCTCATCGGCATGACATCACATGTGTACACAAGCAGATTATGACTTTCCAGTATCTCGATACAGGGCAGAATGACATTTTCGATATCATGAGGATTCATCAATGGGTTAAAAAAAAAAAAAATAGAGTATGAATAACATGTAGGCTCATGCTTTCAAGGAACATGTTTATCCACAGCACCCCTCCCAAGCTGAAAGATCAAATGTCGACTCTAACAATCAAAGAATACATGTTTGCAGACACCAATATGTCACCAGCTTTCTGAACCCCAATGTTATTGATTTCAAGTGTGTCTGAGTGGGGGGGGGGGGGGGGGTTACAATCATAAGTAAACAAATATACATAAAACTCATTATGTTCCCTATGAATAAAGGGATTGTAGAAACAGGAAAGAGTCAACATACAACACCAGACAGAAAAAAAAAATGTAGACAGTACTGCACAAACAAGAATCCATTCTCTTTATTCCAACCCAGACAGATAAAAGAGCAAAAATACTTGTAATAAATCTGTAATAAGCAAAAAAAAAGAAAAAAAAAGACATCTTTTGTCCAACAAACTGTTCAAGCCCTTACAAACATTTTGGAACATGTGACAAGGTTCTGCACAGCACAAAATATGACGCTAGAGAAGCCTAAAATGATTTCACGATTGTGTTTAATAAATCAACCCTATAATGATTTTTCTTTGGGGGGGGTGGGGGGTAGAGGGTATGGGGGAGGAAACTGACCCTGTCACCCCTTTAGTTACTGTCCAATCATAAATCATGATCAACAACCATAAAACACACTGGTTCATGTCATTCCAATTCCAGATTCTGTAAATCACCAAACTGTACGCCTCTATGTTCCAGTCCCTACATAGTTAATTAGACCTAATGCACCTGATACAAGGTCAGAGCACGAAACATTGCCATAAATTTCTCTTCCAGCTTGTAAAGACAAATTCCTTCTGGAAGATGGATTCTGTCTAACTTCCAAGCCTCCCTCTCAGGCAAAGGTCAAGATTAAGGGGGGGGGGGGGGAATGTATGTCTCAACATTGCTACATTCTTGGGGAGATGGCTGTTAATACACAAAGAAACAAAGCTGTCTTCCAATTTCCCTCTATGCATGTAGTGTGGCCAACAGGCCCAGCCCCACAACTTCCAAAGCATTGCATACAATTTCATGCCATGTGCAATTTGGCTTTGATAAAGGTTTTTTAGGAGAAAGTGATGATATCATCATATGAAATCAAGAGGATAATGTGTATCAACAAATCAAATCATTGTAGTATCATTAAAAAAAAAAAAAAATCTAGCAATTAGGGCATTGAGGGGGGAAGCATTTGTATTTGGTAAATCATTTACTTGAGAGAATGTAAGCTTGATATTTTGGGATATAAACCAACAGGAGAGTTGTGAGCTATTTAAAGGCATAATTTACCATTTGCAGATGAAAGCATTAGTGCTTTAAAATAGTTCTAAAATGTGAGTTAGGGATAGAAACAGCCACTGTCGAAATTTGAATCCGTATAATCGATGTTAAGTGTTGTTAAATACACAAAATGTGAACAATAGTTATAATAAAAATGTTTCCAGACTAAACCGTGTACAGTTACGGTTTATTGAGAAAAACCCTGATATCTCCTTATATTTTAGGTTTTATGGCAAATATTTCATATGGTAGGATGTTTTATGATACAACAGACCTACACATATGCATCAAATGTGATATCTTGAACATTTTTTAAATCACTGCTCCCAAAGGTAAACTGGACCTTTAATGACATCATCACCTATTGTAGTTTTGCATGTGAGGTTGTGACTAATAACAAGATTTGATGGAAAATACGAAAACTTCAAGTTCAATATAATTCTCTAATCTTTTCGTGTCTGTTTTAATGAAACAAAGAGCAAATGAACATTCTGCTTGACTAATTTACTCTACTTGTTAAAGCCAACATGAATACAGTCTAGAGTTACCTTTTGATAAGTATGGTACAGGGACTGTGTGTAAAGACTGGTCTTGCACATGAACTGCACTTGTTAAAGAAATTGCATCCTCAGCTTCCAGTGTACTCTTTTTCTTCAACACTGCCACAAGGGGAAAAAGGACTGCTCCAAAGTTGATTTGTCTAATTCACTTTAGATCATTAATACCCTACCACAATGCATCAGCCCACGGCTTCATTCATTTCCCCTTGCAGAGTGGTACAATGAATTAATGTTGAATACCTCCCAGCTCTGCATTCTACACGGCCCTTTACTCGTAGTGGTCATTCACCAGACAGAGGGAAAATTGCTTGCATAGAAGTGAAGCACGCTTCCAGGAAATGTTCCCACTGAATCTACGTACTGGTCAAAAGATAGATTTGCTGAAAGGAAATTACTTGATTCCACAGTAGGTGTGCCTCAAAACTGACCAGTTTCAATATTAATTTCTTCCCTTATCACTCCTAAGAAACAAGTCCTTATATAGTACATACACCGTAAAAGCTGTTTAATAATATCACACTGCCATATGCACACAAGTCTTGGCCTTTTCACAATAATTTCTGCCTGGAAATCCTCCCCCCCCCCCTTACAAGAATAAGGTAAATGCATCCTTCTTCACCGCTCAGCTGACCTCGACTTGGCAATGAAATTCCTTTTGTTAAAAATCAAGTCAAATATGAGCAAGAAAATCTGACATTAGCATAGGTGGATTCACATTATTACCAACTCTTCAAATAGTAGGAAATAGATCACATATTTCTCACACACACACACACACACACACAAAACAAAGATAACTTGCTCTTCCTCTCGATACTCCAGTTAGGTTCACATGATGTTGACAATCTTCAAAGTTTGACAATTCAGTGATTAGCTTGTGTCCACATGACACCTAATCTTTTCAACTGAACTTTTGAGGAAATTCCCATCACTTGATGATTAAAGTTTAAAACATTGTGCTAATCTTTACAATTAGGAATGTCAAATGAACCTAATTTGCTATTATCTTCAAAGGTCGGTAGACCTGTGCACCTGAAAACAATCCCACATATGATACCCGACTACTGGCCACTGAGGCACAAATCCTCTGGCAAAACACTCTCCAAAACAAACAGCAGCTTCTGTCATTTTCGCACCTGGAGAGGAACGCTGCAAAATTACTCACTCGAAACCTTCCCATCAACCCTGTCCATCCCCAGCACTGACCCATCGCGTCCCTATGGGTCAGGGGGTCAATGCAATTTCAGTCTAATATCAATCCTGCTTGATCCTTCCTGATAATGAGTGTGAACGCTGCCTGAAAGTAAGGAAACACATGTCTGCCTGCATTGCGTGGTTGATATCTGGCATGAATTCAATCCCATTATAATCAATTTCACAGAATTACTAGGGCCTATATGGTTGTTTGATTAAATGGAAAGACAAAATTCTTGCTACAGGGCAGGAGGTAGTTTCAGCTTTATGATTTTCTGCCTCAGAAGAATGATCATAACCTATGTTGAATTTATCTTTGATAAAGATAATGCAATGTCACTGCGGATGTCTTTAGAGATTACAAAAGGAACAATAAAAAAAAAGCATACAATCTGTTGCTATTTTTACATCTTTCCCGGAGAAGGAGAGTGTAGTATTCTACCATAAATTCCGGGAAACAATTTCTCACAAAGGGCCTACATGCTTTTCATGCACTTCCACATCAACCAAGTCCCAAGTAATTCCCTGCACGACGGGTTTGCTGGCGAGCAATGCCACAAATGAGTCGCCCAGACGAAAGCTGAGCGCTAAGTCACCGAGCACCTCATCCAAACGCCGCGAGGGAATCAGCAAGAACAAAAAACACTTGTTTCCATGACAAAGATCATGTGCAATCGAGAGAGACTAAGAAATAGTGGACAATCATGGCCTGCCAAGAACAGGAAGCGAACTGTCTTGCATTTATATAATCCATTTGTGCAGAAATTTGTGTCCTGCCAGGAATGAACATGTCACACAAAAAAGATCCCCAGGACTATGCAAGACAGGCACATGACTGAAGCAACCTGATAGGACTCGTCTTGATCAATCTGTGTGTTTTATCTCACCTCCCCACCCCCTTTTTTTTTGTGCTAAAATTAGGCCTTTGTTGCTCATGATCTACACTTCTCATTGAAGACATACACACCAGGAGAAACAAAGAAGAAAAATATATAAATCTGATTCCCACTGGCAGAATGTTATTTTTGGCAAAACGATTCAAACCGAGAAATGGCAAGTAGAATTCATTCCAGGTTTCTGCAAGACAGTTGCCAGAGTGTCTCCTGTTGCAGTCAATTGCAAGAAGTCTTTTTTTTTTTCAGGATGTAGGCTTGGAAACCCGAGCCGTTAAATTGATGATGAAAGGCAGCAAAATTCAGGCAACATTTCTGTGTGAAACTGTCGACGTTCAAAATTAATCTCAGCAGGACAAAAAAATGACTGAAAAATGATTGATGAAGCTTGACTTCATGATGTACAGCATCATCATCATCAGAGCAAACCAGAGAGCATGACTTGGTTAACATGAGAAGACCCTCTCCATTCTGGGTCTGTCTTGAACCCCCACAACAAAATCATCATATGAAGATGACGAATGGATTCAAAATGACTCTTGACGTATTCTAGATTGCATCACCTTTGGTTTTGACATTGAGCAATTACAATGTTGCATGTGATTCCTTTAACACACTTCATTTCACAGTTCTCCCGTTGGCTCCCATGCACACACAAAAAAAATCTTGATGAGTCTTTCAGATGTGTTTAAGATGAGGCAAAACATGAATTACTTGGTAGTGCATGAATAACTGGAATCAAACATAAACACATACATGCATGATACCATTTTATTCTGCTGCATCAAATTTGATAAAACTACCAGATCACAATCTACTCCCTTTCTGCCCACCCCAAATTGTCATCACATTGCACAAAATTAGGTGTCACAGTACTACCAGACCGCAGCCATGTAACATGGCAGTGGCCATGCATGGGTGCTTTATAGCAATGAATCCATACACCTCACTTCCCTTTTCCGGAAGGTCATTGCATCAAACTTGAGCACAAATTATAGAACTCTGGACCTCTTACAGTGACTTGGAGGTCATGTGAACCCTAGACAAAGTTGGACAAGTCTAGGTACTGTATGTACTGATGATTCATGCCAGAGGGAAAGGGGGGAGGGAGGGTGCAAAGATTCTTGGAGGATGCCCCAAACAGTCTACAGACTCCCTTCTCCCATCCCAAGTTCACCGGCAAGAGCCGATCACGTTCCGGAGCAGGAAATTCACACTGGGCCCAGAGGGGAGGGGTGATGCAAGGTCATGGTCCTCACAAGTTTTTGTGTATGTGTCAGGAGAATGACTGGAGTGATCGGACAATGCGTTTTTCCTCTAGTCATTGTCAGCTACACCTAGAGACTTCATGGCCAGCTCTTACTGGCAGGAATGAAATAATAGCCTACCTCGCAGCGAAGCACAGGCAGATTGACACTCGCATTCTCAAATTATATGAGTAGTTTCTATCTCTGTCTTTAATTGGAGCAGAGGGTGCATTATCTGGCTACGCATCCTTACCAATCGCTTTCAAATCATTATGGCATATAATAATGCTATCTTGTAGAAAGTGAAAGCATATCTCTCAAGATCTTGCCTCCCTACTCGAGGCAAAAATAAAAACAAAAGAATTGACTCATCTTCTTCAAGTCAAAACTGAATTTGTTTCCTCTTGCAACGTGTGAGAGGCATTAATTATCTATAAATGCCAGTCTTTTTTGGTAAATGACTTCGAAAAGTACTCCAAAGTGGTGCTAGAGTGACTGAATACGGTTGTAAATTTAGTGTCACCATTCTCATGACAACTCCTTTGAATTTCAGACATTTCCTCACTTAAGTTCATCAGCTTAATCAACTCCAAAGCCCCACATGTACATCTTTCTCCTCGAAATGTCTCAACGCTAACCTCCATTATGAAACCTTAGCAGCGAAAAACCCAACTCGGGGAGATTCAGACCCTAGTCCCCCATACAATGCAACACACCAGCGAGGAGGCGTACGTCCAATACACCGCCCCTTGGAAGGTGTTTTCTTTCGGTAATAATCCTCTGAAATCTTTGAAAAGCCAGTCGAAACCTCCTCCATTCCTTTGTCAACGCTTTTGGTATCTACAAAATGGCAAAAGTCTATCTGCCTTTTCAACCACTCATCGCCTTTAAGCATATTATCTACGGATGAGGAACTCTGAATACTGGATAGAGGGATCTGGACATTAATCTTCTAGTAGGTTTGACAGAAACCTCTTTGGGGTCAACAAAAAGATTCTCTTCCAGGACAATTTCCTCATGTCTCATCCAGCTGGGAATATGTCAACACATCCAGTGTTTACTTCTCTCCCTGATAATTACTTTCGGACAGGAATCATCAACACAAATAAGCAGCTTATATTTCAGACTCTGTATCTTCTCAAGAGAAATGTACTAATTGTATGAAAGTGAAATGTTTTTTTATAAAAAATAAAAATATATATATATATAACATAATTCTGTTTTGATATAAATGCAAAAATTATAAAATCATCACTTGATATATTACATGGAAAAAAGAAACAAACACAATCTCTAAATCATGTCCATACACTAGAGCTAACAGCCGATACTAACACAGAAAACCCTAGTTCGTCATAAACTAGCAAACACCATGGAGTCATTAACAACACGCTGTTTGATGTCTACATCTATGCCAGATAGCTCTGATCTCTCCTTTCCTCACTTTTTTTTCCACCCAATGGGGTTCACACAAGTTACGTTCAGACGGCAGGCCCTAACCTCGAGGTTAGGAAACCTCGAGGTTTAGCTCTTGCCCCCTAACTACGACGTGTGTCCACACGACAAATCTTAACCTCGAGGTTACGAAACTTCAAGGTTAAGCTTCTGCCCCCCCCCCCCGTAACTACGAGTGGGTCCCACTCGATGCTAAAACCACAAAACCGGAAGTTTCAGCCCACATACTGCTAACAAGACGTCTATTTATTCTTTAGTCCAACCCTGTCGGACTTGCTTACAGGTACTATTTTTCTCTGTCATGGTATGCAGAGATAGCACTGCACTGATGACTTTATGCCTTTATGAAGATATTCGTCGAAAACATTTTTTTTTTCTTAGCGTCGGAGAAGAATATAGAATACAGTAGCGAGTTCGACGTGTTCAGTTTCAGAGATCAAGCGCATGGGAAGAAAAGATGATGTTGTGTCGTGCGTCATAGGTTTTTCACGTGTAGTGTATTTGTGGTGTACGTTTGGGAGGTTGACCCGGAAGCAGAGGGAAATTGTGGGGGCTGGAGTTTACGGCGAGGTCACTCTTAACTTCGAGTTCGTTGTTTTTTGTGTCCACACGGTGCGTAACTACGAGTGGGGACCCCCCGCGGCTCGTGGTTAGAGCGCTAACCATAAGATTTCTCGTGGCTCGAAACATCGAGCAAACCTCGAGGTTTGCTAACTACGAGTGCGTCTTCACGGTCCCTAACTACAAGCTCTAACCTCGAAGTTTCCTAACTTCGAGGTTAAGGGCTCCCGTCTGAACGTAACTACAGGTAGCTGTGGAAACACAACAGCTCCATCTAATCAGTCAAGGGCAAAGTGAGGTATTTCCATGGTAACCAGAGAGGGCATCCGGAGAACAGAAATCAGTTCCCTGTGACTCTGATGCTGCAGTTTGAAATATAAACCTATCACTGTGTGCTTTTCATGGTCTGTATTTCTCACAAGGGTGCAATCTGCTCACATTTTCTAAAATGGCCCAAACCTACCATCTTAACCTTGAGGTTACTGCTTTTATAGTTCTACATCACATCCACAATAGATGTTTTCCTTACAGCTGTTATGACTGCAAATTGATTAGCTACTATTTTTACAGCTCTGCAATAATAAAATGTTACAAAACATTTTGGCAGTTGTATAGCACTTGGAAATATAAGCACCAATTCTTAGAATATGAAACTCAAGAGGTTTCCTCGAGGTTCAACAAGAGAATTCATCTAGTATTAACAATGAGATCATTTGGGTGTAACGGCAAATAAGTCCTTAAAAAAAAAATGTGGAAGGCCTGGGGCCCATTCCAAAAATATATTTGCAATCGATATTAATTTCTAATATTTGCGGTTACCACAGAAACACCTGAAGCACTCAGGGCTGATTGGTTGTTTGGGGGCCACTGCCATGGCAACCGCAATTACCGCCACTTGACGGCGGCAATCGCAGACGTCTCAATGAAACCAATCCACCACAGCGGACCCAGTTTTGCACATGACATTTGAGAAGATGCGTACATTCGACAATAGATGGAAAGTTGTGACGCTGTTAAAAGAACAAGAGGGGAGCCTTAAACTGGACAGAGTCAAGAACAGAAGGGACATTGGGAGAGGGGGAGGAGTGGATGGATGAACCCATTCGGCTGGGAATGGGGAGCACAAAAGCAGATCATAGGGGGGAAAGGAGACAGAAGAGCAAACATTGATTACTATCCACAAGTGGCCTAGAGTTGCTGTCAAACAGCCATCCGTCAAACATCACTCACTGTCGAACGCCCAGTCTTTCATCACCAGTTTGCACAGCTCTCGCAGCACACAAAGGTAGGTCATGATTGCTACCAGGTTCACCTTCATCACAATCATCATCGTCATCATAATCATCATCACAACCAACAACAACTACATGACTTAATTCACTTGAATGACATCTCTGGTCCTGTCAGACCAAGACAATAATGAACTTAAATTACCTGAAAACTTGATATCACATCTCTGCACAAGGCAGGCTCTAAAATAATGATGATTGTTTTGAGGTTTTGTTTTGTTTTTTGATTTTGTAAGTCAAACCCACGGAAGTAAAAATGCCTAAAAGGTTGCACACAATAGCTTTGGTTCTACTGAACAAATAGTGAGCACATGCAAAACTGAACACACATTTTCTTTCCCCAAATTCCATAAATTTTATTCAATTATGGGTCATTAAACAAAATCAAAATCACCCATATTGCTATGACATTACTGCAAATCATTCAACAGCAAAGTCTTCATCTAATGCAAGCATTCTCTGTGATAGAAACAGCTACCAATTTTCAGTTTTCTTTTTTTCTTTCCTCTTTTTCTTATCAAGTATGAACCCTATTAGATATTCTCTCAGGTGCATTTCTCATTCATTACATCACTTCGGGGGGGGGGGGGGGGGAATTGGGGGTCCTATCATACTAGTCCTGAACATCACTTGAACCATGGTGATATGCCCAATGTAAAATGTCGGTCCACTGCAAAGAGCAGGGGACGGTCCAAACTCAAACAACTCTCAACTCTGCATTGCGTGTCGTCCAGAACAATTCGGCTCTTGCCCCTGTGGTGGAGTGTCCAGTCAAGTTAACAACTGATTTCCATGATGGTATTCCACTGCTAGTGGCCAGCGATGACATTTGCAGGAATAAATAGCATCACCTATATCGAGGCACATGGCTCTCTATCTCTTCTCTCTCTCTCTCCTGGGACTGTTTTGCGCCCCAGTGGTGTTTAACTTGAAATGATCCGGCACGCCGCGGGACACTCAACACGCTTGTTGACATCACACTTTGCGCTCCTCTATGAACTCTCTCAGGGCCATGGTCAACTCTTGTACAGATCCTTATTGCATCATGAATAATTGCTGACAAGCCACTGTGCATGAAATAACAAGATGTGTTGTGCCCACTCTGCATTTGGGGGGGGGGGGGGATGCTTCATCTTTCGCTATAAAAAAAAAAGGCAAAACAAAACTCCTCCTCCCTAGGCCTTGCAGAATGTTTGTTTGTTCCTGCCCCACCCCCATCCCTTCCAATCTTCTCTTACAGTGTCACTCAAGTGTGAGTGGTATACCATGCGTTACCACACATTGAAGTTTGGCATTTAAAAAAAATAAGGCATTCATGGTCATTCAGAGTATGATTTTCTAGCTCTCATAAGACAAATTTTTGTGGTCACTGACCCGGTGGTTAACAAACAATACCAAATCTTATCGAAAAAAACGATATACCAAAAGTTAGGAAGAATTGTGGTCAGCATTCATCCATCTTCTTGAGGAGTGTAAAAATCTACTAAACTTTTTCAGATCTATCATTTAGACAAAACTTTAAAACAGGTGCATTCAAATTGCTTTTCCAGTTAGTTATTCTATTAGTATGATTTTCAACACTACACCTGTAAACATCCTAGGTGAATCAGGAGTCCCACTTTTCCCTAGAGCCAACACAAGTCCCCACCCCTCTGCCCCCCCCCCCCCCCCCACATCACCTTCCATCACCTGAGTCAAATAATGTGTGCAATTTACAAACACTCACCTGCAGCTATTAATCACCTGCAAACAATTAATCATCTTCACATTGATGTCAATTCACTCAACATAGCATGGCATCACTCCACTACTAACCAAACTAGAATCAATCACATCTCGGTGTGGAGTCTAGAAAGCCACATGAACTTTTAGAACATTCACACTCTGCATCCATCAATGACATTTGCACGGTAACCTTTAAAAATGTCAGTTTTACTTCAGCCATTAAAAGGCCATTTTCTAACTTATAGAGAAGCACTATCACAAAATATAAGTAGGCCTACTATATGACGGCAAGCCTGAAGGAAATGCTGCACAAACTTGCATTTCTGCTTTTTTTTTTCTCAAGCTCCAGCAAGCTCCCAGCCAGATAGAAGAATTCCTCATATAAAGAGATAATTATGATAACACCACGTGGTATCACTTCCTTCAAAGGGCTATTGGGATGGAAAAATATGGGTGAGCGAAAAGTTAACAAAAAAAAAAGAAGATATTCTTATGTTAAAGGGATGGTACAGTATTGGTGGAGATGAGAATTGGGCTTTAAACTTTTTGCGAGATACCAAGAAAACAGTTCTGATGAAGTACAAAGCACACCATTTTAAGAGGAATTCAAAATCTATTTGATGAAAATCGGGTTTGAAATGACTGAAACATCCAAAAACAAAGTAAAACAGAGCAATCGTAATAAGTGTGGGTCCCATACTTTATTAGAATCGCTCTTTTTTGGATAACTCAGCCATTTCGAAACCAGTTTTCATCAAATAAACGTTGAATTCCTCATAGAATTACATGCTCTTTCATATTTCATAAGAGGTTTCTCATTATCTCACCAAAAAATGTTAGAAACCTGAAATTAGGTCTCAACCAAAACTGTACAATCCCTTTAAATAATGGTTCCTCAAAATGGGGACTATCTTAGTGAAAGAGAGGGGAGAAAGAAGCTGTATGGTAGCTGAGTATTCTACAAAGAATTGTAAAGAGCTATTACTTCAATTACACACCATATGGAAGATTTTGTGAATCAAGAATACTTCTAGCCTTACGCATCAAGGTCTCGCGCAAAGGGTGCGGATCTCCCATGGGAAACGTCAAAAGGCATTGTGTTGCTTACAACTGTTTGCAGTCTAATCTGTTTGCAATATAACTAGATGACAGTATGTCCCACACACTTCAAATGACTGTACTGTAAGAAAGATTCCCCCAATCATAGAGGTACATCCTATATAAGGGATACCAGGGCGAGCAAGGTGGCAAACTGAATGTGTGTATACGTGTGAGTTTTGGCGAATGTGCATGTGTGTGTAATCACATTGCCTCTGATGAGAAATGAATGTATTCATGAGTTCCGAGTGACACCATGTGGGGTGAAACTTCGTGGAACACTTTGATAGCAATATCACTACATAGCATCTAGGTGGAAAACCTTTGAGCACCTATCATATTTCTGAGAAGGGGATCATTTTATTAAAATAGAATGAGTCATCCATCATTCCTTTTTTGGTTTCATAACCGAGTGGGTTAAATTTCAGGAATTATGGGTCGAGTGATGGCTGTAATCAGTAGGAAATGGCCTGACTGATTCTCTGCAGTTGTGGTACTTCATCTTTCCATTGGTAAAACAGCCCGATGGGAATATTTGATATGTGAATCTCTGACCTGAATGTTCCCACTGAGCTATCACTGAAAAGTCCTCTGAGGTCAAAGTTCAGGGGAGATTGCGACTTCATCAAGTCTTCATCAGTTTTACTTGAGATATCCTTTCCCTCCCATGACTATTGCTCGAAAATTGCTTGAAAATTGATCAATCAATTATTATTGCCATGGCAACCTCCCAAAGCTGGGACCCAATTGGCTGTGCCTCCCTACTCTCACAAATGCGTCTCCGAGCGGGCACAAACATGAGATAATGATGACCGGTCGTGATGCTCATTTGCACGTGTGAACGCGCCCTCATTCATATGCCAAGTGGCTGGTGAGTTGCCACTATGTATAGTACACTCAGCCAGTGACAGCAAACTTGAACCCCGGTCTTGTTATGAATACGAGAGAGACAGAGCAGAGAGGCAAACATCGGCCCAGTTGGCATAGGCTGCATTGTCAACACTCGGTGTGTGTGCCCCACTCACATTGTGTACACTTGGCCCCCTTTACTTTTATCTAAAGTTTGTCCTTCTTAGCCTCCTTTCACCAGACTCCATCCTTCCCTACCTCACACACACATTCCAAACATAAATTCTTGTCATAGGAAATTATTTTGGCGATGAAAATGCTGTGAACATAAAGCTGCTAGAGACCAGAGTAATACCCCCATGGACTACCGCACGCTTCACCATGAAGAACATGTTCACACAGAACTTGTGATTTGTGCAGTCTGCAGGAAAGACTATGCACAAGAAATAAATATGTACACTGCATATATTTATGCTCTTATCTTACATAGTACACTTCAAGTGTGCATAGCTGGCCTTCTTGTCTAGTTCAAGCTACTTGATAGGAGGACTATAGGCTCTAGCCTCCATTATTACTGGCTCCGACTTCAGTCAATTTACAGGTGCAAGTATATTTTTAGCAAGCCTGGAGTAGATACATTTTTATCAATCACATCCTTGAGAATTTAATGGACAGCCTCTTCTGAAACTAAAATTTGCAAAAAATTACTCAAAAATAACATAAAGTATACGAAAAAATTAACGGCAGATGACAGTAAGCCTAGACAAAATCAAGCACAGAATTTGTTAAAACCAACACAGACATCAATAGCTCAGCCGATCTGGCATTCTATTGGCTGTTTGCAAGGCCATTGGTCTTGGCAAACATGACGAATGTTATCGCTTACACATTATGTAGTAACTGTAAATTAGCTCTGAATATAGAATATCTGTAGGAAGACTTACAGTAATGACTTCTGTGTCTGGAAGAAATGTGTAAACACAAAGTCCTTCACATATAATGAGCACAGTTATCAGGAAAAAGTTTCATCCCTGGTAGGATCAAACTAGCAAGGTTTTAGCTTTGAAAGTCATTAAACAAAAGAGAAGTAGAAAAAAAAAACAACAACTATACAATCATTACATACACAAAAAGTTATATCTTATACAATAACCTGGCAAGTAAAGTTGCATTGTCACTTAAATGTTTGTTTTTTTCTAAGTGCTAGAAATGTTTGATGTATATGGTAGCCTTATAAATATGTTATAAGTGTCATTTTGCCAAACAAGAACCTAGTTCTCAAAGTAGGATATGACATATCATCCATGTATTTAAAGTGAAAGCATATCTGCAGGACTTGATGAGGCACAAGACACAGGACAACATCATTCACCAGAGCTGGAAAAGAGTGGAAACCTTGAGGGAAAGAGTACTCAAGTGAAATAGGTACAGGATGAGTAAGGGGATGGGGAGGGGGAGGGAGAGGGGGGATTCCTGTCTTCCAGACCTGCCATGATATTTTCCCCTTAGATGAACCCCCTTGGAACCACTAACCTAAAATGCTGTCTGTGGGACTAAACAGGTTAATCAAACCATGTCTTGATATCCAACACACTCTACCGGCATGGTCACTGAGGATGCCAAAGCTACACTGAATAGATACAGCCAAGCCAAATGGGACTGGGGTAGAGAAAATGATACCCTGCCCCTTTCCACACCATCCCCACGGAACTAGATGGGGGAAAACAGAGTAAAGCAGATGGAATCTCTTATATTCTCTTAATTTCCAATTTGATTTTCTTTTCCTTTATTTCTTTTTTTTTTTGTGGGGGGGGGGGAGAAGGGGAGGGGGAGGGCTAAATGTATATTTCTTTCTTCAAAATGAGTTAGTGAGAGAAAAGTACAGATATAGAGAATAGGAAGAGAAGACTACTAGTAGCAGTAAAGAATAGTGAATGAGGATGTTGATATATTTGTGATGCATTGTTTTGAGCTAAAATGATTTATAGATTCCATAAATTTCCTCAACAGTAAGCCCCCCTCCCCTTCTTTAAAAGCCATTGACTACTGCAGACAGACACACAGACAGACACCTCACAAAGACAAAAAACAAAATGTCTGATATCAGCCTTGATAGTTAACTGGAAGTTCACGCAGTTTTCCTCTCAGAACTTGTCAAGTTGGGAGTCAGTACCCTGGGTAGGCAGGCATCTAGTCTGCCACATCAGACTTCTGCGGAGAGAAAAGTGTCACGGAGGAAGAGAGACAGCCCCCAACTGATGAAGGGCCAAAGATGCAGTGATCTGATGAGCAGACTCAAAGACAATCTATCCTCTGTGAGTTTCCTCATGGATAGTAAGAGGAACCTCAGTGCGTAGAGAGGTCTTTGGTGAAGTAGGCGGTGTTAATTGTATCAGGTAGTGATGTCACATCAGTAAAAAAAAAAAAAAAATCATCAACAAAAACAACTAAAATACATCAATTTAAAAATAAATGACAAAAAGACAGATATTTTGATCCATTGGGTTCAAAGATACAAGCTAGTGACATCGGGGCATTTCATGAAGCGCTTTGTCAGATTCTTTTTCTGACAAACTGTTATAAGCTATTAAAATCCTTGCATCTGATTGGTTGAAAGCAAATTTGTCGTTTCATGAAATGCCCCCAGGTGTTTTGTAAATATCCAAGTTTAGGCTACCAAGTTTCCAAAGAGTTTCAATGACAAATACAGCAGATTCTTGTCAATCATTTTTCCTTAAGCCGAACTCCTTGACCGTTGTCTACTGTTTCAATTCCAACACACTTCCCGGGGTGCACCGGATCACCTGAAAAATCCATTTAATGTGCAACAAAGAGTACTGTACCAAGGAAGACTCAAGATATCCTTAACATTATTCACTCTGGTATAATCATGACTCAAAATGGAGAAGGAAGACAGAAATTGATAGTTCAAACTCGCTGTCACATGACATGATATGATGACGGAAAGCAGCATGTGGTGACACTAGTAGAAATGATACCAAAATGGTGAGAGTGGTACTAATCATGCATTACTTTAGACAGGTTGCACAAATTATGTACTTCACACTTGAACAAACGTGATTCACTGGGATTCTCTAATGGCAGCCATATTATAGCCAGTTAAATTCTACAAATCCAGCTGTAAGGTTGTCTTGCAAAAGCTTCATTTACTTTGATTAGCCTTTAAGCAGCACACCTTGGGGGGGGGGGGGGCAAACTGCAGGCCTGATCATACTAAAAAAAAAAGAGTGATTCTTCCAGACAGCCCGCCGTGCATGGCAATTACACCACTACAAGAAAGTGGCTGGTGGAAATCCCATATGATAATCAGACGAGAGAGAGAGAGTTGCATTAGGTCATTAAATCCAGTGCAGGTGCAGCGACATTTAATTTGCCGTTTGTGAATTTCTGGGCAAATTGCGATGAATGCCCTCGCTCACCGTGCCTAATAATCAATAACGGGAAATCAATTAGCGATGTAACCCGACTGCGGCACATTGCTGCGAGTCTGATTGTAAGGCGGGAGGGGGGGGGGAGGGGGGGCAGCAGAAGGAGGGGGTGTGAAGGATCACTTCTGCCCCTAAATGGTCACATACATCTGTGCTTGACTGCCCTTTTCTATGTGCACAGTGCACGCTGCATGAACACGGCATGGCTACATAGTAGACTTGCATGCGGGTCTTCACCACATAGCTCACCACACACTTATCTCCCCAATGTGTCATTTGAGAGGCCTATGTGCAGTGCTGAAAGTAGGGAAAGGACTTTGCGGGCATCGATACACGTTTATAACCCACTCAATTAGAATATCAAGTGTACCAGGTTTCCGCAGAAGTGTCTTTTCAAGAATTCTATACGAAAAAATAAACTTTCCACAAGTATCGAGTGTAATACCAGGATGTGAAGATACTGTTACTTGAAAGGTTCTAAATAGTTGTACAGATTCTCTATCGAAAAAGAAAACTTTTAAAGCGCATAATTCACACACTACTGTAAGGTCACAACAATGAAATTCAGTCTTTATATTTGAAAAAAAAAAATTACAAGCTAGCTTAAGCACTGAGGTGTTTCTGGAATATGACAAGAGTAACATGTTTTTAGTGTAATGTTAGTGCAGCATCATAATTTCGGGATGGAATTTTACTATGATATCAAATACAATGTAGTCTCCAAAATAGGCATAAGAATATATATTTGCACATTGGTCTGGAATCAATACTTTAAAAGTGGTTGTTATTGTTGTTGTTTTCATGTGAAGCAACATATCATCAGGATGAATTTTTCTGTAATATCAAAAAGTCTCCAAAATAAGCATAAGAATATCTATTTGCACATTGGTTTGGGATTAATACTTTAAATTTGAGCCAAATTTCCCCCTCCCATACTCACAGAATCACATGATGGACAGAATTGACCCAATCACCTCCTGTATCCCATTTGTGAGTTTCAGTTCCTTCTTTGAGGAATAGCAAAACTTAAAGCAGTTTTATTGCACAGCTCGAGGAGATTTTTTTGTGTGTGTGTGGCTACCATGGAATTTCAGGAGGAAAAGAAAAATCTGAAGTTGACTCTGAAAGAGTGATTTTCAGGCAATTCTTTCTCATTACCAAGAAACGGCTGATTTACATAAAAAGATAAAACCATGCTGTCGGCTATGTACATGTTAAGCAACTTCACAACAAAAAATCAAATCCAAGTGCTGTAGGACTAGATATATCTAACTATATCATTCTTATTCAAATTTGTGAAGTTCTTCCGTCGTGATGTTTTCATTGCAACTGATTGACAAATTGCCCTACATCGACGTAAATAAGCACTGAATTGATCAGTGTTTTTTAGTAGTAGCCATGATAAAAAAATCATGGGCGTACATACTCGAGCAGGATTCGAACCCACGACCTCCTGATCACCGGTGATCAGGAGGTCGTGGGTTCGAATCCTGCTCGAGTATGTACGCCCATGATTTTTTTATCATGGCTACTACTAAAAAACACTGATCAATTCAGTGCTTATTTACGTCGATATATCATTCTTCATCTTTTCTTTTTTTTTTTTCATTTACTATTTAAATCATTCAAGGTTAGTAAAAACACTTTCACTTCACTTTGACAATCACCTCAAACTTGTAGGAGTAGATGTTTTCATCCAGATAGATTTCTATTATCACAGCATAATATGATTTCAATTTTAGGTGTACAATTGAAAACCTTACACAAAAAAAATCAACTCACATACTTCCCATTCCTACCAATGGCACATAATATCATCCATAACCTAACTTAAAAAATCTAAAAAAAAAAATAAAAAAATAAAAATTCGAAGGAGGCTAGTGTTGATATAATTCAATTGTGCTATTTAATACAGTACAAGCACATTTCATGAAATAAGCTGATTTCCGATTTGCATCCATACCATCAAGTCAAAATGATACACTTTTAGAGATACTCTGCAAATAAAGACCTGGGGGAAAAAAAGGAACCTCAAGCGAGCAACACCAACTCAAATTCTGACAATTGTGCATGTGTGCAAGTGACCTCGAAAGGCACATTGCATTCTCTGCTGATCATGCTTCCCTACAGTGGCAATAACTGTCACAATGTTGTCATTCTATGTAACTACAGGAGCATCTTCCTGTTAATTCACATTGTTAAAGGGATCATACAGTTTTGGTTGAGACCTAATTTCGGGTTTCTAACATTTTTTGGTGAAATAATGAGAAACCTCTTATGAAATATAAAAGAGCATGTGATTCTATGAGGAATTCAACATTTATTTGATGAAAATTGGTTTTGAAATGGCTGAGATATCCAAAAAAGAGCGATTTTAATAAAGTGTAGGACCGACACTTTATTATGATTGCTTTGTTTTACTTTGTTTTTGGATGTTTCAGTCATTCCAAACCCGATTTTCATCAAATAAACTTTGAATTCCTCTTAAAATGGTATGCTCTGTACTATATCACGAGTGTTTTCTTGGTATCTCGCAAAAAGTTAAAAGCCCAATTCTCATCTCCACCAATACTGTACCATCCCTTTAATGCGTGCACCATTAAGTCATGCCAGGATCCTCTTCTTCTCCCACGAAAGAAAAAAAAAGTGTTAAAGGGAAAGTACAGTTTCAGTTAATATGGGGGTTCAGCTTTTAACTTTTTGTGAAATAATTAGTAACCACCCTTGAAATATTACACAAGACACAATTCCAAGAGGAATTCAAAGTTCATCTGAAGAGTATCGGTTTTGAAACGGCCGAGGTATACAAAAACAATGTAAAACAAAGCAATTCTAATAAAAGGTGAGTCCCACCTTTTATTAGGATCGCTTTGTTTTGGATATCTCGGCCATTTCAAAACCAATTTTCATCAAATAAACTTTGAATTCCTCTTAGAATACATTGTATACATGCTCTTTCATATTTCGTATGAGATTTCTCATAATCTCACAAACAGTCAGAAACCTGAAGCACCATCTGAACCAAAACGATATCATCCCTATAAAGTATCTCGTTTGCCATCACTCAAAGTGAGGAGCAATGCCAAAGGCAAGAAGAGGCAAGCAGGGGCAAGGAATTAGAAAAAAAAAAAAGACATTAGGGCACAAGGCAAATACCAAATGATATACACCGCGTTCACATTGTCCCCCGCGCCGCGGGGACAGCCTCAAGAGATCTTATCTTTTTTACGACTGACCGTTCACATTGGTATCTCATCTGTCCCCGAGCTGTGGGGGCAATTGGAGCTGTGGGGCGAGCTCTACCAGGCACAGCGCATGCGCACATTTGATGACCACAGCTGGACGCTATCAATTTCGCCCCAAGGTCACTCTCCCCTCCAAATCTTGTCCCCGTACCCGACTTGATTCGCGGGGACGAGGGGACAAGTCCCAGCGAGCGTTCACATTATGGTTTTGGAGGAGAAAGTCCCACAGCTCGGGACTTTCCCCGCGGCGCGGGGGACAATGTGAACGCAGGGATAGGTCTGTGGGGAAAAGGCTTGCAAGATATAATTAACTTTTGATTCAAGGTTGCTATGTTTATCTTTCTCCCTCTCTGTCTACATCTCTTATCTATCCATCTATCTACTTAATCCACGTATACACACATACGTACATACACACATACATACTTACCTATTCCTATCCATCTAGCTGTCACTCTACCTATCTTTTTTTCCTCCCCTTCCTCAATTCACTGCAACACAACATTATAAGTGCTATAAAACACTTATTAGTAGCCTTTAAAAAACACACACACACACACACACACACACACAAACACAAGTTTGTACAATTGTTGAGACTTGAATACTGAACATTTTTTCCATCAGCCATACATGCATGCATATTCCAGTAATCCAACATAGCTCATAGTTGAGTGAAGAACTGAGGTGCCTTGTGTGGCCAGTCATGACTTGCCTACAACTTTACAATAATTGATACATCTCAATCACAAAAACATTCGAAAAATAGGCTTTTATAAAATTCTGGCCCGTCATTTTTTTCTACTTCTTCTTACTGCCAACAGAGCTAATAATGCCGTTCTGGTACACTGAGCTCTTTTGCCATAAACAGGCACAAGCATTTGCCTGCCCTTCCAGCGATGATAGATCCTCATAATACGATCTCCCTCGCCTTAATTTGCGTCTCGTCTGCTGGCGAGTGATTCTGCACCCCATCCCCCACAACCATGATAAACATGTCTTGATTGGACAGATTAATAGAGTGGAATGGACTGCAGACGTACGCAACACAATCAAACCAACAAATGTTGCGCACATGCAGCTTGGCTGGGCAGCAACGAAACGGACGGGCAAACATGGACCAGAGCTGGAGAGAGAGTAAGACAGAGAGAAGACAGACAGACAAACAGACAGATAGACAGACAGACAGACAAAGATGGAGACAGACAGAAAGGGCAATTCAATAATTAGGAAAGGTGATTCTGTGATTCAACTATGTATATCAAAACAGAATACTGTGAAAGTGGATAGTTTTACGCAAGTAATTTTTCGCGCTTGGCTGGGTAGGATGAATATTGCATATTTTCTATTCTGCTGAGTCAAGACAAAAGTGGTGGCACTTACAGCAAGCAAAAATATTCCCCATGCTTTTATTTTCGGACTTTTTTCTGTTCATGGAAAATACATGAAAATGTTTTACAGTAATGGACGTTTGCAACCATGGCAAGATATAAATTAATTTTATATTAGTTTTCTGCTTCAAACATCATGAGGAAAGAAAGAAAGGAGAGATAAGAATAAGGTATTTATTGTCTTTCTTTCATAAGTGATCTCAGTTGCTAGTTTGATATTTATTGTCTTTATTTTCGTAAGTAATCTCAGTAGCTAACTGGATGCTGCTCTTGGGGGAGAGGATGAGGATAGAAAATGACTCAGCAGTTTGTGAACGTCAGTCTACCACAAGGTGTCTAAGCACTCTTCATGCTGTGAGTAAAGGCCCTTGGAAGCATGCACGACTTCCTCTGACATGTCGGAGATTCGCAAAGCGTGTTATCATCCAGGGAGTGCCGTCCCCGTCTCAGGTTCATTGCCAGGGTCGAGATTCTGTTACCGTGGGATCCAAGAGATGATGCTCAGCCTCCCTCTTGGCTTGGTGTCTGACGGGGCCATCTTCTGGGCCACTTCCGCCCTATTTCATTGTGCTTAAAGGAAACCAACATCCAAAGAGCAATGTGGATTGAGTGAAAGCAGCAACATTTGTAGAACACATCAGTGAAAGCGTGAGGAAAATCGAACATCTGATACAAAAGTTATGAATTTTTTAAAGTTTTGGTGTTGGAACAACTGGATAAGAATACTACTAGACTTTATGACATCATGTGTGGACAACAATGTAGATGAAATATGAAGAAAATTCAAAATGCTTTCACTTTTCTAGCGTAACAAAAGAGGACTTGACTAACCGCTTTCAGAAAGCAGGGAGAATTATTACCACCACTGACATTTGTCAGTATCAAGTTGATGGAATGTGTAATTTTCATGAAAAATGAATTTTTTTGGAATTCTATTCATATTTTCTTTATATTGTTGCCCACAAATGATGTCATATTCTCTAGTAGTCTCCTGATTCAGTGCTTCCAACACCAAAACTTTAAAAATTAATAACTTTTGCATCGATTGCTGATTTTCCTCAAACTTTCACTGATGTGTTCTACTCATGCTGCTGCTTTCACTCAATCCACATTTCTCTTTGGGTTTTGGTTTCCTTTAAAGGGCACAATGTTCCAAGAGGAATGCTGATTGGGAAATTCCAGACTCGTCCTCACCTCTCATCACCACATTTGCAGGGAGAAAAAAAAAACAAAAAAAGCTTCACAACACTTCTTTCTCAGGCATTCCACAGGTGGCAGTCTCACAATTTAACTCTTCAGGTGCGAGTTTCTTCACTTTTGTCTCCCTCTACAATTTGTTAAGATCGCAACTGCTGATATGTAAAACAACAAACAAGTCGGAAAAAAGGAACCGACATGTTTGTTAATTTACAGATCAGCAGTTGCAATCTTAACAAATTTAATTTGTAGAGGGAGACAAAAGTGAAGAAACTCGCACCTGAACCTTCTACCCTCTGAATAATTTTTCTTTCATTTAATTTAACTCTTTTCATGAGACATCTTTTTACATCCAGACATATGCATGCACCTCATCCATCATGAGAGAATAAACAAAACAAACCCTAGCCTTGCTTTAGGCATCCTGCTCAAAGTGTTGGACAGTTGCCATCGCCATTTTAAAAAAAGCAACATTGAAAATTTCAACCTGAAATAGGGGCCACTAAAGCAAAAACTGAGAGCAAGACTCATCCCACCACACCATTAAAATGCTCTGTTTTGTGACTGAATTAGTATTTAAATCAAGTTTGCTTTGGTTTGGTTAAGTTAAGGCATTAAGTTTTACAAAGTAGACAGTATCAATGCTGAAATCAAACAGTCATATGTCACAGGATTTTGTACCGCTACCAGTACACTGATAAACTCATCACATCAAGAGGCTTGGAGACATCATCCAACTTGGTCTTCACCTGCGATTTGAGGAGTTGTCTTTTCAAATGATAGTGATATCACTAGAAAAGTGTTCCTTATTTGTTTTATGCACAAACTGCCATCAATTTTCAGCTCTTCCTGTAACAGTTTACCCCACCCTCCGGTGACTGTAGATTGACTCTGCTAACATTCAAATAATCTCGATTAGAATGTGACTTGTCTTGATTTTCCGAATACTTTCACTGCTCCACCACTTTCATGGAAAGCATCTTTCTCTCTGGTGTTCTTTCTCTTCTGAGCAATACAAAAATGAGCAACAACATACAGTGCCTAAAACTATCCAGGGAGCAGTTTGAACTCAACTTTTGAAACACAAAGTTCTCATGCTAATTGTTTCTATCCCTTTATTTCTGGCCAATCCACACTTTGGCACAATGCCACAGCACAGGTGAATACAAGTGGATACGCCATACTGTGCAGTATAAACTCTCAATTTGAACTATGCCATCAAATGACACACTCCTGGTTGGATGTATGTTTCACATGCTTTTGAGTCATATAGCTATCATATTACTGAGATGCTATAACCCTGAATTCCAGCTATAAAACAATTCTAGGACTCTGGTCTTACCAACCAGTCATTCCTCACAACGGCTTGAAGTTGTCGCAATGCCCTTCATTAATTCCAACACCAATTTGCATACATGCGACTATGATTATGGGAGCACTATATGCCACAGCTTTATCTGCCAGCTGAAAATTAATGCAACAAAATTACTGCAATACATTGTTGAAGATTCAGAAATAGCAAACCTTCACGCAAGGTGGCCATTTATGTCAGAACCGAGAGCAAATACAAGAGAAGTTTTTACCTCTTCATGCTCAATACCATCCTCATACGCTGACCACGCAGATAACTAATGAGATTGAGAAAGGCATGAAAAAGATATAAGGCAGTACTTTCAGGGTGGTACTAACAAGAAACAGAAATGCTTGATTCTCTACACCACATTTACGCCCCCTTTGTTAGTCGAGACTCGGGTGTAATTACGTGACCACAAAGTTGTTCCAGTGAGAACAAGCATCCAAGTCAATCCGCTTTTCCTACATTGCAACTTTCAGGAAGGGAAAAAAAAAAGCAGGGAGCCCATTATGTACATATATACTATAATGTCTCTTGGGTCTTGGTTTTTCTTGCTTTAATTTAATCCCAATATCAACCACTCTTGGTAGTGGATGTGAAAGTAGAAAAGCTATTCTAGTCTCTCATCTTTTCTAGCTGCCGATGCTACCATAAATCGACCGCAGAAACAATAAAACATGCACACCTGATTTGTTACGACTGTGACTGTGTTCAAATTAATGATTCTTGTATCGAGTTCACACCCAAGACTTCCTGATTGCTAGACAGGCGTCAAGTCCAAGAATCATTTATTAGAATAAACATGCAGGACCCACTGCAATAAGGCAACGCTGCATACTGGCACTGGTCCAACACTCCAGGGCCCTGTTTTATGAAGAGTTATAATTGATTATATAGTTGATTTCTATCATAACTTTATAGCAGCCTGTGTGGTAACGAAATTTATAATTGATTATATCTTTTGATAAAATGGGGCCCAGGCCCAGTAAATATCACGGTCAGACCAGTAACTTTTCCAGGAATGGGCCAGTAAAAAATGGAAAACTAGATACCTACTGGTCTGATTGACAGGCTGGACCAGTGCAAAAAAAAAAAAAAAAAAAAAAAAAAAAATGGATTAGTATGTAGCCCTCAATAAGGAATAAGATTACTGGCCAATAGGTAAAGCTTGAGAATCTAGTGGAAATGATGCCTGTCTAGCAATCAGGAGATCATGGGTTCAATCCCACCAAAGTGTGTATGCCTCAATTTTTATCATGGCTCTCAAAATTTCTGTATGTCAGTGAAGTGCAACGCATTAAGCGGTTGCCCCCCCCCCCAAAAAAAAAGACAAACAAACAAACAAACAAACAAAAAAGAAACTGTGTTCCATGCATGGAAACGGTACTCAATAATTCGAAGGAGATTAGGCCCTACTACTGCTTTTGTGTAGATGAGAAATACAAGTTGAATGTTTCCAAAAGCGCATGATTGATGCAAACACGGCACTCTTGAATACACCTCCAGGGGTGGGGAAACACATGACAGGCTATAAATAGATTGCAAAGATAGAAAACATCAGCTCTGATCTACGCAATCCATCAGATGACAAGGTGCCTTCTGGGAACAGAACACCCAACTGCAAAAGAAGAGTAGACATGCATTGTACATGCTTTTCCAGAATAGTTCGTAGCCATGGTAACCAAGACAAATGCCAGACTGAGGGCCTCCCGTGTGACAGTGATTCCAAATTAGTGGCTTACCAACATTATCATCGATTTAAACTGACCTCATCACATTCTAAAAAACAAGAGTTACTTAAATTTTCCAGCAATGGAGTGCTTGCACATACTCGGATGCCATCATGTTACTCTTCTTAAAAGACATCTGAAAAAAAAATAATAACTTTTCGTACCTATTCATCACTTTAACACTTTATCATACTTAGCAAATATTAAACTTTATCACTTCGATTAGCCTTTCATGATTCTGCTAGAAGTAGTAATTCATGCAAATGCCTTCATCACAGAGCAATCCAACTAGAATGCAGATTAACAGAGCTTTCCATAATTATGGTGAATAAATCCCTTCATTGACTGTCCATGCTATTGGGATTACCAACCACAGAAGTGACTTTAGTAAAGACATCAGGGTTTACATGGATGGCCTCAATGCACACCACCACAAAACCACTTTGTAGATCAACTTCGGCTGCGTTTATCTAAAAATTTTCTGAGGCAGAATCACGATCCTAAACGCGTTTGAGGCATTTTTTCAAACGCGTTTAGGAATGCCGTTTTGAAACGCCTTTCAAAGGGCGTTTTGAAACGCGTTTGAGACCACGATCGCTGTTTTGTGAGTAGATAAACGCAATACCGTTTTGAAACGCATTTATATCTCGAGGTCAAATGCCAGCTGTTTCCGGTTGTACTCTCTACCCATTATTTGTGTGTGACTGAGGAGGCATGTTTGGTGGTTGCAGTTGACCTTTATTTCCCGGGTCAAACAGCCCAAAGCAGCTGCGCAGTGACACCACTGGAATCGTGATTGTATGATGGTTAGATAAACGCGGCTCCTCGAGAATCGCATTTCAAACCACGTTTACAAACACCGTTCAAAACACGTTTGGAAACGTGATTCTCTCTCTCAAGTTAGATAAACGCAGCGTAAATGGCAGAAGGGCATAACTGCACTAGACACAATTTTGGACAATATTAATTCTGGTTCCAATGTCCTTCTAGCTCTCACAGGACAAAAGGATATATCTCTATCTTATACACACACACACACACTCTCTCTCCCTCCCCCTATCAACTCTTTGTTTTTGGCCAACCATACACTGCCTATGACAAGTGATGACAATAAAGTTTGTTTATAGTAGCTCTGGTTCCTTTAGTTCAGTTTCTATCCTTTGTATACCATTCAAGTGAATCCTTTTGATGAAACAAAGAAAGTATAAGTGAAATAAATACTGGTTCTGAAGAGTTCTCATAAAAGGGAATGCTACCTTGTTTGCCTAATGCAAAACAAAACCACATACTCATTTAGCTACATCCTTTGTGCAGCAATAAGGAAGCTCTGGTAGTTTTTGTTTACTTTTTTGAGTTGAGTCCACCTAATCATTAACTAAATAGGAAGGCACATTAGCCAGCTGTACACAAACAATTAACTCAAAACCATTGGTAGATCCTATCTAAATGTTCACACACATATACCATCCCAAGACAAGAGCTTTAAGCATCAGTTTGTATATGAGACGACTATAAAGAGGGATGTCACACTTATGGACACTCAAGTAGATTCAATGGCTTGCTTCCTGGTTGAAGCTCGAGACATATCATTGGAAGCCTGCTACAGTTCATCAATACGCAAATGACCACATCGAGCTAAAGTTAGTCCACTTTGTGTATGAAATGAATGCCCCATGCATCATGGTGGGTTTTTATGGAGGGTAATAACACATCTTATCAACTCACTCAGAGTCTACGATCACATTGGGTTTGGAGGGTCATTACATGTCATGTTCATCACCGTCGGTATCTATGGTCCCTCTGAGAAGGAAGTAGTAGTCAGGCTCTTCAAGTCAGACCAAATCACGAGGGGAAACATGGCATTTATCATCGCAGAAGTATCGTGTCATATTTATTTCAGCTGATACAACCACCACGACTAGCACTGGTAGCAATACATGTACTGCTTCACTGTCTGCCATTGCAGGATGTTTTGGTGTATCTTCTTCTGAAGTTGCCTTGGCTTCAAACTTGTACTCCTGTCCCACTAAGTTTTAGAATCCATCAAGTGGTTGGAAATACAGTCAAACCTGTCACAGCGACCACCTGTCTATAGCGGCCACCTGCCATATACGACCACTAAAAACAATTTCCTCCGAGAGAAAAAGCATATTAGAGAACCTGTCTATAGCGGCCACCTGTCTATAATGGCCACTTTTTTGTCTCCCTTGGGTGGCCACTATAAACAGGTTTGATTGTAGATGATTCGGGACACAATAACAGCAAAATTGTAGTGGATGAAATCATCTCATGTTTTCCATGTCTTTATTTGAAAAAAAAAAAAAACAAACAAACAAACAAACAAAATGTGAGCGCAGGAAGTAAAAATCCTTGTGTAATCTTTTTTTTTTTTTACTCAATCCTTCATACAGCAAGTTTTCACTAGTGAGCACCGGTGAAAATTGATTTTTCTGTTTGATAACCAGCAAGTCTGATCGGTAGAATATATTTTTTTTTTTTATCAGTCCAGCATAATTCAAATCAATTTGCCTTGCACTTATTGACCATTTCTACTTGCAAAGGGCTGGCTAGAAGAATGCATTCACTTCATTTCAAAGAAAAATCACCTTGAGCCGCTACAAAAGTTGATTATCTAGCAAGTAATTTGATCTTAGTTTGGAATTTACTAGATGAATAGTATATTCTGCGATTCTAATGATCAAGATTTTTCTTTTTCTTCTTTTTTGTTGCTGTTGTTGATGAAATCAGGATGCTACTACAGCATCATATCATACAATGGAATTTTAAAAGCCCTCCTGGCTCTAACATATCTTTGTGGAAATTAGTAGGGCTTCAAAAGTATCATGTGTAACTGACACAGACTATGCAAAACACACTAGGAGGTTGCATTGAGTGTTAAAGCAGGTGTATTTTCATGGAAATTTGACACTCACATCTCATCAAAATGCTACGTTGTCATCAGGGAGACTTCCCACGTCTTCCTGGCATCTGTCAGCTCTAAACCCCTTAAATAATCCCCGCAAACTCTGTGCACCCTTAGTCCCACATGGCTGAATGCGCGTTAGCAAAATGCTCACACCATAAGCCGCGCTCCACTGGGCAAAGGCATATAGGCTCAGAGGCGGCAGTCAAACCAATTACATGGCTCACTAGCCCCTACTGTGCCCCTGCTCCCTGCTTGCCTCTGCCCCCCTTTCTATCACTCTCTATACACAGTGGAAGCAGTAACCGCTACTGAAGTACAGTGGTAAGCTGTAATTGAACACATGCAGTCATCACATTAGTGAATGCCTTTCTGTGCGTCTCTTCCTTCCGTTGCTCTCGGGAAAGCCACACTACCGCAGCTACTAGATTAATAAAAGCTAGAGTTTTTTCGACTGATACTAAAGCAAACTAATTCAAAGAAATAGAGGGGTAGTGTCAACATGGAAACTTCTCAAACAATTTGTTCACATGCTCCTTTGAGTGGGATAAGTTTCACACAGAGTATTAATTTAGTTGTCAAGACATTGCTAAGAACAGCACAAATATGAAGTAACAAAAATTGCCTACCTTCATTTCATGCCTTTGTTGCATCGCTTGGAATACAAAGAAATGTCAACACCACTAAATCAATTATGTTAACAGTATGACATGATGATCCAAGTAGATCCTTGTAATTTGATTGGAGGATTGTTGGTGACGTGATATTCAATAAGTACTCCATTCAACGCGCCGTGCAATTTTGGTTCTATATTTGCGTGCAACTTGGTTCGTTTTTTTCGTTCTATTCCACGGTTCGAGAAATTGTACGGTACTGCATGTACTGTGTGTTGCATATTGAGGATCGCATGCAGCTAGCGCAGTGTACGTGTGCGGTACATGCATGTGCGTATGTAGGCCTACGTAGTGCTAGTGTACAAGCGCTAGCTGTGACCTGTATCTACACTGATTACACAAGCCAGAAAGAGAATTGCAGTGGATCCACATGTAAGTATGGCTATAGACTTCTAGGCCTACCTAGACCTTCCCAACAATCCTCCAACCAAATAACAAAGACCTACTTGGCCGTTGTATAAAACAAATAGCGTATGGTCTTTACTCATGCAATGGAACGAGATTTTGCACTCGGTGAAAGATGAGGCGCACTATTCAACTCGGCTTCGCCTCGTTGAATAGAGCGCCTCTATCTTTCACCTCGTGCGAAGTCTCGTACCATTGCACTCGTGACCATTCACTATTTGTATACTAGAACAAGATCTCTTGATGCTAACTTTATGCAAGATGCATCAAGTTTTTTATGTTTCAATGTTCTCTTACAGCTGAAAATTTTGCTTTGAGTAAAATTATGATAAAATGTAAATGCCGCATATCGCTGAAGCTCTGGACAAATATGAGAGAGAAATCAAATCATATCACTAAATGATTGACATATCATACAATTTGTACGTTAATGCAGTGGTGTGCACAGACCTTTATCATATTGCTGCGACATAGTGCTCTACAGAATCTTTCCAAAGAAACAATAGTACCTAAGCTGTACTGAAATGCAATCTAAACAGAAGCTCTCACTGATTTGTCAAATTTCACATTATTAATCAGTCAACTTGAAAACGGGCTGGGGGTTCCCTTTAATCAAGATAAGAAGCACTTGGCATATCTCTGGAAAGGAAAGGGAGTATAAAAATTATGTGAAGACAGGGTGGATGTTTCTTATTTAAGTTTCTTTAGGGTAACTGTATACATCGTATCCATGACATTCTATGACTAATTAAGAAAAAAAATGCTTGGCGATCGTTATCACGGCTCGACAAAGGGGAAGTGGAATTACAGCATCAGGCTAATGATGTCATCTACACGAGGCAATAATCAGCATCCTCGCCGAAAGGTTAATCGTCGCCCGCGACAACCCTGGCAAAGCGCGGCACACAACTAACTCACCGCCTGCCCGCGCGGGCCGAGCTAGGTAGGCTTCGCCCGGGCGAGATGAAGCATGTGGCAGCACCGGGGGGAAGGAAGCGGCATGTTATCTGAGTCCGACATTCAGCGGGTAAACATGATGTGGGGGGAAAAACGGCAACGTTCTAAATATGGCAAACCTTGTGAGCATTTGAGGGAGGCTAGGTGTATGTATACACTCTGCTCCTAAGGCACAGCGGTGTCACAACGACCTGAAAAAGAAGAAAGCCCCCCATTTCCCAAATGGAATCGCACGAGATGAAGCGACAGATTGAGTTTCAAAAGTTATTATCATAACGCGAGTCACAGGGGTTGAAAAGAGCTATTTATACGACGATCTGCAAGGTGCAGAGGATCCACTGCTCCATCTAGTTCTGTGCACTCTTATCTTGACTTTGCTGAACCACATGTATACTGGCTGACATTATGAAAATAACTACAGGAACATTGCAAAAATTTCTCATCAAATTCAAATGGGGAATTTCATTAATTGGAAACGTACTAAATGTTTGCACAGCAGAAACAAAAATGTAAGCATTTGAAAAGATTTAAATACCAGAGTTATTGCCGACACATTTTTTTTTTTTTTTTACAGAAACTGAAAAGGTCAAAATATCAACCAACATTTTTCTAATTAGATCAAATGATGCTCTGATTGAGCCTTCAATCACCTTATCAGCTATTTGTCTAATGACTTGCCCAACTAACTTTCTTATGGCATTCACATCCTGGCAGAAAAAGTCTGCAGATGTATTAATTGGTTGCTTTACAGCACTCACAACTAATAAAAGAATGAGACCTTGTCCACAGAAGAAAAGCATGAGGATTGTAACACTAGTCTAAAAGACTTGTGTTTTCTGTACTTAGTACTATTCTATCTATTATTATCTATATTAGTACTATTCTTTTTTTGTTTTTGGGGGGGGGGGGTGACAGCTCATATATTGCATTATATTTGTTTCTAAATGTTTAGGCATTTTTGTGTCCTTGTCACTTGTGTTGTAACAGGATATTGTATTTCCTTGAACTTAAATGTACTTGCTCATAGGGCAGGTAGTAACCTAGGAATATTCACATGGTTTGATCTATGAACAAGTAAAGTATGTTACATTAACAAAAAATAAATAAACCAACTACCGGTGGGGACCCCAGTTGCTTGTGGACAGAGTGTAAACCCTAAGATGTCTTGCGATTCTAATCATCAACTTAACTTTAAGACTGCTAACTTTTGAGTGCATCCACACAGTGCTATACTACAAACTAATCAACGAGAGTGAAGTTTTAGATCTAAACTTACAGTTTAGGAATAGCGTGTGAACGTAACTATGAGGGGCCATAACAAGCTGGCTAAGGGTGCGTTTATCAACTTTTTTTCTCAGCAGAAACAGGTTTTCCAAACGGTTTTCAGGGAATTTTTACGAGATGATAAACACAAAGCTGTTTTGATTATGCGGTTCGGAAAGCCCTTTTGAAAACCGCAAATTTGTGCTTTCCGAAACAGGTTTCCAGAAACCTGTTTAGAGAAGCCCTTTAAAGTGAGATAACCGCAAAGCTGTTTTGAGACGGCTTTGTACTGCGGTTACGAACCATGCGGGTCAAAATGCACAATGCAGCTGCACAGTGACAAGGCCAGTTTTCGTGTTCGCGATGAGTTGATAAATGCAACTATTTTGGAATATTTTGGAAGCCGTTTCTGAAGGGCTTTGGAAATGGCTTTTGAGCTTTTGAAAGCCATTTCAAACAGGGGAATGATGGGCTGCGTTTATCCAAAAAATTTCTGAGGCAAAATCACGAATGTGTTTTGAGACATTTTCAGGGGTTAGATAAATGCAACCGTGTTTTCAAACGCGTTTAGAAACGCCGTTTTGAAACGCCTTTCAAAGGGCGTTTTGAAACACGTTTGAGACCACAATGGCCGTTCTGTGAGTAGATAAACACAATGCCGTTTTGAAACGCATTTAGATCTCAAGGTCAAATCCCAGCTGTTTCCGGTTGTGTTCTCTGCCCATCATTTGTGTGTGACTCGAATAGCGATTGTATGATGGTCAGATAAATGCAGTTCCCCAAGAATCGTGTTTCAAACCACGTTTGCAAACACTGCTCAAAACACATTTTGAAACGTGATTCTCTTTCTAAAGTTAGATACACGCAGCCATAGTCTCTCTCTGATGGGCCATAACAAACTGGCTGAGAAATGGCTGAATTACAGACTGGAAGCATGCAGCAACAGATTTGATTGATGGATGTCTTGATACCATGGTGATGAGGTCACTGACCTCTAAAGCTGTGCAAGATTCTCACATTCCCCACATTCTGTCCTTTTTACATTGCCTCCTGTCACATCATGTCAACAGTATGTATTTGAAAGGCTGCACACATGATAAACTTACTAGCAAATGTATGCACATACACACATGCTCATACTATGTGTAGTAAGATAGCAAATTTATTTGCACTTACGGTATTTCGCACAAACCACTGATAATGTTAACACATACAAATTACTTAGTGTGATGAGAGGAATGCCTTCGTTAAAATCAATAACAAATCAGTAAAAAAAAAAGTAATCTGCACTTGTCCAAATTGGCACATGGCAAGCACACCAGGCAAATGTCCACTAATTTACAAGCCAAACAGTCAGTATTCAGCCGCCCAAGATCAGTAAGTGGGTCTGCAGTTCACATACTATATCTAAAGTAATCTACACATTATCAATATCTGGTCTATAGTTCAGCAAATCATATAAATCTTATCAGAGTTTGTATCATTGTCATAAACCTAGCATAATGTAATCACGGCTCTGTATACAGACAGTGATAATGAGTGGGTCAGCCAGCTTTTGGAGCAGGCAGTGGAGTGTGTAATATCACAACAGTATAGGAGTTCCAAAGGTCATCGTCACTGCCTCAATCTAAACATCATCTTTCTCTGGCCTGGTGGTTCATTACTGATCTATTGGCCCATATATCACTGAGTAAATTTGTCTCAGACAAGACATGGAATCCAATGCAGAAGGAGCTTGGGGTGAGCCAGTCATTGCTATATCTGCAGCCGCAACCCGTAATCGTAATCCCAGTCGGTGGGGTAAAGATGAGCCAATGGACAAGTGGGCATTGTTTATAAGCAGGAGTCACTACAGATGGAGGAAGGATATTCTCTCTTTCCTTTGTCACTCAGCTCCAGAGGCCAGATGCCCCGAAATGTCCACTGATTACCAAACACACCTGTCATCCCCTTCCCCGGCATCCACCATCCGCCGTCCACCGTCTCGTGCCGCGAACTGGACAGCCAGAGCGAAGCGGTCTCCGCAATTAAGTCACTGCCCTAATTGAAGCGGACTCCCGGCTGCAATTTGGCCACCTTCATTTAATTTCTTATTTATGAGCAGCCTGCGGGAGACAGGAAAAAGAGTCGAGGACTTAAAGTAAACCCCTTTATGCATGATGGCGAGGGGGGGGGGAGGGAGGGGAGATGGGCAGATGAGCTCGTCTGGGGAAATCCTACGTCAACAAACGAGGAAGGACTATTGTCTGCGTGTCTCGTATGTCTGTCTCCGTCATCCACCCGTCCGTCTGCGATTGCTTTAGAATACTGTCGCTAGTGATCACCCAGACCTGTCAGCGAGGATTCGTTGGGAAAGGATGGATGGCGAGCTACACTGTCATCTCGATGTGGATGGGATATCTTTTCCCTCTTGTCAGGGCAGGAGTTAAATGAAGCATCTGCCTGAAATGACACGCTCTAACTACAGGAAAATTTGGAGATGAATGTCATCTTAGGATTTCAATATCAATCAGAATAACTGCATCATGGAAGGACATCAAAAACAATCAACTTATGTAAAACTGCAAGACATTACATACATTTTCTTAAATTGTTTTACAGATGTTTCTGGCATGCAGTAAGCCCCGAAGTATTTTGATGTGTCTTGTACACATTAACATTCACTCTGTATCACAAAACAGGGTACACCCAATACAGAAATCGCTGGTTTCAGTTACAATTGACTCACTTCTATTGAAGCCTATAAACATGTCATGAAAATAACACCCAGTTTCCTCCACAATTGAGAATCTGGCCTCGGGTGATACTGGCCAGCATTATACTTTTTTTTCTTTTCGTGCCCTTCTTTGTTAAGGATTCTCTACAAGAGAGAAAAAGAGAGAGGGGGGTAAGGGGAGATGCCTTTTTCTAACTCATTAAAGTATCCTTTTCCTATCTATTGTACCCTACATCTGCTAGGAAGCCATGCCAATGGCCGCACTGCGGACGGAAGGGACCATTGATACCCATGCAGTGCGTGTGCACATGTGGAGTTTCTCCTAGAAATAAACATCTCCGTTTTGTCACATGCAACGTGTCGGCGTCAAAACAACTCTCCTCTGAGTGCACGGAAAATAAACCGGCGCATATTTGTCAAACACCCGTGCCTCTGCCCTCCCTTGCACCCCTTGCCAAACACCCATTCCCTCCTATCCTACACCCAGCGCTCTGTGCTTGTATACTGTAGATGCTGGATCAAGCTCTATATTTAGCCTGCATCCCTCAGAAATGTATCCGGGAAGGATCAACAGACTCTCTTCCTCTCTCTTCCTCTCTCTTTCTCTCTCACACACACACACAAACATACACACACATACACACACACACACACACACACACACACCCTCTTTCATGCTGTCTCATTGCTTGCATGTTCTGAGAGGAGGAGAATAAGTGCAGAAAATCCCAAATTTGATTTGTTATTTTTATCAGAGGGGGTTGATCAGTCAAGGCAATTACCCCCAGCTCAGGATAATGCTGGCATCCCTACCACTCCAATCTCAATAACCAGTCATTCCCCTGCATCGTTCCCATTTTCATTTCTTTTCTCTTATTTTTTTTCCCTTATCTCCTACCTCTCTCTTTCTCTTCCCTGCCCACCTTGGGAAGAATCTACTCAATCTCAGACCCCGCTATGCCCTGTTTTGGACATTACACCGATCCGTCTCCCTACATATGCCACTTCCCGAAGAGCGTGGGGTAAGTCGGCGGAGCGTTGGGGTCACAGCGATTCCCCGGTCTTCGCCGTGCAACGTTCATTTGGAGAGTCTGGCAATCCCTCTCTTGCTCCCGACGACGCAAATCGTCCGTGTGCGTTATCACATTAACATTCGGATGTCGAGTGGGGGGGGGGGGGGGGGGGTCTCGTCGATGCTTTGAGCACGGACGCTGTCGTGGCATGATTAGTGTTATTTGCCGAGGACACATTTGTGTGCTTCCCTGCCACAAATCCCACTGTGAATTTGGCTTGTGGTCTTGGATGTCATTGCAACACAAGTTCACTGTGGCCAATGTCAGGGTTGCGTGGGTGTTACCACAATTAGCCCATCAGGCACCAAATGAAAACAAACTGCAGGAATCGGCATAGCTTTTCATTGGTGTGGGGGCACTAAAATGAGAAATCAAGTGAAGAAGCCAAGAATCAAACTTTGGAAAAAAACAGGAAATCAGAATTATCTTTTTCATGTAAGAATTAAGAAGACATATTGTAAACCAACTTGTTCAGTGACAAAGGAATACATCCATATCAGCTGTCTAATCAAGAGCTGATGATATGCATAACAAGATAGCAAATATGTTTTCAGCAAATAAAATGCAGGTATGGCCTATCAGATTTTGATTCACTAGTCAAATCAAATATTAAAAAAGAAAGAATATTCTTGTACATGGCAGTCCATGCATATACATATTCATAAATATGTGTTGAATCCACATATATGCACTTCTTTGTGAAATGCATAAAGGCAGAAATGAATTCTCAAGAGCTGAACAGTAAACTGAATTTGTTATACACATGAAGTGACTTCACACCTACACTTTGTACAGTGACTTGTTCCTCACATCTACACAATAACATATTACGTATGCAACATTTGCAATCGTTATCATTTGCAATCGTTATCAGAGTCCAAAAGAAATATATCAATTTGAGGAATTTTGCCAACACATCAATTTCTCTCCAATTCGTACCAGTGGAAAAGGACGATAGCAACTCTTTGGAACTCCAATCAGATCTCTGATTTCAGATATTTTGAGGAGCCTGGAAAAACATATAATGCAGCTCGCTATGCTATGCCAAGAGGGAGGAGGAAAAAAAATGTAGTAGACAGGAGTCAATAAACTCAAAATCATGACCCAAAAAGTGCACGGCTCTGTGAGCAATGCTTTCCAAACTCACACGGCTCCACAATCGAGCCACAGAGTATTAATTCATTGTCTTCGCCGACATCCCCTCTTCCTTCTGCCCATCGCGACATTGCCAGCCCCACTCGTACTGTTTCAGCACTGTCCTCCTCGGTTGCACAGTGTTCCAGCCATTCAAAAGCTCCAGCCTCTTCACTGAATGACGCAAATCTTGTCGGAAACACAACATTCTCTGGCGCCTCTGCTCCAACGCCACTTCAGAAATGTATCCCCCCTTCAACTGACTTCATGTCGGAGTCAATATAAATACTTCTCACATTTCTACTCCTTTTATTCCATCCACACCCCATCCCCCCCCCCCTCCCCCAGCCCCATTTCCTTTTTTGTCTGAAGAACTGATCGGACATGGAGAGGAGGGATGGGGTAGGGGGAGTGGTGGACAATAGCGATGGGGTAATGGGGTGCGATCAATGTAATTGCTCAGGTTTGGACACTGCACAGCCCTTTGTGTAGCATCTGAGGAATGCAAAAGGAGAGCTACTTGGATTGGAAACTACCTCATCATCTCATTGCTCAATGATCAGCAATGCTGCTCGAGGTCTATTGACATGAGACGACATACATGTAGAGCAGAAAAAAGGAAGAGTAAGGGAGGAGGGGAACTGCTGGATCCGAGGACCATTCAGTGTGTTTTGCTCAGTTTTCTTCCTTTCTCTTTTTCTTTTCCTTTTTTGCTCATGGAGAAAATTGACAGTCATCATTTGATTGTCAAGGAGAGTTACCATACCAAATAGCTTCCATTTTCTTCCTAACGAAGGACTTAATTGGGAGTTTGGAGCAGTCTTTCAAGATCTCACATCTAGCTCTCTCTCTCTCTCTGTTTTCACATACATGATAGTACTGGGCTGCTTGTTTCATTGAGCATAAAGCTCTCTGTACAGAAGGCTGACTAATAGTTCTTCCAGACAGGGTAAAATAATATATCAAGTGCTTTCAAACACCAAGCTTGGCATTGACAGAACACATCTAGTATTCTGACAATAACTCCCAATGAAGTGCACTTGACATATATACAGCAACTCCTAATTAGGCTACATGAAAATGACATACACACATGGAATTAACAAATGGGATAATCCATCTGTTTCAAAAATCATTCAGATCCAAAAGGCCTACATGTTAATATACACAGTAGGCCTACTCTTTGGTGGGAAGTGGCATGCCATTTCTTGGCAGATCAAAATATCAAGCAAAATATGGTACGTACAATGTGTGTGATTCCAACCTGAGTTTCTCATGACCAATTCATCTCATACCATTTGGCAGGCATGCTCTTCCGCCTTTCCATCACATTATATCCTTAATTTGATTGCAGATCACAGATTAATATCCTGCCCACTCCAGCTGAAATGCTTGTCCACCAAAACCTGGCACATGAATCCTTTTCCCCTTCACCTCTCAGATGTTTGCATGACAGTAATTCACTTGCTCAAACTCTAACCACCCCACAAAACAAACATCATTCTCCACAATTTGCAGTAAAAAAAAATAATGTTTCTGTGAGGGAGGAAGAGGCATCCTTTGTGTATTAACCCCTCTGCTACTCAAAATCTCCCATTGCTCTGACTTGCCATTGGCTCTGCTCCCTCCCACAGACAGAGGCTTAGCTAGCCCACCTACACTGCATCTCCAAACAGCCTGGACATAACACACTAATGCACTATCATCAGCAAAGTAAACACCATTGTTGTAGTACTCTACATGCCACATGGTGAATCCCAAGTACCTGGCGATCTCTAACGCATCACATTTTTAGCCTGCACATATCAAATTATGCTCTCTCATAAACTTGCTTGCACCTGACATACCTGAAAGAGGAAGGTGCTGCATATTTTTCGGCTCCCTTGCCCATATTTTCCCTGGCACTTTTCACAAATCTCTGCCATTGCTAACCACAAGCTTTACATCTCCGGCCGACCTTTTGACCTTGCAGGCACAAAACCAGAGGCTCAAACACAAGTGCGCCTTGTGCGAGGGGAGGAGCAAATGGCATACCTTGGTCCAAAACCACAGAACTAAATTCTCTCCCCAGAGCTTGAAATCCTGTTGGCATCAGTCCATCCCTCAAAGGGCAGTCCAGTTATATTTGGGTCTACGTGAACTGTTAATAGAAAACATTCCAGAACCCCCCCCCCCCCACAAAAAAAAGATAAATAAATAAATAAATAGATGGTGTATTGAATAATTCAAAGTACTCAACATGTCACACATTAGGCCCGTTCACACACAAGGGAAAAAGTGCGATTTAAAAATCGATTTTCTTATCGCGATCAAAATTTCGAAATTTTTTCCAGTGTGGACAGAAAAATCTCACTAATTACCGCGATCCTTCAGAATAATCGCGATTATTTTGCCAAGCGTCGTGTGTGTGAGCGCGATCGAGATTCGGAAATCGGTATTTTTAATCCCATCGTTCGTAGCGCGTGCGAAACTCTATTGGGACTGCGGGGTCAGTCTTCGGTCATGCAAGATTCGCGCATGCGCAGTTTGGCCACTGATCATTCTTTCCTTGCTGCGAAGTGCGATTTTTCCCTGTGTATGAACGGTCGGACAAAAAATCGAAATTTGGATCGCGACTGAAATTTCGATTTTCGTTGTTTGTGAACGGGCCTATTTTCAAAGCAGCAGAGGACAATTTTGTTGTCAATGGCTCATGAACCTCAAGTTCCTCTCCTAAAAAGAAATTGGTAATATGGATGTCCCCTGGGGAATAAAGAAATTGCAAAGATGTGTCAAAACATAACTCCTAACAGTTTGAAAAAAAAAAGAAAAAGAGATGCTGTGTTATGTGTATTCTCCCCAGTGAAATGTTCCAAACACTCATATTTTTGCTAATCAGGAGAATTCAAATGCTACCTTGCATCAGTGACCTTTTTGAAAAGATTATCAACAGTTTCTATCAAACTGAATATTTATGAAACAGGATGCTCAGAAATATATATTGAATCCCAGTAGATTTTTGTCATGTAAGTCCCTCCTGTCATATTCAGAACCACTTAAATACATTTTTTTCTTTTGCAAAAACAGAAAGAAAAGATCACAACAACATGAAACATTCTTTTCACAAATATTCAATTTCCATGAAACATTCTTTTCACAAATATTCAATTTCAGATCAAGCATATATGAATAAAACTGAGACCAGGGAAGAAGACACTTCAATGTTATACCATAATCAAATTGAAACGATATGACTGTGCCCTTTAAAAAGTCTCACTTTGCACAGTTATATATTTTGTTGGGTGCACTAGATGTGGCATTTAGCATCTTCTTTCATTCCTGCAAAATGGATAATGACTCTCCCATTTCAAACGAGAGCCTAATAACCTAATTTCATCCCTAATCTCCATCTCAACAGCAGGGATTCTACCATTTCCATGGCTATTTTCTGACCATGCCAGAGGGGGATAGCAGCTTCAGTAGATGAAGAGGGGGGAGGAGGTTGCTCTGTGTTTGCTGAGGTAGCTAATGGGTGATATCGCCCAGCTTGTGAAGTGGCTTAGCAAATAGATGGGATAGCAAACCAACACCTCTTACGACTGTCCTGCCCTCCCCAATCCCCCCCCCCCCCCAAGAAGAAAAAGAAGTGAAACATTGCTTGCCCAGCATTCTCAGTTTGGGTATTAACTCCGTTTTAAACATGACCTCTTTAAAAAATGCTGCGTTGATTCTGCGACAGCAGCACGCTCGCCAAACTAGCAGGAAGGAAGGCTGCAAAAGTATGAACCATATTTAGGGAAGGGAGGAGAGAAGATGACATAAGATTTACTACTCATTTTACTACACCTCTCTTTTCTGTTTTCCACAGTGCTGCTTGTGCTTGCACAATTAGCAGTCACGAAAACAAATTTTGGCTGCGTGAAACAGTTTTCACATCGCAAGCACACAAGAGATTTGTGACTTTTGCGTGAAATGGAAGAGGACATAACATGTATGATGTGTGATGCCTGCCTAGGTTGTTTGCATTATTGAAGCTCCTTAAGACCCACGCACTCTTTGTCTTGTTTACTTGTGGCTCACACGTACATTGCTGCTAGGGGCTGCGGTACGCAGAGAGCCGAGAATCACTCCTCGTTACCGTACCTGGCACATTTTTTTTTTTTTTTTTTTTTTGATAAATGGCAACATCGACTGCAAAGTAGCAGTGACAAAATTATTGGCATCCTGAATGGAGTTGGAAACTTGCAAACTACATTGTGCGGTTAGAGGTCAAATATGTGTATGTTGGAGACATCAATTTGTGACTAGATGCGGTCATGACGACATGACAGGAAATTATAAAATGAAGGGATCATGCTTAACATTTTTCACCACACTGCCAAGAACATCAAAATAACTTAAGTAATGCAGTTAACAACAGTTTTTCCTTTCATTCATTAAAACTTCATTGAATTCGCCTTTGGAAATTTTACTGTATAACAGAAAATTATTGATTACTTGTTAATCATGATCTGTACTGAAGAGATTTTTTCTTTCTTTTTAAACCTGAAGAGAAACCAACCTGTTTCGTCAAAATATGATAAGAATGAACATCAATCGCTACTAATTTCATACCCAGATATCACGTCAACAGTGGGAGGACAATATTTGCTAAACATAACCAGGACATTATTTCTCAGCATTTTGCTAATATAACATGGCATACTCTTCTTCTGCTCATCACTCGGAGGAAAAACTTTCGCCGGAAACAGGCCACAGACAGACGATGCACCATTTCATCGCATTAGCCAGCTGCCGGCTGCTTCTTTCACCTAGCTCATGTGCACGTCCTTGGTTGATACATGTTCCGTACATGTCGCCTGTTTGCTGAAGAAACTCCGCGCGGGTGAGGACACTGCCAGTAATGGAGCCAGGATCACGTAAGCTCGGGTCAACAAATAAAACATGCTCAATTGAAAAACCACTTCCTTCTCCAGCACCATAGATCCAGCGGCTATATATAGACTGCTCATATCAGTTGTTTTGCCTGTCCTTCCACACACACAGACACAGACAAAGACACACAGGCACACAAAGATGCACAAATGTGTATGTGCACACAACATATAAACACAAAAACATGTACACATGAATAAACACAACAAACAATCAAACATTCATGCTCACATGAAACATTAATCCTATTGATTACACAATCTCCAACACTTCATGTTTATTATTTTTTCCTGCCTCATTATTAGGCCCATGGAGGCGCGAGCCGAGAATTGATTACAGATGAGGGTTACATCTCGGTACAAGTACATGCGCTTAGAGGAATTTTCGGCACCTCCTTTAGTGATTCAATACATTGCCTATCACTCATGGACTGCTAGTGAGGAGTGCAGTTTGCTGATAGACCACTGACACTGTTCTTCACACTCTTCCATCGCTGTAAGAATTCCTCATTCTCTTTCTCCACTTTAAACTGCATCCTTCCCCTCCTCCTATATCACTTCATCTCTCCTTCTATCTCTCTAAACACATTTTTTATTTCATTGCTGATCCTGATTGTCATCAGAGACAGGGGAGCAATAGCAATGGTGTTAACAAGTTGCAGGTGTTTTTCACTAAATTCTCATTCATGTTCAGCAGGGCATGAACGGGAGAATGTGATGCCTCCTTCAAAAGTTACCTTTGTACACCTTGCACTTTGTAGGCAATCACAGAGCATATACACAGAATATTACTGATCCCTTTTTGCAAGTGCTGCATTTGATATGACAATATCTTTATGTGCAAATTTTGATGTTACCCATAACATACCCAGGATATCATATCTCTGCTTCCTGTGAAAGAAGCAGGGAGATGAGGTACAGGTTCAAGAGATTCACCAATACAATACCATGTGCGTGAAAACAGTCAATAATCCAGTGCTTTAACAACACACCGAAGAGCAATATGCCTACTTAGTATTTGAAGTGGAAGGAGGTCAAAAGAGTATAATCTGGTAGATTGCAGACAAAGAGACAGACAGACAAACATCAAACACAGCAGGAAGAGAGGAAGGTCTGCATAAACATCAGATAGACTGATAAAAACACACAGACAGACACACAGAAAGACCGGACTGATGAACACATAATACATAAATGAGAAAAAAAAAAAATAACATATGAAAACCAGATCTACAAACAGGTATACATCAGAAAGACAGACCAGCGGGTAAACTGATACAGACACAAAACCCAATGGACCAAAATTACAAAGGAACAAAGGCAAACAGTTAAACAGAAAGACAGACCGACCGGACAGACAGACAGACAAACAGAGAACACAAAGAAGAAAGAGTAGCTGATCTACAAAGACTGTCAAAAGACAAGAGACAAAAAGTGAGGGAACAGGGAGAGCTAGTGACAGATGAAGACAATTTACAATGTCGCCGAGGTCAGGCAAGGAGTCACCTGAATACATCATCACGCAAAACTCGAGACATTCCTCCCAATGGCGGACCGTACCTCCGCGTGTCTCGTGTTACGCCGGCAGCGGGCGAAAGTACTCTTCCCTGTCAAATCATCGATCAAGAGCCCTCATACCCCTGTCATTATGTGACACAGAAATATGTCACAATTCAACAGAGAAATGTCACTCATAATACATCTGAAATCACCATCACTTTATTCTGTTTTCCCCTTTTTAAAGAAATTGATGCAACAAACACGAAAAATGTCCCTTAATATAATTCCATCATGCTCATTTTGTCTTGATCATGTTTCTACACATATGTACAGAACGGAAGCCAAATACTATGGCTCATCTGACCTACCACAAGAAATTCAGGGTCTTTTGCAAAACCGGATGATAAACTTGCAAGTTTCACTGCATTATTTTGTACAATGAATAACACGCTCAAGCAATTTTCTCATCTATCTTGCTTACTCTAAATTTTCAAGCGCTCTCTAGCCTGGTTCACGAGGCATCATTTTGTGGCGAGAATGTCAGTATAAATTAGCCATTGTCATGGTGGACGACACTCAATCACTCTCTGACAATGCCTATGGACACACTCTTTTGAGAGAAAAATACTGGATAATTTGAGAGCAAATTAGTCTATGATTCATTCCCGGCAGTCAGTCGGGCGTGTCATGGGCTAAAAAGTTGTGCGTACTGGGGACGTCGAACAAACCAAATGCATCTGTGCCGTCCAAAAGAGAATAACAACAAACTCCCCGTGGACTTCCCATCATAGAGAAACCAATCGTTGATGATTTGATTTTCAAATGAGAAGCCATTCGTAAATGTGAGCTCGTGGTTGCATGAAATTAACGAGTCTGTTCATTCAGACTACATGACCTGCTCACAGACACTGCACATATCCCAGTCGGCCCATACGCTGGAAGGAAAGAGCGGAGCAAGCTGGGAGCATCACTTGTATCAACAGAATTAGATTTGCAACAACGAATTATGGCTCCGGGCTGAACATTTATCAACCTTCACCAGGCTGCTATTATTTTATTCATTCATCTTTTTTTCTCTGCATCTTCTTTTATTTTATGCTTTTTTGCCTGCTGAAATTCCCGTAAATTATGAAGAGGCATCTCTGCAAGTTGGTGAAAGAGGTACAAAAAAAAAAGGTCATTTTTTTTTAAGAAGACATTTATGATAATCAGCCAAGTCCGGATTGTTAAAGGCTCACCACACAGAGCACATGTCACTATCTGATTGATAGAAATATTGCTTGGGTGTAAATTCCTATGTGCCATACTATTTCCATCACGCACGAGATGTCATGGTGTAAAATAAGTTGAAAAACCCAGACTTTTGATTTAATTTCCTATTTCTCCATGACTAACATTCCCTTTAACTTGTTTGTGAATTTGGGCTCATTTTTGTACTTGACTGGACAGCATGATTCTTTTTACTACTTTGTACACACACAAAAAAAAAATGCAGTTATGTTCCTCCACTTCTGATGTGAAATATAGTACCATACTCCCTTGCACTGACTGCCCTCCCCGCATCATCATTCTCACCTACTCCTAACCCCAACTCCCAGCCCCCTCCCCCCCCCCCCAAAAAAAAAAAAAAAAAAAAAAAAAAAGATATGGATATTGAGTTGCTTTTGTCATATCTGCAACTTTTCATCTTCTCCAACAAGTCCTCAAATGACACCTGAATGTTCTATTCCCCTCTGGTTGTGAAATGCAGGAAGAGGCAGAGCCCAGTAAATCAATTTTTTTCCCTCTTCCGTGCCACAGAAAATCAATCCTGATCTGGTTGAATTCTGTATTTTCTTGCCTGGTAATGGCTTTTGCTCCACTGTGCAGTGGATCCTCTTGCAGCGATTGAAGCACAGCTTCACTTCTTTCCCTGCTCAACTCCACCTCATTCCCACCACCCCCCCCCCCTTCTTTCAACAAAATGTTCCTACTCTTGAAATCTTTCCTTTCTTGACATCCAACACACTTTCGTGTACTCTTCTCTCAATAATGCATCAAATGGATGTGCACTCTGGAGCACACAGCGACTACTATTGGTCGAGACATATTTGATAAAGATGCCATTCTCTCTTATGGTTTTCTTGTCAGATTTCTACCCCCTGCCCTCCACCCCACCCCCCTTCCATTTTTCTTATTTTATTTTCCTAGCCATCTCCTTTTGTGTTTTATATCATCTCTTCTTGATCTGCCTCTGCATACTAGTCTCTACAAATCTCCCTCTACTTTCCCTCTGTTTTGTTCTGAATATCCCTCCCTTCCCCTTCCCTCCTTGTCTCTTTAGCTATCTGTCTGCCCCCATCCTCCCTTTTATTTCTGCTGCTCTTCTCTTCCCCCCCCCCCCTTCTTCCTGTACAACCAATGCCATAGAGTACCAGACTGCAGGCTCTTAGCAGATTTCTCCCCCCTCCCCCATCCCCTGCCCTGCCTGCATCCCTTACTACCAGCGCCATGTCCCCACAGGTCGCCTCTAACCCCGCTTTGTCTCCCACTCGCTGCTGCCCCGCCCCCTTTCGATTCCACTCACGCGCAAACACTCCTCACACACACTGTCACATGACTCTGTGGAGATGCAATGCGAATCCAAGGCACAAGTAACATTATTTCCACGGCTGTCTGTAATGAATGGCAAATGATGATGTGCTACGAGGCACATACATGGAGAGGTGGAAGGAAAAAAAAAAACGTAACCACATCAAAATTCATAACAAATCCTTCTGTCTGCGTGTCCAACTCTTAAAATCAGAGAAATTACGCGACAAAACCATCCATCAACTTGAACAACAAATTCAGTACATCTTGCATTGTAGCATCATGGTGAAATCTCAGAATTTGAACTTGACCTCCACCCAACATCTCACGAAATATTGTTCCCAAATCAAAACCAGTAACTTTCCTTTTATCTTTCAATAATGTACAAACAGTAATATTTGGCAAACAGCAGAGTCATTTTTAAATGATTTTTTAACTTTTCCTCTTTCTTTATCTTATTGTCATCCTCTCATTTCTGTGTGCACCTTGAGCATTTCATTGGACAGATTTAGCTCAATACAAATTGCAATTATCATCATCAATACTCTCTATAATTACTTCACTATCTGTTCCTTTACTTTGTTGGATTTTGCCAAAACCTAATTCACACAAATCATTGATGCCTGTGTAGTAAGGATACCAAAATCGCATTACACAATTCTTGACTTAATGATATATATTGTTGATTTGTTTCTTCTTCTTGGCCTATGACCTCAATTTCATTTAAAGGGGAAGGCTAGTAACTGATCAGTGGGAATCAGTGGAAATGCTGGGAGATGATTGTTCCAATCCTTATGGGATTCATTCAAGAGTTCATTGTATATCTAATGTTGTGTGAAAATGATTTGCTTCAGAATGGTGTCATATTCAAGTAATGTGCAGTTTAATGCTTCCAGGTTAGCGTCCCTGGTCAGTGACGGAGCATTAATCTGCACATTACTTGAATATGAGACCGTTCTGAAGCAAATCATTTTCACACAACAATAGATATACAATCAACTCTTGAATGAATCCCATAAGGATTGGAACAATCATCTCCCAGCATTTCCACTAATTCCCACTGATCAGTTACTAGCCCTCCCCTTTAAAGAGACTGTTTACCATTGAGATCAGTGATTTGGACATTTCACATTTGATGATGTGTAGGTCAGTTGTATCACAAAACATCCTACCATGTAAAAATTTTGCAATAAAGCCTAAAATATAAGGAGACATCACTATTTTTCTCAATAAATCGTAACTGTACAATGTAGCCGGTTTAGTCTAGTAGCACTTTTATTATAACTATTGTTCACATTTTGCATATCTAACAAAACTTGACATTAATCATATTGATTCAAATTTTTACATTGGTTGTTTCTATCCCTAACTCACATTTTTGAACTATTTTGCAGCACTAAATCTGGGTTTCTGTTTCATCTGCAAGTGGTAAATTATGCCTTTAAGTTGCTCTTAAATCCCATCAATTATTCATTGTTATACCCATTCCTTATTCTGCATTCGATCAAAATATTGGTGAGCACTCTCTCAGTTAACACATGAATAAACCATTTAAATGGATACGCTAAAAGCCTTTCCAACACTTTCGGTGGAGATGCATTAGATAAAACTATGTGGGGTTAAGAAAAAAAAAATGATTTTAAAAAAGTCTAAACCACTGAGAGAGAGAAAAAAAAAACCCACAAAAAACACACACAACATTTTGCAGGCCTTGAACACTAATGTTGAAAGGTGAGTAACAATTTACTTTCCCCCAACAGAGCAACATGAAACCCTGGGAGGAAATTCATAATTTCCTACACAGATTTGTTTTCCAGAGCAAGACAGAAGAGGACACTTGGGAGCAGAGTACAACATAAGATGGAGCTAATGAGGAGTGTTCTCTGACAAGGATCCTGTGAAGAAGATGCATCCTAACATCAAAATAGAACAGCGCTCGTGCCATATCATCTTTATTTGTCTCTTTAAGGATACCATCACTATCAAATATCAAAGAGCTAGAGATGACAGTCTAAGTACTTTCACTTTCTCCCAACAAGCTTGTGAAATTATTATAGACGTTCTCCAATGTTCAAATCTTTTCATGTGACATGCAATTCAATAGGATTTATGTTATATATTTGTGAAGATACTGTATCAAATTATGAGGTTATGCTCTCTTTTATTTAAAGGAGCAGAAATAAATGGAGTGGGAAAACAGAACTGCAGTGAAATGAAAATATTATGCACTGTTCATATGTAGTAAAAAATGTGATATAAGACATCTACCCCTGAGGAACACTTGCACCAAGAGTCCAGTAAAACTAACTTTAAAAAATATCCACAGACTGTGACTAGTCCAATGTGATTAGAGAAATATAATTGGGAGAAATGAGATTCATGTCTGGTTTCTTGCACAATCTCATAAATATAACTTGATGTGCATAAGGCAGAGATGCCAAGTTCAAAAAACTTTTATGAGTGAGATTTTTATGACTCGGTGTCTCGCTGCTCGCGCGCATGTGCACGCGAGCGAGGAGGGTGTCCCCCTCCCTTCGTAGGGAGCTTTTATTTTAATTATTAGCTCTTAATGATGAGATCTGGTGCATTCTTAAGTGACTATTTTTTACTAATTTTGAAAGGCAAAAGGGAGATATACCTTCAATTGCAACTATCACTTTAATCCTTTGAGCTATGCTCCTTATTTTTGGCCCAAATTGCAGACTTCACCAGATGCGTGAGAAAAATGGGTGCCATGCGTGAGATCGTGAGACAGACCCTAAATGCTTGGGTCTCACGCAGAATGCGTGAGACTTGGTAGCTCTGCATAAGGTGTGTTCCTAAATGTGTTGATAACACAAGTTTTCTTGCAAGTGTGAAAGTGCCTTCAGGTCACACCAGTACATGTAGTCATATCTCACATCTATGTTCCAGTCAACCAAGAAAAAGAAGAAAATAACAATTAATGAAGCATGGAGGTAAAACCGCATGTAGTGAAATGCCATTGTATCTGCTCACTCTAGCCAGGAATAGACAGTTTCGGTGGTTTGGGGACAGATAATCATCTGGGGAGTATTTTGATAGCTCAACAAGCAAACTAAATGAACTAGAGCTTTCCAAATTCATTAACGAAATCCTAACATGACTTTGTTTTCAAACCAAGAGAATCACACATCAAAACAAAGCAACACATGTCTATGCTACTTCAATGAACAGAGCTAGTATTTATCGAGCACATTTCTACTGTGTAAAGTCAGTCCATTTACTATGTACTCAGTAGATATACTGGATACAGCAGATACACAGGATCTCTAGGATCATCAGAACGGCAAAACTAAACATAAAAGGGATAGAACACTGATACAGAGTAGGTCTACATTATTTGTATGATGGCTCTGTTTTGTTTTGTTTTTATCAATCATTGCCATCTCCAATGCAGATTACCTTGAAGAGCTCACGCCTACAGGGAATTACATGGGTGGGGCTGGGAAAATTTGGCATGCCCTGAATATTGCATGAAATCCATCTTGACTAATTCATGACAACTCAACGCACAAATACTCTACTCACACACAACATTTGACCCATCATATTTAGTGTTATGCACGTGTGCATGGGTCATTCCATTCAATGTTAGGGGTGGCTCTCACATTTATGAACATATTGGAAGTGGGACCGCAGTATTGTTTTGATTCTTTAAAGAAAGTGTTCCACAAGATATTGTTAGAAAGAAAAGCTAAATATAGTAACATGTAGGATATGGAAGACTACATGTACTCAGACATACATATATGAAATTACAGTACTCTGTACTTTGTATTTTGCACACAATTATTCACCAGACAATTCTGATACGTAAAAAGCAAAGAAATTTCTTTAATACAAATGATTACTAAAGGATAAATCCATTATTGTACAACTTGCATACCATGAACCTCTGTTATGTTGTATTTTACAGATGCAGGATTATGACTCTGTGACCAAAATGAATTGATTGCATTACAATATCCATGAACTCCTGTCAAAAATCCTTCTGAAATGATTTCTAACTGACAAATATCTTCTATACAAAGCATAATTTAGAGAACAGCACAAAACACTATCTATAAAACATGCTAATCCATTTCAAGATATTCATTGGCATCTCTGCCTATAAGAGTAAATGCAAAATTCAGCCGACAAAGAAAAAAAAAATCAAAGATCGAACGGAATATTCAAGTTTTGCCAACTGCAGAAAACAGAATTTGTGGAATGAATCATGCATCAAGCAGGGCGCTCCCGAAAAGCTAACAGAAAACAATGGTAACCTAATAGTGCGCTACAGCGTGCACCGACTGTGCGGAACACTGCTGTACGTTGTACTGTTCGCTGCCCAAGCTCTAAGCCCAGTAATCCCCACGGCACTGAGATAATTTGTGATGGAGGACACAGGATTGGTGACTTAGTCCGTGGACTGTTAAAGGGCCACTCTGCGACAGACAAACGCAGGGGAGGAGACTGTGCATGTATCGACCACTACGGGATTCTACATGATTACAATGTACAGTGTTTATTAGTGTTTATTCTAGAGAATGCACATGTGTTGATATTGACCTCCCTGTATAACTACGCAACAAAGGGTAAATCATAGAAGAAGCATGCTCATTCTACACTCATCCAGTCTTACATTACTGTTAATGAAATTCACATTTGAGACATATTTATAAACTGAATGCATATCAGGGAAGCATATGATTGAGAAAGTGCAACTGATTAACAAACTGCCCTACGTCGACGTCAATAAGCACCGAATTGATCGGTGTTCTAGTAGTAGCAGTGACAAAAGAAATCATTTGGCATTTGCTCAAGTGTGACGGGGCCCCTTAGAAAAAAAAAAAATCTCACAGATTGTTGCAAATCCAGGGAAACGAATTTGATGTGTTTATGAAGTGCATTCCATCACCAGCTGTCCTTGTAAAATTAAACTGAAACCACTTGAAGTAGGCCTACATAAATATTTAAATTTTGTTTTCCGACAATTCTAAGAGTACTTCAACTGGATCTGTTCCAGCCAGATACTGCAAGCATGAAATGTAGGAACAGAAAATGCACTAATTTAGTCAAATAGGTAGGGGTAAAACCAAAGATGTGCAAGTAGGCATGATCAACACAACAGAAACACACACACAGGGACAAATAGAAACAGATATGCCCAGACGATCCACAATGGTATTTCTTGTGCGTACCATCTGTACATCAACAAGTACATCAACAACATCCACCACCTGACTTCACACACTCTACAAAGGTGCATAGGAATATACCTAAATACAAAGCCATATCATAGCAGCAAAGTGGTTGCAGGTGCTCTACTGTTTTGTTTTTTTAAGCCTTTGCTCAAGGAATTACCTTGCTATTATTTTATTGCAGTCTTTCCAGTCAAGCTACACCTACAATTGTGATATGTTGCATGGCGTTACACAACTTAGACAATCGGTTGTTTTTATTGGGCAACAATAAATGTCGAACAATTGCTATTCAGCATTATTACCGCTCCGTTTGTCTGATTTCCATGTGGACGCCTCCTCCTTCACCTCGGCTCAGCCATTCTGTCACGCTTGGCGAAATATGTAAAGCCAATTAACGGCAAATCAATACAGGAAAAGCCAGAGGTATGAAAGGATAAACCCTTCAAAGGTTACGAACATAAACATGCCCGAACCTCTGCCAACAAAGGTGATTTACAGCAAGTGTATATATGGGGACAATGCTAAAAGAAAACTTGGGGAACACCAGAGCAAGCAAAGAGGGGAATTTGTTATTGAACATATTTCTAAACTGCGCCTGTCATGTAATGTTTTCAAAGTCTGTATGCCTACTTGAATCACGTTTCACCTGAACATGCTCCTGACATGTTTGGCCCAGTCATGGTCCAGAGGTGTTCAAATATGTGTGTTTTGCTCAATCTGCCTGCACATGAGTAATGTGAGCAGTTTGACCTCAACAACATGATTGAGATGAAGCTTAGCTTTACTATGAATTTGTTTGGTAAATGATAGAGCAGTTAAATGCATTACGTAGCAATTACTTCCACTGCACTGGCCAAATAACCCCATTCTAAAACAATATCAGTTGAATTCCATCAAGATTTGTGTTCATGTTGTAAAATATGTTGCCACTTCGTCAAGTAGATCTAGCAAATTCACAACACTCATATAATCAGATACAATAATTAGAAATCAGTTAGAGCTGGCAGCTTGATTACAGAAATTAACTGCCTCAATGGAGGGAGCAAAAGTTTCAGCTTGAGCCCACTGGAGAAAAAAAAATAAAAATCACGCAGTAAAATCACACCCAATTCAGGCCAATGATATTAATTGAATGAGTTCCATTACTATCCTGACCAATATGTATCACATGACCACTTTCCCCTCTTTTTATTGGCTTGCTTGCCTTGGCACGCATCTGATGATGAGCAACAGAGGGAGAAGGCAGAGCAGAGATGGCTACCATGTCACCGACCGGCAGCCAGTATTGACCCTTCAACACCCCTACAATGGCCCACCCCCGATCAATCGCGATCAATATCGGCTCTTCAAATTGGCTAAGCAGCCACCAAATTGATCTTTATGGGAGGACACAATAAACCATGTCGTTCCCACATGTATGCTAAATGACATCTGTTTAGGAAGGGGCAGGTTCGGGTGACGGCCCACTTGTTTACGGATGCTGGCACTCGCCATTATCTAAAAGGCATTGGATCACTTCTCTTCACACCTTCCCCAGTGTAGTCAAACATAATTCAGTGAGAGATGACATTTGACATCAGTATCAGCCAAATATGTTAATTTGGAGGTTAGGCCAATTCTCAGCTCATATATTTGTACTGTATCAAAGTACTGCTCAAATTGTTTCCATTTTCTCTGGGATTAAAAGCTACTTACCAAAGAACATATCTGTTTGGAAAGATGGTGATCATACTTAAAGGCATAATTTACCATTTGCAGATGAAAGCATTAGTGCTACAAAATAGTTCTAAAATGTGAGTTAGGGATAGAAACAACCACTGTCAAAATTTGAATCCTTATAATCGATGTTAAGTGTTGTTAAATACACAAAATGTGAACAATAGTTATAATAAAAAAATTTCCAGACTAAACCGTGTACAGTTACGGTTTATTGAGAAAAACCCTGATATCTCCTTATATTTTAGGTTTTATTGCAAATATTTCATATGGTAGGATGTTTTATGATACAACAGACCTACACATATGCATCAAATATGATATCTTAAAAATTTTTGAAATCACTGCTCCCAAAGGTAAACTGGACCTTTAACAAGAGGATAGTAGCTTTTACCCCAATTGCACACAATGCAGATTTCCCTCAAGGAAAAGGTATTCATAGTTATGTTACTGCTACAGAAATTTCTCTGCAAATCTCTTAATGACTTAATCTCTTACTGACTTTTACCCAAACCAACTGATATTGGATATGCAGTAAAATTCAGAGTGGCCAATTCAATGAGGAAGAAATAACATTTGCAGTAAAATTACCACTGGGTTTGATGAGTTGAAACAATCCCAAATGAAATAAATACAAAGTGTAAGACATCTCTGCCTTGAAACATGAGTCAAGCAGTTTTAGATCAGTTTGTTTGTGTGGACGTTTTTCCCGTAAAGTCGACATACACTCAGTGTACGATCTTTCCTCGTTCCCCCGATAGCATGGCGGCGAGACTAGATTGAGAGGGTAATTAGTTCTTCATCGTATTCCCACAGCCAGCTCCAACACCTGCCCCTGACCAGTATCCATTTTCCCCGCCAAGTCTCAAAGCATCCACTATCAATCAGATAAAAAACAGGGAGAGGATTCCTCTGCCTCCACACCATCCTCCAGATGATGCGCCATGCCAACATCCCTCTCCGTACCGCATCACTCCAAAAACAGACAGATAGAGAGAAAAAGGCGGGGATCAAAAAAACAAAAAAAGCCTTTCGATTTGCAACAACCTTTTCCCTGATCACGACATCCTTCTTGCAAACAGGATTTGCGAAGTCATTACCTGCTTGTCTGCATCAAGTTGTTTACAAATTTCTGTTCACATGCCTTGTGAATGCCAAGTGACCGACATTAAGCACACTCGATACATTATGGAGGGGCAATCACAGGTACTTATATCTTTTCTGACAAAACTGTCCTTGCAAATCGGATCTCACCATGATGAGAGAATATTCATTACCATAGTCTGGTATACACACTTGATACTGGCAAACTGATTTAAAAAAAAAAAAAAAAAAAAAGCAAAAAAGAACAATCCTGCTGTATAGTCTTCGGAGTTGATACATCCCTGTGACTTAAAGACAACAAATTAAAATTGTGGTGGTGAAATTCAGAAATTGTCAAACTTTGCTGACTTGATTTATACAGTGATACTCAAAAGGAGAGAAAAATATTCCACCAAACAAAAATGTATGTGATAATTATGTTGTCACAATTGAGAGAACTGTGAACAGATAACAAATTATTCACTGGATAATTTGTTCCAATTTTACTTCCATAGGAAATATTCTGTATGGTAAATCTGATCACACACAGGTATTTTTTTTACACTACTTATTTTTTTTAAACAGTATTTTTCACATAGCTCTATATCTATACAAGACGAGAGATTGTGGCATGAGTATCATGTAGCACCACCCAGCCTAGGTTGATTCTTTGTTGTTGTTTTTCCAAACTGAAAACACTGTTTAACAATGCCTATACCTTTAGAATATGCACTACTTGACTACTGCCCATGATACAGAAAGAAACAATTTCAACTCCAAGTTGGAAAACATGTCCAGAGGAATAGTCAAATCCGATGTACATAATTTCTTCTTTTTTTCGGGGACATTTATCGTCATTGTTATAGGGTCAAACATGGCAGCTATGATAAATGACTGCAATCAAAAAGTGATGGACGAAGCGTTACCACATGGAACTAATTGCTTTACCATCTTGTACACGGGTGTCTTATCGACATCGACTACTGGTTGCTGGCCTTCTAAAGGCACAAGCAGAGTGCACTGCATGTATGTAGGTCGTGCCCCGCAATTCCGTTTGCGGCCAATGGACGAAACAAAGCAGCGTTTTCTGGAGCAAACTGAATTCCGCTCTCAAAATGCCACCCGTATGATGTTGCAGAAGGCATCGAGCAAGGACGCAGTTTGTTCAATCAACTGCTAAGTGCAGGAAAGTCATTTGGACTACTGACCTAGAAAATCAGAGCAGCTCTTCGCAATCAATGCACGATGCATGTCGTCAAGTTACCACTGTCTATTGTCCCAGTAGAGGTGTATACAGAGAACTAAAGAATCATGCTGATATTATCTCTAACGATGCTGACCAATGTCATATCATGATCACAAGTCTTCCATTTTCTAAAATGGCAAAATGCTGTCATTACCATGAGCACCTCGTCTGTGTACAATAACATGAAATGATGAAGTAGACCCTAAATCAAATGATTGGATGAGAGCAAGCATGTAATCTGACAGTTATTTTACCCAACACATTATTTTGCTTATGGCCAGTCACAAGTAAGGCATAATGACCAGTCATTAGCTCTTTCACACGGTGATGGCGACTGGGTGATATTTGATTGTTTTATTTACTTGGGTAAATGGCTGGAATATGAAATGCCTACACTTGAAATTCTTTGGACAATAAGGATCTGCTTCATCATTTTATAAAACAAATAATACACATCTTTTTATTCAGGTGTGAGAATAATCACCCACACTCATTATCTTCAAAACAGTCCAAACATACTCGCTTATCACCTGTCGGGCATTTTAGACTGTTCCAAAGGTACCTTGTGTGGGTAAATTCTTACTATTATGCCCTTACTAATGTCCTCACAGCATTTGGGGGTAATACAACGTAGTTCTGTCAGGGTTAAATGTAAACCCCTGTGGCAGTCTTGTTCTCAGGGTATGAAAACACTGCCCATCCTTGTCAACACTGAATGCCAAAAATGCAGACAGAAAAGTGCATCTCAGAGCAAAGGATCAGGAAGGATCCAGTCATTTTCTTCAAATATCTTTTGATTAACACTATTGCCGTTAAACTGACCACAGATGTCCTCCAACTTGTTGTTTGCTTCCCTTACTAATTACAGAGCTGGACTTACTGAGTTCATTCAAGGATATATATCAAGTATCTAATTCAAATTGACATTACTTCCTTTGGGGTTGTGTACATGTTTGTCCAGTGCGTGTAGTGAATGACAAATTCTAAACATTTTGTACAAAGTAGTCAATGTGTTGACAACACATCTATCTGCATGTTTTATTCAATACCTATACTTAAAGATGCTTAGAATTCTTTGTATTCAATGGAGTCTCATCACCATGTTGCAATGTACAGGGCTACAAACGTTCATTCAAAAAGATCCAGGAGATTCCACAGCATAATCAAGGAGATACTTATATGACCCCGTTTGCAGTGCGGGGCCGGGCTCGGCCGCGGCTCGGCCGCGGCCGAGCCCGGCCTCAATTGCGCGGCCGAGCCTCGCAATTTTGTCCGTTTACACTGCTGGGCTCGGCCGCGCTTTTGATTCAAACCTTTCAATATTTTGTCGTAGTGGCGCTCTGCTTGTAAACAAATGCAATTTGGTATAGTCTGGTTTTCAGACCCTTTGCCAAATGAATACCGTGGCGACGAAGTCGCCGTTCGGGCAAAGGCCTTTGCCGAAGGAAAGAATCCTTTGCAGGACAAAACCACCTTAAACTATACTGGTTTTCGACGTTGAGGGGGTTAATATCCTGAATAGCGAAAGATACAGGCAGAGGGTTTGGAAGCCAGACTAAAATTGGCCGCGCAATTGGCCGCGCATTTGGCCCAGTTTGCGTTTACACTGAGAAAAGGCCGGGCTCGGCCGCGGCTCGGCCGCGGCCGAGACCACCTCCAGAGCGAGGCCAAATGCGAGGCCAATTTTGGCCTCGCATTTGGCCTTTTGCGCGTTTACACTGAAGCGAGGCTGGACTCGGCCGCGGCCGAGCCGCGGCCGAGCCTTGCACTGTAAACGGGGTCTAAGTTACACTTATCTCAACGGGGATAAAAAATTAATTCCCTAGTGTAGTCAGGAGGGCCTTTATTTTCTCTTGTCAATGCATGAAGAGATTGTACTTCAGTTTTTAGGAAGCCTCCTGCAGAATAATGAAGACTAAGCAGCTCTGAATGTGTAAATGCTGGAAGGAATTTAGTTAAACTTTGGTATCTTTTGTTCTTCAATGCTGTACAGCAATTAAGACCACACAGAAATATCATACAACATCCAGGGACAAAATATTGCGGTGAGCATGGTTCACTCTTGGAGTCATAGTGGTTGCACATGTAATTTGTACCAAATGGTGCATAAAAAGCTCTCTTGATTAACTTGTGGTTTCGCTTCATTGTTGTTCTTTCGTTTCTTGCAAAAGAGAATGTTCTATATCCATTCTTGATAAATCATCTAATGTGCCTCCCATGGAGATGCAAGGACAAGATAGTCACCAGTGTGAAAATGTTTGTCTGTCTACAAGAGAATTTGTTGTTAGCTCATCAGCCGTGACACATTTCGTGTCAATAGTGCCATTCTCATTGCACTCAAAACAACACATAATTGTGAAATTTTTACAGTGTGAAAAGACAGCATTGCGTCCTTTAGCAAGATTCAGGTTGTGATCCAAATCACAAAAATTTGTGATTTTTTTGCTAAATTACATGAAGGTGTACAGTGTGAATGATGCTTGCAACAAATTTCAAACTTATCCCAGAATGCCTTATTGCTACTTTTACCAGCTGTGGCACCCCATGGCATTTTGAAATGGCACTGTGGCATAGAAAGCATACCATAATTCATGTGTATGTGCAGGTCAGCTCTTTGCAAATAACTGCGACCCAAGTTTCAAAACTTTTTTAAAGTGAAAACGATAAATAAAAAAGACTCAACACCTGATCGCAACCCAAATTTTGAAATTTTTACAATGATAACTAACCCAAAGTAGCTGTAACTGTACATGTAGGTCATATTTTGTCTTAGTTTGCTTCTTTTTTTTTCACATATCCCTTGGGCAGACAAGAGCGACAAATGCTCACTTTCAATCGCTTATAGGGGGCTGACCGTACAGAGTAAGATGAGATGCATGCCTCCATCTTCTGAAATTGTTGTAACGAACCATTACAATTAAAGACATGCTCTTCATTTGGCGAAGAGAAGGGGGGAATATCAATTTCAAAGAACCTCTTTGGAGTTTCTGAAGAAGCCAGTTTGTAGTTAGCTCATGTGCAAATTGGTACAACTGACCTTTAATTTTCTTAATTGGTAAGGCATTTCACTCAGTTTCAAAGTAAAATAATGCACAAGATTGCCCAAAGAACTAATTTATGGAATTTGTGTCGAAACAAAGAATGAGCTTGTGTAGACCAAGTGACTAGAATGGTCCTTCAATGAACATTTGGAACAGCATCCCTTTCATTGTTTTTGCATCTAATGTATCAACAAACTTTTTCTATTAATATGGCCAAATGCTACATAGGCTTAGTGGACACTTTAGGTCAGGTGGATGTGCTGACAAGCACCAGTTATGAGGACCACATGCATTTATCACAGATGTTATCTCAATGAATTAAAAACCAACATGCCTGCTGGTACAAATGACCTTTTGTGCTCATGCACAAAGTGGAACTGCAAAGTGGCTCACACCTACACGTATGTGGAAATTTAGCCTTTTTTCTTCAATGTACACAGAAAACAGGTGGGATCCCCTTCCCATTGAGAAAGACTATTGAGGCATTGGCTGCACACTGCTGCACATGTGTTCAAAAGTGAGACTCATGTACACTACATTTCAAAGTACATTCAGAGGCAATTCTCAAGCTCTGGTGAGCCAACTGTTCAAAACATCATAGAACCCAAAGCTCACTGATAGTTTTCAATGCATGGTTTCCATGGGGGGGGGGGGGGGGGGGGGGGGTCTTTTCATGCAAACCTATACAAAACATCCACTTCATCCATTGTATGCATACGTTCCCTGGAGACAGTTATGAAATCAATGATTTGAATTATGTGAGAATCATCTCTCAGCATGAAACAACCGGCTTTTTCCATGAGTTGAAGAAATGTAAAAAAAAGAAGAAAGAAATACCATTGTAATCATATCTAGAGCCTTAAAAGAAACTTGATGAATACGATCCATCTATATCACGGTCCAAATTAGATTGTTCTGGTACCTCAAGGGTGGAAATTGCAGCGAGATGAGTTAATGTGGAAACAAATTACTTTAATTACAAGGGAGGGAGGAACTGTGATACACCTTTACTAAAATATGCATCGTTGCTGTAATTGAGCAGTGATCACTCAAGTGCCATCGTAATTCACTCACACCACAGATGTCTGAGATTTTTAAGTAACCGCAAATTTGTATATTACAAAATGTATATATTCCACTCACTGTGACATAACACTCCAAATGCTTTGCGGTGAACATTTCGTCCAGTGCCAATGTTTCTTAGGGATGGGGGGGGGGGGGGGGGGAGAGAGAACACGGCCACCAAGAGCAGCTGTGCAGTATCCGCTCTACATTCAGACTGTCAGCATTGTGTATGATTCAGTCTACCCTCCAATCAATCAGCGGAACCTTTTTGACGGCTTGAATCTTTATGACACTTTGAAAAGCAAATGCAAACCTGTAACTGCTGAACAGACATATTTAAGAATGAATACAGAGTCAGCCCAGCACTGAAAAAAGAAAGAAGAAACAAAACAAAAACAAAACGGAGAGATGCAACACCTTTAAAACATGCAGTAGTGGGGAACCATCAATATAGACTCATCACTCATGAGCAAGAAGCACTTGGCTCAACCACTCGATCGCTGCCACTTCAGGTCTAGTCTACCTGTTCAGACCACTTTGCTGGCAGAGGCCTCATCAAAGCAAAACCTCGCACTTACACTGGATTGCACACGTATGCATACAACCCCACGCATAATCTCTGTCAGCTGGTAAAATCCACGGCTCAAAGATACTCTGATAAAGTCTTTATTCTGCTGTGAGAAATGTGAGGATGGACCGCCAATGTCTACTTGTGCTCGTATCAAGTTTCAGCGCCTCCACCCCTCCCCCTTTCTCTGTTTGTACTTCCTCATGAAGAGCCTATACAGTATTCAAAAACCTGGTCCGCAGTGCACATGCCAAATGTTCCGTAAGAATCATAATGTACAATGTTAGAGGTCATTAAACACCTAAAAACCCATTGCCTAACATAAAACGTTGAACATTAAAGGAAGCTAAACATCTTACAGCATACAGGGGAAAAGAATACTATTGCATGAATACAGTGTGGTGTGGGCAAGAATAGAACAGTGCTCTAATTTGGGCGAGATGTGAATAATGTTTTCTTTAATATAACCACTTCAGCATTCATAAGTCCTCTAACAAATCATTTAATGGGTAACTTGAAACGGATGTTTTGGTTTCATAACTGTCGTGTTGGTTGCATGCGAATATATTTCTCATTCACTTTGTACATGTATGGAAATGCCACCCATTGAACAAGATTGTTGAAAGACATTTTCAAGACTATGTGTGCATGTGTGTGTATGTGTGTGTGTGCACGTCACCACTTGAACAAAATCCTTGAAAGATATTTTTTTGTGAGTGTGTATACGTTTTGCTCCAAACACAGGCAATGTTGTCGCATCACACATCATCCAGGCAAGAACAAGATGATTCCTTCACACAAACAATGTATGTGAGATGATTGAAGCACTAATGTAGTGTCTCTATGTTTAAGATGATGTAAACTTATCTGCAGGTCACATCATAAAATAGTCACATCGACAGAGCTACTTAAAGGGACATCATGCTAGCTAGCTCGATTTGCCAACAGTTACTCATCCTCCCTACTCTGCACTCACATATCTCACATTTTGCTCCAATTCCCGCAGATCTGTCAGTTCAATCCCAGCAGGTTACACTCCGGATTTTTTTTTTTTTTAAATTCTAGAAGTCTCCTCATTTAGAGTACATCAATTGCTCCTGAGTACTTGCTCATGTAATAGAACCCTCTTCCCTGACAGGTGGTTATCAATGATGACTGCCATTCCCTGCTACAAATGAATTATGTCACATATATGCAGGTAGAGAGTGACATATCACAGGTGAGCATAGTAATACACTCCATCCTGGCGTCGCTTTTATCTAGTGCTTTACTCCCTTCTTTGTTTCTTTGTGTGTTTTTTAATTAAACAAAAGTTTATGTAAAAGTATAACCATTCTTTATAACACTAAGCTATTACATATTATCTTATCTTATATTATATCATATCATATATTATGGCTGCATTGTATCAAATCATATTACATTACATTACATTACATTACATTTTATTTTATCATATAACATCGTCATATATTTAATGATTTATCATGATACTGTCATGTGGAAACACTGCACTGGTCACTTCTGGCTCTTGTGCGAGAATTTTTTTTTTTTATTTGTGCCAAAATACTGCTGCCCTGGTTGGTTAATTGTTTGAAGCATGTCATGTCGCAGCCAGTTCCATTGTGGGAAAACTTGTGTTGCATTCACTCCAGCTCTTGATTTCACCCAATGCTGCTGCTGAGTAGAGCCATCAGCAGTAATTAGCCAAGGATGTCTTGAAACAGACATCCTTGGATGCAATCCAACATGAAATGGACGTGAATAATGCATGGTGGTGTGCAGACACTGCACTGATGGATTCGTACATGTTATGCTTGATACAGATCACATGACTGCACACGTATGCAACTTGTTCCCCAATAAGTTGCATACAGATTCAGAGAGTAGTACCTCTTTCTTTGATTCTGGCTTTGAATTATCTCATTACCTTCTTTTGTCCCTGGAAAGAGAACAGGTGAATTCAGGCTCTTTCTACCCTGTATGTATCTGTGTTTCCACCTTCCATTCTATTTATGGACTGTATGAGGCACCCACACGAAATGAAAAACGGCCTTCATATTGTTTATAGCCTTACCAAAAGATTGATACCTCTACTGTAGATTGTGGGGGGAATTGATCAGGTTAGGATGTTGATGGCATGCACTCCACTGTTGCCATTTTCTTTCTGTGCCAATACAAAGATGGCACTTAGTGGCTGGACTGGAGTCTAGTTGCTGAGTTTACGGTGCATTCACTCATCACATTAACTCTCTAAACACCATCAGTGACCTGCTGGTGTGTAGTGTCAGTGGCATCTTGACATGCCGGCCCTGAGAGGATTAGCATGTGTGTGTGTGTGTGTGTGTGTGTGTGTGTGTGTGTGTGTGTGTGTGTGTGTGTGTGTGTGTGTGTGTGTGTGTGTGTGTGTGTGTGCTCACTTCCGAATTCAGGGCACAACTCAAGCAAAACAGGGTGGGCGTGTCTGTGACAGAGACTAGCCCAGCCCCTTGTGACTATTCCCCCCTCTGTCAGTAGGTGTGGGGAGCATGCAGTATTCACTACATAATTAGTCTCACTGCTCTAAAACGTTAGCCCATGATTTGGATAAACATTAGCAGGTCAAATGGGATGGGGATCCCACATACGAAATTCTGATGGTGTGGCGTGTGCCTGAAATGCACCACTTTTACTGGCAAGACACGCGCAGGCGATACTACATATAAGAAATATCTTTCAAAGGTACTTAAAATGAAATATCAAAATAAAATCTGGCTCAATTTTTTGCCATTCAATAGGCGTGTCTTCATCAGCCCGAAGTTCAAACTAGCGGGACATTTTGCGGTCTTAGAAAATAGCCCGATACAGCGAATGTGCGTCTTCATCAGCTCGAACAGCCTGCTTCGAGAAATTAGTCCGAAAATTGACGCATGCGCACTTTGCAATATTACTCTGCCTGGCTCGCTCCTCGCGGTTCGAAAGTAGATTTCCCCGCTCAAAATCTCCTATATCACCGTATACGATTCTACAACCAGGGAGGTGAGCAGTACAGCAAATTCTCTCCAAAGGGATATTAATAACGTTACTCTTTCTTCTGTCCAGTGAGGCATCTTATATGAAATTAACGAATTGCAATGTTTAAACAAATCCAAAATGCACACAATCTGCAAGAATCTTCAGCTAAGGTATGAATAGAGTGGACCAGAAGAAGAAGTTTACAAAAAAAAACAAACAAACAAACAAACAAACAAAAACAGCTAGCATGCACGGCACTGAGTTTTAATAGGGAGGTGAGAGAAATAACCTCCCTGGTTTTAAAGATGACAACAACAGTAGGCCTATAGTACACACAGTCATGTGATCCTTGAATACACCGTGCGTGTAATGTACTATACACAATCACTAGCTGCTTGTACATGCGCTTTCCATTGCCAGCTGGCTAACCAGAAGCGTGGAGGGATCGAGAAAATTTCGGGCTGATGGAGACGCACCCAAGATAGCGCGCTATTTCACGAATTAGCGCTCTAGTTGACGAACTAGACCAAGATTTTGGGGGAAATTTTCCCGATCAAATAGCGCGCTATCTGCGTCTTCACTACACAGATAGCGCGCTATTTTGACATCGGACTAGTTTGGTAACCGCAAGATAGCGCGCTATCTTGAAACTTCGGGCTGATGAAGACACGCCTTATAAGTGTAAGAAATATCACTTGGGTAACTGCATAGTGAATTATATTTTACAAAAGTACTTCCACAGGTATGCAAAATGTATTGGAAACATGAAAGTGTGAATGAATGGGCATTTCAAACCTACAAAGTACCTGCAAGATACAAAAATATCTTCTTATGTTTCTTTATACCATTCATGCATAATAGTAATACAGAGTCCTGACACTTTACAGAGGAGAAAACGTATAACATGAAATGGCCCCTCTTCTTGTATTCTGGAATGATTACATCACTTTAAAGGGTGGGGGGGGGGGGGGAGGGGAGACCACTATATGCACACCTGCCCTAGGTGTGTGGAGAGCGTGGTGCGTTAAACTCAATGAATCGTCAGCATTGCGGCAGCAAAGCATGTACGCATAGAAACCAGGAGGAAAAGACCTTCATCATGCATGCCAGAGTGTCCTTGTCCTTCATACAGTGAGTGAGCAAGCAGGCCACTTGGGGGGGGGGGGGGGAAATACTCTCTTTAAAACAAAATCCCCCTAAAAAAAAAGGGGGGGGGGGGCTCTCACAACTACTGTATCCTCCCCACCCCCTATCTTCACATAGCAACAACATTGCAGGTGAAATCTATAGGCATGTCTTCATCAGCCCGAAGTTTCAAAATAGCGCGCTCTCTTGCGGTTACCAAACTAGTCAGATGTCAAAATAGCGCGCTATCTGTGTAGTGAAGACGCAGATAGCGCGCTATCTGTGTAGTGAAGAGGCAGATAGCGCGCTATTTGATCGGGAAAATATCCCCAAAAATCTTGGTCTAGTTCGTCAACTAGAGCGCTAATTCGTGAGATAGCGCGCTATTTTGGGTGCGTTTCCATCAGCCCGAAATTTTCTTGATCCCTCCACGCTTCTGGTTAGCCAGCTGGCAATGGAAAACGCATGTATACAAGCTAGTAATTGTGTATAGTACATTACCCCCACGCACGGTGTATTTATCCAGGATCACATACCTACTGTTGTTGACATCATTAAAACCAGGGAGGTGATTTCTCTCACCTCCCAAATAAAACTCAGTGTCGTGCATGCTAGCTGTTTTTTGTAAACTTCTTCCTTAGATGAAGATTCTTGCAGATTGTGTGTATTTTTTATTTGTTTAAACATTGCAATTTGTTAACTTCATATAGGATGCCTCACTGGACAAAAGAGTAGCGTTATTAATATCCCTTTGGAGAGAATTTGCTGTACCGCTCACCTCCCTGGTTGTAGTATCGTACATACGGTGATATAGGAGATTTTGAGTGGGGAAATCCACTTTCGAACCGCGAGCTAGGCAGAGTAATATTGCAAAGTGCGCATGCATTGATTTTCGGACTAATTTCCCGAAGCAGGCTGTTCGAGCTGATGAAGACGCACATTCGCTGTATCGGGCTATTTACTAAGACCGCAAAATGTCCCGCTAGTTTGAACTTCGGGCTGATGAAGACACGCCTTATGATTGGGAAGCCCGATGTCCTCCCCCCCCCCCCACCATATCCTATATCCTAGCAAACTGGCTGTTCAAAAGGCACGCTATGAACACTATTGTGATGCATTTCAGAGCATTATATCATGTCAAGTATTTTTCTCCAAACAATGGGCAGGACGCAGGAACCCACAAACTTTACTTGTCCAACAGTGAACTTTAGCTGTCCAAGGCAAATGGGCATGTTGTGGGTTTGAAGCATGTTGCATAATACTAGTACTCATTAATAGATCTACAGATTTCATAACACTAGTTTTGTGAAGCATGCATGTAAGCAGCAACTTTGGTTTTGGTTTTCGTGGTTTATCTGTTTATTTATTTGTTTGTTGGCTTGTTAGCCAAGAAATAATTAAGTTAGTCAAGTTGGTAATAAATCCAATGATGGAGTGGAAGAAATATAATGACTATATAAACCATGTATAAATGGGCCCTACTTTTGCAATGTGCATCCCCACGTTTACCGGGCACGAAGCAGCAGGTTGCATACAAGGACTCAACTTCTCTTGATATTTCTACTATCCAAGTGACCAAAAATTCAAGACAGCAGTGAAAGTCCCTCGCAAACCACAACATCCGAAAGCGAGCTCAGGTTTGGTAATCGCCCTCCGGTTGCCTCGGAGTCCTCAACACGAGTCACATCCCACGCTGCGATCACTTTTTATCATGAATCATTCATCTCAAGAGGACGCAGTCAGCCGAGCACTAACACAACAAGGCAGAGGTGGTCACCAAACCAGTCCAACTGCTCGTGGAATTTGCATTCTACATCTGTAAGCAGGATGCATTTATCCAAGGGGGTATCACACGCCTCCTTGGTTTATCTGATGGAGGCACACATACACACAGACACACACACACACACACACACACACACACACACGCACACACACACACATACATACATACATACATACATACATACACATATGGGCACTTCCATTAACCACTTTTCACTGTCCATGTTTTGAGAGCCATGTTATGCACACTGCAGGACGAAACTCCAATGCTCCGATTTCCCATTCTCGTATCATACTCTGTACGTAAACCATAGATGTCATATTAGCACATTGTTTTAATCAGGAAGAAATCATGAGAACCTGAAGATGTACGGACTATTGTCAGACAAAACAATACATATCCCCCTCCCTCGTTCCATTCCCTTGTCATTCCCACTTTCATTCTCAAATTGCTCACGCATCACTTTGCATCACATCAATATGTGCTGTAATGTCTTTCAGGTGTGACTAAAATAAATGCAACAGCTCTAGAAATACTTCACTTTACATCGGCAATACGAGTTGTAGAGACCAATGTTAAAATTAGTCTCGTTCTCCAGACCCATTCTGTGCTGGAAATGGGGGCACGCATTACCTTGAATGGCATGCAGAGATAAAGATAAATGAGGATTTGTCTTCCTTATCGCAGCTACTCAGCAAATGTGATTCTGGAGAGGAGACGATGATAACAGGTGGATATACAGCTTAACATCCAAGTCACCGGTAGATAAAATGGCAATCAGACAAAAGAGGAAAATTATCATATCCCCCCTATCTCCTTTGGAACCTGGTCTGGATCACGCGGAGTGGCGGGGCAAAGCTCGCCGGAGACGCATTTCAGTCAAGCGGAGTTTCCTCCCTCTCTGCTTGCCAACAATGGCAGCAGCGGAGTTACTGCAGGCAGCCTGGGGGCAAGGGCCAAAAGAGTATGACGATAATTCCTGTGGCTCATTGGCAATGCCAACAAGGGAGTCGGAGCAGCCCTGGTGCAAAAGACGACTGAGAATTAAGCGAGGGTGGGTAGAAGGGAGGGGTCGAGCGGCAGAGGAGAGAGGGCTTTTGTTGCCCTTGATTGGGTACCGTATCCATTTCTGCACTGTTTGTTTGAACCTTCACACTTCGTTATTTCAACCTGTGCCTTCTGCTTCTTTTGCAATGTTCAGCTGACTTATTCGCACGTGATACACACATACTGAAATACACTTCTGCATGGCATTTCTGGCAATATCTGTTGGTTGCATGAATATGCATATATATGCCTAAAAAGTAAAATAGGCTGTAGGCTTTTGTGAAAAAAAAAAATTAAAAATATATTTCAAAATATCAAATTCCTTTTGTCACAACACTATATTAGGAGGTATACATGTTTATTTTCTGTGAACCAGCAATGATCTTTGTGACAGAGAATGACAAAGTGAGTCTTTCGTTACTTTTTTACACATCATGCAAAATTGCACAAGGCTGCAAAGCACCTGACATCACCACTTTTATCTATACATTTCAAAATGACATGAGGCATAACGCAATATAATATCACTCTTCTATTAATAACCACATCTTTCCTGAAATATTCACTTTTGGCCCCCAACAACTCTACATTCCTTTACAGCACAGATACAATTTCTGATCATCCTTTTCTTGTTCTCCCCCTCATTTAATATTCCCTTGAAATTACATCAATCTTCTTTGCCCCCAATCTGCTGCCCCCACAGTGCCATAATGCGAAGGATATGGGTAAATCATTATTACAGCTTAGCCTCATTAAACTCCTATTAAACTCCAGTCTCAAAATGCCCCATTCTACTTGTGACATTTTATGGCGTTTGGATGGCCAGTTTGGCTCTATCGTGTGGGGGAGAGAGAATTCAATTGCTCCTCCAGCCATGAATGGGATTCTCCTATTTTTAGTCGCCCTGACATATTGGAGACGAAGCATGACCACAAAAGAGTCTGTAAGTCGCTCAAAACACACGCTTTCTCCATCTCTCACGCTTCTCTCTTCAATTCCACTGCTTTTTGATCCAATCTTTCATATTTTTCCTTTCATCCGTACATTCAATCTGATATCTCTTCTTTTTTTGCATGATCTCAAGTTATTTTCTCGTAACATCTATACAGGTTCAGTACCGATATTATCCTTACATTCTATATTTCACAATGTATGTCTCTTGTAATGTAATGTAAGACCTCACAATGACCTCAATGTATGTAAGACCTCGCAAGTCGGTCCTACGTTTTTACATAATCTTACACACATCGCTCCCTTACTTCACTCAGACATTTTGCAATGTAGGTTATAAAATATACATACATACATAAATAGTTATTTATCTATCATTTAATATTGACACAATGACAATGTTGACTGACTGATATAGTATGTATCATATTCTACATTATGTACAGTACACTTGTTAGTCGGCTCCCACTTTATTTTTTTTTTTTGGGGGGGGGAGGGGTAGGTGACACACAATTGTCCACCAGCCAATGGGCATTTCTATGTCTCTTACTTGACCCCCTCTTCACTAATGCCATTGTTATTCTTTCACCTCTTTCAATAGCCATTATCATTGTGTTGTACCTGATCTTGTTTGATGTTGCCTACCCATTCAATCTTTATCCTTCACAGGTTGGCCACCCTTGAGCTTAGGGATCATCACTGCTTTCACTTTACCATTTCTTTTGTGTTTGCTCACTCCATTGAAATCCTTCCATACCTGATTGACTCAATGCTGTGGACACCCAAAATGCCCCTTTTGCTCTCACTGTTCTGCATCCCTAGCTACTGGGAGATAGTGCATGTTATATTGACATGTCTGTAGTCTACATATTGAAGAGTATCTACTTTCTATGATTATCATTTTGTCTCCGCTTGCAAACCCTCTCGAGGAGGCTCATAACCCGTTCATACTGCGGGCAGGTTTCAGAGTCTCCTCGAGGAGGTTTGAAAAACGGTCTCTTGTCTGTTTGTACTGCTTGGGATGGTTTCGCCCAAACAGGCATGACTAGCTATGTTCCCATGGTAACCAAATTCCCCTCCAGGGCACAGGCTTTTGAATTTCTTACATAACCGCAAACATGATTGAGCGCGACAGTGTGGAAGTTGTGCGGCGTCTATCAGCAGCAGTTGGTCATGACGCTGGTTTGTTTGGTAAGCTGGTGATGACCTTTCGTGATAATTTCCGGGTCGGTAAAAAAGCAGCTTCTCAAACCCACCGAGTGTTTATACTGCAGCCAAGGCTCTTCGAAGCTGCTATTCATGTGATGACTTCATGAAACAGATCCCTGATCACACCTGATCGGATAGATCTCCTTTTCTAAATTCTGTTTGTTTGTACTGGGCTGAATGGCTCCTCAAACCTGATGTAGGAGGCTTCAGAACCCTCCCCCTCCCCCAGTATAAATTGGGTATTATTCCAACTAAATATCATATCCCTCAGAGAAAAACAAAACAGGGGGGGCAGGGAGAGTACTTTATGGAATTGTAACAACAATTACGATTGCAATCAATTTTACTGGATATTTCAGGAAAGAAACAGTTAAACTGCATTGCAAGTAGATCATGAAAGAAGAAAGACGGCATATATTGAGCATGAGAAAGAATGTGTCAAGAGAGAAAGTGGGTATGGGGATTCGTATGCGCCGTGTGGAAGGAAATTCACAAGATTAAAAAAGGACTTCGCACACATGATAGTGACTGATACCATGTTAACTTTAGCCAAGGGATAGGACATAGCAAACATAGCAACCTTATCTGAGTAAACCACGAGAGTGATGCGTCTTTTACACCTGCTCACGCATCGAGTTACAGAGCTCGCCGTATCACCGGGGCACTGGGCAGGTGTTACTCTCTCATCGCCGAATTGAAAACCATCCTGTTTGGCGAGAGAGAGGCAGGCAATTGCGACTCATCTGGCTATTAATTGATTATCGGCCTCCATTTTCTCTTCTTTTTTTTTTAGACCACTCTCCTTCCTCCTTTCTCTTCATCTATTCATGTCTGTCTCTTTGTCTGTCTGTCTGTCTCCCTTTCTCTGACTCTCTAGCATATGCACACACACACACACACACACAAACACACACACAAAGTCACGATTAATCTGGTTATACAGTACTGGGTAGAACATTGCCTTTTAGTATTTCAAATGTGTGAAAAACACCGTTTCTGGAGAATAGAGCCCCAGCATGGATCCAACCGGAGTCCAATTTGCTTTGTAATCGAATCAAGCCCCCACTACACCGCAGAAACACTTTGCAAAATGTGATTAACATTGTTTGAAGGTAAGAAAAGGCCACTCTGCCACATTCGTAAAGCTTTTGTACCCCCGCCATCTTTCGGTGCTTTTGTTTCTTCCCCGTCATGCCCGTTTTCTTATTTCGGAGCACCAGACCCGCTCCCCTCCAGTCCCACCAGCTACACCCATCCACAGGAATCAGAGTCACGCTTGGGTGGGCGAGTCACAAAATCCACTTACAGCCCATGGTTCTACGTAAAGCCTACAGGAAAAGGCAGTGAAGCATCGAGGAATCAATGAGATAATGGATTCCTATTACTTCTCCCTGAGGTTTTATGGCACTACCAGAAAGGTGGATGCTTGAGATTAGATAGACTGAGATAGAGTCCAGCTCTTCTCTAAAATATCTCCTCATCCCCTCTTACAGATGCAGGTCTACCATTGCCTATGGCAAACAGAATTTGTTCCCTTTGAACATCCTTAATCGCACTGTTGCGGGTATTCACAAGTCAGACCAACCTATTCTTTCTTCTTTTCTTTTTGTTTCTAAAGGTAGAGTAACTGTGCATTACTGTACAATTGTACTTCTATGGCATGGTTGATTAATAAGCATACAGAACTACCAAAGGGGGACAATGTACACACTTGTTTCTAAAGACATGAGTAGCAAGTCATGGAGAAAACATACAAAAAACATTGTAAGTAATAAATAGCACAAGTGTATTTTTTTTTTTCAAAATTCTGTACTTGAAGTTGAACTGGTGTGTCATTTCTTATAGATGTGGCAGGAAGATATACTCATGTGGCAAACATGTTTGCAGTTTGAAGCTCATGTGCTATTTTATCAGCCAATGCCTCAGATCCCATCTAAGCTTCAGTCAGTCACTCGAGTAAACAGCTGCCACCTTCTCTAATGTCTAGGGTGAGGTTTGGCTGTGGTTTTGGTCTTGGCTAGAGTAAAGTTGCAACAGCAGGCTTGTAGAACCATGATCACCCACTCAAAAACAAAACAAACAAAACAAAACAAAACAAAAGCAATGGCTGTGAAAAAATTTGATGATCAAAAAAACCATACCATACCAACCATACCATGCCAACCATACCATACCAATACAAAAACAAATGTAATAAAAAGATGAAATGCTCTCAAATCCTAATCCATCCTTTTTACACCTTGTGATTTGAATGTGCCTTAGTTAAAAGTTACAAGCTTATCATTAAAGTTTAAAACTTCCTAACCAAAGCTACAAGCATTGAACTCAAATAAACTCAAATTAAGGCCAAACAACTTCATAGAGGCAAGCAACAGATGGCAAAATAAATTCTGGTCACCCTGGTCAGAGGAAGAGCCACAGATTCAATTCACCACGGGGAGTGATCCATCTATAATGAGGGACGTTACGGTAACGACAAATCACATGGACACAAATTTGAGAGATAAAGTGTGGGGATGAAACCCAATGCCCTCTTCTCCTAGTGGATGTTCATTACATCAAGGTAGTTGGAGGAAAAAGAGGAGGAGGAGGATGGGAGGAGGTGATTTGAAAATGGGCTAGAGATGCGATAACACTCCAGGATGGGAATGTCTCCCACCGCTACCCTTCAAGTCTCATCCATAACCGTAATTCACACCTCATTTGCAGCACAGCTCCCTGCTTCCGCAGTGATGCAACTGGAGTTCGTCACAGGTCAAACGCTCGACCCGCAACCGTCACCTTGGCATTCATGAATACATCGGTCCGCTCTATCTCTCCCCCATCACTTACTCTCTCTCTCCTTATCTTAGCCCTTAACAGGCAAGATGAGCATATTATGAACATTATCACAACATAGTTGAGTACGACTCTGCATGTCCACATGTGCATGCGCATGCTGACACCAACATCCTTGAGAAGGCCCTTTGCTGTGGATCTGTCCACACTGGATGCTTTTATGCCACATATTATTGTAGGCTATATGACAAGAAATCAAGACAACAGGCCAAACAAAACTACACGCATTTGCAGTTGAAATGAGTCAACTCTGCATTAGTCAAGTCACAAAGACAAATTTCTACCAGGCTGAATTTTATTCTTAAAGAAAAATATAAGAACATATTGGGTACAAAATGGAAATTAAATAACAACAAATTTACATGGTGTAATCAATATTCAATTATGATCTTAGAATCAAGAAGGTAAAAGATCATTTTCTGTTCAAAATATTGGACTTGTGCAGAGTTGAGTCTAGTTCATTCCGGTCATCCTATTCCTACATCCATAGAGACACTGGCTTTTTATATCATAACAAAATAATGTCCAGTGTATTCACAGTGGGCAATTTCCTGCACTGGTTCATTACTACTGGAAACACTTACACCACATACACACACTCCTACACACAGCAAAGTGCACTGACATCAATATCAAAATGACTAACAGTCCATATTTCATGATCCACAACTAAGCAGCACTGAGTCTATTTTTCTGAAATTGTCCCTATCGTCTATTTACGATTGCTCATCTCTTCTGTATAAAATATGCATAGGCATTAAACACAAAACATGCCTGTACACAATGACAAAAACCAACACACACACACACACACACATACACAATGCAATGTCTCTCTTTTTCTTTCCCTCTATCACTCACACACACACACACACACACACACACACACACACACACCCACAACTATATACCAATTGAATACCTGTCTGCCATTCATGCACAGGTCTGCCATGCTGAAAATTCCCCCTATTCCCCTACACTGCAGCACACACCCAATGATTCTTGACGTGTGTGTCGATTTGGCTGAATACATGTTTGCTTGCAGGCGACAATATGTACCGCAGCACATCCTTCAACACACGTCTCTTACAAGAAGAGGAGGGTCCAACACCAAGGGGAGAACTGGGAGGAGAGAAGGTTTCAAGGAGATTAAAGGGGGGATGGGAAGGGAGGGGAAAAGTGCCCCCCCCCCATCCCCTTCCGATATCAGATGAGGAGTAAAGGGTTTTTTACACTTGTGTTTCTTAACCCCGGACTTTCTCTGACCCAGGACTATCGTTAGTCCCGTACCAATTTTTTCAGCTTTTTACACTCACCAATTAGTCCCGTACTATCTCTTGTCCGGGGCTAAGGAGAAAACTGACCTTTTTACACTCGTATTTCTTAGCCCCGGACTTTCCAAACCACATGAATATTCATAATTACGCTGTGTACTGTACACGTACACGCACGCACCGGCAGCACTTGATTACCTCGTTTCTGATTGGTCAGTGAGGGTCGGACTTCGTCTCCGTCGCTTAGCCCAGGATTATTTTTTTGTTCTGTTTACACTCACTTGCCTGGCACCCCAATTGCGGTGCTAACCCCTGCTATTTTGCAGGGCCAGATAGTACCGTACTATCGGTGGGACTAGCCCACTTTGGCAAAAACGAGTGTAAACAAAAAGTGGGCTAAGGATAGTCCCGTACCAACGGTGGGGCTAAGGTCCCCCCTTAGCCCCACCGTTGGTCCGGGGCTAAGCAAAAATTTACAAGTGTAAAAAGCCCTTAAGGGTGCAGATTACGACAGAGTGGTGTCATTGTGTCATCTCTGACAAATGAAGCATCCTCCTCCATCTGTTCATGGTACATCCATGTCCTTCAACGCACTGCCATTCTCCTCTGCACCACATTGTAGCTACTGTAAACGCATACATTTTTGTAGCACGCATACATTTTTGTAGCACATTTATTTTTGCATATTTCGTGCTACTTCTGGCTAATAGCACAAATTCTTAAACCTGTGAAAATATCTTCACAATTTTCTCTGCACATTGTGAATGGGACTACAATTGCGCTGCACGAATTCAACAACCAGTGAATAGGCTTTTGAGTCGCTCAGCGCGAAAAATTAATCATGCAAAAATATTAACGTTTGGGGTATAACAAATTTTGTAATGCAGGGTTCCCACTGTCATGTGATTCACTTTGCATGCAATGATTGGCCATCAGTAGTCGACCATGGAATATTGTTTATGTCTAGCACAATTTGCACCACGATTGAAGTCATGGTCTGAATCGTGCAGTAATTGTAGTGACTGTATCAGATCTTATCAGAGCTAGAGGTCAGTCCTGGCAATCGAGCTGATCGAAGACTATTTTTTACCTGTCTACAACTTTCCTACAACCATCATGATTGCAACGACTGACCTCAAGATCTGATACAGTCACCACAATTACTCTATCTAATGTCAACAGCGGCACAGATTGTGACAGACATAAACAGAAATTCTATGATCAACTACTGATGGCCAGTCGCGGTGTGCATAGCGAACCACTGAAACCCAGTATTAGACACACGTACAACTTGTATAACAACAATATGTACATGTATATCATGACAGTACAACACACTTGCTTGCTTTCAATTTGCATAAGTATACATATATCTAGACTACAATTTCTGCTTCTCTTTTACGTCTTTACAATATACAGCATAATCATATATTTTCCAGGGATCGTTTTCTTTGAAATGGTCAGAAAAAGGAATTGCAGGATCATTTGCAAATTGCTCATGTTTCTCTTGGTAAATATATCAAAATTCAATCTGTTAGATTGAAATGTTTCTTTATTTGTTCATTTTTTCATATCCTCTTACCTATCTATCTATCACGCCCATCGCTTCCCATTAAACACAATTCTCACTTGACCTGTTTTCTCATTTGGATTCAATGACAACGTACTGTAATAACGAGGCCCAACCCCATCCACACGCGCCTGTGCAATGTATCCAATTCGAGATCACCTCCCCATTTCCAGGCATCATACCGCTTGACCCTCACCACCTCACGGTCACGTATCCCGATCAATCCATACAGACAAAATGCAATTAAGCGCGCGCATACACTCAGACAACAAGCAACTGCCTCACCACCAGGCAAAAGACGGGACCCAGAGGGAGCAAGACAGTAGTAGAGTGCCGAATGAGACAACACAAGAAACAGGAGGGGGGGTAGAAGAGGGGGGTGGAGGAGGGGGGTAGAGGAGGGGGGTAGAGGAGGGGGGTTGGAGGAGATAGTGAGGCTGCGGAAGACGCTCACATAGAATGTGTGCATGTCACTATGCATTTCAGCTGATCTATTGCAATCATTATTGCAGCTGCCCTAAACAATTTGCTCCTGTGTTTGATGCACATGTGTATGAAGGGAAGAGGGGGAAAAAGAGCTGACTCCAAAATCATTGCTCATGCAGGAGAACATTGGGGTGTCTTCTGTGCTAGTTGAGGAAAGCAGAACACAGCCTAGTCACAGCACTCCCTCTTCTTCTACTCTAGCTGTTTGTCCTATTATGCTGTATTAATATAAATCCCCATTCCGTGCTATATAGGATACTGTATGTAAACTGTAGACTTGAGGCATTTATGATAACAAATAACACAAACTTTTAATGGATTGTGTACCATAAAGATACCAACACCAATATGAGTGCATGGGATGACACAGTGAGGTTGGGTGAATTCGACTTGATTTTTGTGGGGGGGGGGGGGGTGCCTTCCTCTGTGAAAAGTATCATCCTGGTAATTTCAGCAAGACTCAGTGACTTTTCATGAAATCTTACAACTGTACTTGCACAGCTTACATGCCATATGCCAGCCTTTACAATGTATGATGTAGGCCTATTCTTCAAGACCCATAATAAAATTGAAAAAAAAAGTGCAATATGAGTGAGTTTAATTTTATAGTACCATTTGTATGATATATAATACAAATCATCGGCTGAGAACCAGAAGGAAGCTATCGCATTTTACAATTTGAGTGTAAATACAAATGAACCAATCAGTTTTCATGAAATAAGGATTTTATTTCAGCAAAAGTGGGTAGATTTATAAGCATTTTTCTAAATTTGGATTAAAGAGAAACAAGTAGGCCTAAATTTTGATTCGTAACATTTCACTGAAAATTAAAATAATTTAAAATTGTCACCATAATGTAGAGGAGATCGAGCTCTACAACATGATACCAATAACTCAATACCCAACCCCCCCCCCCCTCCATATTACGGTAACACCTTTCTGGTTCTCAGCCGATGATATCATGCATCTGCGCAAGTTTCAGTCGCAAGCCTTCAAGGTTGATACCACTCCCTTTCGTCATCTTGTCCAGAGGCGTGACAGCAAAGGGTGCAGTCTTCCTTCCACCTGCTGGCTGAAAATTCTTCAAACAAATTGGCTCATTTAGATTCCCCTTGTCATACACCACACACACATGTGAAGGGATCATCCATTGATTCTTAGCAGTTTTCACAAAGAGCACATTGACAAAACTGACAACTATACCCCAACACTACAGTACATGTCTGACCTGTGAATCATACGCAGGAATGCTACTGTAGTATTAATCTGGTCATCACAGAGTGAACCTGCACAATATGTTGAATGACTAAGTCTTTGGGCTGGTGGTGGAAATAAAATCAGAACATGTGAAATGAAAGTCTAAAAGGCACGGCAAGTCTAGCCTTTAATACTCCTCCTAGGCTGCTTTCACATAGAAGTATACTATTCGGGTATTCGGGCTCGTTTTTCGAGGGCACGCGAATAGCTTGAATCGAACGATAGGATTTCCTCACACCGGTTCACATAAGAGGGCACTATTCGAAAGTACCGAATACCTGCGAAAAGTATAGCAAAGTGGGAATCGAGCTTGTTCGATTTTCTTGCAGCGTATACCGTCTCTCGTTTATGAAATAATGACACTTTTGGTCTGGATTTGCCCGTTAGCAAACATAAGCATGTAGACCGACATTCTGATGCAGTTTAGAAATTGTTAATAAGATTTGCTGCGATGTAGGAGGAAGAAATCCTCACTACATGGGATGGTGAGTTGACGGTGCGGGTGATGGTGTATTCGGTGCTCGAATAGCGAATAGCGAATAGGCGAATAGTGAATAGCGAATACCGAATACCGAATACTTCTATGTTAAAGCAGCCTAACATGTACACAAAAATAATTATCATTATTATTATTACTATTATTTATAATGCGCTTTTCCCACAAGGCCCAAAGCGCTTACAATCAATTCAAAACATGTATGACAGTATGTGTAATTGGATAAATGTTATATATACAGCTACGAACTAGTTGCTACTGAAAAGATGTGTTTTCAAGGCTTTTTTGAACACACTGACTGATGGAGACTGTCTAACGGTAAGTGGTAAATTGTTCCAGTACTTTATCCAGAAGAGGAATTGCAAAAACAGCGAAATGCAGAGCATTTCATTGTTTGGTTGCCACTGTTAACACATAGCATCAAGCCCCCATTGTTGCATTGTAGCATTGCCTTTGTGTTGGCAGGTAGTCAACCTGAATGGAGCTATCCAGGCAAACAAATAGGATGTGATCAATCCTGAACATCTCTCCACAAGCGGTTGCTTTCACATGGTTGCCTAATTTCCTGCACGGTAGAATGCCTTACTCTGCCAGACAAAAAACGGTGCATGTTTTGTTTCATATCGGGCTGCTGTGCTGCCTTCAATGTACATACATTGTATGTCAGGAAGATCTGCAGCAACCAGGTGGGAGAATCATTACAAGATAAAGTGTCTTTCCTCTTGTTTTGATTCTGTTTTTTGTCGCGCTTTCTCTTGCCAGAATGGAAAGGAGTCCATGCCTCGGCCATCTTTTTCACTCCACTCTTCTAACAATCATGACCTCCTACACATTGCTACCTCCATACGGAAGGCACGTTCCGAAGTTGCTGGTATTGAAATGGCATTACAATGTGATCACATCAACAGACAAAATATTCTGACTTCATTTTATTCTTGTCAACAGACATTATCATTTCTAATTTATATATGAACATCTATATCCAATGGTACAACTTGAGAAAATTGGTAGCTGCATTCAAACAAACTAGGAGTATGCACTTCAAGGTTTCTACAAAAATTCATGCAATATCATCTCCCCCTGTATACCACCTCTAGTCTCTGCACGTCAAAAATGTGTTACTCATTTGATTATCGTAACTGCCAAGATGACACACTCCATTTGGATCAACATTCCATCACAAAAGGTCACACCCACGCACCCCAGAAGCTCCCGCATCTCCCGGTAAAGTTGTTGGCACAGAACGGCATGATGCTAGGATGACACTTTCATTCACTCCCGGGCCCTGTTGACGACATCAGAGGCTTTACGTCTGATCCATCTCGAATGATCCCCGAACCCTGATCATAAATCCCCCCTTCTAGAAATGAGCGATGTGAACACACCCTATGTCTCGAAGCCCACAACAGCCCCGGTTGCTCCCACCTCCAAATCCGCGCTCTAAGGGGCTTATGGAAATGTCCCCTCAGCCCATTAGAATCAACTTAATTTGGCCAATCCGTGACAGCGTCGCACCGCGCAGCCGCGGCTACCAAGACTGGCTGCACTATTCCTTCACTTTGAAGTTTTTAATAAATCCCTGCCACATGAATTGGGAGTAATGTTGGCAGTGAACTTTACATTCTTACATGAATTTTAAGGTGACAGGCCAAATTAGTGTGGTGTTTGGGTAGACTACACTCTACAACAGGCAGACAAAGCGGAAGAGAATTCATAGTGGCTCCATATTATGATTCATGAACCCTCTATCCCTTTTTTTTCCTTGTCAAAATTTTCATGTTATTTAGACGTTGTACACTCCTTTCACACAGCACAAGGAAATTCTTCCCTGTGCTGTATTACCGTAAGATTTCATACGTAAGATTTCATGCTTGGAGACATTATTCTATTATCAGGCAGAATTTTATGATGTTTGCAAAAGGGATATATGACCTTTAATTCACAGAAGGCGGCAGGGGAATATATCTCACTCTCACACAGAGAAACCTCCATAATCACACAATGTAGTTTTATACCTATAATTAAGAAATCCAAGACTAAGCTTGACTTGACTACAATACTGACAGCCAAACAACTTGCTTATTCACTATTATATGCAAACATATATGAATATGTGGTATTATTGTTTTACTAATGCAATAGCCAACCCTATCCCCCTCACCCCCTCCCCCCCCCCCCAAAAAAAAATAGAATGAATAAAAATACTATATTTTTGATGAACTATCAGGATTTTACACCTTACGAAGTCTCTGATTGCTCATAAACAAGCATAACACATTGTATCTGAATAATATGAATACATGAGAATTCTCTCTTTCCATTCACGCCAAAGGGAGAACCTTGTTTTGGGGGGACCCCAAGTGTGCCGATGGATTTGGTTCTTTCTCTGCTGGATCACCACCCCATAGATCAACGTGACAGCCCTCGTCTTCTGGAGTTGAACTTGACAAACATGTGGATATTGCCTGTTGCCACACACAATCACAACGCAAATCACCTCTCTTTCAGGATTTCTTTATTCCCCCCCCCCCCCCCCATTCATTTTCTTTCTTTATCTGTAAGTTGGATTTTTTGGTATGTGTGGATTTTTTTTTTCCCCCCTTACTGTTGCTCATGTGTTTGAAGTGTGAGAGCGTCCACGATCAATCACCAACATTCGGTGTAGAAGACAAAGTTTACAAAGTGGCTGTAGGTAGAGAAAAAAGAAATCTATTTTCATTCCAATGCGTGCTCTCAGTGAGAATACTGAGATTGAAACTCCACAGCAAATAAAGCCATTGCTACCACAGTGGTATTTCACTTTCAGTGACTGGTCAGAGAATGACCGCAGAGCCATTAGGCCCAGTTGTCATATCAACTATCAACCACAACACTGTCCATTAATTCTGAGTGCAGTATGACTGTGTAACTGCAGACTATTATATAATCACAACAAACAAATCTTACATCAGAGGAATAGCTACTGTTGTGGTCATAACCTGGTCTAGGTATACATGTATGCTTGTAATTGCACATACATACTTCTCTTATGACTTCTGGTAGAGATGATATCTTCTCAAAACAATGTAGAATCACACGTAAACACTTCAGCAAGAGCAAGTAGGAAACATACATGTATGTGCATACATGTACATGTTGGAATGATCAAAATAATACTACCATTTAAATATGTGTGTACATACATTATACATACACACATACTTGCATACTTCTATAGATTCACGTAGAGAACTACACATGCCCATAAAGTGTACTCGAGCATTACAATCCAGGTCTTTTCACATAGTAAAAAAAAGAAAACCAAAACAAAATGTATCAACAAAATGAAGAATATAAAAATGCTGTGTTCCCTGGGACAAGCCAAAGGCACAAGAACATTCAAGCCAAAGTTGATTACAAGCACTGCTTGAGGAGGAACCCTGGTGACAACTTTGCCCATGCACTTTCCCCATAGAAATCCACCAGCAAGCTACTCCATATTGGGCTTGGGGGGGGGGGGGGGGGGAATGGAGGGGGAGACTTGAGAGGGAGTGTGCAAAAGAAGGCAGAAGCCCATGGAATTGTGTCAGCTAGACAGGAAATGATTCAATCGTGTTGGAAGCTCAGGTTGCCAGCAAGCGAATTACAGCGGCTCAGGCTTGCCGTTTGGATGAGGTAAAAGAGCACACTACCAACCAAGCGCCCCAGCCATCTCACAGTGTTCTGCCCCTATGATGCATGTGTTGCGATGCTGCAGTTTCCCTTCTATTGTCGCGCCACAAGTGGCTCCAACTATCAAAATCATATCTGACTAATAGAAAGCAGAAACAAGCCAACCACTCTTGATGTCTTTCAGCGTTTTTGAGGCTCAAGTGTTTGCACAGAAGTAGAAGAAAGTGAAGATAATGAAAGCACTTTCTACCCACTCACACTTTCTGTCCCCACGACAGGCCTGCCAAGAACTCGCAGTGAAGCAGATGGGGGCTTCTACACTTCTAAACTCACCATCGAAACTGCTCTAAAAAGGCCACTTACGAAAATCCTCTTCAACCCTCCTTGAGCTGGGATAATGGCTTCGATACAATCAGAGCTGAGGGTTATTTTGGACAATATGTAGGCCATTTTTTGTTTTTTTATCTTGATACGGTGTCAATTAACCCTTACTCTCATCTCCTCAATGGCTGCCAATGGACATTGTATCCTTGGAAAATTGGAAAGAAACAGAGACACACAGAATACAAAGCAGAACACAAAGGCACAAAAGAAACACTTGGGAAGGAAGATAATACCATGCAGACACCCTAATATCACGTTTGCTCATTTACACTAACTGAATAACTCATAAACCTGACGATGTCACATGATTTAAGTCTTAGGTTCACATTCAAGGGGGAAAATGTTTTAGCACTCTGCATTGGTAGCCGATGTAAAGAAATACTGTATACACCAAATATTTTGCGAGGTTTTTATTTTCTCAAATTTTGCGAGTCAGGTGCTATTCGCGAAATTAAAGACACATGAAAATAATGACTCTGATCCCGATATGAACGTGATGCACACGTATACATTACTCTGTTCAGTACAGTACTCCATGATCACGAATTTAACCACTCGCAAAATCGTCGAGAAGTCCCAATTCGCAAAGATTTAGACTCGCTAAATATACTGTATACGCTGTTATTTTCGCGTACAGATATTTCGCGAATGCCAAGGCCATAGACATTTTTGCGAGATGTTGTTTTCGCGAATTGACGCCGACGCTTAAGTTAATGCAATATTAACAGGGCGCATGGAGACATTTTCGCGTGTTGTTAAATTCGCGATCCAACTGTGATTCGCGAAATTCGTTAAAAATTCAACCCTCGCGAAAATAACAGCTTATACAGTATGGCGTATACAGTATCTAATACCAGCATGCATGCCAGTGCTGGGATGTCCAAGTTCAAAGCTATGGTAGTCAACCAAAAGCACTTAATTGGCAACTCTGTCAAGCCTATCCACTGAGCCATTCAGATGATTTTTCTCTATCCTTAAGATTTTTCCCCTTAATAAAAGCTATCATTTGCATCCCTCTCCACTTATATCAAGAACTGTTTCCTTTGATTGGCACTTAACATTAGAGATGCCTGGTTAGTGACGCACACATAGGACCACCAGGAAACAAAAGAGGAATTGGAAATTATGAGCACGGCAAAGGACTTGGCTTCACCCTGCCCACAGGGGCATGGAGCAAAGGTGGCAGATGGTTCTGTTTCCAAAAATTACCATTATCTGCACATTGGTACATTCTTCGTGCGTTTCGTGCCTTGCGGGCTCAAAATATTCTTATGAGGCACTGATGAAGGAGATATGTTTAGATACTAAAAAAAAAAAATCTGAAGCTTCTCCCACACACCACACACTACACGCACACATGCAAACGTACATACATTTGTATATAAACTAAACATACACACACACATACACACATAAACACACACTGGATCATGTGCATCACGTATTCATGTAACACTCTGTGTGCCTTGAGTGCGGATTGCTATAGAAAAGTCAGTAGCATTGTACACAGCAATCAAAATTTCCCAGCACAAAAAGGGTTAAACGCAGGTGTTCTATGCAGACAAGCCACATCAGAGCTTCATTGTTTGACTCTTGATTAAGCATTCATGTGACGCTTGTAACAGGTAATACAATTATTGTAGAATAGAATGAAATATCTAGTTTGCACTGGTAGTTTAGTATCAAAACCACTACACCCACTAAGGGACAGCCAGTACATGGATAGGCAAAATTGTTTTAAAAAAACAATAACAACAACAATACGAAAGACTAAAACACAAGATGGTATTCATACACTTCTCAAACATTTGTTAGCTTAGAACACGTGGGTTGTTTTTTTCTACTATGAAATAACATATAAGTGTCACAGCAACAGATCACTAAGTATGTACTATTACTGATCATCACTGGTATTTACGGACCACTTTCACAGAAACTCAGGGCAGGACAAACTTATGTATTATCACTCATAGTATTAAGAGCAAGAGACTGAAGGCGTGAGGAAAGCTTGCTTGGACAAGAGAAAATCTATTTGAAGTGCTCGTAATTTATTTCTCTCCTACATTGTGTACACTTGAGCAACCTTTCCTGTCACTTATCCAGCACCCTTCCACCACCACTCTCGACACAGGCATTTCCTGGGGTAAGTCATTAAGAGCGTAGCTTTCCGGGCACTGACTAAATGAGTACACCGACTGTTCCTTTGCACAGGATTACTCATGCAGTAACTGTCCTGATGCTTTGTTGTTGCTGGCTGCCTCGTCCGAGGACTCAAAGTCGGCTTCAAGCACAGAAAACGTCAGCCAATCACAGATAAGTCCCCTTTTGAAGCATAACCTTGTACATTTTCAATCCATACATGCAATGCATTTCTCTCAAATGAAAGAATGTTAAAAAATTAGGAAATGTTACACTGTCTGTACCATGGTGTCAGTTGTCATAACAGTAGCTTGTATGCCCTACATATTATTATACACAGAAGTAATGAATGTCTAAAGATAAGTCTGTACTTTTTTCCATCCAAAGAACCATGACACTGATTCACATACAATTTAATTCATTGATAATGATTGTCTATCCAATGACATTCAAGTGTAACCATGGTAATAGTGTACACAATATGTGACCCGCTACAACAAAATGATCCTAAAGTCGGGCGAGGTCGATTATTTGAAAATTGCACGATATAATCCCCTAATCTTTCTGCTTTAGATTGATATATAACACATTTTATAAAAATAATCGGCTGCGGGGATATCGATGTTTAAAAGAGAGCATGTCGAGACGTCTGGAAAATCACTGTTTCGAGAAAAGCGCCCTAAAAGTCTTCCTTTCGACGCAATCGCGAACAACGGACACGCAAGTCAGTTTTCACCTCTGGACAATAGAAGGTAAGCCCTAGCAACCCCCGAAGAGTTCATTCAAGCACATCAGCGTCGGCGGTCTCCTCACCAACCAATCAGTGACCAGGATGTGAGAAGCGGCTGAGCATAGCGCACCCCGCCCGCACGTACCAGTCGACTGGGCAGTGTGCGAGCTTCACGCTTCGGTTAGCAGCAAGCAGCAAACTGACCAACGAGATCACTCTGGTCGTTGTTAGGGGCGGAACCTATCTGTGGCGCTCAATCCAAATTTTCGAACCAGTTTTTGCTTCGTTGAAACGCCAAAAAACATGGCTCAGAAAAACGCTATTTTTTGGTCTTTCCTTTGATCATTTTGCTTCAAAATTTCCACAGATGATAGAAGACATGTTCGACTCCAATAATGTATCAAAATTAGAAAATCGTAAGTTTTGACCAATTTTGATGCTCTAACTTCAAACTCGATTTTCACGGCTTCGACCGTGCGCGACTTTAGGACCTTTTTCTTGTAGCGGGTCACATATGATTCTTCACCCTTTTTTGTGTCCGAACTTTGGACAGTGTGCACAATGCTATGAGCTTTTGTTTTTTTGTTTTTTCACCAAACAGGACTGAAAGTACTAAGCTTCATCACACATGGAATCATACCCCTGTAGGCTTCCTACAAATTTGTAGCTTTAACCAGCATTACAGTGGGTAATCTGCAGGAGGAGAAATGTTTACCAGTGACAGGAAGTGCTCTTTAGAAGTTTACGGGTCCCAAGTGCCTTCCTTCCATATGTCTGCAGGTCAGAATGTTAGCACATTGAGAATGTGAGGAGATTGAGCCAATCACATCATTTATGAGCTACGACCTCTCTCTCCCCCAGGTCAAGCTACAACCTCAATGCTCTAAAGCTAGTTAGTTGTCTTTCCAAACCTTATATGGCCTTGCCAAAAAAAAAAAAAAAAAAACTTCTCAGAAGATGCTGATCAAAGTTATGTCTGATGAATAAAATGAAAATTCTGAAGAAATGAAAAAAAAAAAAACTTTTCAGAGTAGAATAAACTCCAAACCTGTATCACATCAGACCACTCAATTCTCTTTCCATTATAAACTTTCTGACTTACTTTATCCCCCTTTGACAAATAATGTATCCATGAGATGTGTTGAATGGACAGAAGCTTGCTCGATCTGCACTGTAAATGCAGTCTGTACCTGCATCACAGCATCAATGCCCATAGATGAGAATGGATGACGTTGACTTTGAGATTGTGAACATGTCGCTCTACATGCCAGAGTACAGCCACCCCATTCCACTCAACTGGAACGCTTCGATGGGACAATATCTCGGTAACATTTCCAAAGCGCATCATTCTTACTGAAACATGACAGATCGTCTGCTTATAAATTCAATCGGAAACTTTTTTTACCCCAACAAATATCAGGACACTACACAAATTGACTATTTAACGTTTTATATAAGTGAAGAAAGAAAATTCAATTTACGATGTATGTAGAGTAGCCTTTCATTTTTGGTAAACAATAAAATGGCAATTTACACCTAAGAAAGTACATTCAACAGTAACCAATTTTTCTTGCCACACAACACTTAGTCGATGAGCATGCTGAGCCCAGCCTTACTCCAGTTAAGGCCAGCTACTTGTAACAGTGAAAATATCTGAACTCTTTCAGTCAAGACAGCTGCCCGTTATATTCAGGACAAAGATCGAATTCCAGAATTATCTCGATTATAAAGCAGAGGTGACTGTCCTAAGCATGGACCTAATTCAATTCAGAGCCTTATGCTGACATGTTAACATGTCACTTTTTATTCTCAAAGTTTCTGTTAGGTTTATTGGGACGTTAGCTCTCTCTCATTGATTCCTTTACTCGCCAAACAGAGAGCAAACACGACTGTCAACACATGGGCTTCACAGAAGCACCCACCACAACAACAAGGGTTTGGTTTGGCGCAACTAGTCCTCAATGGCCCTCCATGAAGAAGAGTGTACCCGGCACAAAACCATTCAAACACAGCCAGAGAAGGGGTGAGGAAAACAGCAGGGCATGGATTCTTTGTTGCTATTGTTTGGGGTTTTTTTTAACCCCACCTTTAACATGACTCAAACAGGGGGACAAAGAAAGTGGTGTTACATGATGCACATGTACCCAATACAGCACTTCTCTTTGTTTAATGTTATGTATGCTTTGAGTACTGATTGACACAGAAAACCTCATAGCATTGTACACACTGTCAAAAGTCCCTGGCACGGAAATGGTTAAGTGATATTACAGAGTCGGCAATATCAGGGTTGACCATTTTCCCTCACTTACAAGTCCTCATAAAGTAGGGAGTAATTTTTCAAACTAAAATTTGATTTCAATTTCAGCAAATGTAAACATTCCACATAGTATCCTGTAAACTTCTATGAAAGAAAACTGCTATACAAAAGACAGTTTGTTGTAAAAAATGCATAGCAAATTGCAATGTGATACCGGGAGATCTGTTCTCTCTGATATGCTCACAGCAAAGAGGGAACAGGAGACTATTAAACTATGACATCCTAAAAAGAACTTACCCTCCCCCACCGCAACTACTAATGCCTTAAATGCAAACTTGTACATAGCATGCCCCCCCCCCCCCTCCAACAAAATGAGATACAGTATAAACTGTGAATTTGTGTTTTCATTGAGGTGCAATATAAACATTCTGCCCAGATTCTTCAACACAAAGGAAGATAGCCTAGACTGCTGCAGAAATCAAAACCTGCAGATTTCCACAATAAAACAGGGTACACAATCATGAAGAAGAAACACATAATGCATAATTCCCAGATCTACACTGGTGTCAATTGCTGGTTGTCATGGAAAATCTAGTTTGGAGAAGCACCAAAGAATATTTCCAGAGACTAAATCTATGCCCTGCAGTATGTACAAGTAGCCAAGTATGCATACAAACATTTGATATGATCATCACAAGGTCATATGATCTAAATTGGCTTCAAATTGCTAAGGAAAAAAAAAATAATAACAACAACAACAGCATAGATGTACAAGAAACTAGAAATGTCGCTTTGGCGACTGGTATGCCTCCGCCATAATGCATGATTTTCCCAATAGGTCTAGATAGTACATGTGGACAATGTGTGATTACATTTTCACAAAATTGGCAAAATATTGAAATGACAAGTTTGTCACAAACGTGTTGAATGTTCACCTTCCTTGACCTAGGTTTAATTGGATAAATAGGAGAGCATGTATCTAGGGATTTAAGGACTTTAACCTGACTTTGACCCATTCATACATTTAGGCATTGAGTAATTTTCAAGGTACAGGTGTGGAGAAAAAGTGCAATTTCTGAATTGAATAGTAAATTGTTACCATTTTCATCTGGCCCTTGACCCTAAAATTCATAAGATAATCACTTTCAGGTAGAACATGCATAATATGTACTAAGTTTCAAGATAACTTGAGCCACTTCGTGATATGGAGGAAAAAGTTAGTTCAGCACTTTCACTTGATCTTTGACCTTTTGACCTTTGAGGCAAAAAAAGAAGATAAAAAAAACTTTCCAGAGAATTTCTATTAGGTTACACATGCATACACCAAGTGTAAAAAAATAATAACCCTGCTGGCATTGCATAAATATGAGGGAAATAGTAAAATTTTGAAGTGTTGCACTTGACCTTTGACCCCTGACCTTTGACCCCATGAACCCTACATTCTCTAGATAATCACTTCCAGTCAGTACATGTATATACTATGTTCCATGAAGATACCTTGAACAATTTTCCAAGGCACGGAGAAAAAAAAGAAGTTTTGATATTTTTACTTGACCTTTTGACCTTTGACCTTTGACCTCATGATCCAAACTTTCACCAGCGATTCTTAATTGGGTAATACATGTATACACTAAGTTTCAAGAAAATATCTTCAGGCATTCAATAGATATGGCGAAAATAGTGAAATTTCATGTATTTGACCCTGACCTTTTGACCTTTGACCTTTGACCTCATGACGCAAACTTTCACCAGAGAATCTTAATTGGGTAATACATGTATACACTAAGTTTCAAGAAAATATCTTCAGGCATTCAATAGATATGGTGGAAAAAGTGAAATTGTATGTATTTGACCTTGACCTTTTGACCTTTGACCTTGAGCATGTGCACCCAAAAGTTGATAGGCACAACTTCACCCCCTAATACACATACATGCCAAGTTTCATTAGGATACCTCAAAAGGTTTTGGTAGTTACCCTGTCCACAAAATTCATTACGGACGGACGGAAGGACGGACGGAAGGACGGAAGGACGGACGGACAGACGGACGGACGGACGGACAACCCGAAAACATAATGCCTCCGGCACCACTTCGTGGCGGAGGCATAATAAAAGTCTACCAGCCTTGAACCAAGCTTAACATGTGTGATACTATTCAATCAGCTCCAGGCTGGATTTGATTTCAGCGGGTGTACGTGTCTCACACATGTACATGTGCAGATGAGGTTATCGTCAGAGTAAATAAAAATCTTGAATTTTGATAGGCACTGACAACTGGGTGATAGAAGTATCGGCTGCCACTAGGACCAGGGAACACATGCCGTGAACATATAGCGATTACGGCGGTTGAGATTGCTGGATATATAGGCCTACACACCTGGTTCCAAGAGATGACTGCATGAATCTCAATAACAGTTCTGGCATTGAGAACATATTTTGTATCTGATCTACATAAAGTACAGGAAATATGGCCCGAACTTTATCTTTGACCAGTGATAATGTAGAACTACTGCACCATGAATCAGGAATGTCTGTATCTGGCCAAGAAAAATCTGCTTGATACCTGAAATAGAAAAACAGACAAAAATCTCACACTGACTCATGTACCATGCATATAACATGATCCCCTTAATTTGCACAAAAAATCTAGACACCTTATATTTCTTATTTGAGACAATTGGAATATAAAAAATTAAACAATGAATATATGATCTTCACGGTGTTATTGGAGTTTTGTTTTTTTCAGTTTATTTCCACAACATTTTTTCCACATGCTACGTAACTATCATTGTAGACCTAAAACTATCAGTTGCAAAATAAGCTTAGCTGCATAATTTTTCTTTGTTCTATTGGGGTTCCAAAAAGCATGCAAATAAAGATTAGTCAAAGGCAGGGATAGCTAACATGCAAATTAACGCTTAATTTAGTCAAGTGATTCCTTTAAAGCAGTTGCTACTACATTGTACATTGCATGTAATTGCCTCTATTGCTTCAAAATGTTGTTAGTATGTGGCTGAAAGGGATATTCTCTATGAACCACCAACATTACCCGAAGCCTCATTAGGCCAATCTATGAGAAAGATTAATATCAATTACCATAGCAGGCGATGTTGTTAAAAGATTATCAGCAGTGAGTTTTTTTGAGCTAATTATGCTGCCGGTCGGATTCCCAGATTAGATATTCCGACTTATTTAAAGGCTCTTAGACAAAATGCATGCCAGAGTGCAGACAAAAAAAAAAAAAGTGAGAGCAAATTTGCCATTATCACTGCTCTCATTTTATTATGCATATCACACTTCCATGTGGAACTTAGCACACACGTATCACTACACACATCACCCCCGACAACTGCCACACTGCACTGCAGTCGAGGCATGTTGTAAGTACCGCCCTGCCAAACACGAGTGGCTCTCTCTCTCCCCATGCCAAGGGGTTGCTTGTCAGCGTCCTTCCCTCTTCCCCCGTCACCATTCCTCCCCCTACCCCTCCCGTCACAGGCTATGATTCAGCACCGTATTAATGACAAGACAGGTTGGAAGAGATAATCACTAACCCCACAGCCCGCATTCAAATTAAAGCAGCACAGGCCTTCCGGGCAGAGCCAGCCAGCCAGCCAGCCAACAAGCCAACAACCCTCCTCCTTCTTGCAAAGCCATAGGGAGGGAATAAGCAGACGGATGGCCAACACACAAGCAAGCCGAAAGAGAGATGCAGTTTATGCACATACAACTATACCCCGTCACTATTTACGACATCTCTCAATAGCCCAAACACTGTATGCAAGGAGTAGTGAAAAATGCAGAACTCGCGTGCACATACAGCAGCTACATACAATACAGAGTCACATCGCCACTGTGGTAATAACCTGGCTGCTTGCTATGTTGCAGGAATGCACATCGACAACAACACAAGCCAAAACTGACACCACAGAAATTCCAGTGTGTATAGAGAGAGTGTGTGTACTAACATGCCAACGACAATAAAATCTCAAAGCACATAGTGCTCTTTTCTGAAGCTCAATCACACACCATGTCAAAGGTTTCTGGCAATGGAAAGGGTACAGTATTTTGATCCATAATATTTGTCATGGTGACAGATCAGTGAAAGAAAATATTTTAATGCAAAACAAGACACAGATATATTGTAAAGGAATCTACTGCAGTTACAACAGCAAGTCATAGCACCCCAATGTGGAAGCTGAAATAGACGCTATACCTGCTATTCATCTCTACGAAATTACATCACCTCCCATAACGTAAATGTGCTAAAAGTTAATGAAGGGCAGGAAATCACTACCGCACGTTTTCTCCTGAGAAGAGATAGTATATTCTATTTCTTTTTTATCATTCTGTCATATTCTTGATTGTGAATTCACTTCGGAAATTGTCTAACACGTCCCAATTCGCATAATACTACACTCACAAATGACAATACGTCTGTTGAGAATGAGAAGGGCATTAAGTTGTCTCAAACACTATGGCCCGAATTCACGAAGGTGGTACAAATGAAACCATGGTTTAAACCATGGACAAAAACCATGGAATGCCAAGTGTCGCATGCGATATTTCGCTACGAAATCAGTCATTTCGTCGATGAAATGATTATTTTGTAAAGAAATGACAACATTTTGTAACTAAATCAACATTTCGTCCACGAAATTATAATTTCGTTATTACGAAACAGTCATTTTGTCGACGAAATGACCAATTTCGTAACGAAATATTCTGTTTGACACTTGGCGCTCCATGGTTTTTGTCCATGGTTTAGACCATGGTTTTGTTTGTACCACCTTCGTGAATTCGGGCCTATGGGTTTAGTGGCAACTTAATGCCCTTATCATTCTCAACCAACGGACCGTGTTTCTGAGTCTAGCCTACACAGTACATGCAGTACTCTGCTCATTTTGACATTATACATGTACATTGTACATGTAACAATGTATAGGCCTTTGTGGTAATTCATCATACAGTCTGCATTTTAACCCTATGCTCCTTCGAAAACAAACTCTTTGTTAGTCTACCTTGTTCATTACAATCATCTTCTGTCCACTTTTACAAATGCCAAAAGAAAGTCCTTGAAAATGCATTGTAGGATGGGAAATCCTATGAAATTTGATTTCCTTCTATACGTGTCAGAGTACACTAAACCATTACCATACATGTAGGAATAAATACCAATAGCAAAGACAGCTGTTAACATACAGTAAGAGTTAGGCCTACTGTTCATTCACAGCAGCCTAGTACAATACTTGTTTTACATGTATGTTGCATTGGGAGGTTATTTGCACTGTGTCAGAGAACATGGCAGTCAAGGTGCTGACATTTCCACTTCAGCTCTTAATGCACAATGTGACAGCAACCTTTAGAATGGACTCCTCCTTCCCTTCCAAAAGCCAACGTGGAGCTGAAGGCTAGACTGAGTTCAGCTACTTGAGATAAACACATCTACGCATTTAACAGTGGATAGAGGAGCAATAAATGGCAGAAGAAAAGCTTCATTTATCAGCTATAGACAAGCCAATCAATGAATCAATAGCAGAGTAACAAAGCTACACTGTGCAAACAATTGGTTTACACACACAACATCAAACTGCCTAGTGTCAATAAAGTCAGTTGGGCACAGTGAGAATGCACCACCTTACAGTTCTGGGTCTTACGCACACACACACACACACACAATGTGAATCCTCAAAGATTAAAACCCAAGGCCTAAAAACCTCTTGGTGCTACTGGCACTTGACGAAGGAAAAATGAACGAGGGAAAACAACAGAAGACCGAGGGTGTGTGAAACTGGAGAGGCCAGTACAACGAATGGAATGAGATATCATTAAACCAAACACCACCAAACTGTGCGCTGAGCTGAGAAGAGGGCTGTCTCAAGTTTGGGGGTGTGTGTGCAGCGAGCACTCTGGCAGAAACTGGAATCAATTAATCAATTACGCCCTTTCTCGGCAAGCATTATTCTCTATAGATCCGGCAGTCGCTGAATTCAGTGAAAGAGAAAAGAGGCAAGAGTGAGGGGAGAGAAACCAGAAGGGTAGACAATACGCACAATAGCCAGGCACTGGCAGAAACGCATGCCGCTACTTGTGCAGAAAATCAGATCGGGGGAGCTACATGTATGGGACGGTGAGAAGGGGGAGGGGAGGGGAGGGGGGATACCTAGACACAACAAAATCTCTGAATACATCTCGAACACAATCACATACACACACACACACACATACACACACACACATACACACACACACACACACTGCACCCAAACTATGTCCCCTTCCACTGAAGAATGGAGGGGGGGGGGTGGCAGAGGGATGGGTGGGTGGTGCTTGACTGATGAGAGCTAGGGAGGTACAAGCGGCTCATTTGAATAATAAGCGGCAATCGCTGCCCACTTTTCACGCCATTTAGTCAATTCAACAGGAATCGGTGCTCAGAGAGAGCTCTGTGTGTCTGCAGGCGAAACACCAAGGGGCTTTAATAGTGAGGGCCCATCAACTTCTGTGGGAAGATCAGGTCCAGAGAAGAGTGATCTCCCCGTATCTACAGGGTCCTTTTTTTTTTTTTTTTTTTTCCTTTTTCTTTTCTAGCTAAACCTTTCACATGAATCCTTAAAAATTTAATGTTTGCTCCTGGACGAACTTACAGACAGAAGTATGTTTGAATTAGGAAGACAGTTGACTTTATCTCGAGCTTCCCAAACTTAGCTGTACAGATGGACAAATGCCAACAAAGGAAGATCACACCAATATCATATTCCTATTTAGGGCAATGTGTACAGGCCACAGAACAGTCAATGCACTACCACTACATATTATGCCAGCATATACAAAATGTATCAACAATGTGTGAATTTGCATAACTCACAAAAGTGTTCTCTATCTATGCAGATATCTTGGTAATTATTGTTTCCATCCAATCCTTATGAAAAATGCCAACAGAATTTACATTACATACATGTACACGACTAATTATTTCTTGAAGAGACTTCCAAAAGATGGCTCATTCCCAAAGACCACAGACTAAGATGATTGATATGAGGCAGATGTCTGTACAAATGATGCTTGTCTTACTATCCACTTCACAGCCCAAGTGAAAACATGTTGAAGAGTCTGTTAATGTGATATCAGTATAGACAAACAGTTTTGAAGAGTTCAAAAACATCCTGTGTTGTCATTTCTGGTTTTGAGGGATCTCATGTCAGAGAAGAATTTAAAAGATGTGCTGCTAAGATGTTGAGAATCTCTGCACATTTTTCATGAAAAATACACATAATCTGTGTTTCTGTGGAGGGAAATGAGCTCGCTTAGTTTCTCAGGGATTGATTTTTTTTTTTTTAATCCAGTAAAACCTATCAAAATTGCACAATATGTCATGACAATAATCACTCCTACTTGTACAATCTGTACCTCAACTGTAAGAAGCATAAGGTCACGATAAAATCAATAGTATTCATAAGCACAATATCAGACTGCGTTTATCTAACACAAGAGAGAGAATCACATTTCAAATGCGTTTGGAATGGCGTTTGTGAACGTGGTTTGAAAGGAGATTCTTGGGGTGCCGCGTTTACTAAACCATCACCGAATTGCAATTTGAGTGTTGATACTGTGCAGCTGCTTTGCGCAGTTCAACCCAGGAAGCAGAGGTCAACTGAGGCCCCTGTTGTAACCTGCAGGTTATATACTGCATGGAAGTTGACCATAGCAACTTGGAGATATACAAACACGTTTCAAAACACCCTTTAAATGGTATTCAAATCAGTGTTTCTCAGCGCGTTTGAAAACATGGTTGCGTTTATATCTATCGCCTAAAAATCCCTAAAACGCATTTAGGACCTTGATTCTGCCTCAGAAAATTCTTAGATAAATGCACCATAAATAACAACATGAAATATGCCAAATTTCCTATGATTAGAGCAAGGGTTTTAACTTCTCTCACAGCTGGTTTTAACATACCAGAATATTTCCTCTGCAGAGCTCTACATACAATGTACAGTGTACATGTATACCGTATGTACAATGTCCTTCATCACCGTGATCAATGTATATAAAGTTATGAATAAAATACTGCAAGTATATGGGAAAGCAAAGCAATCAAGGATGAACTAACAGCATGCATCATGGCAAAGTCAATGAATAAAAGCACAATATTTCAAACTTTAGATAGGACTATATGTTATTGTACTAGCATTGAATGCTCATGTGAGTTCTCTTTTGGGAGTTGTGAACAGAAGAGGCATCAGGGATCTATTCTACTGTGAGTTACAATTTTTGTATTGTGAACACAGTCCCACACAAAACAATCTACATGTACTATCAGCTGATTGGATGCAGGAATCTCCATTCATATTAGAAGATACAATAATTATATGTTGAAATAGTCATAGATATACATTTCTGTTTGAAGAAATGGGACATATGACTGATGGTACATGACCTTGCATGCACATAAAATAATGCTTCTCATTACTTTGCAAATACATGATCATTGGTAAATATGGCTTTTGAGGCATACAGTGTCAGATAAGAAGGGGAGAGAATGTACATGTATACTACTGGACAAGTCAATAGACATTTACATTCTTTCACTTTAATTCAAATGCTTTTATCAAGAAGGGCTATTGACACAGTTCCCTTTCTGATATTGCCTTACAGCCTTTCTTCCTGTTGGCCCTACGCTTCAGTGCACAAATCAAGGCAAAAACTATTGTGTTATTAGCATACATGTGCTTAAAGGCAATCTTCTCAGGCACCATGAATCATGTGCTCTATTGAAGCACGTGGTAAAAGTGAACTGCAAATTGACACATTATAGTCGGCTCATTTGGGAAAGTTCAAGGTGTAAACAACACATGAAGATCCAGCGTACCAAGTGCCCAACATGAAGCAAAATAACTCCTTACAGTGTATAAATCCCTTCACCTTCCTTCCGAACATATATTCGTAAGTCCACACCAGACATGATTATATGTTCCTATACAGAATGTCACAATACTTATTTCATCATTTAATGAGACAAACAAATGTTGGCTGTCAGTAGTATCAGGGATGCATCATGTGTTACAGGAACCCAAAAGGGAATGCTGTTTTGAGTACAAGCAATGAGATGATGGCAACAAACTTTTTAAAGTTTTTAACTGATCTGACCTGTGATAGCAACATTTGAATGTTACCGGTATCTCATATTATATCTGACATGATGCCCACAGATGTGTACGTCAATACACATACATGTACGTACATGTCTCACTCACAAACTTTTATCTACAGGTGGGCAAGTAGCACAAAAACTGGAAGCATAATGAATGGACAGTCAACATATTGTCAGTTTTTCATGTGATTTTTCTGAATGCTTGTGCAGTCCTCATGCAACCTACATGAAGGGTACCACTTTGGACGATATAGACAAAATATTAGTGATATATTCAGTTGGCTGGTCTGAGCTTTATAGCACCTCATCTATTTTTGACCAACATTTCCTTTGAATAATATTGTCAGAAATGTTTGTGCTACTGTAGACCTTCTTTTACAGTTTGTAGCTACAATGTACAAATGCACACTGTACAATATCTGTAATATGCTTTGCTCACAGGAAGATAAATCAAATATATATTTACACAGTAACTCTCATGAACCTCATAGCAAATACCAGTAAAAAACAGTGCTGACTCCACAAATGGTACTTGAAGTGATTCATGCCACATTAATATGACATTCCGTTTGGCACATGAGTTCAAATCATGTCTTCTGATACAGTGGCCATCATAATATGCATGCACATCCACATGTTTATCTGATCTAGTCAAGTGAGTACACATACATCAAGTCCACATGTATGGTTAAGATATGAGACAGTGTGGTAGCTCAGGGGTTTCCATCTTGCTGCATAACACAGATGAATTGTTGACTTATTGTAAAGCACATATTGTATTGACATGTTGATGAACACAACTTACAATTGTATCTTCTATCGTAACAAACTTCAAAATACAACTTATCTCACATAATGTAATTCTCTCTGAGACAAGGTCAAAGTATCTCATCAACAGTGTACTAGGTGAAAAAATAAATGGATTATGACTGTCTTGAAAAAAAAAATCATAATATACATTCCAATATTCCAAGAACATGAATATTTTTGCTATGGCCTCCCTACTCTATCAGCATATGCATATCACATGCCTTCAAGTTACATTTGGTGTACTTGTACTTGTATATTGCATATACACCATGCACATGGATATGCAATATTAGCTGTAGGGGAAAGCTTGGTGCTTTGTGCATGACTGAGCAGCTGGGGCAGTACCTATGTATATGTAAAAACTGACCAATTTATTATATTGAACTCATGAGAAAATTCATGCTTCATGCCTCAATCATACCAATTATATGTATGCAAATTCATGCTAAATTTTATAATACTTGTTTACATTGTACACTGCGTGGGATATTAAAGATAATAAAAAGTTTTGGTACCTCAAAAGTTTCCCTGAATTTCCGTGTTTCAGGTTAAAGTATCTATCATATAACTAACACTGTGAGACTTACTCGCCCCAAAGTGCTCTCATTTCTTAGTAATCATGCAATTAACTGCGACCAGCAGCCCCATACGCATAGCGTAATGGGGCTTCGCATTGTAGCATTCAGGATCATGACAGATTTAGTATCGCGGGTAAATATAAACTTAAAATCCACAAAATTCTTCAATTTGAAGACTTACCAATTAAGTTGAAGTCTTGAAAACAGGATTCGAGCAACGTTTGGTTCTGCCAGTAGTCCCTTTCTCTTCAAATTGATGACTGAATGTGACTGTGTCGAGAGGACCTTGGGAGAGCTACATACACTGATTACTACGACCAGCGCATACGCACACATCACATGCGAACAAATTTCAAATCCATGAACGGATAAGATGTTTGTGTGCGCATGCGCTGGCCGTCCATTCAGTGTAGCTCTCCCAAGGTCCTCTCGACCGAGTCACATTCAGTCATCAATTCGAACAGAAAGGGACTATTGGCAAAACCAAACGTTGCCCAAAACCTGTTTTCAATACTTCAACTTAACTGGTAAGTCTTCAAATTGAAGAAATTTTTGGATTTTAAGTTGATATTTACCCGCAATACTAAATCTGTCATGATCCTGTAAGCTACAATGCGAAGCCCCGTTTAGCTATGCATATGGGGCTGCTGGTCGCAGTTAGCTACACAGTATGCGTATGGGGCTGCACACTGCTGGTCGCAGTTATCTCGCACAATACGTGTACTACCTCGCCGCCGCCGTACGGCAGCGGCTCTGGTACGAAACCATTATTGAATGATTACTAAGACATGAGAGCACTTTGGGGCGAGTAAGTCTCACAGTGTTAGTTATATGAAAGGTACTTTAACCTGAAACACAAACTAAGACAAGGAAATTCAGGGAAACTTTTGAGGTAATACCAAAACTTTATATTATCTTTAATTATTCTGACACATTTTGCAATGCACAAGTAATGGAAACATGGGTTATAGTGATCATGTTTGGATTGCATTTCAGCTGTCTGTTCCTGATGTTTTTGTTATTGTTTTATTCTCTTTAATATCAATTAAAAAGCATGCAAAATCTACATTGTGTAACAAAGCATGCAAAATCTACATTGTGTAACAAAGCATGCTACGTTGTAGTTGAAGGATTTTATACAGGCAAGTTTATCAAAAGCAATGATAACCAAGTCCAGTTAGCTACAAATTGTACATGTGTAGTAGCTGAACATACAGAAAAGAACGCATGTGATACACAAGGATCATTATGGCTATGGACTTTGTATTTACAATAATCACTATTGCTTATTAGCATGTTTCTCACCAATGCCATTTTCTTCCTAAAAAATTGCTACAGCGTGAATTATGCATTCCTGGCATATGAAATGTCCTTGCTGTAATACCCCTCCCCCCACCCCCACCCCCTCCATTTTTATTGCTGAAAGCCAAAGTGCATACATTGTAGTATCAATTGCTGATTTCTTTTTCTGATTTTCTTTTTTTATCCCCTTTCCAAAGTACTTGTCCTCATGAATAGAATTAATACTTTTCATTATGCAGAGTATGGTAGCCAAAAGAGGTGTACATGTGCATCAGTGTCATGTATCATTTAATTGCACAATATCATAAAATGCTAACAAAGAGAGGTGACTTTATAATACTCTGAACAATGCGTTCATGCAGTAATAACAGGGTAATAGTATACCACTATACTAGTCTATTTACATAATTAATTGTAGGACAACCTACTGTAAGATTACAACCTCTTGTAGTCTTGGTAAAGTGCAAGACAAACCCCCCCCCCCAAAAAAAAAAAAAAGTGTTACCGTACATCACAAAATACTAATTACAGTAGAATCAGCCATGTTGCTCTTTACAATGATATCAAATAACTTTGTGCAGCCGTTATACAAGTTTTTTTTATGGGCTTTTTTTTTTTAAAGCAAATAAACTGTATTAAAAGCATGTACAAACATGTGGTTATATACTGTATCAGTGGTTTACACCTGTAGATTACAACTGAATGACATCTGAATGTACAATCTTACAATTGTACATGTACATTTTTTTTAATGATTCTGACTAGCAATTCAAAAGGGCTTACTGTAGGAGCAAGGCTTCAAGCAAAATATGAGAGCAAAGACATGCAATGATGAATTCTCTATCAAAAGCAAAAATTATGATCATAAATATCATAGGTGACTCACCTATGATATTTATGATCACATGTAAATTAGACAGCTTACTTTCTCTTTTTCCCTGACCCAAAATCCACCCCTCCCCACACACACACGGGAACACACACACACATACACACACATACACACAAACACAAAGGCACATTTCAAAGTGCAACTACACAGGAAAATTTCTCAAAGGAGGTCACAAAGATTGTGAAAGGATTTACCCAATGATGAAAAACATTGGGCGCTAATTTCCGTATCCATGTAGTATTTATACAACTGTATCTTGAATTTCACGGAACCAAATTGCATCAAAATCACAGGATGTACTGTAAAAATGTAAATTTTTGCAGTGTGGAAACTTCTGCACAACCAGAATCTAGCACGGAAATAGAAGCGGAAAATTATTTGCTTGTTATGTGTACCGCTATGTAATGTTTCAATTCCGCGGAATTAACAACATACAAAATTCATCTTACTCGGCAGAGTGCAAAAAATTACTCACAAGAAAATATCCACTTTTACACTTACATTGTACTTAATAGCTTCTTTCCAATTACTCATGTTAATTTGAACAAAATCTGTTGTCAGAAAGTGTCAATATTGATGTCAACTTTCAAGACATCACTCCAAACAAACTCATTCTTCATGAGAAATTGTGGCGTATGCTGCCTGCACAATCTAGAACTGAAGTTAGCTGTTTAATATTATGTAATAGGGATTCACTGTGGGAGCTAAAAAATTAAAGTCCAATAATCGTAGAGAGTTGAAAGAAGTTGTAGAGAAAGGCATGTGTGTGTGTGTGTGTGTGTTTGTCTGTCTGTCTGTCTGTGGTCTTGTGACGATCTAGGAAACCCAGTATTTCTCATCCCACTTCATTCAACTTGCCACAAAATGTGTGCACACTGATTTTTTTTTCTTTTGCTCCTAGTTACTTGAAATAGTTGTTGCATAATATTACACGGCTAACCTCAGTTTCAGATTGTGCATGCAGCATAAACAGGAATTGCTCGCGAAGAGCTAGTCATTTTGAGCTACGACATGAAAGTCAACGTAGATGCCAGTACTTCCCAGTAAGCAATTTGGTTCAAATACACACAAGTGAGTGACTGGAAATACATGTAGACTAGACATTTTGTAATATCCTGTGATTTTGGTGCAATTTAGTTCAGTGAAATTCAAGATATTTACGTGGATACGAAAGTAGATCTACATCAGCACCAACCAATTGTAGGTAGCAACATATCTTGCATTGGTAGCAATGAAAATATAGACACAACACTGAACAAATGAAATATAGACAGTGTAACTGTTACAGGTGAATACAGAATAGATACAACATTTAGTTTATCTAAACTTACAGCTCACTTGGTGGCACAACAGCGACACTCGGCACTCCTGACACCGACAGTCCTGCTTGTTTTTCATAGAGATAGACCCTAGAACACTTCTAGTAGATTCTCTAGATGGTCTCTGTCACACATTGTACAAACACACACACACAGTACACACACATCTACAACAATCTACTAGACCCTACTACGTACTAGTACTACGTTAAAGTCCTGTCACAAATACAATGTCAACCTCAACCGACACAATCTTTCATTCTAATTTCTCGCTACAACTCCATAGATACAAAATTATAATTAAAATCTTATTATCATGATCATCCGTTCACTGCCATGTTGTGTCGCAAGTGTCTAGATCTAGGCCTATAGGAAATTACATAGATCTATAGGCCTACACTCAGTGATTATCAGCTGCAATGTTTAGGTAATTACAGTGCAGACAGACTCACTCCCAGCCAGTCAGTCTTTGTCAAGTCTTTCTCTCTTGCGTTCGAGGGTCTGGGCTCTATGTCGGGTTGGTCACCACGATTTCCAATAAACAACAGAATGTGAAAGGACTCACCTCTAAGGCATCTAAAGACGAATAACTTGAAATTGCAAACCCATCGATAATGTCCTCATCATTCCCAGAGCTCGAGCGAGACGATTTTCGCCTTTTGGGCCTGTGTCTTGTGCGCTCACGTCCCCTAGGGGGAGGGGGATTGTCTTCATCGTCTTCGCCGCTGCCCGCGTTGTTCTGTTGTTGACTCTGCCGCTGTTGTTGCTGCTTCATTTCTTGTGCTCGTTCACGCCGCCGATTGCGCTGCGATCGCTGCTTAGATTCGCCTTCCATGGCGACGAGGAAGAGGTGGATACTCACCTATGCTTACCCAAGAGTCAACACAACGATTATAAGAATCCAAATGGTGACAAAATGTTCCAGAAATACGCGTATTTTCCGAAAATTTCCAACAGAAAAAGACACCCACTACCGTACTACATTAGCGGAAAACGGACACGGAAGAGAGCGTGTCGGTAATTAACCAAAAGAGGGCGCTTTTATTTTATTTTCTTTTTTTTTTTCCCCTCCGCTCCTCGTTCGCCGTGTTTTCTTGTTGCTTTCCCACGAGCACCACCCTACTTGATTTGTTTGTTTGTTTGTTTGGTTGTTTGTTTGTCTTTTAATTTCTCATCCCATGCCACGTTACCGAAGAAAAGTCTGGGCAGAAAGCATTCATTTGTGATTGTAACACTGCAAACATCACAGTTCAGTCGAGTCGATGTTTAAAAGCATAAATCTGAAATATTCCATGAACTTAACGTTAGTATATTACTAGTGCATGATGATGTGAATAACTTTATAATAGGCCCTATTATTGTAATCTGCAATTCAACATAAAATTCATAGTTTAACATAATTGGCTTACAATCTTAGAGTAATAGTGCTTTCAATGGTCAAATTGGCTCTGATTAGTAGAATAAAACAAAACAAACAGAATATCCAAGTTTTACTGTATTTGACATGTATTTTGCAAAGAAATATTAAAGTCATAAAACTCTAAGTGAGATATGCTTTTGAGGAACAATTAAAGAAGAGGTGCTGTCGCATTCTAAAATTTGAGCATAAATAGAAAATTATTTTCATGAAATAAACAGTTTTCCTTTATCAAAAGTGAGTAGATTATAAGCATTGTTCCAAATTTCAAGTAAAATAGTGCCCTTGTAATTTTTTTTTTCAACATTTTACTGACAATCAAAATAATTTGAAATTGACACCATAATGTAGAGGAGACCAAGCTCTACAACTTGATACTAGATAACTTAATACCCCCCCCCCCCCTCCACACAAGCACACAAGAGAAATATTCAAGTTTAACTTGTTTTATAAGTGGCCATCCATGTCCCTTTGCTTTGTCTTTGCTTGGCTAATGATACCATTTGTATTTCAGGAGGCGGATTTCCCGGCATTTAATATAGACAGAGATGGCCATATTCAAAGGTTTAAAGCTACCATAAATATAAATGAAGAGTTTGAATGTGAAAAGAGATAAACACCATTTTCAAAGTTTTCAAAAGTTTTCATCATCAACAACACCATCATAATACTCATCATCCCCATCATCATCATCATCATTTTCACCAACATCTTCATAGTCATCATCATCATCATCATGGTCATCATTATCAACAACATCCTCAACATAACAGACACCATCGAAATCATCATTATAATCATTGTCATCATCATCATAGTCATCATGATCATCTTCACGGTCATCATCATCATAGTCATCATGATCATCTTCACGGTCATCATCATCGTCATCATCATCATCATCCTCATAGTACATGATGTACATGAACATCACACAAGGCTAATAGACAGTGGAAGTCTACATGTGCCAAGATTTCACTCTGTCACAAGTGTAGCCCAATCATATCTTCTTTACTTGAATGGAACAAGCTAGATTATTCAATCAGATAAGCTTCTTCCACTCTGTATTTATAATTCATTCGTGAGATTGTTTAAAACAAAGTTGTTATTTGTAAGTAACACACCACAGGGCCGGCGGAGCATTTTCAAAAGTGTGGGGGCCCACTTCCGGGTTTCATGAGTTAACAATCAAAAAAAAAAAAAAAAAAAAAAAAAAGGTCCTCAGCTCTTCCGTTTTTTCAGCTGACAAGCAAAAAAAAAAAAAACACACACACACACACACACACAAAAAAAAAACGGTAATCATATATATCTGTATGGTGCACAAAAAGTGTGGGGGCTCGAGCCCCATGGTCCCCACGGTTCCACCGGCCATGCACCAGATTTACTCTGTGCTAGCTATATCATTCCTGCACATTAGCGATTTAAATGATAACTTGGCATTCTGGTGAACTCCTGTTGTGGCATAATCAATATACATGTATGCTGTATTATTGGTTACATCTCCTTATTCCGAAGGTTCGTTATTCCGAAGGCTCTTTAGTCCGAAGATTCGTTATTCCGAAGGTTCATTGTTCCGAATTTCATTTTCAGATTAACAAATCTTCGGAATAACGAACTTTCAGAATAACTCCACAAATGTTCGGATTAACGAACCCTTTTTCATTTTCGGATTAACAAACCTCTAGGTATAGGGAATTTGTGTGTTTTGGATTAACGACCCTTCGGAATAACGAACCTTCGGAATAGCGAACCTTCGGAATAACAAGCAGCACCCATATTTTTAATGTTACTTTGCAATGTACAGTATATATCTCAGTGGCGGATCCAGGGAGGACCACACCGGGCACACGACCCCCTTTATTTTTTGTCGAAACGAAAGAAATAACAAGAAAAAATGGGGGAGGGGTGCATGTGCACCCCTTTAATTTATGGAATTCCTGGATCCGCCCCTGTATCTTTGCAAAGTATATTTCTATGTAATCTTCTGTACATAAATTTCCTATTTAATGTTGGCCTACATAATTATGTTCATCGAAATTATTCAGTGCTCCACGGAAGGCCACTACTTATTGGTGAATGGGCGGGTTACCCTGACAAAAGATTAGAAATAAATGAATAAATGAATGAATGAATAAATCAATCAATCAATCAATAAACTAGAAAATCAATCTGAGAGCACAGACCTCTGCCAAGCATGCAGCTCATTTCCACCACTGATCTTGTTCTTCCATAGAGACATCAGTGATTTGTACCCATATGTACTTATAGCATTGTGTGCTGAAAGATGCCCGATTTCCCAATATAGAAACCTTTTGTTACGTCATAAACCCTCAGCTGCGCAGCGCGCCTTACCTTGGCAGAAACTAGAGCACGCACTTTAGTGCGAGCATGCAAACCTCAAATACGCGCATCCTGAACTCCCAAGTTCATTGACCCTTCCTGCCAAAATATCAAAAATCCTTCATAAATTCCCCCCAAAATTCTTGGATCACTACCAAAATTTAATTATCAGTTACCTGTATCATTCTAAACCTTTCCTGCAAGTTTCATTAAAATCCGTTAACGACTTTTTGAATTATTTTGCACACGGACAAACAAACAAACAAACAAACCAACGGTAATGAAAACATAACCTCCTCCCTTGGCGGAGGTAATAAATAGATAAGTAGTCATCGTGGTCATCATCATTATCAACACCATCTTCATCACAGACACAATCGCCATCATCATCATAATCATTGTCATCATCATCATCCTCATAGTCATCATGATCATCTTCACAATCATCGTCGTCATCATCATCATCCTCATAGTCATCGTGGTCATCATCATTAGCAACACCATCTTCATCATAGACACCATCGCCATATTGTCATCATACTCATTGTCATCATCATCCTCATAGTCATCGTGGTCATCATCATTAGCAACACCATCTTCATCATAGACACCATCGCCATATTGTCATCATACTCATTGTCATCATCATCATAGTCATCATGGTCGTCATCATGGTCTTCACCGTTTTCATCATCATCAACAACACCATCATCATCACAGACACCATCGCCATCATCACACTTATCATTGTCATCGTCCTCATAGTAATTGTGATCATCATCACGGTCTTCGTCGTTGTCCACATCATCATCATTGTCATTATCTCATTTATTAAAAGCATTACGATTTGCAAGTTTTCAGTCAAATGGAATGTTCATATTGCTACCGCTAGTTTGTCAATGACGAAAACTACCACAGGAATTTGTTCCACTGACCACGAGTTTGTGAACACATCGTTAATCATCTATGATTAGAATATAGTTCTAAAAATATCAATTTTTTTTTAATTTTCAAAATGTCATTTCAAAAACAAAAAAAAATCGAGCCATGCCAGCACTAGACTGTGAGCAAATAGAGTAGCTACTGTTGGTCTAGTGGGTATTTTTCATTTTTCCAAAGGTTTGTTAATTCGAAAATGAAATGAGTGGGGGGGGGGGGGGGGGGGGGCACTTCCGGGTTCATGAGCTAACAAGCCAAAAAAAAAAATAAAATTAAAAAATTAAAAGAAAGGTCGTCAACTCATCTCTCCCCTTCCACTTCCGGGTTTCATTAGCTGACAAGCAAAAAAAAAAAAAAAAAAAAAAAAAAAGGTCATCAACTCATCTCTTCCCTTCCATTTCCGGGTTTCTTCAGCTGACAAGCACAAAAAAAAAAAAAAAAAAGGTCTTCAGCAGAAAAACATACCCTTACCGCACTCACATTTCAAGATCTCCATCTATTTCTCTTTAGTGCCACTTATGTACTCCCGGGTTAAAAAAAGTGGGAGGGGGCCGAGCCCCTATGCCATCTCCGCTGGCCATGATGAGGTTTGTCATTCTGAAGGTTCGTTATTGTGAAACACTATTGATAGATGTTGTTAATCCAAAAATGACAAAAGAGTTGGTTAATCTAAATATTTGCTGAGTTATTCTAAAGGTTTGTTATTCTGAAAATTTGTTAATCAGAAAATGAACAGATGATGTGTAATACCAAACTTTCGGAATTGCAAACCCTATTGCATTTTCAAATTTTGAACTTTAGGAATAATAAGCCATATTTCATTTTTTGAATTAACCTACCTTCGGAATGATAGACTTTCAGAATAACAAACCTTGGGCACAACGAACAAACCTTTGGAATAACGAACTGTTACCAGTCTATCACACTTCCTTTGGATAGACTATAATGTAGCTTATAACTTTCTTTTTTTTTTAATGTAATATTTTTCATTGATTTCTAAGATGCAGATGTAGTGATAGTTCATACACAACAACACGCTAGTACAGTATTTCAAATGCAGAACACACTACTTGTTTACAGATTACAGAGTAAAAATATCCAGCTGACCTACCAGTATTCTAACTTGTTGCTCATTCTAATCTATTTTGTGAAAGTGAAGTGACAGTTATTAGACCCTCGCGTTTAGGACATTAACAACATACAAAAATGTCTGACTTCTAATTCACAAAAATATCTGCACATAAAGATTTTACCTGGTATGTGAACCTGTTTATATGTATATTATAATAATAATGATACTACTACTACTACTACTACTACTACTACTACTACTACTACTACTACTACTACTACTAATAATAATAATAATAATAATAATAATAATAATAATAATGATAATGATAACAATAATATCAATTATAATATCTAAAATAATAATAATACATTCATGAGGACATTATATATATATGTCTGAAAATGGTTACATCTTTTCTTCTGTATATTCTCTTCTGTATATGGATGGATTGTGCCTCAAGGATATTGAATACAGCTGCTCATGCACTTGAAACGAGTCATATTGGCAAGGTGGCAATAAAAAGTTTCCATCAAACCTGACTCATACATGAGTTAAGTCACATGCACTTCTATAATGTAAATGAAAAAAAAAAATCAATGATGTATACATATAAATAAATAAATAAATAAATAAATATATATATATATATATATATATATATATATATATATATATATATATATATATATATATATATATATATATATATATTTATATGTTCATCTATCTAAAAGCTCTTACAAGTGGTACCATGAAAAATTATGTACTCATATGTGCATGAGTTCTTTAAAGTTATCAATCAAATAAAGCATAAGAGAGATGATGATCACCAAAGTGGAAACAGAAAACTCTTAACTGCTCTCGGGTATGAAATAAAGAGTACTATTTGTTATTAATTGCTTTTTTATTGGAAATGAAAACAAACTTATCCCCTTTATATTGATGTACACACACAAACATACATACACTTATACATACAAAAACATATACATATATTTTCAGTATATATATATATAATAAAATACATATATACATACATACATACACATGCTCATATACACACAATACGATACATAGGTCCTACACACAGGTATGCATACATACATACATGTACATACATACACACATGCATACATACATGCATGCATGCATGTGTATGCATGTATTCAGCACATTCAAATTCTTTTCCAGTCTTATATAATCTATATACACACACACAGTGAATTAAAGCACTCATACACCAATGATTAATATGAGAATACTTGTGTGGATCACCGGCAGTTTATTACTGTTGCCACATGGGAATGTCTGCCATAACAGTTTGACACACTCGCACAAATCACCATGGCTATATTGAGTTGCGGCCAGACTGTGTACACATACAAACGTCTGTCTCTCTATATCTATTCACACTGGATGATATTCTTATTAAAATTTGATCTTCTGCTTATTCACAAAATTATATACACATAATTTATTTCATCCCCTAACTGTACAAAAATCACACAAATCAACATTTTCTTTTTTAAATCACAAAAATATACTGTCAAATATCTATATGCACACAACATAGCACATGTTCCATATATATCTTCATAAATCGATAATAGCAACTTGACTCACTCGCAACATTTTGGTCAGGTGTGTAGGTGTTTGTTTTTTTCTCTTTCTTCTTCCTGTTGACAAAATATATGCGTATGAAAAATTGCTTTAATCCATGACAATAAATAAAAAAAGGCACTCCAAATGTGCTATGTACAGAAATCAAGGCATATGAAATAAGTCTTCTGATTGGATGAAGCATGTGAAATAAAGTCTTCTGATTGGATGAATCAGATTCCTGGTCAACTCTTTGTTCATCACAGCAAACAAATGTGTATCACATATAATTTTCATATACTAGTACTTCATGCACACACATAGAAAAGAAAAAAAAAACACACACTATTGAAGTGTTACTCACACTTTAAGTGAGCACCACTAATATACCATCATAATCATCAAAAGGTGCATTCACACTAAAATTACCCTTGTATTAAATACCATGATAATTTGTTTTCACTGTTCTCATGACCAAAATACTACAGTAATAGAAATCTCTGGGTGTGTTTATCTAAAAATTTCTGAGGCAGAATCATGATCCTAAATGCCTTTGAGGCATTTTGGGGGGTTAGATATATGCAACCATGTTTTCAAACGTGTTTAGAAATGCCATTCAGAGGGCACTTTGAAACGCGTTGGGACCATGATAGCCCTTCTGTGAACAGATAAATGCAATGCCATTTTGAAATGCATTCATATCTCAAGGTCAAATCCCAGCTGTTTCTGGTTGTGTTCTCTGCCCATTATTTGCATGTGCATGATGAGACATGTTTGGTGGTACGCAGTTGTCCTTTACTTCCCGGGTCAAACGGCTCAAAACCGCTGTGCAGTGACAACACTCAAACCATGATTGTATGATGGTTAGATAAAAGCACCACCAGAGAATTGTGTCACATATCACCTTTGCAAACACCATTCCAAACGCATTTTGAAAAGTGATTGTCTCTCTTAAGTTAGATAAACACAGCCACAGTATTTCCGTTGATATCATTCTCATGCACAAATTACTGTGGTATTTCGGCCCCGAAAGCACACCTCTCCGCGGTAAGCACTGCATATGCATGTATCTCCTTAGGGTTAAAGATAGGAAATAATATGTCAGATCACATTAGAAATACACCATCCCTGTGATGGATGCTATTTTGTGACATGATTCACACTCTAAGCTCACATTTCGAGCAAAGTCTCAAAAATGTGAGCAAAAGCTCAGGCCCCTTTTGACTCCAAAGTCTTATTTATAACACTTGCCAAGATATTTTGTGGTGTATTGGCGTTCACATCGCAAAATATCGCGGCATTTCAAATACTGTGTTATTTCACAGTTAGTGTGAACGGGCCTTATGTGGAATAACCTTACTCACATGACAAGTCCTCTATATATGTCTAATGTTTAAAAATATTGGCACAAAACTTATTGTGACATCACCATGTCCTTTTAACTATGGTGAGCTGCGATTTAACACAGAAAGTGTATGTATGCATGATTATTATGTATTACAGTATCTCGTCTGCTTGGTTACATCTAAATGCTATCAAATACCATTGCTGCATGACTGTTCAATAGTCATCTGATTTGCCTACTCAAAATATATAAAACACATAATGATGACATAGTGAAAATGACATTTATTATCTGCATCAAATGATTATGGGACATGGAATTAATTACCACCTTTATTCATACATCAGACACAGCTAATGTATGAAGAGTACTTAGCTATTAAAAAAGAAATTCAAGACATATTGTTGACAATATAACAGAATCAACAACAGTGAGGCAGTAATAGAAGATGCAATTTGAAGTCCTATTAACACATCAGCACTTGGACTACACTTACAAATAAAACCTGTCTCTCTGTCTCTGTCTCTGTCTCTCTCGACTATACAAATTGATGCAATAGTCTGTTACAATGAAATACTATATATCCAAAACCTTATACTAACTCTGTAATTATCATAACAAAGTGTTATCACACTGTCATGTGGATATCATCTTTATGATATATATTTGCAAATAAAAAAAAAGAAAGTAAAATGATAATTAATCCCATATAAATGGTACTGAAAAAAAAAAAAGGTCTACAGTAAACTGAACAGCTTTAAACACCTCCACTGTTTCCTGACACACAAAAGGCAAAAGATGGGATAAAAATAAGAAGGTACTCTACTACAATGACAGTAAGTATCTTCTGTAACATTTTGGTGTGTCGTCATTCAGTAGTTGTAGATACTACATCTATCGATTTTCTGTTGACAAGCAGAATGGTGTAACTGTGTTACCTTTGAAGTTTTGCACATTTGTTTAAGTATTCAACTTCACTTGCTGGTCTTTCTGTCCAATTATTAACAACATGACATGTGCTGAGTTGTGATATAGGCCCTAAATGTAAAACTCCATACGACAGTATTCAAGAATTCGCTGTAAACATTCAGAGGCTAGCGACATTTGCACCCATTCACAAAGAAAAGGAATCGCCACGAGAAATTGCTGGAGTAACCCTTGAACACCTGATTATGGGCATGCTATTATTAAAAACGCGTTGGCTATGACAACAGGTACTGTAGATGACTAGGATGCCTCACTTATGTCTTCTTTCTTCTTTTTTCTTTTTTTTTGGCAGAGGCTTTTACTCCTTGCCGACTGTTGTTAGTCATCTCAGACAAACCATGAGAAGTTCTCATCTTTCCCCCATTTTCCATGTTGTAAATGATCATGTGTTAGGGTTCATAGGGTGTGGAGTGTGACTACAGATGTATGTCTTCATGTAGAAATGAACTGCCTGGGCAAAGTGTTTTGTGCCATGAATTGGGGTTTATCAAAACAAACTTTCTTCTTTTTTTAACAAAATAAAACAAACAAAAAATAGAGAGTGAACAGAATGGAATTATGACAACAAATCCTATCAGTATGAAAGCATGTAGCTATATAAAGAAGTTACCTGTATGTACATAGCACAATGAATATGAAATACAGACCACTTCATTCAAGTGATATAACAAGCATAGTGACAGAAAGGCACATCAACATCAAAACATGGCACAAAAATTACAATATAATAAAGCATGTCCATCCATTTTCTTATTTGGAGAAAGCAATGACACTTTTTGAGAAAAACAAAGTATAGAAACACAGACATTATTGACATCTCTGTATAGTTCTGACCAAAGCTAGTTATTAATGTAAAGTATAAATAAATAAATGAAACTGACTACGACGATTCATACTAGCATCAAGCACATTTCCTTTTTAGCCATACCATACCTTGATTGCAATGATACAAGACATCAAGAGGTGATAGAGAATGTAAATTATATACTAATGTAACTCATGCAAAAAACACTTCGTGACTGGATTCTGTTAAGTGCACATATTTTGTTTGTATGGAATACAATAAGACTGACCACAAAAACTTACCTGATTGGCCTTCTATGTAATCAGGGATGAATTAGCACCAGTAAGAAATGCTCACTGATACACTATAAAGTAACACAATGCTACCTCACTGGAAAGTTTGATTATGCTTTGAATGGTAAAGTGTATCACATCTGTAATACAGTGACATTAGGCAACGGAAAGACTCCACCCCCCCCCCCCCCACATACATTATAGCAGGCCTCCAGAGCAAAACAAAACAATAAAAACAAAACAACCCCCCCCCCCCCCAAAAAAAAAAAAAATAAAATGAATAAAAATAAAATGAAATAAAATTAAATTAAGTTAAAAAAAAAAAAATCTGCAGACCTTTATAGGTAGGGATACCACTACAGGTATAACCTTGTTGGAATCAGTTTTACAGCTTCACTTATAAGGCCAGAGTTGTAACATCCTTTCTATCCTGTCCCTATCAAAGGCAAGTCGGTCTTTGAATGCGGTGTTGTGAAACCCATAAGCTCTAATCTCGGCAGCTTGTCACTCCTTTGTCTTGTGGCTTGTACTCAGTTAAACACACCTTAAAGACAGACTGGACGCCCATGAACCTGCATGTCCATGTGGATCACAACCAGCCAGCCAGCCAATAAAATGGCATGAAAGAAAAGGAGATGGGATAATGGGGCGGCTTACAAATGGTTAATGAATGAGCTTTACAAAGGTCTCTCATACTGAAGACCTCAGGGATCAATGGAGAAGAAAGGAGCCTGTTATACACCGGATAGATTGGGATGAACAACTCCATTCTTGTCTCCCACGGTTGACTGGGTCCCAGCAGCCTGGCATGTTTGTGTGACTAGCTGCTCCACGGCTATCTCTGACAAAAAAAATTGCAGCAAGAAACCTTAGGCAACAATTTGAAAACCGTCTTTAAAGGGTTGTTTATGGCTTCGTATTTGATTCGTTGAAAAGAATCATGTTTTTATTGTACACTGTCATGAGGCTCTAGGATTGAGTGCACACAATTAACTGTTATTATCACAAATTGTTACCTCAAGTTAAAGACACTTCTTGCTTAATCAACATAGGTGCTTCCAATAACAAACAAGTGATAAACTCTAGTTTTTGAGAGGAAAGATGTCTCTCTTTGGCAGGGTTTCGACATGTGTGTGATTGATTTATCCATATACCTAGATGAGAAACATCATTAATTCCTTTTGTGTGAAATGATAGATGGACTTTTACATGTCAAGAGCACAGATACTTAATTATTGGCAGTAAGTCCAAAATAATGTGAACAGAACAGTTATTATGTCTCCCTGCATGTCGTGTAGTTTCTGTCAGTGATTGGTTAACTGGAGACTAAACCTGCTGCTACCAATCATAAGGTCATAATTATAAACTCATTAAATGGTTCACTTGGTCTTATTATACACATTAAAGGTAAACTCAAAAGAGCATGACAAATGCTACTATTGTTCTCATCTGCATGTGCCCCTATCTTCTGCTTGCATGACTGTTCTAATGTGTGTACAAGTTTGTTTCTTCTTGGAAAGACTCATCGCGCTTCATTCTCACCAATAACAATGTTATACAAAGTCATCACAGTTTACATAGCGATGGTATCAATGAATATATTGGAGATGGTGTTCTGTGGGAATGAAGTACAACTGCATGCATGCAAAGCAGACATTGTTGTTGATTGCAACTTTTGACTAAACATGCAAAAAGAAAGAAAGAAAGAAAGAAAGCAAGCTCCTAATGCATGATTTCTCAGGCTTGAATTAAACAAGGACAAGGTTTACTCCATTTCAGAATCTGCCATTTTCTTCTACACATGTCACTTTATATCCTCTGCCAAAAAAAAAAAAGGAGAAAAAAAAAAGGACACAGCATTTTTGAAGGTGATAAACCTCTGTTTGCATGTTTCCCTCCTCCCTCCATTTTGATGAAAATGTCACATGCCAGTAGCAATTTGTGTCAAAGAAGCTGCTCCACAGCTACGATCACACCGCATCCCTCTCTTTCAGCTGGAAGAAATTTAATAGTCCTCACAAGTACTTCATCTTTCACCAAGTGCTCTTGGCTTGTCCAGTCACCTGAACATGTACATTCTTCATGCAATTTTGAAGGTAAGATAAGACATTATGTCAGTAACACATGACATGACACATCGGCACTCCAGACAGACCACTATATGACTTTCTTCCTGACATGACCCATATAATGCTTTGCAAATGATGTTTGCAACCTGTGACTTCTTCAAGACAAGTGTTGTCACATTCAAAGCAGTCATCGCATTGCATTCAATGAAAAACACACCAAAATAAAAAAAAAAAAAAACTAGAAATGTCGCTTTGGCGACTGGTATGCCTCCGCCATAATGCATGATTTTCCCAATAGGTCTAGATAGTACATGTGGACAATGTGTGATTACATTTTCACAAATTGGCAAAATATTGAAATGACAAGTTTGTCACAAATGTGTTGAATGTTCATCTTCCTTGACCTAGGTTTAATTGGATGAATAGGAGAGCATGTATCTAGGGATTTAAGGACTTTAACTCGACTTTGACCCATTCATACATTTAGGCATTAAGTAATTTTCAAGGTACAGGTGTGGAGAAAAAGTGCAATTTCTGAATTGAATAGTAAATTGTTACCATTTTCATCTGTTCCTTGACCCTAAAATTCATAAGATTATCACTTTCAGGTAGAACATGCATAATATGTACTATGTTTCAAGATAACTTGAGCCACTTCCGAGATATGGAGGAAAAAGTTAGTTCAGCACTTTCATTTGATCTTTGACCTTTTGACCTTTGAGGCAAAAAAAGAAGAAAAAAAAAAACTTTCCAGAGAATTTCTATTAGGTTACACATGTATGCATACACCAAGTGTAAAAAAAAAAATAACCCTGCTGGCATTGCATGATAGGAGGGAAATAGTAAAATTTTGAAGTGTTGCACTTGACCTTTGACCCCTGACCTTTGACCCCATGAACCCTACATTCTCTAGATAATCACTTCCAGTCAGTATATGTATATACTATGTTCCATGAAGATACCTTGAACAATTTTCCAAGGTACGGAGAAAAAAAAAGAAGTTTTAATATTTTTACTTGACCTTTTGACCTTTGACCTTTGACCTCATGACCCAAACTTTCACCAGAGAATCTTAATTGGGTAATACATGTATACACTAAGTTTCAAGAAAATATCTTCAGGCATTCAATAGATATGGTGGAAATAGTGAAATTTTATGTATTTGACCCTGACCTTTTGACCTTTGACCTTTGACCTCATGACCCAAACTTTCACCAGAGAATCTTAATTGGGTAATACATGTATACACTAAGTTTCAAGAAAATATCTTCAGGCATTCAATAGATATGGTGGAAATAGTGAAATTTTATGTATTTGACCTTGACCTTTTGACCTTTGACCTTGAGCATGTGCACCCAAAAGTTGATAGGCACAACTTCATCCCCTAATACACATACATGCCAAGTTTCATTAGGATACCTCAACAGGTTTTGATAGTTACCTTGTCCACAAAATTCATTACGGACGGACGGAAGGACGGACGGACGGACAACCCGAAAACATAATGCCTCCGGCACCACTTCGTGGCGGAGGCATAAAAATCACGATACTTTGTCTCTAACAAAAAGTTTTGTCTTATTAGGATAATCAATGATGAGGTGTTGATTTAAACAAGATAGATTTTTGACAACTTGCCATTAAAAATTTAAAAACATAATACCACTTGTCAGTATTTCATTGTCATTGAAAACACTTTGAAATATACTCCTGAATACAGCATGTGAGGAGGGAGGGCATTAGAACATCATTGCATGCAAAAGTAACAATGAATATAACATATAATAGCAACTGCAATTACAGTAGCATGCAACAATCAAAAGTCTACTGATTGATTGCGATACCAAGCTTGTGCAATTTTATTTTGTCATTCTTGTTGGCCATGATTGTCTCATATCCTTTGTGAAACAGGGCAATGGCATCAAATGGATGTTTGATAAGTGGGAAATTTGTTTGACGAAAACTGATCTTCCTTGATAAACGGGACATGTCTTTGACAGGAGTAAAGTACAGGGTCTCTGGTAGAGTGAGAAAATGGATTCTGATGAGAAAACTCATGTCTCCGCTGTTGTTATCGCAGCGTGTGTGATAGTATCAGCTGCTTTGTTATTGCGTCCCAATTTTGAAGGAAGAGGGTAAGATATTGAAATATTGTATCTACTTTAAGGAGGGGGGGGGGAGGTCTCTAGAACACTATTGCACTTCTGCTTGACAATATTTATACAAAAGACATTGTGTACCACTTCACTTGTTGAAGGTCAGGTTTTAAAATGTTGTCCTGAAAATATTAGTGATCAAATAACCAAAGTATTATCCTCCCCTTATTTTCATTACTATAACATGAGAACTCTGACAATTTATATAACATTGTCCCAAATACATACATCTGTGTTAGCTATGTGATCTTCAGCAGGTTTAACATGCTGTTTACAACTGGTCAGGTCAACAATCCAATCTTAGATACAGAACAAAATATAGACTGGTTCTCTAAAAATACATTTCCATTCTAATAAACTTTGTTAATAAGGACATTAACATAATACTCTACCGATTGCAATACTACCGGAATACCACAACTATATGAAAATGCATGGTTATCCCACTGTCATTGTGCTCTGTGACTTGTGTTGAGATAATGACCACATTATTTGCATTTTGTTTACAACATCACACCAATAAAAAAAAATCTATATGACTGCATGTAGAACATTAATTTCTTTTGTCTTCCACGGACAGAATTGATTAATATGCTCATAAAAGGATCATTATGTAAAAAAAGTTGTGATTTGATTTGAGCTTTGGTCCTGAACAAAATCATATGTTGTGCATATAACAATGCACTAGTACATGTATCTCAGCTAGAGACCCCATTGCACAAAAGATACAGGGAATACTTCAAGGATACATAAAAAACAATGCACTCAATAATTTTATGGCAATAAAAAAAAAAATCAGAGTGGCACGTGCAGATCAGACTTGCAAAGAAACTGACAGGGAAGGGGAATGCTTTATTGTACATAATATACCATGTAATATATTTGGACTGTGTACAGCCAATATACATATCTCTTGCCATAGAAAAGTGACTCAAACCAACAGTCTTTGACCTTCAATACGATATGAAATGTTGCAAATGAGACACATGGCAAGGAGGTACATCTCTAGAATAATATGCCAATCCCCTCCCCCCCCAATCTGTCACCGAACAGTGGAGTCATCATTCAATAATCTTAGTGGGGGGAAAATGCTAGCAAACGCAAATCATTGATAAAAAAGATGACTGCAATTTTCAAGCAGTATTTGGCATCACTTTTTCTTTTCAAATTTCTAAGTTTTTATTCAATGTGTCATTAGTTTTCATGTAGCATTCTGACATCCACGCAAACTCCAACTAGGTGTGAAATTAGTGAGCCCACTCAAGTGTACAAGCAAAACGCTTCAGTCCAATGAGGAGGCAGTGGTGATGCTATGGAGACTAAGGGATTAGCTAATCTCTATTCATTGAAAATTAGTCTTTAGACATCTCTGCTAATCGGCAAAGAAAGTAGTTGAAGAAAGGATTAAACAAATGGAATTTTCCTGCTCTGTGGACACAACTATTAAGTTTGTTTGTTGAATGGTAACACCCCTGAGTTTATAGTATTACTGCCTTCATATGTTGCTGAAGCCAGCATAATTTCTTCCTCTGGTACAAAGAGTTATTACATTTTGTAACACAGCCAAGAGCAACATGCTGTATTCATGTGTACAGGCAAAAAAAAAATAACAATAATGAAATAAAACAAAACAACACAAAAAACATGAGTCATGTTTCTTACATAAGAAACATCTTTTACTACTAAAAGAAGAAAGACTACTATTAGATAGTTTTGCAACCATCCTGTCCTATCATCTTTGGAAAAGGAATTATATCAAATGCTTTCACACTTGCTGTGGATTATCTGACACACAATTCCTCCACTGACGTCATAAAACTGTTTCATTTTCCCTTACTTGCATAGACTTCCATTCAGCATACCATCATAAAAATGCCATTGAAAATAGGCACGCTGGTTGTGGCTAGTAGAAATCGCCCACGTCCATTCAACACCGCAAACCACTGACATTTATTTCCATCTTCACAAGAATTCCTATTCCAGATATTTGAATTAATTTCATTCTCTCTAATATCAGTCTGAACCTGAACACAAATAACTTCTTCTGAACAAACAAACTGGTGAAAAAGCAGTATTTATAGTCAGCTAGAACTCGGGCATTTTTTGCAAGAGACTCGCTGTCATACCACCTGCCACATATGAATAAAAGACTCTGAAGCTTATTAAACTTGCAAATGACATCTTACGAGGTACAATGTTCATCTCCCCATTTATCTTCGCTCAGCTGGGCATCTCACTTTTTGATTAGTCCGATCAATTCTCAAACCTTGTCAGGAGAAAGAGATAATCTCTCTTTTTTTTTTTCAATGGATGGAATCGGCCTAGCACATCTCGTAAAATCTAAGATAAGATTGAGTGTGCAATTTTTCAATTTGTCAGAATCTTAAAAAAAAAGAAGAAGAAGAAAAAAGGGATGAATCCGGCTTCAGGCGCTGCGGTACAAACTGCAGGATTAAGGCACTGGTGAAGTTGATGCTGACTGAGACAGCTTGCTGTAGGCACGCTCCACTTTCATCAATTCCTAACAGTGAAAAGAAATGAAGACAAACACAATATGAAAATTGTTAGCTTGGCAAAAGTAGATTTAGTCCACCATAGTCCATGATAATTCCACATAGTTCTCTGCAAAAAACACTTGGATTCCCCGGCATTATTCATCGGCATACTCTCTTATTCACGGATCATCTGCTGACATATTTTTTTTTTTTTTAGTAAAATGTCATTCCTGAAGAGAGAGAGAGAAAAAAAAACTCTTCTTCTAACTCAGTGATCATATTCCTCTTCCATATACTGTATACGGCATATATTTCACGACGTTTTCATTCAGTGGAACAACACATAATATAAATTATCATCTATATAGGACATTTTAGCGGCGCATTAAAAACGCGTATTGTAGTCCGCTCAATATCAGAGCATATTGAACGAAACGCATAGGCCAACGTATTAATTCCCCATAGGCTACCGTTGTTACTTGCCGTTCAAGATCATACCATATTCAATTCTGTCTTGTCTATTGCGCGAGCGCTTGCTGAATGCGCAAACGCTTGCTACTAGTGCGTGTCGTTTTTGTTACAATTCACAAGCGCGCAAGCATCTTGCTAGTTGTTTGTTTCATGTACACAGTTTTAGGGGCTTCCCCTTTTCAGCGCTGGGATGTGACTGCCGAGTCAACTTCAAAGACGAGTAGAAGCCGGGTAATTTTGTGCAGTTTACAAATGCTTGCTCTACTTGATTGTATAGATGATAATAATTATATTGGATGGCCTTGATTCATGGAATACCAGGGAATATTGCACTCGTTAGGGCCAATATTGCACTCATCTTCGATTCGTGCAATATTGGCCCTAACTCGTGCAATATTCCCTGGTATCCCATTCATAGCCATCCAATATAATATAATTATCAACTCTGATCTCACCATGAACGCAAAGTGCTTGAGTATATTTCTCTGTTCATTACTGTACTCCCTGATCATGAATTTTATCACTCTCAATCTTGTCAAGAAGTCCTGATTCATTTAAAAAAAAATAGACTCTCTGAATATATGGTGTAGGCTATAAAGTATGATGATGTAAGGTGCATGCTGTACAAAGAGAACTGCTTCCCTGGTCTCTGCTTGATTATATCAACACCAGTTGTGCCCTTTGATTGTGGTCGAGGATTACTAGTACTACCTATGATCAACTTGGATTACGATCGTCTACTTTCCCTGCGGTTTGGGGTTTTTCCTTATCGTGCGAGTTGCTATGGTGATTTAGCATTGACCATTTGATAATGGGCGGATTAACATCACCTGCACAATTGGCTGAGCTTTGAAAGCAGCCGTTGTAGTTTTGAATGCACTGAGTTTTGTAATGTAACTTGTATTGCTTGTATTTACACAATTTTGCCCTATATTTTACCAATAACATGCCGTTACCATGGCAACGCACTTTTTGCCACTGCGGAAATATGTTTCTTGCACATTAACATATTCAGATGAACATCTGTACCTAATTTCATAAAAATTGATCAAAAACTGTGGGAGGAGTTCGCGACGCAAGATTTGTACCCATTTTTGCCCATAATATGCCATTACCATGGCAACGTACTTTCGGGTACTGTCAAAAAATACGTCTTGCACATCTACAACCCAAGGCACACATCTGTGCCAAGTTTTATGGGAATCGGTTGAAAACTGAGGAAGTAGTTCGCGACGCAAGATTTGCAACGGACCGACTGCCCGACCGCCCGACCGCCCGACCGACCGCCCGACCGACCGCCCGCTGATTCCTATATACCCCCTTCAAACTTCGTTTGGCGGGGGTATAATAAATATATAATGTACTCTTAAATGAATCCCACAAGGATTGGAACAATCATCCCCCAGCATTCCCACTGATTCCCACTGATCAGATACTAGCCATCCCCTTTTTAACCCTTTATGTGTCCAATCACTCAAATACAACTAGCCAAGCATTTTTATTGGCATAAAGTAATCCATCCAAACTTTACCCAGTTGTAAGCCAGCCCATTCAGGCATAACAACGCGAGCAACCTCAGTCTATAGGAAGGTCTTATAGTGACACAATAGGGATTAAGGGTATTAGGTAATCTCTACTCATCAGCAATTAAAGGGTAGTTTTCAAACATAAGATTCTTTTTCTTTACAAAGTAGCTAAATGCCTCATTTTAAGACTGTTATTGTGATTTACTTTCTTCATTTTTCTAGTCAGCAAAGTTTTATGCCAAAGTTCCACTCATTATGTTCCTTCTGTTCTCTCTCTCCCCCTCCCTTCCCCCAACAAAGAAGACCAAAAAAAAAAATGAAAATTCAAAATCATAGTCTGAGATTTCTGCTGACAGAAAGTGACAAAAACTTTTCCAAAGCAAATGGCGTTAGAATTGCTGATACTGGTAATAATAACACCCACTCATAACAGAACGATATCTGGTTCCCTGTATGATGTATGGTGGTTTCAATCGTGATAAAAATTTGTCCCTTCACTGACGCAGGCAAAAGTATGTTTGGTATGCCTTTGGCAATTGTTGGTTTCAGAAAGGTAATTTTGCCAGTAATTCTGTTTATCTCGCATGAGAACTAAAAAAAAAAAGTCACCTGGAGGAAAGCTGACATAAAGGGACTTTACAAGGATAAGAAGTACGCAGGCAAACATTCCACTCAGATGATTAATCCATTTAAGACTAGTCCCAGTATACTTGGTCAGGTGTCTGTGGAAAATGTGTGTTATACCAAAATCAGTCCAACTTCAGTGGGTTAAATATAGAGGCAGCTATCCAGACACAAAGAAACAGATAAATATGATACCTCATTTTGTAAAATGCATTTGACACATCTATTTCATTTTGTTCCTAGATAGACAAACATTGAAGTTCTCTGGAAAAAAGGGAAAAAACAAATTATTTATGAAAAACTTGACATTAACCGCTGAACTGGAAACAAAACATATATGACATCTGTTAGTATTCCTATTTCATTATTCCAAAACACAAACTCAAAAATACAAAAGTTTTCTTGAAGCAAGAAAAACAGAAATTGATTTATGAAAAGCTAAAACTGACAGCAACTATTGAAATATGCAGAAAGCATTGATAGCTCCCCTCACATAGTTTGTGCAACATTTCATTTTACTTGCACCTTCCCTGAACATTCTAGACACTCGTATACATACCACTTGAAGCCATAATACCTGGGTCAAGGGTCAAATGCAATTGATTTCCAAACGTTGTGACAAGACGCCATGAGGGGTCACAAACATATGATAACATCCCATGGATTGTAAGTGGCATAAATCACACTGCAGAACAAAAACAGTGACATTGTTTTGGACGCACATATCGGATGTGCAGAGCTTACACAGAAATGATATAAATATTTAGGAAAATGATATGTTTCTATGTCTTGTTTGTCATGTCTTGTCTTGTTTGCAAAGGTAGTATAAACGAGGAAGAAAGGTTGGTGGGACACTGCATGTGTACTTACGTTGTCCTAGAAAGAGTTGTTTCGTAAAACCTTTCTTCTTCAATATTCTTATATCATATTCATGAATGTACTTCTGAACATAATGATGACACATTTATAAACATACATTCAATTTGGTCTATTAGTACTGGATTTGGTGACCACACATTTTTCTTTTAACTTCTTGTATGTATATGAACTGTACTGTAAAAGTGGACATTTTTGCATGACTAATTTTTCGCGCTCGGCCGGATAAGAAGAGTTTCGCATGTTTTTAATTCTGCGGGATCAAGACGTTAACTACTGGAACATATGGCATGCAAAAATATTCACGTGCTTTTATTTTCGCGCTAGTTTCTCGTTGCGTGAAATGCGCGAAAATTTCCACTTTTACAGTAACTGGTTGTACCCATAATCTACAAGCTTTGCTTTTTAGTGGGTTCCCCATGTCCATCCCCTAAATTATTCATTACACAAATGTTTCACTTCTTTAACCCGTTGAGGATGAGTCCCGAGTATACTTGGGCAGGTGTCTATGGGAAATGCGTGTTGCAGCAAAATCAAACCGTCCTCAACAGGTTAGTAATCTCATCATAAGTATAACATACCCTGCTTTTGGGATTACTTATGTTAATATATTTTCCTCTTTTTTTTGTATATTTGTGCTATTTATCATGATGGAGATAGGGGGAAAATAAACTTGAACTTACAACTTGATCTGAAAAAAGAAATAAAATATTGAGGTGACAGGGTGAACAAGATGAGGAAATGATACATAAGAGACTGGATGGGTTGATTTTCATTGGTGCAGAGATTTATAGCCAGGCAAAGTATGACTTTTAAAGACATAATTTACCATATGCAAATTAAATCCAAACCCACTACTTATGTTTCAAAATAGTTCTAAAATGTGAGTTAGGGATAGAAACAACCAATGTAAAAATCTGAATTAGTATAATCAATGTTAAATATTGTTAAATATACAAAATGTGAACAATGGTTATAATAAAAAATGTTTCCATACTAAACCATTTACAGTTAAGGTTTATTGAGAAAAATAATGATATCTCCTTATATTTTAGGTTTCATAGCAAAATTCTTCTATGGTAGGATGTTTTGTAATACAATTGACCTACACATATGTATCAAATGAGATATCTTGAACATTTTTAAAATCACTGCTCCCAAAGGTAAACTAGACCTTTAAGGAGAAATATGCCAGCAACAAATCCTCAAAACAAAAATGTACACCATAGGCCTCACATTGTTATGTATGGCTGTGTATTCAAAAGTTATTGTTGTGAGATAGAAGGAATATTTTCCCTTTGCAGGGGTCAATGATTGATAACACTATTTGTACTCTTCAGTAATGTGAATATAATTCTGTGTCAGCATTATCCTTCCTGAGTCAATATTTTGTCTTTGTGATGTAGAACGGTTTATTGCCACTTGGTCTACTGTCAGATGGTCTATTTCCCAGTTTGTCTAACACCACTACAGCTAAACTCATTTGGTCTACTGTCAATTTCGTTTAATGCCTGTTTGGTCTAATCCTCACATGGTCTAATGCCCAGTTTGGCTAATTGTCATTTTGTCTAATAACCAGATGGTCTTATCGCAATTTTGTCTCCATGGGATTTTTCCCGTTTGGTCTTATAAACTGTGGGTATTAGACAAAATGGGCATAGCCCATCTGGAAGTAGGCCAACTGGTTATGAGACTGAGAGTCAAGTGGACTAAATGGTCATTAGACGAACTGGGTGTTGACGAAACAGGATTAGACCATGTGGGTTGAGACTAAATGGCTATTGGACGAAGTGGGAGTTGACCAAGTGATGGATTACCATGTGGAACATGAACTTGCCATGACGAAGTTTGGAGTGACATAATGAGTCATCATATCTACTCAATGTTGAATCACCATTTTTTTCATTAGCAAAAAAAAAAAAGAAAAAAAAAAGACATTCCAAACTCCATCAATTATCAAGTAAGTCGGGAGTATTTCCATCATATTCTATGTAAACCACAAAGTGTTGCGTTTTGTTGACTCCCATAACAATCAAATTCTCTACTGCAACTAGAACATCTCTTATCATACACCTACTTTGACTTGTCTCTAATGCATTCAATACGTGAGTCAATTTTAAAACATTTCTCTTAACAATGCTCTCATATCTATGTGGATGACAAATTTGTGCTGTGTACTGAAGTTTGATCTTTATTTTTGGTGATAGTAATTCAGTTGGTCACTAAAGAAAGATAAGCAGAACATGCAATTATGCAGGCACTCAAGGTTTCCAAACCTTGCTAACACTCAGTGGTCAAGAGTATTTCCCTATCTTATCTTGCTGTCAGAAATGTTACCGCAAATGTTTTGATAATATAGGGTAAAAACAATTATCGGTTGTTGAAAATGAAACTAAACAAATGAAATGATGCTTAAAATTATGCTAACACTCACTGCAAAATGTGCATTGATAGTAACTCATTTTACTACCATACAGTCAATGGAGAGATATCCTTTTCACCCCCTTTGAATCCTTAGCACAATGGATGTTGTGTAAAATTCCATGAGCCAGGAAAGAAGTAGAGGATTGTCCACACTGTGCAATGTCTCTAGAGTTAAGACTCTTTGCAGTGCAGCTGGCAGGGCTTACTTTGGTCTGCTGTGTGAGGGCTCCCTCTAGGCGAGAGTTCTCTGCCGTCTTCTGACTCAAGAGGGCAGCATTCTCCCTGCAACGCTCCTCGGCGACCCACAGCTGCCGCTCGAGGAGTTTGACCTTCTGCTCCAGACGGTACACCTGCTGATCTCTTTCTTCCAGCTGGGAAGGGCAAACAAAAAATAACAATGAGACTCCATCAATCATTCTTCCAGATGGCTACAAAAATAAAAATGAAAGAAAAACACTTTCACTTTTCCTTTGTTCCTGGTGCCACTGGTATGACCATGGTGTGGTGGACAATGATCTTGACTCTTGATTGGGAGTCACTCTTTCCGAGTTTAATTTAGTCCAGTGCAAAACATTTTTCAATGACATGTTGTACACCCAAAATGTCCTTCTCGAAATGTGTACCCACAAATATTTTCACCACAAAAGTTATCATTGATGGGTTATTATGCAAATGAAACAATTTTTTCGTTTGTGAAGGATACTGTTATTCTTTCTAAATTTCACCTCGACAAACCCAGACACTTGCTGAAGATTTGTAGACAGTTCGGTGGGAGGCACATGATGTGATTACATAATAACCTCCTGTAGCTTACTTAGGCATCCATTCTAAGATTACAGTTTTTCTGAAAATGTGAAACTTGAAAATTTTATAACTTCTCTATTTTGACGAAATCTCTCTCATTCTGATCATCTGATTACACTTTTGATTAGTGAATCCAACTTAGACAAGGTGAAGAAATACACTCTACTCCCAGGCCAAAATTGATCCTATCTCTTTTTCCCAGGTCTGTAACAAGATATTCATTCAATTAACCCCTTTATATGGCTTTCCATGACTAGAATTGTCATTGACTTGCATCAGTATTATTGCTAGTTTTGTTCTATCCCCTGGCAAACCTTGGACATGCAGGAGTTGTCATTGTAACCCATCATGAGCATGTCATGTGGTATAATAGGCTACTACTATGAACACTGATCAATTCAGTGCTTTTTTTACGTCGATGTAGGGCAATCTGTCAATCATTTGCAATATCATCAGTATACACCTAGTCTGTGGGACATAGTTACCTGCAGGCTTCTCTGAAAGCTAGTCTCCGTGTCCAGGCTGTTGTCGCTCCGCCCTGCCTGCTTCAGGGTCATGTTCTCCATGCGGAGGTGCTTGACCCGGTCCTGCAGGTGGCGGAGGAGCTTGGTGGTGCTGCTGTCCCCAGATCCCAGGGAGGAGGTAGTCGATGTACCCAGCTGAGAGACACAACATGTTCAAGGGTCCATTGTTACCATGCAACAAGCAATGTCAGTCAATGTATGTAATATGTATATGCACCACAGAATGTTTTGTAAGGTGAGGGGCTTACGGGGGGGGGGGGGGGGGGGGGGCAGAGCAGCTCCAGATATGCTCATTGCAGGCATAAATTTTGCACATAATTCATCTAAACTATAGAAATGAAGCTAGCACTTAATTCTTCACAGAACATTTTCATATTGAGCCAACAGTCATGATAACAATATCTTCACTTGTTCAAATCTTGGTCTCTTCTCTCTTTCTTTATCATCATCAAAATATGATGGTGTCATCCCATAAACATTCAACAATTCAGGTTGAATCTCACCATCAACTTCTCGATGAAGGAATGTATTCATCACCTTACAGAATTAATCTATGTGGCACCTAGTGTAGATATTCACAAAACAACTGATAGAAAGACTACTTACAGCTGAGCTCCTCATTCTCTGATCTGATTGGCTGCTCCTGTAGGAGCCACTGCCACTGTGAGACTCTTCAAGACGTCTGATGTAGAGAAAGAAAAGAAATATTTTTCTTAACAACAGAGACTTTTAAACATGGTGGTGATTCAAAATTTGGAGAATTGGTGAAAGCTCTAAGATTTTTCATTGCAATCTTATTTCACAATTCATAACTTACCTCTACACAGTTAGAAAATTGCTGAATAATTGATACATGAAGTCACTGTCCTGAATTGGAAAATCAACTGAACAGCTTCATGGGAATACTTTTGCTTATTTGTAACTTTATCAAGGAATCTATTAGTTAGATTGTATTATATCTGAGCCTCTTTTATCCATTGTGAGTCCACTAAGCTGTATTAACCCATTGAGGACGAGCTGATTTTGCTACAACACACTTTGTCCATAGACACTTGCCCGAGAATACTCGGGACTCGTCCTCAATGGGTTAATACAATGTTCATACACAGATGCATAAGACAAAACCCACAAAATAGGCCTAAAGTTACCAGACAAAGAGAAATATAACTCATTAAACATATGTGTACACTTGTTCATTTGACAACAACTTCACATAATCTCTTCATTCCTATATTTGATGTATTTTTCCTCTAACCCAGAAATTAACATTCCAATTAGAGCAACAGCAATTTTTACACTAATTCAGTCAGAGAACTGTTTATTCCTCTACCTGAATAGCTCTAAATCAACATAGTATCTTTTCACTTTTTATCAGTCTATTGTACATATAATTTCAGTTACGTTCGAATGTATTTATCATATAGCTCACTGTTTCGGGAAAACCACCATGTTTCATTTGTGATATGCTCAGTGGAGAAAATTCTTTAAAAAAAATGAATTTGAACCTTTTGTATTTGAAACTATCATTCATAGAATCCACCTCAAACAATTTTGTGTAGGGGAGTCAATCAAAGCTATGCATCTTTTTCCACAGAACATTAACTCTATTGATATTTAAGAAAAATATGCACACTAATTTGAACATTTCAGTTATACATGACAGGCATACAACAGTGGCAGATCCATAGGGGGGTGCACCGGGCACGAGCACCCTTTTTTGTTAAAACAAAAGAAATAAAAAGAAAGTGACAGCCGAAGAAACCTGGAAGAGGCACCGAAATATTTTTGTGCCCCCCCACCCCCCCCCCCCCCCAAAAAAAAAAAACAATTCCTGGATCCACCCCTGTACAATGTACTTACACTTCTAGCTCCTTGTTGAGCTCGTCCTCAAACTTTCTGGCCATCTTGAGGGCGGTCTCCTCCTTCCAGGCGGCCATGTTGGCCTGGATCTGTCTCAGCTCCTCGTCCTTACTGGCCACCTGTTGCTGGAGGCTGGTCTCTGAGTCCTGTAGGACCCCCACCAGTCTCTGGAGGCAGTCTACCTCCACCTCCCTCTCCTGGAGGGACAAAAATGGAAAGAAACCACAAAAACATGATAACAGATTCTGTTGCTTGGAAGCTAAAAGCTTAAGTTCATTAACTCAGTCATGCCATGGGTTATATGAGTTCAAAAATAAAACAAAATATAAAATATGTATCAGAATAGCACTGCCAAGATCAGCTTGACAAAATCTAACCAAGATAATTTTCACAATACAAAGTTTAGTAAACAGTATTAAAATTTGCTGTTTCCACTGTAAACCCATAAAATCCTGGAGGGAATTTTGCTGCAGACATTGTCTTCTTGTCATAATTGAGTTGGCACCACTGAATTTTGTCACTATCTTCTATTGTTTTTTTTTTTTCTCTTCTTCTTTGCGGGAATTATGGAAAGTAGGTCGAGAGTGGAACACTGTTGAGAGTAACCTGATACTATAAAAGAATAACTGCATTGCATAGGTCCAGAGGTTCAAAATACAAATTATATGCATAACTCTAACACACATTATATCACACTTCGGGCAATGCATGAAATGTCAGTCAGAAGCTGTAGTTTACTTACACCATCAAAGACCTGGGCCTTTTCCCTTCCCATGGCTTCAACCAATTTCTTGACTTCATTCTCCTGGAATACAAGACAGGCCAAGACAGGACACAAGAAGAATTTACAAATGTATGGTCACTGTTTGGGTAAATAACCCATATCATGTAAACCTAATACCAGCATAAGTAATAGTGACTTGTGATGTACTGCAAAACGAATCATATTCATTCATACAATCATCTTTTCATTCATTAATATATTTACTCATTCATTTATTCCTTCATTCTTCCTATATTCATGTTTTTCAATGATTAATCAATTCAGTCATTATTCATCCATTCATTCTTTCTTTCTTTTATTAATCCTATCAATTGTCTCATGAATGTTTCGCAAATGAAATATGACAAAATCACAAGCTTTTGTTGAAATATAGACTACTCTATGCTTACTACAACAAGCATATCATCTGAGATAGAAGAGAAATATCCCTCCAAACAGATATGGAAAACAATTCAATATGTTGTGAGCAAAGCATATGAGGAGTAAGACACTTTATAGTCACAGGATAAGATGAAGAGTTCTAATAGTCAAATTTGATAAACATTAAGATTTGGGATTTTCTCCTTCCAAACTAATTATTCCTTTTAACAAAGAAAAATGTCTGAAGTTTGTGTGCGATTTGCTTGAGCTGCTAATGGCAAATGCAGCAATAGAAATCAAACTAAACTGGTCTATTCACCATTCACAAGTTGTTCACCTATTGGTATATTGTTGGTCTATTTAGTGCTAGGCAGAGCTTTTATGTTACCAAGGAGACATAAAATGGAAAAAGTATGACAGTTTGCAAAGGACATTAACCACTTCTCTTCTTAACTTTTTCTTTATTTTGGGGGGTTATACAAGAAGAAAGAAAAAGGTTACAATAGATAACTTGTTTACCATCAGGAAAAATGATACTGAATGTAACAATAGGGTGAGAAACTGTTAAGGAATGTTTGACACCTGTTAAATGGCATGCCCTCCAGGTAGATTTCATCTGACTTACAGAAAGAATGGATTAAAGTGTTGATTTCAACTCCTAAATAGCAGGTGATTTTGAACATCTGTGAGGGCTAATTATAAATCTACTGAATACAAAATTTTGGTGTCACAAAAGATCAAGATTTTTCTGGGTAGATTTCCATCACTCAACTTGCTCTGGGCAACTCTATAGGACACAGGGAGGTCATAGACCTGAAACAAACTTTTGACAATCAGTCCGAGCATTAGTTCTGTAGTGAATGGGTATGGAGAGCACTGGTATGGTACCACAAAAACATGAACTCAGTCTTGCATCTTGAGAAGTTTTGAGTGGCTTTATCGAGGGATAGATAGAGTAAAATATCCCGTTTGCGGCAGTCTAAGCATTGTTGAGGGTTTTTCCAACTTGTAAACAAATCAGGCAAATTATTTTCAACCATTTCATATATCATAGACAAGATTATTCATTAACGAAATTGTTTTCATAAAAGAAATTTACCATTGACCACACAGTTTTCATGATTTACCAGGGCAAAACCCGGCACAATTTTCGCCGATAAGGGCGATATGCGACATCGTATTTCTGCTTGCGGCACGATGTACAATCCCTATGCAATACCGCGATCTTTAGCTGAACGCCTTCACATGTCTCGCGAACATTGCGTAAGCGCCAATTCCCATTGCGAAAGCACGTGAAAATAGCGGGCGCACATGCATTGGCCGCAAACAAGATCGCAATTCTGGCGGTGTTGTTGATGTCTTCCTCGTGTTTTTCTCATTTTTTTTCGATGGTAACATCCACTTTCCGAAAAAAATGGCAGCCCACATCGGCTCGCGAAAGTTCTATTTTATGTGAGGAAATGTTTTCAAAATCCATGAACATCGAGAAAACGACAAAAAATCCAGTTTCTTGGACCATTGTTTCTTAACTGTTATGTTAAGAAGTACCAAAAATTTCATTTTGGATGCGATATATTGTCATTTAGGTGAGAAAATTTCACTTTCGTCAGAGATCATGCCCATTATATCGGTTGGTTTTTGTTGATTGCTAGTGTGCTAGTATATGTGTAATGTGCATGTAACAGTGCAGTGCTGTGTTTAGCGGTATATTACCGTGTATGTTGTACCTGCCGCGAACGGCTGCACAGCCGCATACTGCCGCAGTTACTCTAGATATTGGAAGTTGAATCAGTGCAATGAGCAAGAATAATCACTATCATTCATTTACAGATAAATTTCTATATCCTTTTTTAAATAAATAAATATGAAGGACTCCGATACCAGGAAAATGCACATGTTTTTAATCTTGGGCAGTAGGTAATCAGAGTGGACACAAAAAGCTTCTTAACTGTCCGAATAAGTCTCCTGAAAAGTTTGTAAAGATTTGTAGCTCTACCGAAGAGAGAAACCCAAGTCTGTTTGCACCATCTATATTTGAACTAATACCATGTTTATGATCCTTCCTATTGCAGGGCTGTATCTAGTATTCCTGCAGTAGTGGTTATGAAGATTGTAGTCTTGCATTCAGATTGTTAGTTTGCTTGTTCTTTTTTTCCTCCAGTGTGAAGTGACCAATGAAATTGATGCCTGAGTCTAGGGAGAGGCAACCTTTTGAATGCTGTCAAGTATTCATTGCCTCAGTAGGCCCTCTTGTGGCCAGACTTAGCCAGGGTTAGATGATTGGCAGTAATCTTCTCTATTGGAATTACAAAGCCAGCTGTGTCTTTTCTTCAATTGTATCAAATTCAATAGGTAAGTCAAGCCCAACAGGTGTTTAACATTTCAGGAGTTGAAACACCAGCAGGTGTTTAACATTTCAGGAGTTGAAATGAACAATGAATTCCTTTTCTCTGTCAACAAAATGAACCAAATATTACACACATATTATTGTTGCTGTTGTATAGCCATGAAGGTGTTTACTATTCTAAAAATAACTGTACACCTGGCAACAATATCTAAATATCATCTAAATATGTATGAACAGTCTGATGTAAACAATAGACCAATGTAACTAATACAGAGTAACTTAGCATGACGAAGAGAAAACAAGCACATAGATCAATAGGTATGCTCTACTGAGGCTAATCATCATGATAAGAATATCCCTTAAACTAAGACGATCATCCATGCAACACATAAAATTTTCAAAACTAAACTTTCAAAAAAGAGTCCTGTATGATGATAAAACCATAGACCCAGAAATGCGCACATACAGTGTTAGCAATTAACCCAATAGTGAGCAGCAATACCATAGTACATGTACTGCATGCAATTGCATTGGTACAATTTTTATGTTCTGGAGGTTGGCCTGTACTAAGGGGGAACGGGGTTCAGAAAGTGGTCACACTATTAAACTTTCAAGGTTGTTGTGTTCACACAACTCAACCCTACAAGTGGGGACCCCTCTGGGCTCAAGGATACAGCATAAGCCATAACAAATCTTGTAGTTAATTGACTTTAAACTTTGACTACTCTTAAAGATTGCTAACGTTTGAGTCCATCTATGTAGGGCTAAAAGAAAACCAGCTAATCTTCGAAGCTCAATACCTCAAATCAATTTTAGATATTAGCAATGTTGTGTGAACCTTACTAAGACTGAGCGAGAGGCTTTTGAGCTCAGTGGCAATTCATTTTTACCTTTTCCCTATTGGCTCTTGCTGTTGCCCTTCGTTGCTTCTCTAGGTCATCCCGTAGTGTCTTAATGTAGTTCCTGAGGTCATCATTGGTGGCCTTGAGATTGGACAGGGCGGCCATTACCTGGGTCCGGCCAGGACTGTGGAAGGTCTGCTTCGGGGACCCATTCTGGCTTGGTGAGTCTGACTTCAAGTTCCTGGAACTTTACACAGAAAGTGCATTTGAATGACATACACTGTAACTCTTTACTTGATATGGCAATATACCAAAAAATGGTCTGGAAGTCCCATCTGAGAATTATAACTACTCCAGTAAAATATCATCTTTTAATAAGGAAGAACTGCAGAATAATTTAGTGCAAAGAATTCCTTTTTTTGGGGGGTGGGGTAGGGTGGGGATTCCTTACAATTGAGAAATTCTTAGGATATTAGTATGCAAGGTAACAGAAGACATGAGGTTATACTTCCTCCAGTTATCATAGGATTATGACAGATTTCACTATTTTGTGTAAAAATGGGAAAACTTCAGTATTTAATAACTTTAGAATGTGTCATGGAAAACTTAAATTTGTGACTATGTCTGTTTTTTGCTCTGTTTCATCATATTTGATATAAACATGGATGCTTGTTTTTGCTAAGTTTTATCATATCTAATGCAAACATGGACTAGAGTTTACCTTTAAAGGAAACCAAAACCCAAAGACGACGTTATGACGTATGTGTGGACAATAATATAAAGAAAATAAAGTGGGAATTCCACAAAAATTCATTTTTCATGAAAATTACACATTCCATCAACTTGATACTGACACATGTTAAGGGAAGCAATTATTCCCCCTGCTTTCTGAAAATGGTTAATCAAGTGCTCTTTCATTTTGCTAGAAAAGTTAATTTTTGTGGAATTCCCTTTATATTTTCTTTATGACATCATAACTTCTAGTAGTCTCCTCATCCAGCGATTCCAACACCAAAACTTTAAAAATTCTCAACTTTCGTGTCAATTGTCCAATTTTCCTCAAACTTTCACTAGTGTGTTCTACTAATGTTGCTGCTTTCACTTAATCCACATTTCCCTTCGGATTTTGGTTTCCTTTAAGTTCTCTTACACACCTGAAGAGAGGAACTTTTCTAGGGGTTGATCCCACCAGGTTGGACGTCTTGCGGCACTCTTCGTTGAGCTCCATGACGATGCTGCGGTAGCTGTGGTCCATGCCGCTCTGCGCCGAGCTGGACTCCCGCTCCTTCTGCCTCTGACGCTTGGTCTCTGCACGGAGCTGGGTCAGCTCCTCATCCTGTTGCCGTAGCTTCTGCTGGAGTCTCTCCGTCTCTTTGGCCTTCTCCTGCAGGAGATAAGAAGGTTAGGCTAATCACTGTAAAACAAAAAAAAACATTAATGACATGAAAATTTCGCAAATTGCAGGCGACAGAATTTTCTGCGACATGCATTTTTCACAAATTGCCACTGACCAATTTTTGCATCGTGATAGTTATTGCAATAGTTAATGATTCATGTGTGTGTGTGTGTATGTCTCCACACACAAGTTATGTTGCAAAAATCAATTTTCAGAAACCTTTAATATCGTGCTTTTGTGAACAGGGCTATGGGTATTGGCTCAAACTCTCAAGTTAAACTAGTCAAACAGCTGATGTCAAGCACATTAGCACAAGAGCCTTTGGATATTCACAGATGTTATTATTATTCTTATGCTGGAGAAAACCTAACTGACACATGGATCTACTGAATAATACAGCACAGATCAATCAGTTTGGTTGCTTCAACCTACGGGATTGCTTAATTCATGACAATTGAATAATGGAACAATCTTTGTAAAAAAAAGAAAGCTTTTTTTTTTTCATGACACCTTGTCACATTCATGCACTGATTCAGAGTTGAACATCTAAATAACAAGTTCATTGATAGCACAGACACAGAACATCAAATAATCAATTTATCTGTTTGATCTACACATTTTTAAGTTAAGAACTTTTGCCATGAAACAGGAAATGCCCTATGAACCCACTAACATCACTCTTGTTACTTTGACTGATAATTGTTCGGCATTAAACGAGGCCAAAGTACTGGAAGGTTTTCACATGAAAAACATACACACACACACACACACACACACACACACACACACAACCAATCTGTAGATTTGCAGTATATGAGTCATTGTATCAATAATCTTGATTCCTCAGTAATATGTTTGGAGAACAGGCACTATATTAACATATCCAGGTTAACCATACACAGTTTTTAATCTTTGAACATGAAAAACTAAAGGCTACTGGTACTGTCTAACAAAATTTTGCTGAGTCTGATTTGCATGTTAGGTCCACAGCAGTGACAAGAAATCAGATTGTTTGGCATGTAAACTTTTTAAAATTAGGTGTTCTGCAATAAGAAAATCCTAACAACTGCTTTTAAACGATACTCAGATGAACCTACACATGCTGTCATATCATTCAGCAAATAGAAATAGTTCTGTTAATAAAAGTTCTGGTTTGGTAGAAATTGGAATTTGAGGAATACAGAAAAAGTATGGAAACAATCATGTCACAATGTAGTCCATTTATGTATTTTGTTCCCATATCAAGATGACATTACAATATACTATATTAATGAAAGCATCCACTTACAGAATGACTACAGGAGAGTTTAGAATTATTTTGGGATATTAACCCGTTGACGATGAGTCCCGAGTATACTCGGGCAAGTGTTTATGGGAAATGCATGTTGTAGCAAAATCAGCCCGTCCTCAACGGGTTAATATTACTTGAATGAGGATTGACAAATTAGTTTTCAAAGAAATATCATACAAGTGCAATAGGATGACCTGTAATATGCTTTATCATTCATATATTCATAGGGAAACATTAAAACAATAAGGAATTGTTTTAAAACATGAAATATTGTAAAGATGAACATATATTGATATATATATATATAAGAACTCAGTAAATCTCTTGATCAATCAACAAACTATCTAGCTTTTTGAAGAGCTCAGAAGGTCAACTTTAGAACCAGGATGTGCTATCAAAAACATTCTGATGATCTAGGAAAATACTGTAATTTTTATTACAATAAATAAATACCCTATGAAATTACTGTACTTTTTATCACTATGAATAAATACCCTCATTACATACAGTGCAATTACAATCCATATATCAGAGTATATTTGAGAGCAGCAAAACAAAAGAACTCACTAAGAGTTTCATATGAAATATAGCTAGCCAAAATATGTTTCATGCCTAATTAATGCACAATAATTGACATTTTCCAGATCAGCATCCACAAGTCAAAATGCATGGAAATTTTACGAAATGTGAAATATACACAAACATATTTCGACAAACCAAAGAAAACAAACTGACAATGTACCTTCAAAGCTTGCACAGCAACAACAATTAGGTGGAGAAAATCTTCCTTGGTCCCCATGGTCAAATTCTTACTTTCTCCATATCAGAAAAAGACCGACACAGGTTTTGAAAAGTAATGCTTTTTGTATGCACATATGTTTTAATCCCTCAGATGGTGACACGTCCACATCATATGTTGCACCGCAGATACATGAGACACAAACAATGTTCACTCTGCCTGAATTCAAGGCAGGAGTATTGACTGAGTCCTCAGTCACCAGTCAATGCGAATGAAACACATGGTCTCGAAACTCCAGACATGAAAACAAACACCGCCAACAAGGCTGAGGACATCCCTGCATAGCTCCGCTGTAATTCTATCCATACCTCCTCCACAGGGAGTGAAGACATCAAAACATCAAGTGGTATGTCTTGTAAAAATGATGTGACTGCATACAGCTCATGAGAGACAAACACAACATTGGAACATCACACACTACATGAACGACAAACACACAACACAATCAGATCTCTACTCGCAATCACTGGAGAACCAAATCGCCAGGTTTTCGCTCGATCCATTTGGAGCGCGCCTAATCTCTATTGAATGAGCAGGGTAAGCCTGCAATCCACTTGAACGATAACCCTTCCTGTTTGTTTAGCCCTTTCCATACCCCTGACCTCCCCCCCCCCCCCCCCAACAAAAAACCCTGATGTTTGCCCAACATCTGTTAAAGAGCTGCTTTGTAAACACTCAAAGTCTGCGAGCAGATGTTTAAAAAAAATGATGACCAGCCAATAAAGGACTCACTGCACACCTCCAAGTCTATACTTTTATGTTGCTTCCATTTCATGATGTTTTTGTACACACTTAATACAAAGTGTGCCCAATTCCCACAAGAAATGGGTCACTCGAACAAAATATATGACTTTCCACAATACTTAATATTTGGTGGTATGAATACAAACAAGCAAAACATTTTGATATCGCTGTAGCATTATTTGACTGCTAGCTATCAACAAGAATGATCCTTGGTGGTTTGCACAGTGCTACATATTAACAAAATTACAAACAATTAAAAGAGCCTAAAGTAGATAACCTTGGCATATGAGGCACGATAGGTGTTAATTCACTTGAAGAGAATTGGGGAGGGGGAGAGAAGTAGAGCTGAGAAGGAGAATGAATGGTGTAAGAGTGATGTAGGCCCTACCAGTCAAAGAAGGCCAACATGAAAAAGATGAATGAAATTAAATACATGAGGACATATTACCACATAAATATATATAACAATGTTTAATTGCTAATTGTTTAATATTTCAAATGGTATCAAAGGTTTATATGGTTTAACAATAACACAAAGAAGACAGAAAAATAAAGAGGGACATGTCTCTCTTTTTAGCTCAGAAAAATATTCAACAGGAAGACATGCTCTTGCATATACATCTTATTATGTACATAATTGTATGTGTATAGATATGGATAAAATACATGTGTATTATATACTCACACACACACACACACATATATATATAAAGAGTTTGTTTGCAAAAACCGATAAGTCCATATTTGTCAAATGGAGATATCTGCGATTAAAGGTCAAGAAAAATAAAGAGAATAATAAGAAAATTTTTGCTTCTTTTGACCATAACTTTAAAAATATACCTTTTATGTAGTGACCAATATATCATTTAAAAGGTTTTATTTTGTACTTTATGACAGAGACTGTATTTCAAAATCTTCAAAACTGGACTTATCGGTTTTTGCAAACAAACTCTTCATATATACATGATATGCATCACATCTGTTTTCTGACAAGAGTACTTGATCACAAGCATTCTTTGCTTTTTTGTGTGAGATTTGTTCATATCAAACAATGGAATTTCTTTGGGTCAGGTTTACTATTGCCTTTATCCAAATAAAAAAATGGTGAATACTTTACACAATATCTGTAGTCTTGGCTGCCTATAAAGTGAGAAGGTGTTGCTTATCAAACTTCAAGTGCAGGTAATCTATTACAGAATATGACATTCCAAGCACTTGAGGTAGAACTTATGGCCCTCCAGAGTTCGCGCACCATTACCGGCCGTAATAATGACTTTATATTGGCTTGAAAGTCCACTGCTTGATGCTATGGTGATGGTCCTATGACCATAAACATCTTCTCCTCTTTCCCCCGGCAACCAAGGAGAGGGAGATGAAATTACAGCTACTCCAGTCCTCACAAACTCTCAGAAGCAATGCTTCATTTCTTTCTCTCTGTCTCTCATTTGTCACACTTCGGTCGCTGGTCACTGCCTATAGCTCAAGTAGCATCAGTTGAGCAACTTATATCTAATTGAGCATGACATGTGTAACAGTTTTATGTGAGTTTAGGTTTCTCATTTCATAGATATACAATTCATCAATCCCAACCCCCACTCCCACCCCCCCCCCACCCCCATTTAGAAAGGATTCTTCATGTAGCTTCCAAAAGAGTCTAGACCTTGCAGTTCTCAGAAATCATTGAAATCATAATGTATTTTAACAAATAAAATGTTATTCAGATTTCTGAAATAGCGCAGTCAAGATAATGAATAATTGGTGTCTATATGATTATAGTAAGCAAATAATCAACATTGGTGAAGGTGATGGGACAAACTATCACTTCCGAGGCCATCTGGATATAGCTATCTTTCCGAAGCGCAGCTGAGGAAAGATAGCGTACACATTCAGATCGCCGAGGAAGTGATAGTTTGTCTCATTGCCTGAAACTAAAAGTTGATTATTTGCTTTATATTCCACATCTAATTCCCATTTTATTCCACATCTGAAACCATTTTAGCTGTCTTTAGGTATCCTTAGGGCTTAGGCTACGTAGTTTACTTTAGATGTGTGCGCGTACTTTATGACAAAACAATGAATTTGCTGCGCGCACCGTGCGGCACTGAAGTGAAAGTGCGTTGCACTGTGGACTATCAAGTGACCTAGTTAAATGATAGTCCACAGTGCAATGCACTTTTATTTCACGCGTACTCATCTCGCGTTAGGACTGTATGGACTGTAGAGATCAGTGAAACAAAAGGGACTATCACAAGAATGTAAGTTGTAACGAACTTTTCTTCTCAGGTGATGTGATGGGCAAAACTACGCTTTATCACGTGATCAGCTCTTGACCAATCCTATAGCAAGATTCTTAGTATGTGGAATATAATCATGAATAAAAGCTAATTTATAATGCTGTTATTTTACCACACTTTGATTATGGTGATGTTGTTTATGGCTCTGCTTGTAAACTGCATATTGATAGATTACAGAAACTACAAAATAGGGCTGGCCGGTTAATACTCCAGATAAAACGGGAATCTCATGTTTCTAACCTGAAGATTCACAATGCTTTGAAATGGGACACTTTGGTAGAAAGAAGAAACAAACACCTGATGACATGTATGTTTAGAACACTCCATGGTGTGACCCCAAAATGCTTGTCTGAATCTTTCGATTATCTCTCTCACCCTTACTTTTTGGGTTTCGGAAACAAACTTAGTTTACCCAAACCCTATACTGAATTTCTTAAAAGATTATTTACATATCGAGCGGCAATTATTTATTATAACCTACTGCTGGCTGCTCGATCAGCCTTAAATTTGAATGTCTTTCTAAGGATATGTACAAATTTATGAATCCAAGTTGCAATGTATTGTCTGTTGTGACAGGATAACCGGGTTTATTATGTTCTGTTCTGTTATGTAATGTTTGATTAAGTGATGTCATGTATGTTTTGTTGTAACCTTAATCTCTAGTTTGTTTTTTCATTCTTTTTCCAATTTTATCTGCATGTATCATTCCATTTCTTTCCATATTGTAAATGCCTGTTTAATAATTATGTAACTGGACCCCATGGAAGACCAGTGGTGTCATGGTGGCACCACTGAATATGGGCATTCCAGCCATTTTAAACTGTAATTTTTATGTTTTTAATGGAAATACATACATACATACAGTCATTACACATTTGCCTCCATCTTGTCTGATTTTCTTCGCCCTATTTTTCACTCAACCCTAAAGCAATCTGAATTCTTGGTTGCGTTCTCACTTCTTGATTATATTTGAAGAGTTTCATCACAAAATGGGGTAAGTGCCATTTCTAAAGAAAGTAACAAAGTAAGTCCATCATCAGATAGAGCAAAATAAAACCTTTTCAGTGATACCTTACCGGTAACATAAAAAGGAATATTCTTGAAATTATGATTAAAATATACCATATTTCTAATCTTCTTTTGTTTTGTTTTTAGCAGCTTTGATTGTAAATATCTCAGCTTTACAAGAATGGAGTTAACTCATTTTTGCAACCAAGCTTTGATTGTAAATATCTCAGCTTTACAAGAATGGAGTTAACTCTTTTTTGCAACCAAACTCTTCATGTGTACTTGCTCTCTGCATCATTTGCCTAATCTAGGATTACGCAAGATGCCCTAACAAGATAAGTCCTTTTTTTCTGTGGTCTCTTTTTTTCTTTTACAGAATAAAAGTTTAGCAAACTGTTCATCTTTATCCAATCATGATAATCATGAAAAGTTACCCTAATACCCTTATAACATACAAAATTAGAAGAATGCTTGAAGAAGGAAAAAACTGATTTGCAGTCATTTTAAAACATTGAAGTCCAAACTGAGAGCATCCAAAGATTTTGTAACATTCTCATAGAATCAGACTGTCAATGATTTGAGGTACAACAATGTCAAATGTGTTGATTTTTGCTCACTCACAATAAACTGCGCAGAATGCTTAACGTGACACCCACAAACTGCATGTAGGAACTTACCTTAGTGGAATTTCCTCAACCCACCAAGGTTAAACAAATATATATGCATGTCTATATGTATTGACACCTACAGTATTTGTAAATATTTGAACAACATTCCAATTCATTATCTCGATCACACTCTATTTGAACAAAAAAATATATATGTCAAACAACCTCACACACAAAATAAAATACAGGCCCAATAACACATAAACAGCATGCAGAGAGAAGGAATGTGGGGAAATATATATATAAATATACATACATATATACACATGTACAAATCCCACATTCCTTTGCTGCACATGATATTATGTGTTTTTATTTACATGCCATGGGTATATACATGTATATGGAATAGCAGGGAAAGAGATATAATCACACACATATGTATGGAAAAAAAACCCACAAAGACACAAACAACAGCCAAATACACATGCACATAGGAAAAAAAAACCACTCACAAAAGACCTCAACAGACATAATAAACACACACACACACACACACACACACACACACACACACACACACACATACAAACTTTACATTTAAACCGAGGACACACAGAGAACCGAGGACCTCCTTGGTATGCAGACCATTCCAAACGGTCTGCTTTTGCATGCTTTTGCATGTAGGGGTACATGTTTGTAGGTCCTCGATTAGCATTATTGTAATAAGTCATCAGTTGGATGGTAATATATGAATGAGTCCTCGGTTGACAAGAGTCCTACTGACACACAGGTCCTCGGTTATGTGGTAAAATTCTTATGGGTAAAACAGGTCCTCTGTTTCCACCATAGATGCACACACACACACACACACACACATGCCTAGAAATGAAAGCACTCACCTGCGCCATTTGTTCTCTGATCTGACTAAGCTGGACCTGAATTTCTTGCCTGGCTTCTTCTCTGGCTTTGGACACAGCCTCAACTTTCTCCCGACCAGCGGCCATGTTTTCATCCCGAAGTTTCTCCACTTCCTGGCCAGAAAACACAAGTAACAAAAGAAAGTCATTACTCAACAGACTACGAAAAAAGTTTGGACAATATATTATTACAGAATCTTATTCACCATGTGGTCTTTGTGACACAAGAGTTTAGGATTAAAGATGTAGAGCAAGATTAAACTACATTAAACTTCCTCATTTTTCTTTCTATGTACAAGGAATGCAAACCCCCCCCAAAAAAAAAAAACCAAACAAACAAACAAACAAACAAACAAACAAACATGCAAAATTCAAAGCCTGTAAAAATGTTTCATAGGTCTGACTAATCAGATTGAATTTCTTAAACTAATTGAGTAATCAACTGTTTTATTTTTCTGTATATACATTCCAATATGCTATTAGGGGTTGCTTTTGAAAATGAATAAAAGGTAAAGTTATTTTATTATATACTAGGCTCTATGAAAAATAGTGTAATCAAATGAGCAAGAAGAAAATGCTTTGGACCATACAGGAAGATGACATATTACATGAAAATAAGACAAAATAAAGAAATATTCCTAGACATAGTGACAGAAAATGAAAGTACATCATGAAAAGCTGGTATCATTTTATGCTCACACATAAACACAGTAGGCAATATCGATTACAGCTGTAATGTGAGACTCATGCTCATATCTTTTTGTCTTCCTAAACACATTCATACATAATCTTGACATGACTGAGAACACCGCATGCTGACCCAAAGGTCTTATCATCACCTCCTTCAGGTTGTTGACGCTCGTCTTGAGCGTGTCACGCAGCTGCTGCTCCCTCTTCAGATCCTCTTTCAGATACTTGGTCTCTATGGCAACCGCATCCTCCTTGGCCAGTGCCTCCTTCTGTCTCTCTTTCTCTGCCTCCTCCTCCCAGACTGCTTTCTGCCCCTGAAGAGCCTTTTTGATCTGGTGTGGAGGGACAAGGAGGTGAAGCAGTAAAAGATTACAAGAGTGTTGGTGATGTAACTGGCACACTTTAATTACATCACTCCCTGATCAAAATAGGAAAATCCATTGTTGTGATGCAAGGCTTCCAGTTTTACACTGAGAAAAATGAGATAATGATTTTTTTTTCTCAGATTGAAATCACGACTCTGCAGATTTTAACTTGGATGTAGCAAAGTGCAAGAAAGCCATGGTGACACAGCAGAGATAAGGAGGATTAGGTAATCTATGTTTATTGATAATTTCCAGACCCCAGTATCTATCAGCAAAGAAGGCACAGTGAGGATTAATGGATCTACTAATCTCATTTCATTTCAATTTTTCATTTCAATTTATTTTCATATTTCTCACATACAGCACAAAAAAAAGTATATAAATACGCAAATGATACAAAACATAAATTAGATCAAACTTCACCAGAATGTACAAAAGTTTGTCTTGGCATAAACACAAGGTCTGTATACATGAGAGTTGAGCTATGGTCATCATGCGAGAAATAAGATGGGGCCTGTGTAAAAGCAAGCTTGTACAGCTGCAGGTCCCATGATAAATCAGATTAGGAGAACAATGAAATACAGATATTTTTGAGACCATACTAGAACTGGTGGAACTGATTAAAACAAACAAACAAAAAATCTGATCAAATAAATGTTACTAGATAAAATACATAAAGGGTCTAAAAGGATTATTTTTCCATGACCCCCACCTGTTCCTCTGCCTCCTTCCTAAGTTGCTCTCCAAGGTTCCTGGAAGACACCTCCTGCTGACTCAGGTTCTCCCTGAGCTCCTTCAGCTCAGCATCTTTCTCCTGTTTGACAGCGAGGATGGAAAACTAATGAACTTTGAATAATAATCAAGAGCTTTATGAACCAGACAATGAAACAGTTTCCAAACCTTCAGTATGTTAAAAGAGTATCAAGTAACCAATGCTGCAAAATGCATTGAGTGTAACTTACTGTAAGATAGGTAAGAATTTTAACTTCACATTCCTGACACATTGATAGTTGCCATATGAGCTTTTCATCCTCTAAAACCTGAATTGATAAACCAGATGATGATTTCAAAAGCCCCTTCAATGATATTAGATTATTAAAGTTTGTCACAAGCGAAACCATTTGAGTAACTCCTCTCACTTAATCTGTTTTAGTCTCTATGCATTGAGGTTACCGTGACAACTCGCACAACCAGAAATGACTACTTTTCCAACATGATGATTCAAAGAATAAAAAAAAAAAAAATTGTGATTCACACAAAGCTATTCCCACCTGCACTTCCTTCTCGAGCTGTGCCTGCCTCTCTGCAGCCTGAGTCTGTTGGTTGGTGAGGATGTTGGTGTGTGCTTTCTCCAACATTTTCTTTTGCTGTGAGGGGAGAGAGAGATAGTGTTGCATTTGATTTGAGATTGTCTTTATTTTTCTACTGTTTTTAACCCTTGACATACAATCTTTCAAGAAGGTGCATCATCAGCTTTGATTTTGGGTGAGAATAAACTGTGATCAAAACTCTTTTTGCGTGTGTCAAAAGATTCTGTTAGCTAAAATACAACTGTGAGCAGATTAATCACTGGGTGAACTAGTCAGTGATATATACATTTAGACACCATGCTATTCATGTCTATAATTTTTGCCAATTTTGTTTTCTTTCAGTCAGATACCAGTTTCCAAATTTCAAGGGTATTAAGAGCAAATACTAACTATAATCACACGCTATATAGTTAATTAATAGTTAATTTTAGTTAGTTAATTTTAGTTAATTTCTAAACATCTGCAGGACAGAAGCTATTACAGTGGTGAATTTTTAATGAACAGTCTTTGACAGTTCAATAATGCAATCAGCTCAATTATACATGTAAATTATTTAGAAATGAAAATAAAAAATGAATGAATGAATCTATAGTCTTCCCATGACAGTTGTTGGCAATTAGGTCAAGTATAATCAAAGGATGAGGTTTTCAATGCCAGATATGTATAACATAATAAAGTTTAAAACATTGCACTTCAATAAATGATCATGGAAACTATCACATTCATATTCTCCTGAAATATAGTTACATCACAAATGCATAACAATGCTTTCTGGCACTCACGGATATTACACATTCAAAAAAACAAAAAATAAAAAAACACAATTTGCAAAGAATAGCTACAGTTCGACCTCGATTATCCGGCCATGTTGGGACCGGCGCTCATCCGGATAAGCGAATTGGCCGGATATGGGAGACACAATGTTTATGTATATAGCTGCCGTCCCAGTGCACTGGCAGCTAGGCAGGTAGCGTACCCCGCAACGGTGGTGTAATCTGTGCTAGCCTGCGCAAAATTGTAGTCCCTTCTTCACAAAAATAAAGTATATCTTTATGTGAAAATCATACATGTTTTACCTCATTAGATATTGAGAAACCTATCATGCACATCTTATGAAATTAGTGAAATAGATCCATGAAAGTCACTGTTTTTACTCAATTTTTGGATGAAAAAAAAAAGTCCTTCACTGCGTGAACACGTCCGGATAACAGAGATTTCCGGGGATAAAAGGAGGCCGGATAATCGAGGTCGAACTGTATATACATCAATGGGTATTACACATTCAAAAAAAAACATTGCAAAGAATAGCTATATACATCAATGTTTAGCTACAAAAAACAAACAAACAAAAAACATAGTTTATTATATGCAAATGACAACACCAAATGTCCCTGCTTACTTTTGGTCATTGTCCAAATTCACAAATTGAATTGATAATGGAAATTGACAACTCTGCTTTATTGTATTTGGAATAAGGATGAAATGTTCATTCATATATTTCAAGATATTGTTTTTTCCATCATATTAGAAGGAAATATGTAATCAGCTACTTAACATCCTGATTAAAGCTAGAAATCTACAACTTCTCATATATAATAAATAACTCTAAAGTCTACGATTTATCACACAAAATATAGGTATATAAGTATAGGTAGTTTATTTGTTCTGTTATTTCTCTAGACAATCTTGACTAAAAATAATGCATATGGTTTCCTAGTTGTTTGATGGAGAGTTTTGAAAAGAGGATGACACATCAAATCAAACACTCTATGTCTCCATTATGGTTCCATTGGATTGATGCCTCACCTGATCCAGCTCTTCCTCCTTCTCCTTCAGGAGTTTGTCCCTCAGCTCCACCACGGCCACCCTGGTGGTCATCTCCGCCTTGCGGGCCGTCGCATCCTTCTGCCTCTCCAGCGCCTCGGCCTTGTTGGTCAGCTCCAGGACCTCCTGGCCCTGGCCCCGGATGCGCTCCTGGAGCCGCGTGGTCACCACGTCCTTGTCCAGCAGGGCTTTCTCCAGGGTGGCCACCCGCTTGGTGGATTCCTCCAGCTTTAGCTGGTTCTCTGCAGATTCCGTGGCGGTCTTCGTCCGGAGCTCCTCCAAGGCCGAGTGTTTCTCCTGAAAACAATTAATAGTAGCCAGAGACATACAGATATAAGAAAAGTGAGACCTCAGGCACAGCTGTAAGTCACAAACTCATTCAGAAATTTGCATTCAAGCTTTTAAGTGTCACATTTTTAATGAGAAGCAGTGCAGCTTTTAACATTACATTTAATCATTACTTATGTAGAGTCTCTGATGTGATGCACTATTAAAACTAAATGCAAAAAAAAAATCTCAAATAGGAATTATCTAACCATTATGTTTGAACTTGAGGAAGAACTTAACTAGAAATGTCGCTACAGCGACTGGTTATACCCCCGCCAAACAACATTTCATAAGCTTTGGTCAAAACAACATTTGATAAGCTTTGGTAAAAAAACTGAGGAAGTAGTTAAATCCGCAAGATCTTTCCTTGATCTTCTGCCATTAATATGCCGTTACCATGGCAACGTACTTTCAGGTACTGTCGAAAAATGCGTCTTGCACATCTACAACCAAAGGCACACATCTGTACCAAGTTTCATGGAAATTGGGCAAAAACTGAGGAAGTAGTTTGCAACACAAAATTTTCCATCAGTTTGGCTCATAATATGTGAGTTGTTACCATGGCAACATACTTTTTGTCACTGTCAAGAAATGTGTCATGCTGACCTATATCCTAAGACAAACATTCAATATGAATTCCATGAGAATTGGAAGAACACTGATGAAGCAGTTTTGCCATGAAGCATTTTGCCCTATATTTTACCAATAACATGCCGTTACCATGGCAACGCACTTTTTGCCACTGCGGAAATATGTGTCTTGCACATTAGCATATTCAGATGAACATCTGTACCTAATTTCATAAAAATTTATCAAAAACTGTGGGGGGAGTTCGCGACGCAAGATTTGTACCCATTTTTGCCCATAATATGCCGTTACCATGGCAACGTACTTTTGGGTACTGTCAAAAAAATACATCTTGCACATCTACAACTCAAGGCACACATCTGTGCCAAGTTTTATGGGAATCGGTTGAAAACTGAGGAAGTAGTTCGCGACGCAAGATTTGTACCCATTTTTGCCCATAATATGTCGTTACCATGGCAACGTACTTTTGGGTACTGTCAAAAAATACGTCTTGCACATCTACAACCCAAGGCACACATCTGTGCCAAGTTTTATGGGAATCGGTTGAAAACTGAGGAAGTAGTTCGCGACGCAAGATTTGCAACGGACCGACCGCCCGACCGACCGCCCGACCGCCCGACCGACCGCCCGACCAACCGTCCGCTGATTCCTATATACCCCCTTCAAACTTCGTTTGGCAGGGGTATAATCATGACATGGTTGATATTCTGTTTTGTTATGTTCATTCACCAAATAACATCCATTGTATTGGTTAGTCAGCCATTACAATTCATTTCTCATATTGCTGCCACTTATAATGCTTCAATTCCAGTTAATGGACTTCACATTATGTCAATGATTTCACATTGAAATATCCAAAATGCATTAACCAGCGCCACTCATTAGCTGCCTACAAGGTTCATATCAGTGTTCATATATCAGTGTACCATAATATCATGCAAGTGGCAATATAGGACCCAGTAAAAATCCCTTCACGCATTAATTCGAAATCTGAGTTTAAAATGGATGAAGATCAGAAAGATATTAAAGTCAAACCTGAATTTGATTTTGGTGCTCTTTCTCTGCTTTTGTCATGGCTTCCTGCAGTTCTTGGAGCTGCTTTTTGAGATCACATTCCATCAGCTTTAGACTCTCAATTTTGCCCCTGTTCTCTTCCAAGTCCTGGCATTGGCAAAAAAACAAACAAACAAAAACACAGAGAAAAGGTTCAAAGGGAAATTCAGCATGTCATTGCAAATTATTTTTTACAGATTATCACAAGCACACTTGAACAAAAAAAAAAATGAATTAGCCAAAACATTACAATCCATTAACCCTAAAAAGACTGGGCTATTTTGGTAGCTCGAAAGACTGGGGGGGGGGGGGGGGGGCCTAAAGGGCCCCCCCTTAAGATCTCGGCCGTGGATCGCGCGATCGCCGCGGAAATTTGCACAATGGTAGTGTGCGATGTAATCTACAAGATCGTATATTTAAATTTTCCAAAATAGTCTTCTTTCATTTTATTTTGATTAATTATGCTAATTTATGCGAGAAATCAGACTTTTTTATCTAAATCAGTAAATAAAGCTCCAAAAGTGCTCATTTTTGGTCTAGATATTCTTTGTAGCATTCTTAGCAAATGTACTTGAAAAAAAATTCGGTATCAAAATTAATTTCTTATTTATTTTATTGTTTTATGAATTTCTTATGTATTTCTTTGTTTTTTCGACCTTTTGTTTTTGTTGTTTTTTTCAGCAAAATTTGTGGCAGACCCTTTTTGGAGCATAATACTACTAAAACAAATTGATTTTAGCCATTGAGAGTAAAAATAAGCATATTTATATGAACCATGTTATAAAACTCAATTTGTATTGACTTTGTACACAAAATCACATTTTTGAGCCATTTTCGGTCTCACGTGCATGTATAAAAAGTTATGTAACTTCAGAACCGTACCCCCGGGCGTCACAAATTTGGTGTCAAAATGTGCGGGAAACTTGAAAGAAAAAAGTCATAGAGCATCGCGGCGAGAGCATTCCGTGTTGCTGAGTAATCGCGTGAAATGTCGAGGGGGGGGCCTTTTAGGCCCCCCCCCAGTCTTTTTAGGGTTAATGCCAGGCACAGAATGAAAAGAAAATTTGAAATCAAAGAAAAAAAAATGTAAGAATCATCATTACAAATCATAGGGAGGTGCAAGCCCCCTTTCCTTTAGCAACAAATATTACAATCTTATTACAAATTAAAATTAAAGATTATCATTAATACATTCTTTTCAGTATGAATAAGCCAAAATATTACATTGCATTGACATCTAAGCAAAGAATGGAAATAAGAATGTATTTGAAGAAAATTACAGATTCATCATTAAACTTCAAGAAAGATGCCAGCACCCCAAACCCTCAAAGAAACCAAGTTCCCCCACTCCATCGTACCTCCTCCATCTTCTCCACTTTGATCCTGCTGGCCTTCTGGCTCTCAAATAGCTCCTGCTTGGTCTGCTCCAGCTGCCTCTCCAGCTCCGTGTGCTCCGCCCGGGAGACCCGGCTTCCCATCTCCTCCAGCTGAGACCTGAGTTGGTCTCTCTCGTTAACAACGGCAACAATCTAAACCAAAAATGAAATCATTGTCATTATGGCATACTGTAAAACCAGAAAAATTTGTGGTATGAAACTTTTGAGAATTGGAGCTGATGGCCCTTTTCCCAGCATGAAATTTTCGCAAGTTGCATCTTGCAATCAATGCATCGTGTAGACAAGAACTTTTGCATGCATTAATTTACAATACTTGTGTTGTGCATTACCACATTTATAAATGTCTCTAAGCACTAAAACTGCATTATACTTTTGCAAATCTTGGCTCCTTGCGAAATTCACAAAAGTTTCATTCACAATTTCTGGTTTTACAGTAATCATGTATCTAAGCTACAGGATTCTAGCCCTGAATGTCATCTGTTTACATTAAGTTCTTGACCCTCGAAAAAGAGCAAACCCAACATTCATCCTGCAAACAAAATTTAAAGGCAGAGGTCACTTTTTTTGCAGCTCTCCTCTTGAAATGTATTGATGATGTATCTCCATGGCGATGCCATTCTCAGCATGTCAGTACTACTCATCAACTGCGGGGTATGTTTTTTTTTTTTTTTTGCAGGTAGCTGGTTCACCATTGCACATTTGAGCTATTTTCAGTAGAACACTTGTGAATGCTCAATCTATCACGAAAAATGTGTCCAGATTTTCATCCCGACCAAGAGACTGTGAATGGGCAGTAGTTAATGATTTAACTGCTAAGAGAGAGTTAAGTAGAGAGAAGGAGGAGTGATTGTTTGAAGGAGTGAGAGAGGGAGAAACAAACAGACAGAAAGAGTGAGAGAGGGACAGACAGACAGAAAGACAGAGGAAATCTCAGAAGCAGAGTGGCAAGTTGCTGCAGGAACAGAGAAAGAGAAAATGTCAGCACAATCCAGAGGGAAATCAAAATACCATAATGAAGTAAAAAGGGAGAAACTGAGAAAGTGCGAGATGGAGATTGGAGATAGAGAGGAATAGAGAGAGAGGGAGAGATTGAGATAGATATAGGGTGAGAGATGCCGGATAGAGAGTGAGAGATATGCAGAAACAAGCGGGGAAGAGATATTTAGATGATATAATGTAATACAGAGAAATGAATACTGCATACACCAAATATTTCGTGAGGTTATTATTTTCGTGAATTTCACGAGTCAGGTGCTATTCACAAAATTAAAGACACACAAAAATTATGACTCTGATTCTGGTATGAATGTGATATACACATATACATTCTCCATTCAGTAAGTACTCCATGATCGCAAATTTGACCACTCGCGAAATCATCGGGAAGTCCCGATTCACGAAAATTCTGACTCGCTAAATATATGGCATGTACAGTTGAACCTCTTGTATCCGGACAAGTCGGGACCGGGGCTCATCCGGATAAGGGATTTGGCCGGATACGGGAGACTCAATGCTTTATACATGTACATATACATACACATGTACTGATGAAGCCCATTGTAGTACCACATGTAGTAATGTGTATACTGCAACCTTTTCATTGTTACACTCAGTAACAGACCCCAAAATAGAGGTGTATGTTAATGTTGGAAGTAATATGTAATTCATGTGTGTTTGTGTAGGAGTTCTCAAGGAGTTGGGAATCCCCCTTTCCTCCCGTAATTATCAAAAAAAAAAAAAAAAAAAAATCACAGCGAGATTGCGTCCGTATAATAGAGAGATCCGGATAAAGGGATCGTAGGCCGGATAAGAGAGGTTCAACTGTACAGTGATAGGAGAGAGAGAGAGAGAGAGACAAGGAGTGTGTGTGTGTTTGTGTCTGTGTGTGTGTTTGTGTGTATGTGTGTGTGTGTGTGTGTGTGTGTGTGTGTGTGTTTGTGTGTATGTATGTGTGTGTGTGTGTGTGTCAGTAACACAAAGAAAAAGAGGGACTCAGTGATAGAGAATGATATTCACATAATCTGGAAACGGCAGGCATGGAAGAGATAGATGATATAATGTACTACAGAGAAATGAATTATACAAAAAAGAGAGAGAGAGAAGAAGAAAGAATGTGAGTGTGTGTGTGTTTGTGTGTGTAGGTGTGTGTGTGTGTGTGTGTTAGTAACACAAAGAAAGAGAAAAAGAGACTCGGGGATAGAGAAAGATGCTCACATATCTGGAAATGACTGGAAGAGATAGATTACAGAATGCACCACAGAAAAAATGAAAGAAAACTATAAGAAAGAAAGTGAGAGAGAAGAAAAGGTGTTTGTGTGTGTCAGTAACAGAAAAAGAGAGATAGATTGTGAGAGAAAGTTGGAATGTGTGTTTTGTTTGTTTGTGTATGTGTATGTGTCAATAACAGAAAGAGAGGAAAAGAAAGAGAGTGATGGAAGAGAAAGATGGAAAATACAAAAACATATCAAGAGAGAAAAGATTTTAAAAAAGAGAGATATATACACTGTGAGGGAAATGTGCAGAGTGACAGATAAGGGAGATGGAGAGGGAGTGACTGAAGAGAAAGATGGGAAATAAGAAAACATACTAAGAGAGAAAAGATTAAAAAACCAGACAAATATATATATGCAGAGAGGGAAATATGCAGTAAGAGATAAGTGCAGAGAGAGAGAGAGAGAGCAATGGAAGATGAGAAACAGGAAAACATATCAAGTGAGAGAAGGAAGATCAAAAACACACAGACAAAGATAGATATTTACAGAGAGGGGAATGTATAGAGTGAGAGATAAAGGAGAGAGAGGGAGAGAGTGAAAGTGAACGAGACAGACAGACAGGAATGTAAAGAGGCTTGTTGGCAGTCAGAATTGGAGGTAAAATATTCAACCTTTCAAACTGGCCACTGCATGAATACAGGGGGACAAGTGCACATTGGAGCTTTTACAGTTATAAATGAAAACATGAATGGAATAAGAAACATGGAGGCAATCTTCGTTGTCATCACTCAGCCGATCCAAGTGCAATGCATTTGCATCAAACAAAATGTACGGTGTAAGAGTGTGGGAGCTGTGATCAAAGATGATAATATGTGACAATGAAATGGGAGCAGGCGTGTAACTTGCAGTAAGGGAGTGCACTGCTGATAAGAACTCTCGCATTATCCAAAAAAAAATGTGATTGCAAGGCAAAATACTTATTTAAAAATCACATTGCCCATTCAAGTGGTCATGTGAACATTTAAAAGTACCAGTGCCATGAAACAGGTTAGAATTGCAGTTGAACAAAACAGCTAACCAAAGCTGTTAGGATTCTCTTAGGGTAGTTTGCCTTGATTGGCACTTTTTTCCAGATGAGAACTGAATAATGAGCAGGACAATATTTTTGTTCAGTGCTTCCTGTAATTGATACAGGTACTTTACAGATGCATTAAGGATTGGGTAATTTACTCTAGGATACCAAACTAGACCCACAGTGCACCCCATTTTTATTTCAATTCTATTTATCTTCTCTTTTTTTTGCATATGTACCTGGTAAGGATAATGATCTAACTTACTCAGACCCACTCTCTCAGCATGTCATTGCTATTGTACAAGAAAATTGTGCTACTGTAAAAGTGGATATTTTTGTGTGAGTAATTTCGTGTTTATGTGCTCCATCAGGTAAGATGAGTTTTGCATGTTTTTAATTCCACGGATGAAAGATATGAACTGCTCGAACATAGAGCACGCAAAAATATTTGCATGCTCTTATTTTTGCGCTAGTTTCTGGTTGCGTGAATTGCATGAAAAATTTCAACACTGTGAAAATTTCCACTTTTACAGTATTTGGTACTGTCACGTTTTTAACCAGGGACCACCCCTCACCTCTTCTGGAGTCAGGCCCAGCTGTGCCAGCGGGTCACCAGCCCCACCCTGTGCCTCTTCCCCTCGGTGGGGACTCCTCCTGGCTGCGATACCCTCCTCCAGGTCCTTGAGTGCCATCCTGGCTTGGTCTCGCTGGTATTCAAGAACCATCAACTCTGACCTGTGCAGATTGTGCCAAAGAAATGTTTAAAAATGGCATATAGATCTATCAAATAATACTAACAGATAATACTCATAAAACTCAGATCTGTATCACATTTATTCCTCTATATTTCAAAACAAAGAACATAATTGTGCAGTAACATGAAATAATACAATAATAATGATGAAAACTCTGACAAAAGTATGAGCTACCAGGTAACAGTAATAACCTCCATAAAAATGAGCTATGCATCAAAGACCAGAGAACAGTCAATTGAGGACAGTTAAACACAGCCAAACTTAATTGATACCTTCTAAAGCCTACACACTGCACAACCTAAGGTCATACGACCTTCCAACCATGAGATCAGGTCATGTGACCTGGCAACACACACTAGGCAACCTGACCTTTAATAGGACCTTCAACCTGCCTCCCACGTGCTTTAGCACACAGCGCCTGCAGCTAGCTGCTAGCTAGCTAACTACAAATGCATGACCACTTGAAAAAAAATTGAAAACGCAAAAACCTTCCGATCAGGTCGTGTCACGTGGTCCCACGACCTGACACTTCGGTGTTTGGTGATGTCAAACCACCAGTCAGAAGGTCATGTAGTGCGCGGCAGGTCTAATTATATTTCCTGAGTTATTAATAATTGACATTGCAGTATGGCTTTTTTTACATGTGGCCACTGAGGAAACATCAAACGCTTGCATGCAGGCAACCATCGGACTGATAGCTTGAAGTCCCCTCTAAAGAACTGGGCAATGAGGATGAAGTGCCTTGCCTATGGGCACAGGCACTGCTACCAGGGGACTTGAACTAGGGACCTTGCGATTGATAGTTCAGTTCAGTTCAGGTCAGTTTATTTCTGCATTCCGTTTTCATTACAACAACAAGATATGGCAATATGTCATAAATCATATGCATTGTTCCATTAATACAAATTGTGCGATACCATTGTATAAAGAAAACGTTTAGGCAAAAGTATACAACAATGTCAAATTGAATATAAATTGTATGATAAGGAACAGTTCAAACTGGGCGTAAAGAATATACAATTGAAATTAGAAATGCAGGGGACCATCTTCATAAGCAGAGCTTGACTAGGAAGATGGCCACAAAGTGTATATGTCCATGCCCTTATCCAGTCAGCCACAACAGCTCAATATTACTATATATTAAATGGGTTAGTCAAATACCGGTTGGTGATTGGCTAAACACAGTCATGTGATGGAGGTACATTCATTCTGTTCGCCCATGGGCGAACATTCTTGTTATGTTCTCCCATGGGAAAACATTTTCACGTAACAAATACCCGCGCGCACTGTGAATTTGGCTCTGCGCGAGCTAGCGCGATCGAGTGCGTTGTGCGCGTGCTGGACCTTTACGCTAAGCGGTAGCGTACCATGATCGTATCAATAAGGTACGGTGTACGGTTTGATGCGCCACTTTCAGAGCATGAAATCAATTGATAAATGATGGTATTTGATTAACCCATATAATATAACAGATGATGACTTTTGTTGTCAGGAACATGTACCAAACGTTCCACCCTCAGGGTTTGAAATGCTATTTCGGGAGGCTATAAGTCCCTCGACTTCGTCTCGGGACTTATAACCTCCCTCAATAGCATTTCAAACCCTGAGGGTGGAACATTCGGTATGTTCCCTTCCCCACCAGTCATCATCTATATAATGTGTCAGGATGAATTAATTACTTGAGAGAAAATGATGTGAAGGAACTAGATTCCATTTTTCATCCATGGAGATTAGGATTAGAAAATCTTGAGAGCAAGGACTGACTTCACCCTTTCCATGTCAAGGACTATTGACAATGTATGTAACGTTATGGGGTTTTCTGTGCCATTTAGCACTCAAAGTACACAAAGGGTTCACAAAGCAAGAGTGTGAAAGGGACAAGCCCTTACCAATCAGGGAAACTTTGTGGACTCCACAGAAATGTCATAGAATGCTACATATACACTTACATTTTGCCTGAGATGTTTTCACCAGTAGCCACAACAAAAGGTGGCACAGACCAAAAAAAAAAAGAAGAGTAGCATGTGGTCAATCTACTATAAAACATGAAATTTTCGCAAATTGGAGCCGACGGCCTTTTTCGCGGCATGAAATTTTAATGTACACAGTGTTGATAAGAATTTTCGTTTGCATTTTAATTTTGCAAATCTTGGCGCTCACGAAATTAGCAAAATCAAAATGCACGCGAACATTCCTCATTTTAAAGTATTTAATATCTGACTCAGCATCACAGAAAAAGAAAAGAATACTTCATGGGGGTTTTGATATGAAAGTGTTACTGTTTTTTTTTCACTTGCAATTCAGTCCATGGAATCATATAATGACACAGCCTGGGAATTTTTTCTTTATTGCCTCACCTCAAGCCGTCCGATTTCTCCACGCTCATCCTCGCCATCTCCTCCGCCCGCTGGATGTCGCCTTTGTTCCGCTTGACCGCTTCCTGGAGCATCTTCAGCTCCTCCATTGCTCCCTGTCCAAACAAACATCATCCCGCTCAACGGTAAAGATCACAGAGTACAGTGGCATTACACAACAAGGAGTGGTCAAGCTGTTATGTGTACAGCTGAATTTACCCCATCAAAATGTAAATGTTTGACTTGGATGCATTTCTTACCCCCTTTCGGTCCCCACTCCCATCCCCCTCTTCACTCCTCTAAATCTGGTATTCAAATGAATTGAGTCATCAATACAACTCACATTCACGATGTCATAATTCAACAGAGTGTGTTTGTTTGTCTGTCCTATAGAGAACCACCACAAAGATATAAATATTTATTGCTTATGTTTAACCTACCCTTGGCTCTTTTGGTCGTCAAGACTTCAGCAAATATCCCAAACCTCAAGACTATCAACAGTGTTCAAGTTAAAGGACAAGTTCACCTAAATATATGCAGGGGCAGATCCAGGACTTCCGGAAAGAGGGGGAGGGAATGAAATAAAAAGAAAAGGGGTGCATGTGCCCCCTTTCATTTTTATTCTTTATATTTTTTTATTTTAACAAAAAGTACAGGAGGCACATGCTCGGTGCCTGCCACAGATATGTGTGGTTTGAGTGAATGCAACAATATTAGTAGAACACATCAGTGAGAGTTTGGGGAAAATTAGACAACCCGTTCAAAAGTTATGAATTTTTGATGTTTCTGCTCAGTCACTGCTGGATGAGAAGACTACTACAGCTTGTGGTGTTACATGTATAAACTGATACAAAGAAATCATGAAGATAATTAAACATATTTTCAATTTTCTAAGCATGCTAAAACAGCATTTGACGTGCCTCTTTCAGAAGGCAGGGGGAATAATATCACCACTAACACAGGTCAGTACAAGACATCTATGAGGAAAATGGATCGATTCTTCTTGTTATCAAATCAAGCGCACACTAGGACTGCACACACCTCTTTTTTGTTCTTCAGGTCATTCAGGCTTGCTTCCATGGCTTCTACGCTTGCACGAAGACTGGCCTCAGACTGTAACTATGGCAACCAAAGAAGATGGAAAAAAAACCCAATCACAACATCATCTAAGTTTTGCTTGAGCCTGTACCCGCAAACACCCACAAGATCTGAAGCTTCCCCCTCAATGCGTATGTTAGCGGGAATTTTTGCGAGGAATACCAATGAGCACAGGTGACAAATATAACTGGATCTTTATCCCACCCAGGCTGCTGGCTACGTGTGAAAGCCTGTAATACGAGACCACACATAAGCAGCGACTGCATTACAAATGAGCCTGTTAATCACACTTTCAAATCAGGTCAAGTTCCATGCAACTACCTAGGGACACATGTGCTGCACTTGCTAATGCAGCAGAAAAGAAGTAATGATATATCATATATCTATGACGCGTTCCACATTTACAAAGATATCGCTATATCACTCATATGTCGAACACATGTTGATATATAGGAATATATGAATATGCCACATACACATGGGAATGGTGAGGTTGATGCATATAAGTTTCATTTCTTTTTTATTTTATTAACAGCACCAGACTGTCTGTTTTTGTTTTTTTATATGCAAATTGGAAAGAAGACCTTCACAAAATTGGGTCAGATTAAATAACATGTACAATGACAAATGCTGTTTAAAGTGTACTGGCTTTGCCATGTGAACATGCATTTATCAGGACAACGATTCATGCCCAGTTACGATGTGGTTAACCTTGCTGTTCTGGGTTTTTGCAATGGACTACAGCCTATAGGCAGATGATAATTTTATGGCCATCAATGGAATTGCAAGGGAAGGGAAGGGAGGCACTGGGGCCTAGCAAAGAGACTGCAAGCATCACTCTTGAGCATAAAATGGAGCTGACGGAAAACGAAACAAGGATGTTTTCTTTCACCACAAAAAAGGCCCCAGTCTGAAGCTGGCATCACACCCCCTGAATCCTTTTCTCACTGTTAATATTTGTACAGGGTAATTTCAAGCTCTCTGCTAGTGCTATTTCTAGTGCAATCCCCCACACTGCCTTAAGTGGAGCTCCAACACCGACGGTTAGATTAATGCAACGATACCAATCACAATTATTGATTCCCAACACTACGCTTCATCAAACCCCTGCAAAGTTTCAGGGAGTTGCACAGTGAAGGAAGTGATGGCACATGGTTAAAGTAATATATATAAAGACATAGTCTTGACTGCTTAGTTTAAAACAAGTGATGCGGAAAATGGATCAAACTGCCACAAATTTCATTCCTTTAACAAAGCACAACGATCTTAAATTTTGCTCGCAGGCTCAGATTTATGAAGCCATATTTAGAGTTTTCATGTGCGTTGAGTGGGCAACCATTGCAATAGCATAGACTCTGCATGTACAACGTGCATCTATTATAGACGTTAAATGACAAAGATGAAAATCCCTAAAGACTAGTGTTGGCCAATGGGGGAAAAAAAAGCATGGAAATCGCCAACACAAATGGTGGATCTCAGTTCAGCAGACGACATTCAACACGTTTACCCAATGCCAATTACCAGAAATATGTCTTAATTTTGAGGTCAACCTCCCAAAACTGATTTCAAGTTTGGTTTTATCTCCAGTGCCAGAGATGAGATAGTACTAGCACTTGTGCTAGCACTGAACCTGAAATCACACTGAACATCACCTAGTCAGGGTAAATGTTACATTGAAAAATGAAAAAGTATGTGATATGCTGTAAAATAATATAAATAAAGATGTATCTTCATTTGTCTCTAATTATTTACACTTGTTTATACATGTGTATTTATTGATTTATCTATTCAATTCAATTCAAATGATTTTATTTCCGTATAAAGTAATATAAAGTAATATACATAACGCTTACATGAGTATATAACATCACAAGAAACTTTCAATCACATAATTTTCAACAAAACATGAATACAATTATCTATCTATTCATCTACCTGTGTATCTATGCCTAATATACATATACATTCAAACATTCATTTCATTCATTTATATGTACAATACATGTTTCTAATCATTCATGGCCTGGTTATATCAACTGCCTTAATTGTCAGAACAAAATGTTGTCAATATTTTTGTTACCAAACATTCCTTGAAGATTTTTTATTGACAGTGTGTTAATTCATCTTTGAAATTAGACAGATATGCTTCAATTACCATAAACACAAGGACTACAGTAGACGATAGGGCTGGAAGGCCGTCCTAACTCACCATGTGTTGATAAGCCGCCATCTGGTTCCCCCTCTCATCCCCAGCAGGGTCCCTGATTGCCACCCCACCATGACCAGCATGGGGTGTGGAGGTGAGCTGTGGCTGGGGTGCAGGGTGTAGCTTCTGGTGCTGACCGTGAAGGGGTCCATGTAAGTGTCCGTGTGGGGGTATATGCCGGACCTCGGCATAGCTTTCTGGCTGGATTGCGGCCACTTCCGCCCTGCCTTGGGCACCGTCGGTCATCACCTGCTTCATACTTTTCAAGAATATTAAATAAGAATGGATCAGAACGATGTCACCACAAAACAAGACTATTGTGAAAAGGACATTTTTGGATAAGTAATTTTTCGCGATCTGGTGAGTATTACAGATAAATTTTGCACATTTTTAATTCTGTGGAATCAAGACATTACATGGTGATACATATGACAAGCTAAAAAATTTGCTTGTTTTTGTATTCGTGCTAGTTTCTGGTCACGCAATAAATGTGCAAAAATTTACACATCATGAAACTGTCCGTTTCAACAGTAACTTGAGATACCATTTTACATGCACTATCTTTGTGTCATGTTTCTTATGCTGAGAAGACAGGGCGTTGAGTTAGCTCAGTCGGTAGCGCATCTGCCTCACGATCCTAAGGACCCCGGTTCAATTAACGGGTCCCACTGAGTAATGTTATGTGTAATAATACTGTCCCCTCTAGTAAGAGCCAAAACACTCTGTCCCTCGGATAGGACATAAAATGGAGGTCCCGTGAGAGAGAGAGTCACGACTCATGCACGTAAAAGATTCCGCTTCATTCATCGCAAAGAACAGGGTGTTTAACCTGATGAAGTGGTCCACCTCACATCCAACTGGACCCCATGGAAGACCAGCTATTGCAGCTGAATATGGGCTATCCAACCATCTTTTCAGATGGAAAGAAACAAGCAAACAAACAGACAATGCTGAAAAGACATATTAATTTGTCTATATCAAGACACACTGGTATATTTTGTATACTCAAAGTTGCTCATATTAATATGAAGGACAAAGAGTTAGTCCTCATTATGTTCTCTGGCCCACAGTTCTTCCAGCTGGCTTGATGGTAGATGCTTGATGGCTAGATCCAGTTTATGCCTTTCCTTTTGAGATGTCTGCTTGCCTGTAGCCAGAAAATACTTTTATTCTTTTAAGTCTTTATTGCTGATCATGATGTCTCTGAAACTGAAAATTATTATAGCAAAGTATAAGGTTAAATGAGGGATAATCATGAATATGAATATAACATCAATAGTAATATTTACAGTACACACTGTCAACATAATCAATAAATTGACAATAAAAGCGAGTAGCTGCCTATAGATATGATTACCAATCTGAAGATGATGATAATAAAAGCAATACTGAGTGTAATTGCACATTGTACATGCCGCAAGACTGGTATATTGGTCCTATTTTCCATTAATCCACGTTCAGTGACATCTGGACCGAAACGCTGAGGTAAAAATCAGAGACTATATGGAAACAGAAAAGCAATCAGATACTAGAACCGGGAGTGCACAATGGACATACCATTCAAATTCCAGTTCATTTTCACAAGTAATTTTCATGATTAGGTTGGGAATGGAAATGGGAAAAGAAGAGTGAAAATAAAAAGAAATGAATCATTTAAAGGATGTTGGATTCATATCGAGATATTTGAAATGCACCAAAGAAATAAATGTTGCAGTTTTCAATGCTTCTATTTGTAAATGCTTATGTGTCATGTTTTGCAAATATGAAGCCCATAACATGTTTTTGACAAAGCAGTGATGGCAATAATGCATGAAAATTAAAGTCGATCCTCACCTGTCTTCCATAAGAGAAATTGTCTTCCTTTTTTGAAAATTTGCAAATATCACCAACATTCCACTCTAAAACTCAACATTGTTATTACAATCATACAAATAACTGATGCAAATGATAGATTTGTTTTTTCTTTATTTCTAAAAAAAATGTTCAAAACACTCAAATAAAGATACAAGTGTGTACTTGTATTTCGTGAAGGAATGTTATGTGCAAGCAAAAGGAGACTTTTGATGCCATGATATCATAACCTCATTTGATTTGTAGTCATCACTCTTAAAACTATAATCACTTATTACAGAAAACTGGTGAAATTTGTTCTTCCAGAACATTTCTCCTTTCTTTTCCTTTTTTTTTCTTGTTTTTTTTTTTTTTTGGGGGGGGGGTGGCAAATTTTAGTGAAATTCTTTGCGTTGCATTCCTTTCATTTCTTTTGACTATGCCCTTTAATTTGGAAATTCAGATACCCTGCGATAATGAGTGAACTTGTGGCAATCTAGGGCAGAGCTACAAAGTTCAAGCTTGCTTGGTGACGTCGGAAGTCATTAGCCAGTCTATGCTTTATTTCACCTGAAGTAGGTCTGGTTGGTACACCCCTGATTTTTATCTTCTCAGCATGCCCGGATTCTCCAACATCGTGAATATGTACAAATATTATTCCTATTGTGCTTTACAGGCTAGTTGAATATTTGAAAGCTGTAAACACAACATATAATATATGTGTATGTGTGTGTGTGTGTGTGTGTGTGTGTGTGTGTGTGAATAAACATATGTATTCACATACATACATGTCTACATATGACATATGTTTATATTTGATGGCAGATAGCTAAACACTGCCTATACATTTGACATTTACATGTTCATCTCAAAGGCATGATGAAACATGTATAATGACAACATTTTGGACAGAAAAAAAGGTGTCAAATTAGATAGGGCTTACAATTACATAGACAAAGTATTCAACCTAAGAAACATACAGTGCTCTTTATACATGTCTCAAATCAGACATGTTTTCTTTATATTTTTTTTTGCAAATTTTTGTTTGCACACACAGTTAAATAATACAAGAAATGGTACATTAAGTTTATAAACAAAACAGGAACATGGCCACAAACATTTACAGACACCCCCACTGACAACAGCATTAACACCCAAATACAATTTTTCTCAGTACAAATATTTTCACCTCAGACAGACCTTTACTGGCCTTTGATACCTATGGCTGGTCTATGCTTATGGCAGTAAAGCATGAATGTGGCTCACTTTTCTTCCTGTGTCCAATATTCCTCCTGTAATATGTCCACATCTACCAAAGATCATGGATTTTACGGCACAGTCACTTGGCTAACATTATATCTAGATGTCTGCACTGCACCCAGGTTACTCAATCTTACAACAGAGTGTAGAGATGAATATAACACAGCCTCCTTCTTTCACAACAACAATGTAAAAAAAAAAATGTATGACAAAAATAATAAAAATGCACAGTGTATTTTGGGGGTGGGGTTGGGACAGGATAGGAATGGTTGGCAAATTCTTTAGACTTAAGTTCCATGACATTTTCTCCTGGCGACAATTGCTCCCATGAAATATCATAACATTAAGCCAAACATAAAACTTATCCACAAACATACCCCTAACCCTAATTCTAATTTGCACATCAAACTAAACCTAAAACCCTATCACAACCCTAACCCTAACCTTGGATAAAATAAGACCGGAGCGATTGTCGCAGGTGTAAGTGTCGTGTCACCTTACACATCAATTCACGATAATAACCAAACAAGAAAATTAATTCTGATGCATTGTGTTTGTTGAGAAAACCCTGTAAAGTATTTAACCTAATGTTATAGTTGTTGATTTCATTTTTATCATCTGCCATGCAAAGCCAAATTCGGCTCAGTATGTTTCCCTCCTGAAAAGAGATTGCTGTTTTTGTTCTGGATTACTTCCAGATACCATGAAGTAATTGAGAATCGAAATACTAACACTAATACCTGACTACCAATCACCTCTGAAGCAATGTTTAACAATTACAAATATAAATATATATACATTGATCTCTTGTTTCTGGCTGGGAAAGGATTAAAGGGATGGTATAGTTTTGGTTGAGATGGGGAATTCAAAATTAAACTCTTTGCGAGACAATTAAAAACTTCAAATGAAAAAATGATAGAGAACACCATTCTCAGAGGAATTCAAAGTTTACTTGATGAAAATTGCTTTTGAAATTTCCAAAAGCAAAGTAAAACAAAGTGGTCATAATAAAAGGTGGGTACCACCTTTTTATAGGACAACTTTGTTTTCAGATATCTCGGCCATTTCAAAACCAATTTTCATGAAATAAACTTTGAATTGCTCTTATAATTGTATGCTCTTTCATATTTCATAAGATGTTTCTCATTATCTCACAAAAAGTTGGAAACCTGCAGCCCCTTCTCAACTAAAACCACAACATAGCTTTAATGCTTGATTCTCCTTGATATCTACTGCTGAAGAATATGACTGCTGGTTCAGACATGGATTTTTTTTTTCATTTAATAACATTATAAAATCTGTCAGAATCAAACCAGCAGCATTGTTCTATATGCTACTGGAGTCTCTGATACAGTGTGAATATGCTAAACACTGGATTTTATAGGCAGCAGCATTGCAAGTGCATTGTACATTGCTCTTTGTCATGCTAAACCTTCTGAGCATATAGTGGCAGTGGTGTACACTATCAATTACTCAATAACTTCCCATTTCAGTGAAGTGTTTTACAGGCTACTGGTTGTTAATTCACTTCAGAAAAGAACTCTCTGCAAGAGAACAGAGCAACAAAAACAAAAAATTAATATGCAAATATTGTCAGCTGAGAAACATATGGGGGCTATCGCATTCTAAGATTTGAGCATAAATAAAAATGAAACAAGCAATTTTCATTAAAAAAATATATATATATATATTCAATCAAGAGTGGATAGATTTATATATGTGCTCTGTTCCAAATATAGGGTAAAATAGCATCCTTGTGGTTTTAATTTTCAATATTCTACTGAAAATGAAAAATAATAAAACAAAATTGGCACCGCAATGTAGCTGTAGCTGTAGATGAAGCTCTACAACATGATACCAATAACTCAATACCCCCCCCCCCCCAAAAAAAAAATGCAATAAAGCCCTTATGGTTCTCAGTAGTCTATACGTGACCCGGTACAACAAAAGGATCCTAAAGTCGCTGACGGGTGAGCCGAGAAAATCAAGTTTGAAGTCAGAACATCAAAATCCGTCAAAACGTTCAGATTTCTGTTTTTGACATAATTTTGCAGTCTAATGTATCTTCTATCATATGCCAAAATTTCGAAGCTAAATGATCAAAGGAAAGGCAAGAAAATAGCATTTTTCTGGGCCATGATTTTCTGACTTTCAACGGAACAGAAATGTGTCCGAAGACTTGGATTTAGAGCCGCAGCTAGACTCCGCCCCTAGCAATGAGGGAGTGATCTCATTGGTCAGTACGTGGCATCCTGGTTACTGATTGGTCATGCGTAGACCGCTGGCGCTAAGCTTGAATGAACATCGCGGAGGTTACTAGGAGCGTACCTTCTATTGTCAAACGGTGAAAACTGTCTTGCTTCCTCTTGATCATGATAGCGTCGGAAGGAAAACTTTGAAGGCGGGTTTTCTCGAAACGCTGATTTCTTAAACCACTCAACATGCGCTAATAAAATCATCAATATCTCCGCAACCAAGTACTTTTATGAGTCATGTTATATATGAAATTAAAGAGGAAGAGTAAGGAAAAAATGTCATATCATTTTCAGAAAATTGTCCTCCCCCGACTTTCGGATCCTTTTGTTGCAGCGGGTCACATATATGTATTCAAACACAGAAAACCTGCTAATCTGTCAAGTTCTTCTCCATGCATCACAAAAACTTGCAGGCTTCAGTATGAATGGTTTCACTCTGTACCCTTTCACCAGCCACTGGGGGATGGGAAAGTCAGAAAAGCACTCCTTTCAATTTCCACCATATCTTTTGAAGGTCTTGCATCAAACTGACACATTAAAAGTATTATTTTTTTATACAGTCTTCCACATATTGGAGAGACCTTGAAAATATCATGCCTGCTGCCAATTCCAAATTCCCACTCTGACCCTATCTCAAACAAATTTGTATTGACTCTGCTGGTGGCTCGTACAATCAGTCTTGCATCATTCATACACGAGGAGAAAAACACTCGTGGCTTGGCATTTTCAATCTTCTGCAAGAGGCTAGAAGGGAGATGCTTTCTCGCTCCTCCGAGGACGACAACAATTGGTGGAATGCGGAGACGCCCATTTAAGTCTCTGCAAATTGAGTTGTCGAGCGAGCACCGGGGAGTTGAAGGAATCGCCATGGCGATGTCGGTATATTCATTTTGAAATGGCATCTAAATTACAGCACAATCTTGATGTTACACACTCTGGCAGGTTGAGGGTTTACCATTTCTGAAATCAACCAGTGGTTTAAAAAAAAATGTCTTCTGTGTTGTATCACCTCCATCTTTCCTTCTTGTTCCGGTTTTATATTCATTAGTTTCATATTTTACTTTACAATGATATTTGAAATTATATTTCCATCATAATCAGCAGAATACACAGGGCAGGGAATAACCATCAATGTCATAAACTGTGAACCTAATACCAACACTCAGGTCTCCAATGATATGAATCACTATCTAACTGATCACAATGATGTAAAAACTCCAGAAAGGACAGAGTGAATAGTAGGCATAGTGCATCCAAATTCTTCTTACATGTAGAGTGTGAAGATGGGTGATACAACTTATACTTAAGTTTATGGAGTAGTGTTTTTGATATTCAACTGGATATCATGGCACACTGGTTAGTCTCTAACTGCATCAAACAGAGGAAGCACAATTTATCACATCAATGATGTATATATATATATATATATCCAAGTAATCTCATTCTTCAGATATTGAAACAGGAATTGCAATACATAAACTGTACATCAATTAGCATTTTTTTTTTCAGTTTGATATAATAATGCTTATAGTACATATTCAATATACATAATTGTCAGAAATGTTATGATAGACACACTCAACTGTACTCAATATACACATGATAAAAGCAAAGGATCTTTGTACGAATTGCACTATTTATCTTGCTTTGTAATAATTCCTAAACCTCAATTCTGTTTGAAACAGGAATTATGACATTGTACATATGTATTACTGTAGGAAAGTACAAATACCATTATTAGAGCAGAGAGAAAATTGATACACTAATGATTTTGAAAACAAAAACAGAGAGTATATATACATACATTGATGCAAAGGTGATTCTAAGAAGTAAACACATTGATAAATGATAACAAATAAACACACAAACACACACACAAATTCTCCAACTTAAAGTTAATACTGATTACAACTCATAGTTACTATCAAAATGTGCGGCAAAAGGATTCTGTACTGTCCTTCTTTATAGGGAATACATCACATGTTGGTGAAGACTCAGCTAACCAAAAGCTTGTCAAAACAACTCGTGGTAAACACACCTTCCACAGTTGTGTCTCAAACTACTGCAGTTTGGGCTTTATTCTCCCAGCATCCTTGATTTGGAATAAAAAAAAAATGAATATGAAAGCAGATTTGAAAAAGAGAAGATGGCACTCTTTTTCACTAAAGAGAGTTCACTTGTTCATCACTTTATCATGATATTCTCCACAACAAAAGAGTAGTGGAAGGTATCAAGGTTGCAAGTATATGGGTATTTAACAACGTGACAATATAAAAGGCGCTACCACTATAGCTCTACCTTCTTGCTTAAAGGTCATTTCCTCTCACTCCTTGACATTCATTTACATGCACACAGAAAGTATATGTGTGTGTGTATATGTATGTACATAATATATATATATATATATATATATATATATATATATATATATATATATATATATATATATATATATATATATATATAAATATATACATATATATATATATATATATATATATATATATATATATATATATATATATATATATATATATATATATATACATATATATATATATACATATATATGTACACGCATATACACATATACATGCATATGTACACCTCCAATGCACACAGATTGAACGCCTTGAACGCCTTGGCTTATTTGCCAATGACAATCCTTCCAATATTTTTTTTTAAGTATCCTGGATCCAGAAGGTTATCTCAATCACTATCAAAATATATTCATCTGTTATTTTTTTTTCTTTTGTGTTGGTGTGTGTGTCATCATTAACTTTTCCTGTAAATTTCATCCAAATCCATTTACCACTTTTTGAGTCATTTTGTAAACAGACAGACGGACCAACATACAAACCAATGCCAGCAAAAATATAACATCTTTGGCTGAGGTAATTACATTGCTGAAAACAGTTACACAATACATAACCAAATCACAAAGGAGAAAAAGAAAATGTGCTTGCATACACACATTCATATGACATGTACAGTCTGACTTTCTTATCTGATCATGTCAGGACTGGCTCCCATTTGGAGGGATATTGGAGAAACAATGTTTATATAATATATGTACATGTAGCTGCCAGCCCAGTGGTTGCTCGACAGGTAGCGTGTGCCGCAACAGTGGTGTACTCTACAGTGGCTTGTAAATATTTTGTTTTCCTGGAAATTGAACGATCTTTTAATGTAAAATTCATAACCAGTTTCTGTTGGAAATATTACAAGTAAATCAAGTGAGGTCTGTAGGAAAAACTAATTAAGTTAGATTTTTTTTTTCCATCTCCACTGCGTGAACACATTCTGATGATAGAGAAGTCTGGATAAGAGATGGCTGGACAACTGAGGTCAGACTGTATTCATGTTTGGAAAGGGAAAATTGGTATACAGGACTGGCAGATGGGAGTGATTTTAAGGCAGCACCAAAAAAATTATGTTCATGCCAGAATAGGATTTCAATTTTGTGGCCTTGGACTGTTTTCAATATTTAAGCCACTAAACACATTTTTTTTTTCTGTTCTGCTTTGTTGTCTCTTGCATGTTGTCTTTTTCAGTGAGTTACAAAAGTTTGTTCTGTTCCTTTAAAAACAACAACATTATGGTTTAAAAAACAACAACATTACCGAACTCTGTATTAATGCTTTGAAATATGTGACCCGCTACAACAAAAGGATCCTAAAGTCGCTGATGGGTGAGGGGAGAAAATAGAGTTTGAAGTCAGATCACCAAAATCTGTCAAAATGTTCGGATTTCTGTTTTTACATAATTTTGTAGTCTAATGTATCTTCTATCATCTGCTGAAATTTCGAAGCTAAATGATCAAAGGAAAGGCCTGAAAATAGCATTTTTCTGGGCCATGCTTGGCTCGCCCGTCAGCGACTTTAGGATCCTTTTGTTGTAGCGGGTCACATATACATCTTCCCTGCATGCTAATGGAACAGTGCTCATTAATTTCTCGGGGACACATCTTTTACCACACACATCCTATCCATATACTACTTAGGGCTGTGCAATGGTTTAGTTTAGCCTGTTTACCATTATGGTGACAACAAGAAACAGAAAAGACCAAATACCTCAATTTCTGAAGACTTTTTGATCCATCACTTGAAGTGCAGCCAATGCCATCTTTCTCTGGAGCGAGCACAGTTTGCACAAGCTGAAAAGATTGACTGTCAGGTACTCCCATGCCCTGAAGATTTGTGATGATCGTTTCAGCCTTGTCGCAGAGTTCATCAAAAGACGGCATGTACTCGAGCCGAGCTGGAGACATGGGACTCCGACCGACTGAAGACGGGCTGATGCTGGACCCTGACAGGCTGTCTACATCTGGTTGCTCAGGCAACTGGAGGAATATCTCGGAGCGGTACTTGGATCGAGGCGAATTTGGTGCTGGCAACACATCACTCTGCTCCTTCTCGTGGATGGGTGAGGTCTGGAGGGACAAACTGCTCAACTCCACAGTCACCTTGGTTGGTGGAGTTGATGGGGCAAGGTGGATGGTGGGTGACACACTGATTCTCTTGCTTTGTGAGGGTAAAGGTGAATCCCCTATCCTGATGGTTGGGGATAAGGGTGGACTCTTTGTAGTGGGGGACAGGGGTGAAGAGAGGAAGGCACCGAGTGAAGGGGATGTCGAGACGAACGAGAAGGGAGAAAGAGGAGGGGACCGCTTCGAATTGTGTGAAAGCTGTGGGGTAAGTTTCTGGTAGGGTGACCCAGGAGGTACTGCCAAGGGTTCCGATGACCTCTCTGATGAAGTGCTCCTGTGAAGTGTATTTTGACTCATAAACTCCATAGACTCAGGCCTAAATGCAGCCAACTGATCAGGTTTACTGAGATCATGCACTTCGGCATCAACTTCCTCTTCAGTCTGGCACCGATTAACCACTATAAAGCAGCTGTTTCTTCTATCTAAGCACTTTGAGGTTTCTGCATTATGTTCCACAGGGACAATGGCCGGTCTGTTATCTCCTTCCACACTGTCTGCACAAACTTGAGATGTCACAGAAAGTGAAGTTGGCTGTTTTACCAAGGCATATTTTGACCTATTTGTCTGCCTCCACTTTGGCAAGGAGTCACTGTCATCAACCATTTCTTTTCCCTTGGTCTGGTTATGCGAAGCAGAATGGACATGAACATCACTGTCATTACTCAATGTGTGCTCAAAGGAGGAGAACTCGTTTGAAGGTTTTGTTTCAATGGTTGACTGGGTGTTCCTCTTGTGCAGTGTACTCTGACCAATCAGCAGCCTGGATCCACTCCTGCTAGATCTGGCAAAGAGGCTCCTGCGTCGCTGGAGGGGCATGCGTCTATCTTCCTTCTTGTCTTTTTCCTCATCATCTGCTAAGGATAAACTCTCACTGTCATTTAGCACATGGAAAGCTTGAATTGACTTGACATCAGCCACAGTCATGTCAGAGAAAGACATTTCAGATGTAAGCTCTTCTGAGACCTTGCCCAAATCAACAAGGAGGTTGTCGCCAGTCACACTCATGACGGCATCATTGAAGTCCGACGAGACGGAATTCATTCTTGCCTCTATTCCTTCACGGACATTGTCATGGCTCTGCTTCCGGAACAAGAGTTCATTTGGTGCAGAACGCGTCCTCTCCACATTGCGGTGGATCAGCTGTTTTCCACTACCTGCACTCACCTGTCTGCTCACACGTGACACCTCTGGCTTTAGGGAGTATCTCTTTTGCAATTCCTGAGTATATCTCCTGCCAGAGGAATGTCTCTCCACATCACAAAATTTACAGGACCCCTTCACTCCATCTTTGTCAGACATTTGAGTGTCTCTGCACAGATGCCGTTCTTTGACCATCTTTTCTAATTTCACCACTGCAAGGTGTAATGTCTCAGCTACTGTGAGATGTTTCCTTGCTCTCTCCTTTTCAAGAGCACTTCTTAAGAGGGCCTCATACTGCCGTCCTATTTCAGAGCTGACAACACTTGCCCTGATTTTCGGCACGTCAGGAAAGTCAGGCTCTGATTTCTTGAGCTGAAAGATGCCACTGCTTGCAGTGGAAACTTGTTGCACTGTATAATCGCGGGATTGATTTGAGTAGGCAGATCCCGTCTGAGATGAATCAAAGCCTGGGTCGTCGACTGTGTCTTCCTGATCAGACTGATAGACTTTTGGCTGCAGCTTGGTGGAACTTAGCTGTGCACCAGTAGTGCCTGTGTGACTGTCACTTGAAAGTAGGATTTTGTATCTTTGTCGTCTAGCACCATCCATCTTGCTCTCCTGGGAACTGTGTGAATTATTGCTCCCTGATTGTCCCCCGGAGCCATTGTCATCTTGTGACCCTGTGCTGCGGTTTTGATGTATCATTTGCAGTTCCTTCGAGTCAGGGGTATCATCTGAATTTTTTTTGCTGCATCTTTTTGAAACTTTACCCTTAATATCAATGGTGTTTTCAAACTTGTGGGATGTAACAGCATTCACATTATCAACACACTGTGATGCACCTTCCATTGCATACTTTCTGCTGCTGTCTTCATTATAAGAATCTGATACTGTTGCCTGATTGTACTGTGTTCTGTTTGTCATTTTGCCTCTCTTATGTGTATTTTTCCCCTTGCTCATACTGCAGTCACTATCAAGATGAGCATCTGTCTCACTCTTGTTGTGACACAAATCATTATCATCACTTGTTTGCACTTCCGAGGTTCTGATGTGTTGGTCAAAGTCTCGACTTCCACACTCATCACTATTATTACCACTTGATTTCTTGCCGATGGGCGGAGGGTGTGGCCTCATATTCTCAATATTTGAGCTAGTGGACAGTTCAGAGTACTGCGTGTTAACTGTCCCAGTAGATGAAGTTTCATCCTCTGTGCTCAAGGCACTACTTCTGACTTCTACCTGCATGCTGTCTGGAGCTAATATTATCATAGGCCTGGTGTCGTGATCAGAAGCTGCCTTGGACTTATCGCTGCCAAAGGAACTCTCAAGGGAGCGAAGCTTGGACCCTGGTCCTGCACAAAGCGGAGATAGAAGTGGAGACATGAGGCTGGGACTGGTCTGCACGGCTGCATTTACATCGATGGCTGTTGCAGCATCCACTTTCCTCTTTTCGCCCGATATGAAAACATCATCATAATCATCCTCATTGTCCCTTTCATCCACCTCGATAACAGTCTGACAGAATGCCTCCTGCATGGAGGTCAATGAAGGTCTAATTCCTGACCTGCCAGGGGGACCTGACTTCCTACCCTTCTGAGGTAAAGGTCTATCCTTGCCCATATCCCTGTTATTCTTGGTATTCAGAGCAACATGCACGTCACATACAGTCTGCTTTCCGCATCTTTGCTCTGGATGATCAATGGCTGATAAATCTGTACCGGATTTCCCTATGTTCATATCTATGTGAGACTTGCTCCTTGTTTCACCCATTTGCTTTTCATTATCCCTTTGTATTTTAGTGCCACCACTTTGCTCGTCTGATTTTCTCATGCTTCCAGATTGCTTGTCATTATTTCTCAGAGCATTGCATATAATTCCTATACCGTCGTCTCCACTTGCACTGGCACGTGGTGAGATCTGAGGGCTCCCTTCATTGGAGGGCTCATTTCCGATCCCTGAGTCCTTGGAGTCTATCATAGTTTTAATTACATTCAAATACTGTTCCATATTGAGCAGATTTTTCTTTGCCTCTTGCAGGTCAGCTATAGCATCATCCTTTGACTGCTGCTTGTGCATGTTATAGGACTTGGCCTCGGCCAGTTCCAGACTGGCTTGTTCAGTGACTATCTTGAGAGGTGGAACCGATGGACAATCTTTTCCAACATCAATGCTCATCGACATTTGGGTCATGAATGAATCATTAATACTCTGGGGCTTTGACCTTTGACCCTCATCTTCTTCTGGCAAAGTTTCCAGGGAGATTGGCAAGGAGCTTTGGCGATTGATAAATTTGCGTCGGCGTTCCCTGGCGCTGCCACGCTCGCTTGGTCTGAGTTGGTTGAACTTTCTCCCAGAGGGCAAACTCTGGCGCCGCTGAAGTTCAGGAGTACTGCAGGGACTTGAGTTTGAACTACTCTGTTGTGAGGAATGCTGTCTTAAGAGATGAGAGCTGAAGCTGCCAACAGTTGCCGCCTTCTTGAATCTCCTCCTCATCATGTTCAACTTTTCCAACTGTTTCTGCTTCTCACTAGGCTGAGGAACAGGGGCCACTTTGCCTGCATCCCTTTTTGGTTCTGCGACAAGCTTTGGTTTTGCTTGATTTGCTTGATACTCTTGTTCTTTCTGCTCCTGGATAGGTGAGGGAGGTGACACCCTCGGCTTGGGGGTAATCTTGAAGTCCTCCATGCTGTCAGTTTCTGAAGGTTGTCGGCTGAGGGAGGCATTGCTTGGACCTCTTTGGGTGCGCTGCCCCCCAGAGAGCATGTGATTCAGCTCCCCAATTCTGCGTTTGATGATGTTGTCCCTCCACGACTGCATGAAGCGTTCTGGAATCCCAAAATCCACTGCACCAAAGCCTAGGGTCATGAGCATGTTCTCTGCAGGAGTCCACGGCATTCCAAATCCTCCGGCTCCGGGAAACTGAGGGAATCCACTATCAAGACTGGCTGTTCGTGTGAATGTCTGGAGTGGCGACATGCTGCGATATGTCATTGGGGATGTTTCAGCATCCAAACGATCCATGCTATCCATTCTTACGGATGCTGTGTCTGCCTTTGAGCTGCTCTCTGTTTTGGGGGAGAGTCTCAGCTTTCCATCCTTCTCATTATTTTGGTTAGGGGGCTGAACATACGACTGGTTGACCCACTTTGCCACACTGGCATTGACACCACCAGGCTTGTCTCCTTCCTGACCACCTTCATCATGCTCCACTACAAGGGGACCAGGTGACTCAAGATCTCCAGGACTATGTGGGTAGCTGTAGGAAGTGGCTCTCGATGAAGAATCTGTGGACCCCGGAGACTGGAGCTCGGGGTGCAGGGCCCGTGGATCAAGAGGATGTGGATGTGACTGGTAGGCTGAGAATGCTGGTGGGTTGTTATTGGCATACTGAACGGTGAGCCCATGGTCTAGGCTCCCCGTGGAGCTCCCGCCGAAGCTTTCGAGTCGACTGGGGCAGCTGCTTCCCTCCAGAGACGTGAAGGTGGAGACCTGGTGGCTGTTCAGGCTCTCTACCTCCTCGTAAGTGGAGACGGACTCTTGCCTACGCATCGCCCACATGATGGAGGGATCGGCTGGGGAGTAACAGTAGGGCTTACAGGTTCTCAGATCCCCCAAGACCAGATTTCACTCACTGCACCCTCTTTCCCTGCAACAGGTGGAGAGATCAAAGAGGAAGATAGTGATGACACAATGCAACTCCCTTAATGGGTCTGGCGGGTCAAACTAACCTCAAATTCTAGAAGGCAAAGATGCATAATCAAGATACCACTGGTAATGTCATAAATCTATGAATTTGTTTGGTCTGGTCAAAAACCCAAAACATACAGGTATATTTTAAAGACATTACATATTGTCTATAATCAACTGCAATATTGCATGTCTTGAAAACATGTTGCATGAAGGAAACAAATATGTTCTTATGTGAATTAAAATGCACACAATATAATCAACACCATATAGAGATGCGACATATAGTGGCAGTGAAATGGCCTCGGATTGTATTTTATTAGGCAGAAGAGCCAAAAACAGCACTATGCGTACGCATTCGGTAAAATATCACTTACTTTTAAAGTGAAATAGGCAGCAACTATGCTGAATAGAGACTAAGGGAAAAAACTTTGATGCATTGGTATGATGATGGACAATGCAATAATAAGTGACTTACAAACCTTGACTAAGACATTGATAATTCACTGTGGTATCCTTGATTTCTATCTTGGTGCATGCCTTTCTATACTATACTGTTCATAACGCATAATATTCATATGTATTGCCATAATATGTTAGTTGCCTTGTATTACAAGACACACACAGATGCACACACACACACACACACACACACACACACACACATGCATTTATCTCAAGCACTTTGACAAACCCAGATGACATAAAAAATTATGACATTTATTTTGGGGATAATATACAACGTTCTCTCATCAGTCTTTGAAATACATACAATATATTCCATGAGCATTTTGAGCCCACTGTAATCACCATGGGACTCACAACACATCCATCAGCATCATTTCAGACATTTCCGATGGATTTTCCTTCAACTTTACTTGGTATAGTGCCTCGGTTGGAGGCGACACTAACTAAATCTACATAATAGCCTTCTGAGCAGGTTTCTTGGTGAGCAAGCACCTAAATTTGATTGTGTCTAAGTGTCATTTTCCTAATGCAATGTAAAGTCTTGTCTCATGTTGTCTTGTCCACTTCTTTTTTATGTCTGCTATGCTGTCTTTTTAATGGGCTTCTGAACCCGTTTTGGTTTCAAACCTTTTGTCTTATTTTTCCCTGTTCTTTGTGCAGTGGGTTTGGAATATGAGCAAGTTGGATATAATATAGCACAGTTTAGATAGATAGGCAGCTCATTGCATAACAGTAGATCAGTATCTAGAAGAGCACTCAGAGAGAGCAGACCTCTGCCAAGCAGCTCATTTCAAATCATATCCCTATATTTTCAAATGATAAAGAAGTCTCAAATATATGCGCAGTGTGAACTCCCTCTTTTGTTGCCCTACTTGTCAATGATAATCCTCAAAAAACATCAAAAAGAAAGTACCTTGGATCCAGACAGTTAAGTGGATCACTACAAAAATTTTAATCATCTGTTCCCTGAGTCATCCTCAACTTTTCCTGTAAGTTTCACAACACAAATCCATTCATAACTTTTTGAGTGAGTTTGCGAACGGACAGACAGACAGACAAACCAATCATGGCAAAAACATTACTTCCTCGGCTGAGGAAACTATCAACTTCTCCTCAGAATTGCGATGCTCACATTTCTCCATGTGGTCTTAGTTTTGATCACGACAAATTATGTTTTTAGTGTCATTCTGACGGGGAGTTCTCATGCACATAGGGGAAGGATAAGAATGGATATAAAATGAAAAGATTATGGCACAGACACATCCAAACAATTTCCAAGTTCACATAGCCTTGGCTCTACATGAACCACTCTGGAATTCATCAATTTCAGTCAGCCCTGAGCATCAAACCCAAGAGAGAGAGAGAGAGAGAGCAAAAGTGTTGTCGGGGTAGACTTTGTCGCTTGCTCTAACAAAAATGGAAAATTACATTGCGGATGGTAAAACTTGATTCATCTGAAATGTTCCGGAAATAATTCAAATTATTTCACGCTGATTAGACAAGATTTTAATGACAGAAAGATATGGTGGCAAAAAAAACAACAACGAAAAACCAGAAATGTCCAAAGAAAAATGTAGAAATTGACAGCTTGTCTCTCAGGTTCCATGATAGACACAAAGAGATTGACAGAAGGGGAGAACACTGGATGCTGTAATCATATTCTAAACATCAGAAAGAAAGAGAGTGACAGAGTAGAGAGAGTAAAAGATAAGGAAAGAATGATGGAGGAAGCATGGTAGACACACACAGCTATATGGTGTGTAATAATGGAGGGAGAAGGGTATTTCCTTTATACTATTGTCACTTAGAGTGCTCAGCTTTCTGGTTGACTGCAAACACCCAGCAAATGTACTTTTTTTCCTATATGAAACTGACCAGTTAATCAATCAAAACATGACTTCAGTCAATCAAACCATGTGATTCCATTAGCACAGCAGAACTCTGCATCAAGAACGCAAGAGATTCTGCAGTGTGTTAACCCGTTGAGGACAGGCTGATATTGCTACAACACACATTTCCCATAGACACTTGCCCGAGTATACTCAGGACTCGTCCTCAACCGAATAAACATCACCCAAAGTACAAGTAGTTTATGTGTGTTTGTAATGCATGCATACATCTGCTGTACATTCTGTCTGTAGTGTGGTGCAAAGCCTCTCTGCATTTCATTTTTTCTAGCCTTTTTCAAAATTCCTGACTTCTCATTTTTTGCTTTTCAAAGCAAAAAAAAAACCAACCAAACACCAAAAAAAAAAAATCAATTCTATATTCCCTTTAATGTGTCTCAACAAGACCGTCCGCACATTTTATTTATCCTTATTCATTCCAGCATTCCATACCTTTCTTTCCCACCAGGAATACATACACAGTCCTAATTCAGGGCTCCACACTAACTTTTATTTTTGGTGGCCCAAAGGCAAACATCCAACCTTTTCTGGTGGCCCGATCAGGCCACCAAATTCTTCATTTCTGAAATTTTGGTGGCCCGACGTGCGTTTTTGGTGGCCCCGGGCCACCGGGCCACCGTTAGTGTCTAGCCCTGTCTAATTAATAGGGGGAAAATGTAAATTATGTTGTACATTTTTCCTCATGATGGACATCACATGACAAATTCAAATAGCAAGATATGCCTGGTGTAGTGTAGAGTTTTTCATTTTTTTTTTTAGATAATAAGATATAAAGCTCCATGGAAGATATACTTTCAAGATGTCAATTGACCTTTCCACAAAAAAGCAGGTAATTAGACATTCATACTATCCAATATTCCCATAAAGAAGAAAAGAAAATGAGAAAACACTGCAAAGCAGATATACTTTTATGAAGTGTTATATACAACATATAAATGGGCTATGATTAGTGAACAGATTTTTTCATACAGCATTATAAAGAGCACAATTTTCCTATTAAAACAAGTTTACTGCTGTACAGTGTCATGCAGAACATTCAATTCAACTAAAAGCAGCATTTATTTCCTTCAGTACCATATCATTACAACCTGAGACCTGACACCTGAGAAAGATGTTTTTAAACAAAAAAAAAAACAAGAGTTTAAATGTTTGCGAATTCAATTGACTATCTGGAAACTGAACAACATCGATTTGTTGATACACAAAAGAGAGTGATTGGACAGCCTGACTAAAATGTGCCAGGGAGATTTTTTAAGAAAACAGAAAATTGGCTGATTTGTGAACGTCACAGCAAAAAATCATAACGGCACCATGTTTCAATCACATAATACTGCTAGACAAAATGATGACAAAAGTATGACAGAACCATATTGTGATTGCCATCACAAACAAACATTGCTTATGGTGATCACCATCAGAAAAATATTATTGGACAGCATGATATAATGTAAAGCGAGAAATCGAGCTGTGAAAATTGTGGTGGATAAGATGATAGGGATCCGTAAATGTCACAACAATTTGACGCTCAATGATAATGGTGCTACGAAATTACTACTCCCAGGTGAGAAAGTCTGGCTAATGGAAATCATTCTAATAATACATGAAATTTGTCACAGTTTGCTGTATATCCTACACGTTGAGAGTAAAATGTTCCAACATTACATGCATGATATTGAAGAGTGCATTTAGAAATCAACAGAGACTCCCCCTCCAGCCTCTATTAAGATTACATCCACTGCGTCAATCCCCTTTTCAGACAACAGATGAACATGGGTAAGCACACACACACACACATACACTTGTAAAAGCTGGCAAAATGTGGACCAGTTGATTAAATGTAGGCCTATTTCTTATCTCAAGTTTAGATTGGAGACTTGACATCTCATATTACAGACCATCATAGACACCATGCACATCCATCCAACAGACACCAGAGTTAAACTCTAAGTGGAAACAAAGTGGAAACAAAATGGTGGCATTTCAAGCCAAGGACCAAGAACATATAGCACTCTTCAGACTCAGATTTCATGCCCTCTGTGGAAGCATATAAAAAATATGTGTTCAATGCCTTATGTTTAATGACATTTACTTCCTGTAAATATAAATACATATAAGTACAGGAAACATGTGATCAATCTAAAAATATATACACACTCTTGTTTCATTACCTGTGATGTAAACCTTTTTATTCCTGTTTGTTAAAAGGCACTACAAATTACACTGCCATTGGCATTGTGTAGAAGAATTTTATAAGCTGCTTTACATCAATGGGAACATATTATGCTTTTCTGATACTTGACATGATGTAATGCAAAAAAAAAAAGGGGGGGAAGAAAATTACTTAAAAGAGACATGATCAATTGGTTGCTATCCGATTCCAGAAGAGATGCTGCCTATGCTGTGCATGGGAATAACGGTAGGCATGCATGTTAGCAACCACCTGTTGGGTCATTACCAGTTTGATGGCTCTGGGGAACGTGACTCTTAGCACTATGGAGCAATTAGCCAAGCCTCGTGGCACTCAGTGACGAAGGAAGATATGAAGAAATTCCCTCTCAAGATCTTACAGCTTTTCGTTTTACAGGCTTTGTTCAAGGAGAGGGCATTGTTGTTACAGCTTTTCTCTTTCTACTTCTGAGTAATATGATTATATTTCATTCAGTTTGATGTCTTAAATTTCCAAACACCAATATATTCATGGTTCAAGTTCAATGCAAGCAAAATATTTAAATAAAGCAGAGTGTATGAAATTGAGTGATATTGCATGGACACTTAACAGCATAAATCAACAAATTCAAGTGGTATTGTTATTGAAAAAAAAATGAAAGAACATCATAAAATGCCTTCTCTTGATGGCAGACTCCTATAGCTAATAATGTTATACATGGACATCTTATTATAAACATAAAACAAAAGATCTGAGAGAGGAAAAATGCTTCTTAGAAACTTCAGGGTTTAGACATAAGCCAGAAATCTGACCAATCTTCTTATGCATCTGTGTTAACCCACTCAATGTCACTGTTGTCAACTATACACTGTACATACGAAATGCATGTGGTAAAGCTGTCAATGGTATTTGTAGAGTTAATGTCAGCTTACATCCATCACATCCACATCATTGATTAGTCCGATAAAGGGAGTTATCTTATATGATAGGGATTAAATTTGGATAAAATTATCCATGCTTTCAACACTATATCTACATCGAACATGCTAATCTATGTAGAATAGCATTTCAAATTGACTAAAACAAAACAAATCACAATCTATACTAAACTGAACGTTTTTGTGCATGTAACTTAAAATCTACATTTAACACTCATGCTTAATTGCATTGTTTATTCATCTCAGCTAACCAATAAAAGAACATTTTCTATGACTGGTTATCACAAAGTACATGACAAAGAGCTGAAAAAAAAAGGCTTTGTGCATAAGAGAGAAATGAAACAGAAACTAACAATTTGGTTCCACAAAATGTACAGAGTAATCTAGAATACATGGAAACAGAGATGTATTACTTGGCACATTCCAGTAGATTACTAGATTACTACAGACAACACATTCAGAGCATTGTTCATAAGGTAAAATGGGTCACATTTGTTGTATACCAAGTGGCTTATGAAAGCTATAACCATAAATGAATGCCAGATCAACAAAAAAATCTCAGATTGAATGACAATTATTTCCGCAGCCTTGATCAGATCAAGTTTATTGAAATGCTGATGAGACGTAATGAATGTGGCTTTTCACACAATGCAAAGTTTGTCACTCATTTCATTCTTCGGTTAGATGTCCCTTTCCCTGAGTAAAGCTGCCAATTTGGCAACCAGTGTCAAAGTTGCTATGACTAACACTCTGCTGACATTTAGTAGAGCATTTACAGAACTGATCATCAATGATATGAGCTAACTGCATATCCCTCAGTGTAACCTGTACTCTGTAACTTTGTGCATTTCGTGTACCCTGATTTTTCATTTTTTGCTTTGAAATGATAACTTTAAACTTACACTTTGGGGTTTTTTTTTTTACCAACATCATGGTTTATGTCCTTTAAAAAATGACATGTTTAACTTCTAGCAAGATATATCAATGTACTTTGTATTCTAGCTTTGTCTTTCTTCTTTTGACAGAAACCTAATTCAAAAAATTTAAAAACAAAGAAGAAAGATGCATGGGTGGCAAATAGGGCGACCGACTGCAAAAGGTCAAGTGGCCCAGCCATGCATGTAGTTCAAGAGATCCACTATGCCGATAACATGGTAATGAAGGAATAACAGAAGAAATCTGATAAGATGTTAGACAAGATTTCACCTTTTTTTTTCTAATTTGAAACAAGATCTTCCAATTTTCAATTTGTTTCATTGACATCATCTTAGCTTCTAACCTTTGAAAATTGGCTCGTCAAACCCTTCTTGGGAAGTCATATTGTAACATTACTTACATTTGCCATCTACTAAGTAGTATGTGCTTTGAGATGGGAAGATAAATGAATTCACTTTTTGTACTAGCTTTGTCTTTTTGTTTTCGCCCAAAGGCAATCAAGAAAATTGACCCAAAAAAAAAAAAGAAGAGGAAGAAAGATGCATGGACAGTGATTCAACCAACATCAGAAGGTCACATGGCCCTCTGCACATGTAGTTCCAGAGATCTAATACACTGATTACATGGTAATGAATTAAAGAAGAAATCTGATACGATATTTGTCTCCATGATATTTTGTATCATTCCACCTTGGAGGACAATAGGGGTAACCATCTTATTGATCTGAAATTACTGCTGGTTCAGGGAGAATAGAATACAGTACCTCATAGAAGAAAGCAAACACACAGGGAAAATGGAAAAGGAAAAATGCTTAATGATCCTTGCTAATGTTTTAAACATTTTTGCTGCACAATAATGTCATCTCTTGCCTGACATATCACATCACATTTTTTTTTGTGTATGTTTATGTCTAAATCAACTGAAATGGTCAAACACTATGAGAATTCCTTACCACAATGCTTTTATTTTTTTTAAATTGTTGAATGGTTTTAGAACACAAAATATATATATATCACTTTGACTCTTATCACTTTGACTCTATGCGCTATTATTTTCGGCATGGAGCAAATTGAGAAATTGAAGCAAAGCACTTTATGTGAAATTGAACTTTCTAACTAACTTCTAACTTTCCAGGTTATGGAGGTATGGTTTGCTGCTCTAAAGGGTCGTAATTCTGCAAATGAAATGAGGTTCATTATTTTGAAGGTTTGTTAATCCCAAAATCAAATAAGGTTTGTTATTCCCAAGGTTCATGATATCAAAAAATAAAAGAGTTTGTTATTCCAAAAGTTTGTTATCTGAAATATGACAGCATAGTTTCTTCCACTGTTTTTCAATTTTCTCTTGCTTTTCCCATGGTTCCCTTTTTATTTTATTTCATTTTGATCTGAAGAAAATATTACACCACATTACAAATGCTGCTGAAAATGTCATTATGCTATTCTTTTCTTTTCTATGATGACTCATAAAGAAAATATAACCCACATAAACAAACAAAAAGAACTTAGTAGTAAAGTTTGTATGCACCTTAATTGTGTATTATGCATCCTTTACTCACTGGCCATACTCATATATATTCTTCTCTTCAGATGCTGGACATGCTCACATTTTAATGATGTCCCTGCCAATTTGAAGGAGATTGTAACCAGAAAGTGTTTTGTAGGACATGTAATGTGGCAGCCCTAACCACAAAAGACATCCCAAATATTTCATTTCAAGGTTTTTTTTTTTAATTATTCCGACCTATGAGAGGAAGTGATGCATCCTTCATATTGCTCAGAGACTAAAGATTTCTAAATGCATAATTTAGAACCCCTGTGTGTCATATTTAATTGAGAATAGAGAGAGTTCTTCCACTACATTATAGTACTATTTTGATAATGGTATATGGCACACTGTAATGCATTCTTTTTAAATATCTCAAGGATAGTAGTAAGGCAAATTCTTCTTGGACTGAACACAGTTACAACACATGATATTCACAGTGGAGATGTATAAAGTTAGAGTAAGGTAATGTACTTTACACAATTCACAATTCAGTGGATATGATATTTGGAGGGGAAAGGAATTCAGTTCTTACAGGCAGAAATACCCCTAAGGTCCCTCTAAATGAGATTAAGTTCAAACTTAACGATAACAAAATGTAAATTCAAATACCCTCAAGAAATCGGGCTGCAATCATGGCAGGGAAAAAGACAAGGGAAAGCTGTTGCCAGATGCTTTTTGGTGCTAAAAATATCTAGTACTTCTCCAAATAGGTACATCAGTCTCCCCTTTTTTTTTTCTGTCTCACATACAACAAACGTCACAGCACCAGAGGCATTTTTGTAAACAGCTTTGACGGGGGAAAGTACATTTCCGCTCTCTGGCGAAACTAGTGGAATAGGCTATTTTCTCCTCATTTCAACCGCCAATTGTACAGAATATCTGCACTTATTTACAGGTATGATCTAAAGTTAGCTGTCACTATTACACCTAAAGCTGTGCTTATGAATTATTTGTCTGGGTTCCTTACACATCAGCACTACTTTTGTTTCAAGAACAATAGTATATATTGTGTGTGCATGTATGTTTAGTGCACCATGTGTGTGTGTGTGTGTGTGTGTGTGTGTGTGTGTGTGTGTGTGTGTGTGTGTGTACATGCCCAAGTATGGTAGGCCTACCTGTGTGTTGAGGGTGTAATGACCACAAAAAAAAAATGCACATCTAACAAGAAATCCCATTTACTAATACAATTGATAATTATCAGCCAACTTATGGATACATTGCTTGTTTGTTCTTTTGAAAAGTCCAGTACTCTTTTCATGAAATCCTATTCATGCTATAAGTCATGCTGGATATTGTTACATGTTACTTTGTGGACATAATGACATCACAAGTAAATTCAATTAACCTAATAGCAATATAAACAAATATTGCAGGAGTTACAATGCACGCTTTGGGGACAATAAAATTTCTTGGGGCAAATCTTCCAAGGGACTGTCTAATGTTTTATTACAACGATAGACAAGGCAATAATACTTTCTATAATGTATGGTCTACATAAATACACATCATGTAACTCTCACCCCATCGGCAGCCAGTCAAATTCTTGAATAATTTGACCTAAAGTAACGTCACTACTCATAACGTAATGATCCCCACTGCATCAGTCACATGACTGGATTATAACCAAACAACTATCAGTATTTATGTATACCATGTGATATAAGCAAGATATTTTTCACACATTGTAAGTCTTTTCCCATTTAATTCCTACACTGCTTTAAAAGAAAATTGCTCGTCATCCATCATTTTAGGCATCTGTGATCATCTTGTAAACATCACCACAACATTTGCTTTAAAAAAAAATGTCATTATCAACCATTACCAGACATGACTGCATCTAAGCAAGATTTCATTAACTTGCTTGCACGGGAAATGTCCCAGTGAAGAGGAAAATTCAAGACACAATAAGTATCCCAAACTCCATCAGTTTGTTAATCTAAATAAAGGTCTGTTTGCTTGCTTTGTGTTTCAGAGCTAGTGTATCTTCTGTGATGTGAAAATAATTTGTTGGATTAGATTGGATTGGATTGGATAGGATTGGATTGGATTGGATTGGATTGGATTGGATTGGATTGGATTGGATTGGATTGGATTGGATTGGATTGGATTGGATTGGATTGGATTGGATTGGATTGGATTGGATTGGATTGGATTGGATTGGATTGGATTGGATTGGATTGGACTGGACTGGACTGGATTGGATTGGATTGAATTGAATTGAATTGAATTGAATTGAATTGAACTGAATTAAAATGAATCAAATTAAATTAAATTAAATTAAATTGAATTAAATTAAATTGAATTAGGCTGCGTTAGATTAGATTGAAATGAATATTAGTATAGTTTCCTTCAACTACAACAAAAACAACAATATTTTTGGGAGGTGGGGAGATCTTGTGTAGACAAATATAGATATGGATACTATCACACTATATTTGCAAGTTGGCCCTGGCAAACACACAGAATGCTTGTATGGAATGGAGAAAAATAAAAAAGTGATCCCTGATGATTGCACGTTTGTTTTCATCCCCTGTATGTTGTCTGCGGTCATAGAACATAAGTGAAATACTGCCAGCAGTTAATAATTTAGTCATAATGTTTTCCATCTTTGTATTCCAGTATCCTTGATGAACAGTCAATTATTCACCTTGGAAAAAAAGAACACAGAAATAAATGTTTGTTTATCCCCAGAAAAATAATATGTTGTTATATATTGGATTTTTTTACTGGATTTCAACATGAAAAAAAAAAAACAAGGAAAAGGGAAAGTATCAAACCTTAACAAGAATCTTGCATGTTGGTGTCAAACCCATATATATATCTTTGCATATACGTACATCAAAACCTTTAACCTGCTGAGGACGGACTGATTTCGCTATGACATGCATTTTCCATAGACACCTGCTCCAGTATACTCAGGACTCGTTCTCAACAGGTTAAACTTAATTTAGCCCTTGAAATGCCAGATCACCTGCAAGACTTTAATGATGTGATCTTGCTTAATGGAAAATAGATACGGTCTCAGAATTTTGAATAAAAAAAAAATACAGGAAATAGTGTGGCAAGACTGTTCCATTGCATCGGTGCCTTTGCTTTTGTTCTTGTTTTTGTTTTTCTAGTTGCAAAAGCCACTATCCTCAAAGCAGAACTATAAATTGCTGATTATGTATGCGGAATTAAAACATAATCATGTGTGGAGCTTTACAAAGTTACACTAAGGGATTTTGAGATAGGTTTGAGTTGTTACAAGAGACGTACCAGCTCACTCTAGGCATTGACAGTAACTATTTGCTGGTTTGCAGATGATCAACATTGTCACATGTGATCACATGTGGTCCTAACGAGCAATTCTTGGGAGGGGGCAATATACCCAGTTTTGCAATGTGCGTCATTACAGCTTATGCTGCTACTCCCTCCTTTAATTAGTGGGCAATTACTGTGGAACATTACCACCTGTTAATGAATGACAGTTTTAGAGGTAGGTGCTGTCATTTACACACATGCACCTACAGTAAAACCTGTTGACAAGGACCATCAAAGAGAGATAGATTAAGTTGTCTTTTATATGCAGGTGGTTTTTGCAGACAGGCAGTCAAAAAAGCAAATTTAAGTGTAAGCAAATGTATATATATGCATACATATATCCATATATAGACATATATACATTATATATCATAACAACGGCATAAACGGGTGAAAAATAAGTCAAGATATCATTCTTTGAATTCAGGTAGAGTGACAGATATTCTGTACAAGCAGACAATTTCTGCTATATACACCAATCAATATTTTTGTACAGATGAAAATAGAATATCAGGTAATTCATAACCTTTTCTAAACTGAATTTACAGAGTTAGAGATAGTATAGCTACACCTCCAAAATACCTCTTGTTCTTACAGTCACACATACAGTCTCTTTTACAGTCATGCATAAACTGACAGAAGCTAACCAATGACATGACATTTAGTTTGTGGTCCTTACACCAGAATGCAAACCATCTGTGAAAGACAGTAGGCCTACATTCAGCCAGCAAGCAAACACAATAAAGCCATCAGACATACCACCAAATTCATTGATGTTCATCTGGTGGTCCAGCCAGAAAATATAGGCAGCAAATTAATGTTTTCATGCATACTACGTCGTAGTTTATCTCCTAGTTGCAGCCAGTGTAAGGATTCAAACCCTGATAACATCTCCTCACCCATGCAGCAGTCATGAGTGGATTTAATGGTAAGAACAATGATAATGGTGTACTCACATTGGCAGACACTGTTCTTGTTTTTTTGTTTTCTTTTGTGACCAAGATTTTTTTCACCCACTGATCTTCCTAGACCATTCTGGAGACTGTGCAGTTTTATCTCTAATGAGAACTCAATACTGTGTGACAGCTATCATTACATCTAATCACACAAAATGCATCCTGAACACTTGCAGAACTTGTACACAGAGCCGTAACTTGACAGTACAAAGACCAAAATATATTGTGACTCTTTGTAGAACATACAAAAAAAAAAAAAATTGAAAAGAATGAAAAACCTGAGCGTGCGACGTATTTGGTCATTCTTTCATTCACTCCAAGATCAAATGCGTGCTCAGATCTGCGGATCGTCATGGAGATGATACTTAATATGCGAAAAGGCCGGGAGGCATTTGTCAGCGCTGATGAAGGGAGGGTAATAGAGTCAAAAGTGCAGACCATAACGCATTGCAAATCTCTGCAATGCGAGACGGAAAGCAATGCCCTTTTTGCGTTGCGGCTATCAATCTTGCTGGCACAACCTTTCATTACCTTAGTCTTAAACTGCAAAATAATCCCTCTCGACTGTACCTACCTCTAGAGCTACACATTCTTCTTCTTTTTTTCTTTTTTTGGCAGAGCTTCAAACAGGAGCAAATGCCCTTGAATCTGTGGATTTCATTATTTTTTTGTGGCAATTTTTTCTTTATGCCTTTCTCTCCATCTGAAGACATTTTTTCTCTCTTTTTTTTTAAAATCAGGATTCCTTTTATGCCCAATTCATGGTTGCTGCATTTGGTAGGGATATTCAATGCTTGGGAAGTGCTATGAGTATCTTTTTAGGTAGAATGAGTGCTTTGTAAGAGTCCACTATTATTATTATTACTATTATTATTATCATTGTTATCATTATTATTATCATTTTTATTATTATTATTATTATTATTATTATTATTATTATCATTATTATTATCATTATTATTATTATTATTATTATTATTATTATTATTATTATTATTATTATTATTATTATTATTATTATTATTATTATTATCATTATTATTATTATTATTATTATTATTATCATTATTATTATTATTATTATTACTACTACTACTACTACTATTATTATTGTTATTATTATCATTATTATTATTACTATTATTATCTTATTATTACCTCCGCCAAGGGAGGAGGTTATGTTTTCATTACCATTGGTTTGTTTGTTCGTTTGTCTGTTTGTCCGTGTGCAAAATAACTCAAAAAGTACCGGTAGTTAACAGATTGGGATGAAACTTGCAGGAAAGGTTGAGAATGACACAAGTAACAAATGATTAACTTTTGGTAGTGATCCAAGAATTTTGGGGGGAATTTATGAAGGAATTTTGATATTTTGGCAGGTAGGGTCAATGACCTTGGGAGTTCAGGCTGCGCGTATTTGAGGTGTGCATGCGCGCACTACAGTGCGTAGTCTAGTTTCTGCTAGGGTGAGGCGCGCCATGTAGCTGAGGGTTTATGACCTGACAAAGGCTCCTATATTGGGAAATCAGGCGACTTTCAGCACACAATGCTATAAGTACGTATGGGTGGAAATCACTGATATCTCTATGGAAGAACAAGGTAACGCCAGTGGTGGAAATGAGCTGCATGCTTGGCGGAGGTCTGCCCTCTCAGAGTGCTTTTCTAGTTATCATTATTATCATTATCAATAGACAGCACACTGTTTTATGGAAAATGTTTCACATCAAAACATGCTAATTTTCCCCTTTACCCCTATGCTTTACCAAAATGATTTGCAATAGGCTTAAACTCTACATGTTCATGACAAGATGATGGAAAATGCAATTTCTTACTGTAATTGACTTATTGTATTCAGAGTAAAACCCACAGAGTTATGCACAACACACCAGTTTTCTGCAGAGCATTGATCGAACACATTGACAGCATTCTTTCTCTACGGCAAAACATTTATTTCAGAGGAAAAGTAGACAACATCCCTTACGGCCTAACAAAAAGCTAAATAAAGCTCACCATATCCATCACAAATTATTTCTTGTCTTCTGATTAGTCAAGGGCATCAAAAGTGACAAAACATATTCTCTAGACTATTTCTCTAAACTCTAAACAATTTCTCTAGGGAAAAAGTAAAAAAATACAAAACAAAAAAAACAACAACAACAAAACTATACCACGTTGCCATGGTAATAATTGCTAAGCGCACATGCACCACACTTGTCACAAGTGCTCATTTTACTGCACGTGACATCATGTCTTAGTCCGGTTTTCCACCAAACGTGCAGTGTCTACTCATCGCTAGTTAAATGATGCATACACTTTTACGTGTTATCTTTTGCATTAAAAAAAGGGATAAATTTAGCTCGGTCAACTGACTTTAATTTGCTGTCACTCTTAAACTTTATTGGGAGGGATATAAAACAAATATACCAGGCCATTTGTTCAAGGTTCTGGTTAAACTACATGCCTTCGGTGACTTCAATAGCACAGTTTTCTTCGGGACTGTGCCCCTCAGAAAACAGCGCTATTGAAGTCTCCTCATGCACATAGTTTCAACCAGAACCTCTCAGGCCTGCTATATTTGTATAATATTCAAATGACAGTTTGCACCACTGACTCAGCCCAGGATTCTATTCCAATCAACCTGTTGAAGACTGGTCCCGAGTATACTCGGGCAGGTGTCCATGGGAAAAGCTTGTTGCGGCAAAATCAGCTCATCATCAATGGGTTAATTCCGGTCTATGAGAGAGAACTAAATATGTCGCGCATAAAGCAAACTCCGACTTTGCAGGCTGCAAGTATTCCCTAGGGTGGTAACCATGGGAATTGATGAATTCTGCCTGCAAAATGCATATTATTCAGAACACCGGCCTGATTCAAACTCTCTTTTAACTCTTGAACTCTCCAGCTATTCAGTAAAATCTAATCAGGAAGCAGACATGGAAGAAATTGTGATCCACTACAACAAAAGGATCCGAAAGTCGGGGGAGGACAATTTTCTGAAAATGGCATGACATTATTCCCTTACTCTTCTACTTTAATTTCATATATAGCACAACTCACAAAAGTACTCGGTTGCAGAGATATCGATGATTTTATCAGCGCACGTCAAGTGGTTGAGGAAATCAGAGTTTCGAGAAAAACGCCTTCAAAGTTTTCCTTCCGACGCTATCATGATCAAGGGGAGGCGAGACAGTTTTCACCGCTTGACAATAGAAGGTGTGCTCCTAGCGATCTCCCCAATGTTCATTCAAGCTTAGCGCCAGCGGTCTACGCACGACCAATCAGTAATTAGGATGCCACGCACTGACCAATAAGTTCACTCCCTCGTTGCTAGGGGCGGAGTCTAGCTGCAGCGCTAAATCCAAATCTTCAGACGCATTTCTGTTACATTGAAAGTCGGAAAAACGCTGATTTCTTGCCTTTCCTTCGATTATTTAGCTTCGAAATTTCGGCAGATGACAGACAAAACACTAGACTACAAAATTATGCCCAAAACAGAAATCCGATTGTTTTGACCAATTTTGATGATGTGACTTCAAACTCGATTTTCTCGGCTCAGCTGTCAGGGACTTTAGGGTCCTTTTGTGCAGCGGGTCACAATTGTATTGGTATTTCAGTAAATTATTTCCTTTGATTCATGGATGGACGGAAGAGGGAATTCTAGAAGCAAAACATCATATGGGATACTATTGGTCAACTGGGCTTTCTCTATTGTGGTCACATTTGGTGTGAATTTTGTATATTTTACCAAGGAGGTTTAAACAATGGAGTTCCAACTGGCTGTAAACATTCACACAGCTGTCAGTTTTCTTTTGACGTACAAAAGAATTCCACAGGTGCATTTGTGACTTTGAGGATCAGGGTTCGATGCCGCCATCTTTCCGAGCAGAGTTGACTCATTCGGAACGCTAACATAATGTCAGCTATATATTGTTTGTTTTTGTATTAAAGGAAATTAAATTTCAGCCAATGATAAGGCACATGAAAAAGAAAGTAACTCTTGTGTAGGATTATGTCAAATAGTGTAAATCTGAGCCATACGTTGTGGAAATATTTGAACTGCACCCTTACTGGAAAGTCAATTTTATCATCTTTGCAATCACTTCCGACAAATGAAACACTTCAAGTGTAATTCTTTATTGATTTATATGCTAGATCAGTGTAAAAACATGTAAAGTCAGATAATTTAAATTCTTATTTCATCAATTTTTGTGGAATTTTTATTCGCACATCCCTGTGCCTGTACCTTTATGTACCACTCATGTTTCATGAGACGGGACAGCGAAAAGTGATTACCATCATAAAGACATATCTTCCAATGAGAGTGACGAGTCATGATGCAATGCCACATGAATCTATTGTCTTCCTATCCGTGAGGCAGCTCCAGTTTAGCACATACTTCAAATATTTCTTAGTGGTCACATCAAACATGGGATCAAAGGGAATAACACCGTGGTTACTCCATCTCTTGAACCTCCTTGATTTTACTAACTTTGAAAAAAAAATGTGAATATTGATGGCAATTTTTTGTCAATCCTGGTCTCAGACAAAGAAATCAGTTTGTTTTGGAAAATGATATCATCACAATTCTGTTCTCATGGTTACTTGCTTCGATAATGAGAATACCAATTACAGGCTAATTACAGAAACTGGCTGAATTGTTACTGGGGCAAAGTACGGAAGACTGATTACCTCGTCGGAGAGTGCCCCCCCCCCCCCCCTTAATCTGGACAGCTGCTGGAGGGTTCAGGTTTTTACTTCATTTGCTCTCTCCTCAAGGGCAAGAAGCGACACACAATGGACTCTGATTATTTGATAACTGGAGAATGATGATTTAGATTCATATCTGGTCTAACTTGTTTCTGAGTCTATCATGGGTGGGGCAAGAAGGTGGCTAAAGATCACCACTACAGACTGACCACACCATCGGTTCCAAAAATTAAGAAGAAGAAGAAGAAGAAGAAGAAGAAGAAGAAGAAGAAGAAGAAGAAGAAGAAGAAGAAGAAGAAGAAGAAGAAGAAGAAGAAGAAGAAGAAGTAGAAGAAGAAGAAGATGAAGTAGCAGTAGAAGAAGAAGGAAAAAAAGAAGAAAAAGAAAAATAATAATAAGAAGAAGAAGATGCATGATAAAAATGTTTACACTTTTCATAATGAACTGAGTACCTTTGCACTCCATCTACCCATAACCTTGCTGGACATTGGACATTATAGATGAAAATAAATCTACATGCACGTACATGATTTCAAGCATAATTTTCGGATATTTTGCTCTAACAGAGAAGAGATGACTAAGCTTCTAAAATGGACAAGTGAGTACCTTTGATGTCTCAAGTACCAGTCATTTGCTTCTGATTCTACTTCAGTGGGATTCAATTGGAAGGGAAAATTAGCATTTACAGGTTCTAGGAAGTTACTTAGTCATGTGGTAGATCATTTTCTGTGTCAACAGCCTCGTCCTTAACCTTGTAGATTCTCAAAGAGATATCCTCATCTTATTTAATTATGACTTGATGAGAGGGAGCGACACACAATTAGACTCTGATTATTTGAACTGGAGAATGATTTAGATTAATATCTGGTCTAACTTGTTTCTGAGTGCATTATGCTGATATATTTTACAATTGCATTGAAAGTCTTTAAAAACTTATTTGTTGTGCTGTAATACAGCTTAAGTGATGTTTAGCTCTTAAAACCATAAAGCATTTGCTAAAATGGTGATCACCAGTATTGAGCTTTTTCTTCATTTCCAGTCTTCCATGCCCTTTGCCTGTTTTCACACATAATGAAATTTGCACATTTCGTACTCACACTAAACAAAAACCTAAGAGAATGCATTCTGTAGATCCTTCCTTACCACCACCCCACCACCACCACCATCTTCACTTCAGTCCAACATCATTTGAGATGTTTTTACTGCCGAGATCGCCATCTAAAGCCGCATCTAGAGCCACAATCCCCTTCAAAACAAGTCACACATTCATGAGCTGTTGTGAGCGCATCACTTATAACTTGATCAGCAATGCAATCAACCTGCCAAAGGCTTTGCTGTGAATGCAGTCGCATATGCTATGAGTGGCAGCATTAAAGATTAGAGTTTCTTTTTGTTTATCTGTTCCTTTGTTTGTTTGTTTGTTTGTTTGTTTGTTTGTTTGTTTTTTAAATGCCAAAAAATAAAGTGTGGCTTGTGTGGTGGACCTTGGGAATATCTTTAGAAGAGATATCTGAGGATTTGTTTCTCTTCCATAAATTAATGTGTTAAATGTTGTATGCTTTGTTATCAGCCTTCATTTTTATAATCAGATTCAATTTCATACCAAGAAAGGTAAAAAACAAATATCCCCAAAACATGAATATACATTCTTAAACAAACAAATACCAAAGAGGGTCATGGTATCAAAATTACAGGTTTTCTGTTTTACTTTATCACAGTGCTTACATGGTAATTGAACTATGCTCTAAAGAAAAAATGAAACTGAAGAACTGTCAGCTATCCTAAATCATGATTTGTGTATGCTGACAGTTTTACAGCAAGAATGCTGTAATTCACATCTGATATTGTGATGATTTGCCTGCTAAGGGCTACAACACTTCATGTTGCACAAGGTCATACAGACATGATTATGACAATAATGCCATGCATCAATTCAGTAATGTTCAATCTTTACACATACTTGACGATTTCAATCTTATAGAAGCCATTGAACCAAGACACCACTTTATTTATTTTTAGATTAACTCATGATAATTTAATTTTCACATACAATGGTTACTTTCAAGCATTTGAATAATGTAGCAGGGAAGGTAAGGGAGGATTTGTAATGCTCTCCTACTACGGCATGGGAATTCAAAATTTTATTCAAGGACCTGTTTCATCTAAAGCCTGGATTAACGGCTGAAATACAGAGTACAAGTGAATTTGAATCTAATTCTGTAAAGATGCCAGCTCACTTGTCTCATTCTAGAAAGAGGCATTACATCACAGGTTACTGGAACATGTTTGTTTGTCTTTTTCGCTGTGGATGCAAATTAGAGTGCATCAATTGAGCCTTAAAGAGCTGTTGCCTAGCAACAGGGTAGGAGGAGGGAAATAGATGCCCTCTGCCCCATCAAAGAGGAGTCATTAACACTTATACCATCATGTGAATATGTGCACATGCAAACACAGCTGGAACAGACCTCCCTTAAAGTTAACCTGTTGAAGACGAGTCCCAAGTACACTCACACAGATGTCGATGGGAAATGCACATTGTAGGAAAATTAGCTCATCCTAAACAGGTTAAAGACAATTAATCTGGACCTTTTAAAATTGTTCCTGATATATGATGCGGTTTTTGGTACCCTGGGATACAGAGTAGAAATCCACCATGTTGTTGAATTATCTTCTTTTTTTTTCTCATTGTGCTCTGGGTTACCAAAAAATATGCAACAGTAGTTCTGAATGCTTTATGGATGAGAATTTTGTTGCAGCAACAAGCTCAGCAGTAAAGCAGCCATCATAACATGAGCACTCATCAAACACTACACACAGACAGCAGTACCATACAATAAAATAAGTTATCATGATGTTATCCTTGACTTTGAAACCAAGCGATGAATAGGAAGCAAAATGCTGATGGACAGAAATTTATGAGGAATTTCCAGAACAAATAAAACAAGACCCAATGCCAGCATACTTGTGATTATAAACTTTAAGAACTCCCTAACCCCCTCCCCCCCCCAAAAAAAAAAAAGTAAAATGAATGGTTTCCCGTTACCTCTGTTGCAATGAAAACACCAAGAAACTTGTATCAAGTATAGTGGAGCAAAAAGAAAAAGAAATGGCACAAGCAGATGAGGAAATCGACTATCAAAACTAGCTTTGTTACTTTGAAAATCAAATGAAGCTTTATGACAGCATGCACCATAACATGGTAATGATTGAGGCAAGAGAGAAATATATGCTGTGCATTATCATCGAGACATATACTCTACCTACAGACTGCAGACTCTTGAGGAAAAAAATGTCATTAGGTGACAGAGTATATTTGGATAAAAAGAATGCAACCAACATTCAACAGGAATTCAGGCAAAATTTTTGTCTCCAATCTTCATGACTGGTGCCACATTTTTAAAAGTGGAGGGGACCAGTTTATATTTCTGGTGCCACTTCCTGTTTTTTGTTTTTGTTTTTGTTTTGTTTTGTTTTCAGCTGACAAGCATTTTTTTTTTCTGGCGCCACTTCCGGGGTACAAAAAAAGTTGGGTCCCTAAGTGGCTAGACCCTCTGGGTTCTTATGTATTATTCAAAGAAAACGTGGGGGGGGGGTGAGCAGACAAGCAGTCAGCAAATAAAAACAGTGTTATCACTTGGCTTGAGATTGTCCACAGGAGTGGATGAAAGCTCAGCCACAAAAGGCGTGTCTTCATCAGCCCGAAGTTCAAACTAGCGGGACATTTTGCGGTCTTAGAAAATAGCCCGATACAGCGAATGTGCGTCTTCATCAGCTCGAACAGCCTGCTTCGGGAAATTAGTCCGAAAATTGACGCATGCGCACTTTGCAATATTATTCTGCCTGGCTCGCGGTTCGAAAGTGGATTTCCCCGCTCAAAATCTCCTATATCACCGTATGTACGATTCTACAACCAGGGAGGTGAGCAGTACAGCAAATTCTCTCCAAAGGGATATTACTAACGCTACTCTTTCTTCTGTCCAGTGAGGCATCTTATATGAAATTAACGAAGTGCAATGTTTAAACAAATCCAAAATGCACACAATCTGCAAGAATCTTCAGCTAAGGTATGAATAGAGTGGACCAGAAGAAGAAGTTTAAAAAAAAAAAAAAAAAAAAAAAAACAGCCAGCATGCACGGCACTGAGTTTTAATAGGGAGGTGAGAGAAATAACCTCCCTGGTTTTAAAGATGACAACAACAGTAGGCCTATAGTACACACATGTGATCCTTGAATACACCGTGCGTGTAATGTACTATACACAATCACTAGCTGCTTGTACATGCGCTTACCTTTGCCAGCTGGCTAACCAGAAGCGTGGAGGGATCGAGAAAATTTCGGGCTGATGGAGACGCACCCAAGATAGCGCGCTATTTCACGAATTAGCGCTCTAGTTGACGAACTAGACCAAGATTTTGGAGGAAATTTTCCCAATCAAATAGCGCGCTATCTGCGTCTTCACTACACAGATAGCGCGCTATTTTGACATCGGACTAGTTTGGTAACCGCAAGATAGCGCGCTATCTTGAAACTTCGGGCTGATGAAGACACGCCTAAAGTAGCTACAGGTCGGTAGAAGCCGTTATAAAGTTATTAGTTGCCATTTCTGCCATGTGCTCATATGAAAATTAGTGTTGTGAAGATCAGTTGTGTGACATCTACTGCAGATATGTAAGTCTGTGGCTGAACTATGAACTTAAGAAGGAAAAAGTGGCACCTTTGTCAATAGATGCATTGCAAAAGCATAAACTATTCTCATCACACAGTGAGAAACATGTACATCAAATTTCACATTAAAGCAACTATTCAACATTAGGGAGCAGTAATTTAAAAAAAATGTTCAAATTATCACATAAGGCATATTGTATGTATAATTCAGTTTATAACAAAACACCCTATTACACAAAAATATCACAATAAAGCCACAAATTAAAGGAGATATCACGAATTTTCTCAATAATGTGCCACAGTGATGGTTAATTCTAGAAATTCTAGTTTTCAATAAAACTATTGTTCACATTTTACGTATTCAACAATACTTAGCATTGATTATACTGATTAACATTTTCATATTGGTTATTTTTATTCTAAACTCACATTTTGAAACTATTTTGAAGCACGTAAGCATTTTTTCTTTTCATCTGCAAAAGTTAGCAAAGGGGCGTTAATGTGATCACCGTTGCTATGGATCAAAAAAATTAGCATAAATGTCCTGTTTATGTGGAGCCAATGAGTTCAGAGAGGAAAGATAAACCAGAATGAGTTGCAGCGTAATGTCATCGCAGTATTTTTTGTCTCTTATCTTGCCTCGGGGACTCTCGAGGGAAAAATAATCAGGCTCAAAATAATCTGTAGTGATTATCTTTAGCCACGGGCTCTGCGGTGACACATGTGTACGTATATGGCCAGCCAAGAGCGGATGCATTCATGAGTTGACATTTAAAGTGTGTGCTGTGTGGATTGGTATGTCAATTCTAATATATTGTAAATATTGCACTTACTTCCAGACATCAACACACAACAACCGTCATTATACGTGACCGCCATAGTTCAGTCTGCCTCGTAATAGTATCACACTAAATGAATGTTTCTACTGAGCCTTTGACATTTTGAGCATCCAACAGGGTTGTGGATCAGGCATCAGTGCCAAGAAAAATGAACATGTCTTGTTGCTTTTTTTCACTGCCTTTGGGTTTAATCAGTACTTGGGAGAAGAGGTTAGCACAGAGTACTGAAATCTCCCTGGTTTTCCTCTAGGCAAATCCTACGTAATGAGTTCATCATAATTAGTATCCTACGGCCGAGACAGCACTATAAGCCAGTCTCCCTGTGGTATAGATCATCAGGCTGGGATGTACAATCATTGTACGATTTCTGAAGTATTATCTTAAGTACTGCCTGGAACACAGAACATTCATACCAAAGTCATTACAAAGTATCTTCGTGTTTCCATCCATCAGAAACAGCGTTATTTCATGCCACTGCCCTCGTTGTTGTTATTGTTGCTGTTGTTGTTTTCAGTCTACTTCTTCACAGGCCATACAATTCTTTTTTTTAAACGTTTTTAATTGGCAACAGAATTTTTAATATGTTTTTGATGTCTATAGACGTTTGATTACAGTCTCCAATAGGTCAGCAACAAACACCAGAGAGAGGGGGGGTGGAAGGTTCTGACTTGGGGGGGGGGGGGGGGAGGGGGCACTGCAAGTACTGTAAGCCAAGTTGTAATTGATTTCGAATATCAACTGTAAATACTGACTGCAAAGTTGCACATACCTATGGTACCCCATTTCAAAGTTGCAACTGATTTGGGGAGGGAGGATTTGCAATTATTGACTCTAACTTTCTTGCCACAGAATCGATCAATTGCAAGACTTGAAATTGATTTTGGGGATTGGAAACAGATCACAACTAGGAATGTAAAGTATGACTTGTTGTTTAGCAAATTTCTATTGGTGCTGTTTCAGGCAATCATAATTATCATGATTGCTTCTATTGACATGATGCTGAAATTAACAATTGGCTCAGGGTATGAAGCAAAGGTAATCAAAACAACATCAATGTCAGTTACGCAGAGTGGTGAAAGGGAAGGTGTGGTTGCGATCTTACACATTTCATTTGTAGAGGGAGACAAACCTAAGAAAATTCACATCTTAATCTTCACCCCACTGCTTAATAATCTCTTGTTTTCATTAATGCTTTGTCCATCTTGGACTACGTAACATAACAATATTGGAATTTTGGAGCTTAAACAAGCTTGGAGCTTGTTCCAAGTTCATCGTGTCACTGCCGGCAACCATGGATAGCCTGGTGGTAGTGTCGCTGCCCGGAAAGCAGTAGATGACAGCTTCGAATCCCGTGGTTCCTTTTTTCCAACATGTTTGTTAAATTGTAGATCAGCAGTTGCGATCTTACAAATTTCATTTGTAGAGGGAGACAAACTGAAGAAAATTCACACCTTTATGTCAATGTTGTTTAAGCATCAGTTTGTAATTATTCTTATTTCTGATGTGCTGTTCGATCTTTTACTGTTTCCCTTGTGGTTTGATATGCATTTAATTGATAAAGTCATAATTAAGAATTACATGAGAACTGACATCAAAACAAATACCAGGTTGAAACCTTCAGCATTTAAATCTTGTGTGACTGTATGTCTATATGTGTGTGCATGTGTGTGTGAGAGTGCATGTGTGTGTGTGAGTAAAGGTGTGTGTGTGTATGTGTGTGAGTGTGTGCGTATATCTTTTGCCTGGTTTGTATCACCTTGCATCAACCTTTTCTCCCATTTCATCTCCGACAAGAATTAGGTTAAATTTTACTTCACCAGTCAGCGTTGGTACAGCTTGACATTGCAGGAAACCTCTACGCACTGAAGTATTAGTAACCACATCTGAGGCACAGAATAAGAGTTACTAACGGTACAAGAAACGCTAAATGATATCTTCCAATTCACTTCACACATCACTCAGACATTTCTTCTCTCGGTAACCAAAGAAAAGGTTAAGAAAAATAGGAGGAAAAAATTCAAATGTAACCATAGTAACGACTCCCTCATAACGTCTTCCAGTAATGACATATTGCGTTGTGAAAAGAATGGCTGCAATGCATCAAGAATGGCTATACAGGAAATAAGTATTTTTCTTTCCCCAATGAAAGTGCTTCTTACACTTGTTCCCAAGACATGCACACATACAGTGCTTGCCCTTCTTAGACAGCTTGAAGAAAAATAATCCCTGTATCTTCAAAAGAAAAGATTTGGATACTAAAAATTCAGAAGATGTTTTCATGTCATATCCTTAAGATTTTAATTTATATGGCTTGCATAAGTCCTTAATTAAAATCCATGGGTAATTTATTTGTCTATCTACAGGGCACTTCTATTCAAAATAGTATTCATTAGATGCAAACATCATACCAAGTGGAAAAATACAAAACAAAGACAACACCAAAGTAAGTTTAACTCTCAGCGAAACATGCCCTCATAATGCAATTGACATCACACAGATATATGTCACTGACAATAGTGAACGGGTTAAACACCCATCACAAAAATTGCTGTAAATTTTTTTTTTAGATATCAACCAAGTGTAAGACTTCACAAACATTCACCTAACTTTTACACCTAGGATATTTCTAGGCAGGTAGACTGTTTGATTGTGATTAATTCCCAAAGATGGAAGGTGAAGAAAGTGGTGGGGGTTTGGAGCAGATTTTTTTTTTTCTTGTGTCAGTTTGGGGGCACTCTAATCATTCTTGCTAACTGGCAAAGATTAGATGTACACCTAAAACAAACAAACAAATAAACAAACAAACATGCAAACCAACCAACAATCAATCAATCACACAAATAAACAAACAAACAAACAAGGAAATTTTATTCTAACAGGATTCTAATAGCAAGTCATTGCCAGTATGCATACATAGAGCACACATTATACACTCTTTCTCTTCAAATTAAGCACATGCTGGAAGTGAAGACAGAATGAATAACTACTTACCAAAAAAAAGCTGTAGACATCCCAATTAATAGCCATGATTCTTATGCTCTTATGACTCACCAGAAAAAAAGTACTCCCCAATGACTGTCAAGCTAAATCATGCAATGTGATTGATAATATGAAGAAAAAAAAAAAACTGATTAATAACCATTTCCATGATTAGGCCTCCTCTCTCTCATGACTCCTTCCCTTCATTTTTCCCCCCTGAAATTCTCATTAACTTTGCACAGAACTCGCCAGTTTGCTGATGGCATAGGGGTAACACAAATAAGGATAAGAAAGTGTTTAAATGCTTGGCAATGCACTGTACAGCAAGTAATTTCCAACCTACTCTGTAGATTAAATATTGAATACTGTAGAAAAATGAAATCTACTACATAGAATATTTAGAAGATTCCTGGGCCTCACGTTTAATCTCTTATTTTCTCTTTCTCTCTCTTTCTTTCTCGTTATTCATCAACCTTAATTGCTTTCTCAATTTTGCGAGCGATTTTTTTTTTCTTCTGTTGCTGCACGTGAGATTTGCCATCCGTCTCTATGCAGGAATTCAAGACGTACTGCTGTCTCGAAGATATTGGCAAGAGAAAGATGCGTGATTCTCTCCTGTTGGACAAACAATCACTATCAAGGGATATGAATGGATCTCAATGTGGCGTCTTGACAAGATTCATTCGGCCAAAACTCAGCTCTCCGTCGAACGCGTGGCATCACATTGTGACTTCTGTTTCCTCTATTCCATCACCTTCCGCAGAAATATTGCTTCGCGGCCGAATGATACGACAAAACTTGTCCTGTGTTTCAGCAAATAATAGCAGCATTCACTCAAGTGAAAACAGCCTGAGTTTGCAGAGGAAAATTGTGCGATGCATGGGATGTGAGAAGGCAACATTCAGCCTGTCCAACTGCAAGGTTCTAGATATTATCACACAAAAAAAGACATGGAAGGATTTGAGACGGATCTAAAAAATTAATCAACCCATTGAAGACGAGTCCTGAGTATACTCGGGCAAGTGTCTATGGGAAATGCGTGTTGTAGTAACATTAGCCCGTCCTCAATCGGTTACGAAGGCACAAACTCTTACAGTAACTGATTTGCAGTCTTTGGTGTACAGCGTACAGTGGATAAAGTTGACACTACTAGAAATAACCTTATCAAGTATAAATATTATGTACAGGTACATTATGGATTATTAATATTACAGATTATATTAATATAGATTATTAATATTACAGATGATATTATTATAGATTATATATTATAGTACAAATATTATTTGCTACTTTCTGCTCCTCAACAAGGGAGGTAAACATCTACTCTGGTACTGGTATAAGTGGGGTGTTGTCTTCATGTCAGATGAAAATGATAAAACCACGGCTGTAAAGCATGTTATGATTCAAAATCCTTCTTGTACTGAGAAACCTGTCATCTAAGACAAAAAATGGAGAAAAAAAAATCAAGTATTAAAATTATCATCAATATCTGAGGTGGAACAAAAGTAGTTCTCTCCCCCACCCTCCCTCTCTTTTGCTCTCTCTTTCTTTCTCTCTCTCTCTCTCTGACTTTCTTTTTCTTCCTTTTCTTCTTTATTCTCTGTTTTTCTATTCCTCTCTCTAAAATGTCCTTCAAGAAAAAAAAAAAAAGCTTGGTGTTTTCCCAGCCACTTTCTCAAGATTTTTCCATTTGCAGTGATTTCATACTTTTTTTCCTACTTGTATTCTTCTCCATTATCCAGTATTTTTGTACCTGTGATGCAATATATTTCTTCTCTCTTTCTTTCTATATTTTCAGAAATTGTCATTTATCTATTTCTCTCTTCTTACATCATATCTCTTAGCACAAAGTAAATGGCCTTTTTGTGATCTATTTTCATTTTCCTTTTCTGAATTTTTCCCATGATGTCCAAAATAATCTGTAAATAGATTCTGCACAACCTCAGTCTGGACAGAAGAGATGCAGTATTAGTTATTCTCTGCACATACAGTTTGTACATATCTATTTTTATCTATTCAATTATCATTATTCTTTCTTTTTTTTCATTTCAATTCAATTCAATTTATTTTCATTTTTCTCAATGAAGGAATGTACATCAAATATAATAAAAACATAGTGAATCATAATATCCGGCTTGGATGTACAGTAAATTAATGTAAGCATGTAAAACATATAGCGGTCAATCATCGTACGTTTGGTTCTATGTATTTATTCTAAAGAAATATGATGGAACCTACTTAAAAGCAAGCTTGTTAAGCGTAGGTCCCAAATTCTGAACAGAGTGTAAAGATGAGGAGCACGGATGCAACGTAGGACCAAAATAAAGAGAAACAAAAATGAAAGGCAAAAATACCTGGGGAACTAACAGAATCTTCTCAATACATTAATAGTGATATACAGACAACCACATTCTGCAGATGTAAGAACAGCTGATTTAACAATGTTGACAATAGTGTAATAATATGATTTGAATAATGGTGAAAAGAGAACAACTCGACATGCGAGTCCTCGGAGGAGATACGGGAAACCTAAAGAGTGAACATACAAGTACTAACATTCAAAGAAGAATTGGAATTAGAATTAGAATTACCAGCCAGTATAGCACTGAGGGGAATACAACAAGCCAGCTGTTCACGCGTTCCGAAGTCTTAGGGTACGAAAAAGGGTACTGGTGTGAAGGAATTTAAGAGCGCAAATAGAGAGGCTTAAAGATAATATAAAGTTTTAGTATTACCTCAAAAGTTTCCCTGAATTTCCTTGTCTTAGTTTGTGTTTCAGGTTAAAGTACCTTTCATATAACTAACACTGTGAGACTTACTCGCCCCAAAGTGCTCTCATGTCTTAGTAATCATGCAATAATGGTTTCATACCAGAGCAGCCGCCGTACACGTATTGTGGTAGCACACGTATTGTGCGAAACCATTATTGCATGATAATTGCGACCAGCAGCGTGCAGCCCCATACGCATATTGTGTAGCTAACTGCGACCAGCAGCCCCATACGCATAGCTAAATGGGGCTTGGCATTGTAGCTCACAGGATCATGACAGATTTAGTATCGCGGGTAAATATCAACTTAAAATCCAAAAATTTCTTCAATTTGAAGACTTACCAGTTAAGTTGAAGTATTGAAAACAGGCTTTGGGCAACGTTTGGTTTTGCCAATAGTCCCTTTCTGTTCTAATTGATGACTGAATGTGACTCGGTCGAGAGGACCTTGGGAGAGCTACACTGAATTGATGGCAAGCGCATGCGCACACAAACATCTTATCCGTTCATGGATTGAAATTTGTTCGCATGTGATGTGTGCGTATGCGCTGGCCGTAGTAATCAGTGTATGTAGCTCTCCCAAGGTCCTCTCGACAGAGTCACATTCAGTCATCAATTCGAACAGAAAAGGACTATTGGCAGAACCAAACGTTGCCCGAAGCCTGTTTTCAAGACTTCAACTTAATTGGTAAGTCTTCAAATTGAAGAATTTTGTGGATTTTAAGTTGATATTTACCCGCGATACTAAATCTGTCATGATCCTGAATGCTACAATGCGAAGCCCGATGACGCTATGCGTATGGGGCTGCTGGTCGCTATGCGTATGGAGCTGCTGGTCGCAGTTAATTGCATGATTACTAAGAAATGAGAGCACTTTGGGGCGAGTAAGTCTCACAGTGTTAGTTATATGATAGATACTTTAACCTGAAACACGGAAATTCAGGGAAACTTTTGAGGTACCAAAACTTTTTATTATCTTTACTGATTTGAATGACAACAACCAACACAGCAGGAAAAGGCACATAAACAAGAAAGAAGGAAATTTCAATGGACTTACGCAATGTAATTATTCAATGAATTCTGTCTTAATTTGTATTTGAAGGTCGACAAAGACAAACAACCTGCGAGTTCTATGGGGAGATCGTTCCAGTATTTCGGCCCTGTATACATAATTGTTTTTTTTCGCAAAAATGGTTCGGGTACGTGGTAGGTGATAATCGTCATGTTGGCGGGTGGGATAGTTATGAATATAATAATTTCTTTTAAACATATGCAAAAAAAATATCAGGAAGATCATTTTTGGATAATTTATACATGAATATCCCTAAATTGTAATAACACAAATCTGGCAATTTCAAAATTTTGTTCCTATGGAAAAATTCATCTGTATGAGATAAATACCCAGTCTTATTAATTATTCTAATAGCGCGCTTTTGTAAGAGAAAGAGCGAGTCAAGCAAAGACTGGGACGTGTTACCCCATGCCAGTATTCCGTAGCTGAGGTAAGGGGAAATCATAGTTGAGTATATAATTTGCAATATATTGGTGGGGAAGTAATCTTTCAGTTTGTTTAGAATTCCTGCATTCCTAGATAAAACTTTGGTTAAAAAGTTGATGTGAGACTTCCAAGATAAATCGCTATCAATATACAGTCCTAAAAACTTAATACTATCAACCTTCGTTAAATTAATGCCATTAATTTGGACATGACCAGGAATAAATTGCAAAGAGTTACTGAACAGCATATAATATGTTTTATCAATGTTTAGTGATAACTTGTTGGCATGAATCCAGGACTGAATAAGTTTCAGTTCGTTGTTTAACATATGAATAAGCGTATTAGAATTACGATGTGAAAGAAATAAATTTGTGTCATCTGCAAAGCATATAAAAGAAAGAATCTCTGATGAGTTTTGGAGGTCATTTATGTACAAGATGAATAATAGCGGGCCGAGTAGGGAACCCTGGGGGACACCACATGTAATTGATTTCATTGAGGACTCATGACCATTAAAATAAACATACTGCTTTCTATCAGTAAGATAATCTCTAAACCATTCTAAGGCCGTCCCGTGAATGCCGTAATGGCTTAACTTACAAAGGAGAATATCATGGTCTATCGTGTCAAAAGCCTTCGAGAAATCAATAAAAACACCGATGGTGTGTGAAGCATCGTCAAGAGCATGTGCCACTTTATCAATAAAAGCCAATAAAGCGTGGGTAGTGCCGTGTTGCTTTCTGAAACCGAACTGAAAATTCGAAAGAATATTACAATTAACAAGGAATCTAAGAGTTCTTTTATGAACAAGCTTTTCCAAAATTTTTGAAATTGAAGTTAAAAGAGATATCGGGCGATAATTATTAACATGTTCTTTAGAACCCTTTTTGTATATAGGAACAACTCTAGCGACTTTCATCTTATCAGGAAATTTTCTGCTTGATAAAGATTGATTAAAAATATAAACGAGAGGAGAAACTATTTCATTTATCACATTTTTTTTAAAGAAAAATTGAAATACCATCATCACCTGTACTCTTTTTATTATTCATTTTAAGAACAACTTTTTAACCCAGGGTAGCCCCACCAGTAGTTTATACACTGTCATATTCTTGGGGGGGGGGGGGCTGCAATATGATAGCAACGTAACAATTAATTGAAAATACACAAAGTAATAAATCAAGGACATCCAGTTGTACATAACAATTAACAAAATATTGCGCGTAAATATTGCAAAGTAAAACAATGAAAATAATATTGAGAAAAAAAGAGTGCTACCCCTACACAATATTTAGAGGATTATTAAACTTACCCATTTCTACTCTATTAAAGGTATGTATCTTCTTATAAATGTTATATGATATAGAACAGTATCATTGAGATGTAGCATTTTTTACTCATGGTGGGAGTTGATTCCAAAGTCATGCACCATAGTGCCTGAATGAGTAATAATTGCCATCAATTCCATGCAATGGAATTCTGTGAAATACTTTTCATGATTGACATAAATGTGGGACGTGGGATGGTGCTCCGAGCTAAAGATATTTCCGTCACACCAAATGTGGTTTGGGGAAAAAAATGAATAGATATTGCGATGGTAATGATTGCAAAGGTCACATTGATATTGACTTAATTAGGCTCATATAACCTGCCTACAACCTTATTCGGGATTGTCGTTTTATTCTACCCTTTCTAATAAATTCTTATTGGGGAGTCATTTATATGAACAGGATTTTTTTCTTTTATTCCCTATAGAATAACAAATAAAATTCTTCCAGTCAGGAACATCACTGGAAATAGCACTAACATTTCAATACATGCTGGTTTTATGAAAAACATTTCAAAACTACTAACATGATAAATATACTGAAATTACAATAGAATGGAATATTGTCAGCATGTTAGTGCCTGCATACTACTAGGTATTATACCATGCCTAGATACATTCTTGTGTTTCCTGAGAAGTGGCTGAATATGACACATAAGTGATGGAAGATAGCTTCAAATTCGTTTAATATGCTATTTAAAACACAAGCTCTTACAAAATACACAAAGAAACATGATACAACAGATGATTAAAGCATATACGAACAAAAAGAAAAAGAGGTGCTTATACAAAGTAAGCATCATAAATTAAAAATGTATTCACTCCTCTGTTTCTCATCGGTATTGAAATGTTCATGACCAATCATCATCTGGCTAATAAAGAATTGCACACTATGGTTTGATTGCCATCATCTGTTTGCCCAACTGGTATGGAAAAACTGCCCTTGACCCTTTCAAGTTACGAAGCAGTAAATAAATTAAGTGCTGCAGATGAACACTCAGTGACTTGGGGGCCAGGCAAGCCGTCCCCCCCCCCCCCCCCTTTGAGATTGGGCTCGTATGTGTGTGATGTGCATTAGAGCAGTTAACACTATATCAACATTTTCTTCTCTCAGCTGGTTGTGACATGTCTTTGCTATACAAGAGACATATTTTTCATACATTCTGTATTTCTAAACCCATGAAAATATCAGAAATGTCTGTGAAGCCCCCAAACTGGAATAACCTATCATTACACATCAGGATAACCCCAACTGCAGCATCAAAGAAATTAAGAGTTTAAACATATCACTTCATTTACCTGTTCACTATCTTTTATGTTCATCAGGAGCTCTTGTGGAGCAGAAGAATATACAAACATAGATTATTCATTTTTCATTTCATAAATTGATACATTATCATTACTATAATTTAAAATCATGATATCTAATCATGGAACCATGCATAAAACACTTCTTTTTTTTTGGGGGGGGGAGGAGGGACTCTTTTATTTGTCAATTGCATTCCAAGTGATTTTGCAATTTCTACAACGGACTCAATGAGAAAAATAATTTTCAGAATGTCTGCATTTTCTCCAAACTGATTTTTCCTCCTTCAAGGAGCAACTGTCTATTCCCTTCCCCACCCCCCCTCCACCTTCTTGCTCATAGGGCTAAAACTGTAAGCAGATTCTCACTTCAATTTTGGCCAGAGTATCGTGTGTAACCGTAAAAACATACCATGCAGCAAAATTCACCTGGTCATTACATGACTTTTGAATCCCAACACTTAATGAAATTTGATACAACATTTCCAGAATTCTATGATATAAGCTTGAATTCCTTCATTGTAGATAATTCCTTCATCTTCAGGCAACACTTTGGTTTAGGCAGTGATCATATCAGTATAAATCAATATTATGATGATGTTATTGCTATGATATGGTATTACACTTCCATCAGCTTTACTTGCATTATAGAGGGTAGCTGTGACAATAATATAAAATCAGAACACTCACATAATAAAGGTATGGTAAATGCATACACCAAATAGAACTTATCTAAAGTGTTTGTGATTATACACTAGATTAATAGACGACCAAAGTGTGATGTCAAAGCTATTCATTGCCATGGAAACTGGTTCTAAACAGCCTCACCTGGCCCGTATATCTGTGAACACTATTGTTGCCAACCACGCAAACACCTGCTTCCAACCCAAGCTATAGCAAAAGCATGTGATATTGTCACTATGGCACTCTATTTAATTACTGCCAGAATGTTAGGTACTGATACACAGGTGTTAGTTCACGGGCATTTGTTAAAAGTTATTTTCATCAATGAAAATAGAGGTAGTATTTCAATCCATCTCTTCTTTTTGTGAACTAACAAAAAGTTTTGAAGATATCACAGACTAAAAAACAACAACAGTTTTCAAAGAATGTAGCATATAGTACAAGTTCTATTTTATGGGGGGGGGGGTACTAAATCTTAAGAAATATGAAAAGACATAAGATGTCAAAAATCCAAATAAAGCTTTCTTTGCCCAAAGAGATAATACAAGTCTACTACATACAGAGAAAAAAGCAATTTTATCTCCTCGGTAGATAGCCTGTAATTTTTTTTTTTACCACTTGGTAATATATACATATATATATATATATATATATATGAGATTAAAACCTTAATGCCATTTTAGGTTTTAATCTCAAATATATATATATATATATATTACCAAGTGGTAAAAAAAAAAAAAAATTACAGGCTAAAAAAACCCAAAACAAAACAAAAAACTTTCTTTCAAAGCTTGTCACATATTGGTTACCATAGGAACCTAAGCCTATTTCTTTTTTTTTTTTAATATGGTTCTTTCAGATTCTGTGAAAAAGCCATCTGTGAGACCAAGCAAGGTCATACCCACAATTGTGTTAAAACTGCGAAAGGCACGACGTGGTACAAGAGACAACTTGTGCAATTACTGGGTTTCTTGCATGCCTTTTTTTTTTTTTGTACCCTTAAAGTTTGATCTGATCTCCTCAATTCTACCTCATATCAAAGCCATTTTGTATACTACCAAGAGAGAGCACAAAAGGGGGGGGGGGGGGAATTAGTAAGATATGCAGCCATTGACTGAGATGTTCACATTCCAATATTTTTCAGGCACAATTTCTGACAACCTGTATGGAAATGCTTTTACACAGCTCTGTGACACAAATCGTCGCCGGTCACACGAACCGACGAATCACTTGCTTTTGGGTCAAATTTTCGATTTTGAGATTTTCAATCATTTCGATAGTAGACATTCCATACTACATATTCTGAAATTCTCAGTGTGTAATTCAGTGTAATTTTTACGTAGTTATCACTTTTGTAGAAGTATGTAATTCAATTTGTGAAAATTATTTGTTTTCCCCATAGATGCGTGTGTTAAACAATCAGGCGATTCAACGGTTCGGTGACCGCGCGTACTAGTACGCGCGGTCATCGAACCGACGAATCAGTGCGCATTGATTTGCGTGTAGTTTTTGAGATTCAACAGTTCATTGACCGCGCGCACAGTGCGCGTACTATGTAATACATGCGTTGACAATGACAACGCTCAATGTACATGTACATATGGACACACATGGAAAATGACGTTCTTTGCAGACCGAAAATACATGCATGCAGCTCTTTGACGATTTCCCGCTTATTTGTTAACAATACAATTCGTTAAAAACTTCACAAGTTAGAGCAAGAATTGAAGTCTGATGTACTACAAAAATAATTGGAAATTATAGACATGAAAGTGTAGCAACCGTAAGTCAAAAATGGGTTAACTTCAAACGCGATTTTCTCGAATTGTCATTCTCACGCAAACCTGAGGGATTTATCGGTTCATGTGACTGGCGACGAAATGAAAGAATATTTGTCACATTTTGTGTGTGTGTGTGTATGTGTGTGTCTTGCTGCTCTGACATAACAAATTTTTAAAATGTAATATCAGTCTTCATTCTTGGCAGTGTACGCTCAAGATAGAAAATTAATATCTTGTCTCTGTTTAGGATGTGACAGCATGGCTGTTTTCCAGGAATGTCTACATGTGGGCAAGAACAGAGACTCCAACCCCAAGCACCTTCTGATCTGGAGATTCTCCCGCCCGAAACCCCCAGCAAACGGGAGACTCCAAGTTGATGTGTGCGAAGCGCGAAGTTCATAGGGTTCTAGATGTTCTCTGGTGCTATCTAAGGCTTATTTTTTCAACATACGATAGCAATAAGTAAGAAATCCTTTCCACCGGGAGACACAGAGCCAGGGCGGGAGAAATCAAATCTCAAATGGGAGAACGGGAGATTTTGCAAAAATGGGCTTTCAGCGGGAGATCTCCCGTCGAAAACGGGAAAGTTGGAGTCTCTGCAAGAATCGGTTGAATAGAAAAGAAAGTAACAAAAATGCTGCATTCAACTGCAACATAACTCCACTACAGAACGTACACCCAAAGAGCTAGATCTTGAAGAAGAAATGAAAGTAACAAAAAATGCTGCATTTAACATTAATTCCACTGCAGAAAGTACACCAAGAGTGAGACTTTGGAGACATTGTCACTTCTTTGCGTTGAACCAAGTTTAGTTTATGTCCTTCTGTTCTTGGATAACAAACTATAGCAAATGGCTAAAAAGGGATGACTCAGTAACAATTGATCAGGGTGTATGACAGAAAGACTCATTTAATGCAGAACCTCTGATGGTTTTTTTGGCCTCAAGAATTGGATGGGGTTGCAAATCAGCTTTATTCCACCGTGGGATGCAGGGAAAATGACTTAACATCTAACTTAGATACACATGAACTCCATTCCTTTAATGCATATAGATAGTCAATGGACAGAAGGGGAAATAACATGAAGTGCACACAAATATAGAGACACAGGCACACACACACACACACACACACACACACACACACACATACTCGTCTGATGCTTCAACAAGGGATATGATAGTTTGCTCGAGATAATTGGGCATATTCCATTATTTGTTTCTGAAGTTATATCTTACTTTTTCCCCCCCCCCCAAAAAAAAAAAAAATAATTGTAATGGAAAACCATGAAAGATAATAATGAGATTCAGTTTAGTAAGCAAAAACATCAGGCTTCATGCATTGTAGGGGTGCATGCACTACAACTGAGGATACATGTAAAAAACTTTCAAATTTCAAATTCAAATTTCCCCATTTAAATAGCATGAAAACTATTTGCTACATACAGATTCTAAATATGTAGAACAGGGAGGTGTATTATATACCCCAAAGGTACCCCTAGGGCCTAGGGAGGGTGCTTTTAAATTTGTTTTGAGTACTCTGAACAAACGAGCATATGCCCGGTGTAAAATGTATCCCTGGTTGCCTAGAGTGAAGCACTCGATATTCCCAATTGAAACAGTTTGCAAGAACACACACACACAGTCACAAGTTGTTAAAAGTTGTCCATTCACCATTCTCCTTGTATTACTCAATCCAATATCAGTGACAGAAAGTAGGTAATATCTTCAATCATATCCCTCACAAATTATTTCTAGTCCTGTGATTGGTCGAGAGCACTGAAAATGACAAAACATATTTCTACCATGAAAATCCTTGTCCCGTCAGCGTCTATCTATTCTCCCTAGGGAAATAGTAAAAAAAAACAAAAACTATATCACGTTGCCATGGAGATACTTACTAAGTGCATGCGCACTACTCTTGTCACAAGCGCGTAACCTGCATGAGACATCACGTCACAGTACAGTTTTGCACCAAACGCGCGACTTCTTCGAGATAAAGGGCGTCGCGCAGTCGATGCACACACTTTCACATTGTAATTTTGTGCGTGAAAAAGAAATCACTTTAGATCAGTAAACCACCGACTTTACTTTGCTGTTACTCCTAAAATTCATTGGGAGGGATATAAAGCAAATATACCAGGCCATTTTCCAAGGTTCTGGTAAAACCATGTGCCTTCAGTGACTTCAGTGGCACTACTACTGAAGTCACCTCATGCACATAATTTTGACCAGAACCTCTCAGGCATGGTATATTTGTATACTATTCCCATAGTGCAGTGAAATGTCATTCCTATTGGATGCAAACTGTTGCTGGGCAGAGTTGCCATCAGGTAGTTCTCTGAACATATTTCAAAGTGCATCAATTAACTTTTTATCATTCTGAATAGGTCTACTATATCAGATTCAGAAACATGAGAAATGGCCATTGTCATTCCATATAACATCTCTATTGTACGCAACAAATAATGAACTTCAATGCAAACTGGTATGATCCAGTGGAAGCCTTCTCAAGACAGATCTGACATCACCATCCCAATTCCATTTTATAATCTTGCAATGTCATCACTTGATATGTTGACATATTCTTTGTAACTGTCTTGGCTTTGCTATATCAAATAAGCACATTTATTACAACCATTGATGGAATAGATTCATATATATATGTATATATATATATATATATATATATATATATATATATATATATATATATATATCCTTATCATATTCACACCTATCACATTTGATTCCTATAGGGTGAAAATGTCCTCCACATCTCAAATGGGAAATTTGTGCAAATTCCAGTGACCCCTAACATAACATTCAGCACTTTCAAGCCACGAGTTACCAGCAAAGACATCTCTTGAATTAAGGCATACATGTGAGACGTCCATAGGCAATCAAAAAGCAGCATTTCAGTCCTTGCTGCACAGATAGATGACATTGCCCCTTATGGATGTAGAGTCCGCTCGATGCAAAGAAGTTTAATTCCATAGAATGATGAACACTCATGAGAAATTATCATGCAATCTCTATTCTGCCCTTCACATGTTGATAAATGGATGCAAAACTGCTGTCATCGAAAAAAGCAGAGACGCTACATGTGACAGAAATGCAATTATCAACATACTTGAAAGTACAACCTGTTTCAAAAGGGGGGAGCGTGAGCAGAACTGTCAATTTCATTCGTGTCTGCTTATCAATATATGATAGCAATGTTCTACAATCTAAATGCAGCCAGGCTTCCATGATGGAAAAATTAATCATATGAAGATTAAAAACCACTTCTGGTGGACTGTGTGTTCAATACTGCGACATGGTATACATATATCCCATAGGTCTCATTCCCAAACGTGTTCATATTCTACCAGTGACAGCCTGCTCGAGTTTTTATTCAGGATGCAATTGAACGTGTGAGTATTTCATTTCTGGTGTAGTGGAAGCATGATAATAACTCTATGCCATTAAAAAGTGATAATTATATAGTTATAATCCTCAAAGGCTCTAAGGTGTAACATCCTATACCACTATGGCATCTTGTGGTGATGGTGGTTGCCATGGCAACAACTAACTATCCACCAATCAGCTGTTTATATTATAGTTGCTATGGCAGCTGGAAGTCATCTGATTGACAGTGGAGAGAAGATATAGTGCTTTGATCTCAGTAATGGATTACAAGTGATAACCCACATCAAATTTGGTGATTTCAACAGTACAGAAAAGGGTGGAGAAATAAGATAGAAAAAAAAAAATAACTATTGGTGCTGATGGATTTGTAACCATCTTTGTGCAAGATTCATAATTCCCAAATGACTTGGCACAGATCCAATCACATTCCCATTGGCAATGTAATAAAGGAGAAGGCCACCCTGAAAGTAGATTTCTTTGACTAAACCATAAAATGAGAGGAACAAGACAGTGAAAAATTGGCCAAATTCTGATTAAAGATAAAGAAAACTATGAAATTTTGAAGGAGTAACCACTCAAACAGAAACTGACAACTCCATAACGCCGTATGTGAGCTCACCTTCAATTTGCCTGGTGCATAATATTCTGTAAAATCTCTCTCTCCTCCTGTTTTTGATGATTGAATATATTTTCCTATGCAGGGGTCGTATCCAAATATATTTACAATGACTGCACAAAGGGTGTATGTATGATTGGAAATTTACTTGATTTGAAAATTAGACTTTCATATTTAATAGGAAAGAGCAAAATGGGGTGTGAGCTAATACATGACATCATGAAAAGTCATAACTTTCTCAGTTTCAATCAAAATCTAAAACTCACCGTTTTGATCCTCTTACTTTCCTGCTTGTAGTCAAACAAACTGATGTGCAGGGTGAACTTCCCTTCTAAGTTCATAGATCACTCACACCCTACTAAACTTAAAAGATTTGTCCTGTACACTCATGGTAGTAGTGTTGCAGGTGTGGTTATGGTTATTGCAATGTATTGATGCATGTTTGTGTATGTATGGGCGTGTATGTGTCTGTCTGTGTGTGTGGGTGGGTGTTTATTTGTGTGTGTAAATATCAAACAAAAACAGGTGCAACCAAAGGATGCTGGAAGTACTGAGATATCAGTGTGATATGTATGGCTTCTTGAAGTGATTGTCTGTCTACTGTCTGCAGAAGTGATTTATTGGTCAAAATTCTCTCAGCTAAGAGAAAATTCTCACATCATCAAACCTTAAAGGTCAAATATCCCTTTTACAAATGTCCCAAAAGTGGAAGAAGGTAATGTGAAATGCCTTAAGTGCACCAGGCTTTTTTTTATGTTATCTAGACACTTTGCATGGTTGAAGAATATCTCCCAACATCTACATGTATATGAAATATTCTGGTAATACATCTCAGTTTTAAGTAGGGAAAAAAAGGAAAACTAACACCTTGTTACTCAAAAAATACACTCCCCTTTGCATCAAGAAAAATGTTTGGAATTTCTTCTTTTTTCATAAAGAGTTTTCAAGTTTTATCATTTTGAAGAAAGATCTGAGTTACTTCCTATACAATACACAGTCAGCCTATGAAAGCAATCTGATTTTCAGGGTTGCAAAACAGACATGCAAACTTTAAGTTACATAAAATGTTTTGCTATATTTTCATATTCTATATAATCTTTCTGAACATTGTTTTTTACATGATCCTCAATTGTACTCATACAATGAAACCTACTGGTGGGCTAATGCTACAATTTCAAGCTTAATTTATACTTTACAACTGTCATACTTTAAAATAATTAAGTATTTGCTTCTAAATACTGGCATATCATACACACACACACACACATACATAATTAGGTACATGTTTCTATGTGCGAGTATGAATGTGATATAAATTAGATTTTCAGGTACATGGCAATGCTTACAAATTTTGGTACAAATTTAAGGAAAACATCACTTAATATCAGATGCTTACCGTAGACTCTGCTATCTAGGTGGAAAAGAAGTAACGCCATGGTAAATTCTGATCATCGGCATCATGCCTGATGCAGTGATTTCTACGGTGGAGGTTTCCTTGAAAAAAAAAATATCACACACTATAATGAAGATGTAGCTTCACACCAGCACCAGAAACTTGGGCTGACACACACAGTTTTTCCTCCGAGACAACTGAAGATGCGGGCTACACACGATGCAACATCGTAGTCAGGCTGGTTGTGCATGAGGATGCATTTATGTCATTTGAGTGGGTTCATTTTGCATGAAAATAGATACCCTCATCAGCTACTCTTGGAGGAATCAGGCCTTGCCGCGGTGCAGGCCGGTGGCAGCGGCTGCCAGGCAGAGCTTCTGGCCCCGAGATCCCCATGTGGCGTGTGCTCGCATGTCCGCTTGGCGTGTTCACCGCACTAATTGCATCGGTCTGCAAAGTCGGCGTGAGTGTGAGCGAGTGAGTAAGTGAACACACTATGGGAGACTGGTGGGGGCTGATTAACGGAGATGGGATGAGGACCGCTGTGAGATTGAAAACAAGAAGAGTTGATGGCAATAAAGGGAGAGAGCTTGTGATGGAGAGAGAGAGAAAGAGGGAGGAAGGGAGGGAGAGATGGCGGGAGGCAATAAATGAGTCACATGGGAAACGGTTGTCAAGCAATTAGTTCTGACAACGCTACAGTCACACAGCAGTGGTCGCTCCATTGTCCTCTCGACACACTGCCCGCCAATCTCCTTGCGTCTTCGTTAGCGGCGGCGAGCGAACACGAGATGACACCAGCGTGAAGGTAGGGATGTGAAGAGTGGGAATGGAAAAGAGAGTAAGAGAGAGAGGAAGAGAAAGGGAGGGGAACAGGTAGGAGACTTAAAAAAAAGAGGAAAACAGACAGATCGTTGAAGAAAGGATGAATCGATCTGAAGGGCTTTTCATAGATCTAAGATCTTGGCTGCACAAACCTTGACAGCCAGAGTGTAGTGTGTGAACGGCTCAATATAAGCCATTGTGTTGAGGCGGATGGGGATATCACGCCTTCACTTAGTCGCACCTTTTGCTGTCAAGTTTCAACAGGTGTGTTCACATAGGACCACGAAAAACAAACATGTCTAACTAGCTTGGGCGTGATATTGAAGATACATATAACCTGAAGGACGGTAAACGGTATGGAGTTTCTCCACTTCCTGACATATAAGTCATATAAAATCTCACTTCTATGATGTATAACTGCTATTGGTAAAGAGTGTTTTTTTTTCTTGCTCCTTTGTAATTCTAATGTCTTATTTTCACTGAAAGTCTCTTACATCGATGAATATTAACATGCGCTAACCATTTTCATTTCTGAAGATTTACACTTGACTTATACATGAGTTGGATTCTTGTTGGCGGTTAGTTTGACTAGAATGATCAGTAATTTCAAAAGGCGAACACCTTGTTATGTTTCTAGTTACATAAACTGCATGGAAATAGTTGCTTTCATTCATTCATTCTTTTTTTTTTTTTTTTTGGACTTCCAGCATTTTAGTTTTATATGACAAGAACTGTAGGTCACATAAAAAGAAAATGATTATTTTGCAATGCATGGCAACCCATGTTCAGAATACTTGAGTTACAGCCTCCTATTCTTTCTTCTTCTTCTTTTCTTTTGGCTGTTTAAGAAACAAGGCCAAAGCCAAATTTTATATCAAAATATTTTCAATAAAATTTTGTAAAAAGTCTCCAAATTTTATTGAAATTGAGTAAAGGGTGTAGGAGTGGCAAATGAAAATACAGTAGGGGCACAATGTGCCCCCTCGGGCTTAATAGGGTTAAGTATGGATGATCTTATAAATAAAAGCATGTAATTCTATATTGACAATAAGAATAGTCAGCACAATATACTCACTAGTATCTAGCACATTTCTATAATCACATATGTGATCACACAACAAAAGGAAAAAATATACATCCATTGATTTGATATAGAGATTCAACATGCTTCAAATATTGCATAATTGATAACTGATCATTCACAAATGTTTATTTCCTTGTGTAACATGCTTCTATAAGTAAATATTATGCACTTGTCAACAAAATTAGGATCAATGGAACAGGTAAAATATATTCTGTTTCAGTTTCAGTTTATCATATTTTCATATCTTAGGAAAATAAATAATACACTGTAATAACACAAAATAAATAACAAACAAATACATTTCTATTTTAATCATAAAAAAGAAATGTCAATATTAGTAAAACTTGTAATTTAACGGTCACATGCTGATATTGTATACAGAGAAGAGATAGAAACCAATGAAAGGTCACAGCTTGTAGGAAGTGCAACTTTAGAAGCAAATATAAGTTTTTAGCATTAAATTGGAGATTGAAAATAATGTGGAAATGACTGAAATGAACATTCACATTACAAAAAGAAAAAAACTGAGTAACTTCTGTATTGTAACACATCCATACTGTAGAGTAAATCACTATCTATGTGGTCTTGAACAATAAATATCTTGTGAAAAATATTTCCATCCCCGCTGAATTATGCACAAAAAAAAAGTGGGCAAACAGACATGTCTCTGACAAAACATTGTGTTTTGTATGTTGTGTCATCAAATGAAATAGATCTACGTATATTTCAAAAAAATTATTGAAAACAAACATACAAACAAGCAAGCAAACAAGCAAGCAAACAAACAATATTCTATCTTGAAGTATGCTACTAGCAGAGCAAAAAAACAAAACAAAAACAAAATAGCCTGAAAACAAGCCTGTATCAATATATTATCAAAATTGTGTCTGCAAGCAGAAATTCTGGACCAATTAAGTCTAATTATTCAATCCAGGATAAAGCCCTGCCCTCATTAAAAAAGCACTTAAGGAGAGAAGGCAGGGATTGCTCTTCTTAAAAGGTGAGCTTTTTCAGGGGAAAAAAAATTGTATATTTCCCACACGTCTCAAACTCATGATAACTTAACAGGATTGACTGCACTTGATACTATGATCTTCGGTGCTGTTTTGTGCAGTCATTGCGGAGTGAAATACGTGCCAAGGTTACAAAAATAACGTTGATTAATCTTTCAAAAAGAAAAAAGGATTAAAAAATAACGTTGATTAATGTGATTAACAATGGTGGCTATGAGGTTACAACGTTCTGGGCATGAGGAGGGAAAATTTGTTAAAGCACCGTATGAGTAATGAGACATACATATACTCATCAGGATAAATGAATTTGACATCATCTATCGGAAAATAAATACATCTGAATGCATATGAGATTCAGCCCATTCTTATAGGCAGGCATAAGAAGTGATAGCTGAGTGAATACTATGTTTTGCACTCATTGTGATGTTATTTCAAACAATTTATTTATTTTCACTCAGTAATGTGTGTTGCCAATGTTTGTGTCTTTTGTTGTTGTTGTTTTGATTAAGTATTCTAATGTTAGTTAAATCACAAAAGCTATGCATTTTATTGTCTGATTCATCAGAGTTAGTTATCAGGTGGTTATATTTTCACCTCTCCTCAATATCTATACTGTTTGTGTCTGTGCTCACAATTTCTGTCGCAGAAAATTCCTTCTACATTTTTCTTTTCTTATTTCCGGAATTTATTTGAAAAATTCTTGTAATTTGTCCTCAAGCGCAATTGAGTCGATCCACCCATTCCTTACCTTCCGAGCTACGGATGAACGTCACCGAATTGAGGATATAGCAAAGAGGCAGCATCACACCAGAAACGTGCACATTCACTTTCATTTGAAACGTGCGACTGCACACACCTTTAATATATTTTGTTAGATGGAGGCGGGGGAGATAGATATGGAAAGAACGGGAGAGAGGGAGAACAGGGAGAGGGAGAAAGGGAGAAGCGTTCTCCAGCGGTGGTGATGCTATTAGTGGTTGCCGTGACAACAGCCCACAGAAAGTCTGCATCCATTCTACATTCAGCACAGGATGAGTGGGTGTAATTGTGGATTTGCCTTGGCTGCCTATCTGCATTGGAGCAAAGGTTGGCTTCCAGCAAAACCTTCAAGATTCAGGAGGAAATATAATAGGTCTATCTCCCCCTCTCTCTCTATCTATCTATCTATCTATCTATCTCTCTTTCACATACTTTTTCTTTCTCTTTCTCCATCTAACTATATCTTGATACTTCTCCCTTTGCAATTATACGATTCACTTGTTCTCTGCTTCCCCACAACATATACACACAAGCACACACATACAAAAGACACAGACAAATATAAATATATATATATGTACATATATATATACACATATACTCTTCTCTTTATCTACCTCTATTTCTCCTTTTATATTTACCTGTTTCCTCCCTTATCATCTTCCTTCATCTCTGTCCTTTTATACACCAATTTCTCTCTCATCCCTTCTCTCCTCTTTCTCTCTCCTCTCAAGATTTACAGCTCATTTTGCCCATTGAGCAACGATCCTTCTCTGTCTTATATTTCATCCATAAATTAACGGGTCTGTGACTATCACTCTGTTAATCTCCCTCTTTCACTCAACCTTGTATGCCCGCCTTTTAAGTGTGTTTCGTTGTCCTTGCCACAACATGTGAAGGGTTTGTTTGCAAAAACCGATAAGTCCATTTTTGAAGATTTTGAAGTAAGATCTCTGTCGTAAAGTACAAAATAATACCTTTTAAATGATATATTGGTTGCTACATATAAAGCTATATTTTTGAAGATATGGTCAAAAGAAGCAAAATTTTTCTTATTATTCTCTTTATTTTTCTTGACCTTTAATCGCAAATATCTCCATTTGGCAAATATGGACTTATCGGTTTTTGCAAACAAACTCTTCATGTTGAATTTGTGAATATCTATGTTCTTCCTGATGACACTGCAGCTCACCATTTTGTAATCCCAAGTACATCAACAAGTAAATTCTCCATTGAGAATTCAAGATTGATGTGATTTTATTTTTTTTACATGTTTCTATGCCATAATCATGACTTAGGCAGAATTGCCAAGGAACAGAAGGGCATTAAATTTCGTGACTTTGGAGGTATTATACCACAAATCCAGTTGTGTAACTGCTATTGTACAGAAGTTTTGATTTACGTCTGTCTGCACAGTCATTGATCAGCGCTAGTTTGATAAGAAAAAAATATGATGGTCAAACTGGTCACATGCTTTGAAAAAAATGAAATTACACAAAATCATGTATATTTAACTATTTTCATGGGTACCTGAAAATAACAGTATACAACATATAACTTCACATGAATGTGAGTTAAATGTTAATCTATGCTTTGCAAGAAATGAAAAATAGACTGTACTTGCGAATAAAGAAGCCGACAACTTGCATAATTTGTCTATGACACAGATGAACGACCAATATAGATGGACATTTTCCACCAAAATTTTGTTCTACGACTGGATGATTGTTGACCAGGTGGCATATTTTAGGTGGAGGCACAGTTCTAGCAGCTGTCCTCCTTTTAAAAAATATATCTGTTGCTTTATTTAGTTATTTATTGGTTGTTGTTTTTTTCATGAAGAGAAGTAATTTGGGCAGCTTTTTGATGTAAGATGGACAGCACATCATTGAATGGCCATGCCCACATGTGATTCACATGAATGTAATTGACATAGATATTGTAGGACTGGCTATGCTTAACCTATTTATATTTCGGGGAATTTCGGAGGAGAAATTACAATCACATCATCACTCAAAAGGAGAGTGTCAGGGCTAAACGGAGTATCCAGTGAACAAAGGTGTTCTATAAACATGGAATATTTTGGCAATGTCGACACTTTTGTTATTTTAATGCTACAAGATAATAGTCTTGAAGTAAAAATTCAATCATTTATTTACAATGCTGTAAACATGAAAACTAAGATATCTCTTGAGAGTCAGTCACTGCTATTAAGTATACATGAAATTCATCTCATCTGACTGGGAGATGGTATTATTATGTAAAAGGAGGAGTCGAGAGATTGCCTTAAAGAGGCAAGGGTGTTTTCCTTATCAGTTAGGTAAATGTGTTTATTACATTAAGGAATAACAGTTCTGTACTCCATAAATCCACATCTCTTCCTCAAAGTCAACATACATTTAGATACATATAAATACACACACATACAGTGTACTCACACACACACACACATAGCACATGCACACACATAACACACACACAGATTTAATCTATGCATATTGTGTGTGCAGGTGGTTGTTTTACCACAGGTTTAACCACAAGGATGGTCTCTTTATGATGACATCAGTGAATTGACTCCACCCTCTTTCTTCAATTCCTTAACACATTTACTGCCCAGGAGAACAGTTCAAGGTTAATTTGATACAATGAGCATATCCATACTGTTGTTGTTCTTCTTCTTTTTAAGATAATGCTGATCAAACACTTTCACAATTTTGTTTTTGTTGTTGCATAAACAATAAATTGCATTTTTCATACAAAAAATAATAAAGTTATATAAAATGAATGAATTGATACTTAATGAATGAAAAGTTTCCAAACCTGTAGAAACTGACAGAAATTTGACTATCATAGGCTCTGGCATGCATGCCTGCTGAAAGCTCAATACATATCTAAAAGTGTCTTGTTTAAAAAGAAACAACTCGCATTGTACTGTTTGTGAACCAATCAAAAGTATTCCATGGGCAAAAACATTAAACCCTGCAATAATTGGCCTTGCTTTGAATGCAACTGCACTAATGAGACATTAAATGCGTCGTCACGTACGCAATCTTGAACATGTTTAAATGTCGTATTTCATACATGCTATGTCTCATACCTTTTACACTTTGAATACAGCTACTCTGATGAAAGAATAAATTGATCATCACATACGCAATCTTGAACATGTCAGAATGTCGTATCTCATTCATGCCATGTCTCATACCTTTTACACTTTGAATACAGCTACACTGATGAGATAATAAATTGATTGTCATGTATGCAATCTTGAACATGTCAGAATGTCGTATCTCATTCATGCCATGTCTCATACCTTTTACACTTTGAATACAGCTACTCTGATGAAAGAATAAATTGATCATCACATACGCAATCTTGAACATATCAGAGTGTTGTATTTCATTCATGCTATGTCTCATACCTTTTACACTTTGAATACAGCTACACTGATGAAAGAATGAATTGAATGTCATGTATGCAATCTTGAACATGTCAGAATGTTGCATTTCATTTATGCTATCTCTCATACCTTTTTCACTTTCTGCACTTTGTTCGCTGATTCGCACGCACACTCGAGCGCTTTCTTTGCTATAAGTGGCACAAATGTCTGAGAACTTTTATATCGTCCATGAATAGAAACCATCATGAAGTGTTAGTGCAGCCACTCACATCTAGTGTACATAAACACACACACACACACACACGCGCGCGCACACACACATGCACACACACAGGAATATGCACTCATACAAATCATATCATAAATTGTAATTGGGATTACGTATTACGGTATTTTTTTTCTTTGTGAAGGAGTACAAAACGATATTGGATTATATCATAAATTCATAGAGAAGTGGACACTACCATGAATTAATCACAGCACCCTCAAAGGAGACCTTTTGTTACCACACATACATCAGTGAGATTAGTGAAATCATTTAATTTGGGCTTCATGCCAATCTTCAGATAGAGAAGTAATGGACCTCTATTTATGGATTGGGCCGCACTACATGCATGCTGTCCAATTTGCATGGGACAGCATTATTGCTCCGAGATTAGAAACATGGTAAAGTTGTCAATACTGTGAAAGAGTGCTGTATATCCATATTTTCCATTTCAATTTACTCCAAGGTAACAATGAATTCATTTATATATGATAAGTATCAAATAAAAAAAAAGGCTAGGTGAAAATTCTGTATGATAACAAACTGATTACTGGTACAACCAAATTTACTACAAGAGCAAGACCATACACTTATGCATACAGTGCACTCCAGTTATAACGAACATGGTTATAACAAAATTTTGGTATCAACAAAATAAAAATTCAGGCCATAATACTATCTGTTCTATATGTTTTTCTATTGTTAATTTGTTCAGTTATAATGAAAATCTGATATAACAAAAGAAAAATGGTGGTCCCAAGGACTTTGTTATAGTGGGAGTCTACTGTATAATAATGAAATTCAAAGAGTCAAATATGATGTTACCCTCTCTCCATATGAGTATGTGGTTACACTTTGCTATTCTGTGAAGGTTTGTTAATCCAAAAATAAGGTCTGTTTACGCGAAAGTGAAAGAAGGTATATTATTCCGAGGGTTCATTAATCCGAAAAAGAAAAAAAAAAAAAAAGGTTCGTTATTCCAAAGATGAAATAAGGTTTGTAACTTCAAAGGTTCATTAGCAGGCATCTTCTCTTCATTTTTGGATCAACGAACCTCATTTCATTTTTGGATTAACGAACCTTTGGAACAACAAACCTTATTCAATTTTCAGGTTAAGAAACCTTCTGAATAATGATCCTTATTTCTTTTTCAGATCAAGGAACCTTCAAATGAATCTTATTACATATTCAGATTAATGGAAGACTAGGTGAATGGATTTTGTGTGCTTCATAATAACAAACCTAATTTCATTTTTTTTTTTGGATTGAAGAATCTTTGGAGAAGTGAACATCATCTATGTGTGTTTATCATTTTCACTACGCACAATTAGTGCATAATGTGCAATACCCACAGTCAACTTCGGATACCTCGACGTCGGATAAGCCGAATATCACTTACCTCGGGGGCAAAATGAAAGTCCCGATTGTTCCTATGGAGTTTCCATGTATTAAAATTCGCGTAGCTCGAAGAAATAACTCGAAGTTCGGTTACCTCGAAGTGAAATCTACTGTCCCGATCTTAATTAACTTATTGTTTTTCCCAGCATGTAGCTCGAATCGAATTGCAACATCACTCAGCATCTCCGATTAAGCGCGCGTGGACAGCGAAGAAGACGTCACAAATCTTTTCACACTCGACTGTAAATATTCCCGACCAGAACAATCGCGCGACCAAAGAAATACCCGGTACACAGCTGACAAGAAAAATCCCCAACACCTACACATTTGTACCTACATACGTACACGGTATGCACATAGCACCCTTGCCAATGGAGTGCTTACGATAGCACTACACTCTGCCCATCATCTTCTTTTCTTTAACCACTGTGTTTTAATTCTTGATCATGATAGTCATACCGCGCGCGTAGATTTCTAAACCGTCGTGGCGCACCTGCGTAGATGTTGGGTGTTGACAGTTATATCTTTGGCATTAATCACGGTCCACTGTCCAAACATCGATCTCCTGCGTAGTGCCCTTTTTTAACTTTTTTTTTTTGCCTTTCACGAAGTATGTTTCATTTATTCTTCCCCGAGAACGCAATCACTGATTTTTTTTTTTCCAGCAATGCGATTATGAAAATATTGTGGAATATGATGTGGAAGTATAGGCCGAGCATAATAAAGAATAGAATAATAGACAGGGCTCCACACTAACTTTTATCAGGCCACCAGTATCACTGATTTTTATTTTTTGGTGGTCGAATTTACTCGAAATTAAAATTAGAAAATCCAATCATCTTATTTTGTGTTTTAAGATTGAGCAAACAGGCGCATAGATTATTATAAAAGTTGATGCCTAAAAATTTAGGAGGTCAAAACTTACGTTTGAAATGAAAAAGTGGGAGCATTTGCCGACATCTGTTAGCATCCGACATTTGTTTCAGCATTGTAAAGAGCCGAAAGTTACCGTTATTCATTTCTTATTGTAAAAGCAATCATCCAACATTTATTAGTCTGTTAGCACCTTACGGAGCCGAATATTACCGTTAATCATTTTTAAATGTAAAAGCAAACAACCGACATTCATTTTAGCATCTTACGGAGCTGAATGCTATCCTTATCCATTTCCAAACGTGAAAGCAAACATCCGCTATTTGTTTCAGCATCTAACTGAGCGGATTAATACCGTTAATCATTTCCAAATGTTAAAGCAACAATCTGTCATTTATTTTTGCATCGTACGAAGCAGAATATTACCGTTATTCATTTCAAACATACGACATTTATTTTATCATCGTACGGAGCCGAATTTTACTGCTGTCCACTTCCGAAAGTTGAATGAATCATTCTGACAATATTATTTTATCATTGTACGGAGCCGAATGTTACTGTTTTTCATTTTTGAACGTCGAAGATGACATCAGACGTTTATTTCACCATCAAACGTAGCTGAATATTACCGTTATTCATTTTGAAATGTAATAGCAAATATCCAATACTTTTTTTTAGTATCATATGGGGCAGAATATTACTGCTGTTCACTTTCAAACATGCCAAACGTAAAAGCAATATGTATTTTAGCATCTTCCGGAGCTGAATGTTATTGCCATTTACTTTCGATCGTAAAAGCAAACATCCAGCATTTATTTTATCATCGTAAGGAGTTGAATGTTATTGTTACTCATTTCCGAACGTCAAAGCAAACATCAAACATTAATTTTACCATTGAACGCAGCTGAATGTTACTGTTATTCATTTCGAAATTTAAAAGCAAACATCAGACAGCTATTTTAGCATCGTATGGAGCAGAATGTTACTGGATCTTCCGAACATAAAAGCGATCATCTGACATTTATTTCAGCATCTTCCGGAGCCGAATGTTATTGTTATTTCCTTTCGAAAGTATAAGGAAACATCCGACACTTATCTAACCATCGTAAGGAGTTGAATATTGATTTTCATTTCCGAACGTCAAAGCAAATATTCGACATTTATTTCAGCGTCTTCCGGAGCCGAATGTTGTCCTTAATCATTTCCGAACGCAAAATCAAATATCTGACATTAGTTTTAGCACCATACGGAGCTGAGTCGTATCGTTTTTCATTTCCATAAGTATGAGCAAACATCCGACATTTATTTTAGTATCTTACGGAGCCGATTGTTACCGCTGTTCATTTTCAAAAGTAAAGGCAAACATCCGACTTTTTTTGGTGGCGCGATAGGGCCACCAAAATCTTCATTTCTGACATTTTGATTTCAATTCCGATTTTCATTCAATTCATTCACATAAAAGTCGATTCAATTCCAATTGACAAGCATGCAAACAATCGGTAGGCACTATAACAGATACCATGTTGAACATCGACAAACGTCGGATAAGTCGAAGAAAATTCGACGTACGTACGCGTACCTCGAATTTCGCGTACCTCGAATTTCACGTACCTCGAACCATTTTCTTCAGTCCCGACGAATTCGAGGTATCCGAAGTTGACTGTATATCTTTGAATCAAACTTTGAATCAAATACTCTAGTCGTTTGTGTGTCTGATCCTTTAGACTGTAAATTGGGGTAATCAAAGCACACTGTAGATATTCTTTTTTCTTTAAGTGCTGGGTTTAACTGAGCCATACAGTCATCACAGAGTTAAATAAATATAAAATCCATTGGTTACATGTTTCATAGAAAAACAAAGTCTCAATGAGTTGCATAACTTGATGTGAGTAGACAAGCCACATGAAAGTATAGCAGATAAGATTTGTCACGTTTCTTGGCATAGCATCACCACAATTAACTCAGAATGCTTGAAAAATATTGTGACTACCTCATTTAGATTTGATGTAACAGAACATGAAACAGACTAAAAAAAACAAAACAAACAAACTAGGCTCAGCACATATTTTCAGCTTGCATAACTCCATATCATTGAAGTAATCTACTTTCCAGCAACAACTGCAAGCACTATAATGTCGATGATGTCCTTGAGATGTTTCATCATCTTGCTATTGTCTGTTGTGATTCAATTTGCTTAATGACAAAGACAAGACTCCTTGAGAAAAAAATACACTACACCCACACAATTTGATTTAAAGAGAACAAAACCTTGCTTTTTTCTTCATTCTTCATCTTACGTAAAGTTCATATCAGACAACCAACTTTAATAGCTGCCTTACGGCTATCTTTCTCAACTTTATAGCTGTCTTACACAAGTATTTCTGAGATCATGCTCATAATCTTTACTCTTCACCTTAACTCTTCTCTCCTTTTATTGAAGGGGAAAACAGCTTTGAAATAATAATACAGATTTTTGCCAATTTTACACCAGAAATTCAACTTATCTGTGATGTGATTAATATAATGTGTAGTTTGGATGAGTGATTAAGATCTTAAGGAAAATATCTTTTCTAGATACTATGATAATATGTAATAATGATATCCTATAATGATGATATCTATCTATTGTTTTGTTTTTGTTTTTAGAATGGCTCTCAAAACCATGCCAGATTATATACCACTAGTGAAATTCTGCAGTCTTCAGTGTGTGGAAATGAAACATCATCATCAGATGCTACTTCATTCTGGATGAAAAGTCTTTTGTGTCTTTCTGTCTTCTGAGTCTTCTCATTTTTGTGTTTGATTACATTGAAGTTAAATTAAACCATTTGAATATACCATATCTAATCACAAATCTTGGAATCAGCCTTCCAAGAAAATAAACCCTCTATGTCAATACTCCCACATAATGAAACAGTTGTTTGCACTCTGTGCTCTTCTTACAAGCTGCATAAGTGTTTTTTCATGCATTGTTTCTATGTTCTATGTATTATTCTTGCATTTGACTGTATACATACACACATTTATATATATATGGGCAGTGAAGCGAGAAAAGGGCCCTTCGGGCATAAGATATCAAAAATGCGTTTTTACAACCATATTGTAGAATGAACTCTGACGTATTTAGATATGCAAACCGTTTTCTGAAATTCCACTCCTCCATTATTGCATTTAAAAACGCATGTTTATTTTGTCGAAATACTTCAGTGTTTTTTGGTGCACTATCTGCATTCGCGTGCAGCTAAGGGTGGGATTTCACGGAGCACGCGAACGATTTGCGAAGGACGCGAATGGCAAAATCCAGCATTCGTATTTTAGTCTGCAAAAGATCGCCAAACGAACGTGAGGGTTCGGAAGCGTCGTCAACTGTTCGCAAATGTCGTTTTTACTTCGGCGAGAATTTCAAAAAAGTTTGAAATTTTTTGCGAACCTTTTTCGCACACTTGGTCGTGATTTGCTCGTGAATTGTTCTCGAAAGTGTCTTTAAAGCCTCGTCATATGCGCAAGACCTTCGCAAGACATGCGCGATGTTCGCAAAATGTTCGTGAAACCCCAAACAGACTCCGAAACTTTGGAGAATGTCTCGCGTATGTTACGCGAAATCTGCGAAGTTTTTCCGATCATTTTACGACGTAATCGCAAACTGTTTGCGTACCTTTTGAGAAATTCTCACAAACGTTTAGCGCACGTTTGGGGGATGTGTGACCTATACGTTTTCTACAAATAAAATCTTAGCATACATCTAAACATCAAACAATTATTAACAACTACAGTAACAAAAGAAATTAAAGACTAGCAAAGAGAAAGAAATGTTTGATATAAAAAAAAATCGCAGAATACGCTTAATATTAATCTAAAGTATGCAAAATTTCATTTGAACTATAGAGATTATGTGTTGGAGGAACTGCAAAAAAAAAATCAAATGCTTTACTAGTGGAGATAGGTCCTAGGAAAAAAAAATGTAGGCAAGCACACATTAGAAAAATGAGAGAAAAAGAAAGGAGAATAGAGGAAATAAAAAAAAAATCAACTCAAGACAGCTTCCACCTCTCCTTGGGTACATTTTCTCCCATGATAATTGAACATTTTTCGTTGTTCGCATTTCCGTCGCGTGTTCTTCGTGTACGTAACATGCTGTACTTTAGCAATGATACACACGACATTCGCACATACGTCGTGGAAACTTCGCACAAATTGCGCAAGAATAGTTTTCGGCTTCATTGTCAGAACACATTCGGAGAAAAACTTTTCCGAATGTTGGATTTTGTCATTCGCGTCCTTCGCAAATCGTTCGCGTGCTCCGTGAAATCCCACCCTAAGTAGTGGATCCTTGTTTGCGCGCAGCTAAGTAGTGGATCCTTGTTTGCGCGCAGCTAAGTAGTGGATCCTTGTTTGTGCGTACTACTTTGCCAACTTCCATGCGGTTTTATGGCATTTGTGCGCGGCGGGGCTAAGGGCCCTTTTCTCGCGTCACGGCTCATATATATATGTATGTATATATATATATATATATATATATATATATATATATACAAACAGACACACACACATATATAGCAATCAAGTGCAAATTAATGAAATACACTACGTAATAACACTTGAAGATTTAGGTACGTTGAGCAGGCTTCATCTTGCCTTTTCCACTTACTAAACAAAGGTCTTCACTTTTCAAGGTGCTCTAGAATTTTAATTTCCACTTTTTTTCTCATGCTCCTGTGTGTTATTGTGCTTCTCAGAAGTCTTGCTTTAAAATTTCACTGGTATGTCATTCAGACAGGTAGCAATGGGGGTAGAGGGGTGGGGAGTGAAAACTTTCAGAGGTTAACCCCCTTACAACCGCAAACTCAAAATCCCACTCATGTTACATGCAAAGGGATTACCCACGGTAACAATATGGTTAGGCATATATTACAGCCACCATCCAAGTCACCTTGTAAGGAAGCATGAAACCTTGTCCCTTAATTCACTGCCACAATTATTCAAGTCTCTGATAAACCTTCAAGAAATTGACCTCATTTTATGCTGATGCTTTTTTGATATAGCACAGCCATAAAGTGGGGGCAAGGAACAGGTAAACTTAAGCACAGAAGGTAATAACAATACCTTGAGAAAATGCATAATGCATAATTACTTCTTTTGAATGTGCATGCTGTTCTACCCTGAACTCATCATTGGAAGCTGCCAGTCACTTGCATTCAGATTTTTAAAAAAAAATGAAAATAATAGAAATGCTCTTGAAGCCCTTTACATTAGAGTTCCTCTGGAAACTGACTCAGCAGAAATACAAGGCAAAATCCATACACCTTGAGTATACAGCTCCACTTAGGGGGAAGAAAAAGATACAGCCTTGGTCAGCCTGGCTTCAAAAGGGTTGACAAATTTTTGCACTGCATACAGAAACCGTTTGGCAAGTGGAACAATTCTTCCAACACTGATTTTGAGTGGCGTGCACTGGAACATTTACAGCTTGTAATGGCACTGCTGACACTGTTTAGGGTACAACTTGGAAATGTATGAAATTTGAAGTACATGACCTCAGCTCACTGTCAATAATAATCTCATGAATATTCATTCCTTGCACAGTGTTTCAGCCTGTTCCATCAAACTAAAACTGTCACTGAAAGTAAAGAAAAAAAAAATGGCTTCCATGGCATCACATGCATTTGGAGTGTCCAAACTATTCATCAAATTGTTTTCAGAGCAGAACAATTTAGGTTATGTAAATCAGTATACATAGACTATACAGATAAATAATAGATATGAGAAAGGTTGTAACTAAATGATATATATGCTTTGTTAACCCCTGAAGTCTTACAAAGCTCATTTCTATGGTTAAGTGCTGTATATCTCTATCATAATCTTTACTATTCATTGTTTAGGTTTCAAAAGATAGAGCACAAAGTTGTCATTTATTTAGTTGAGCCTTGTATACTATTCATGCTCAATCGTAACTGAATTTAACTGAATTGAATCATATTGAATTGTGTTTCAGTTGTATATTTTTCAAAAGCCTCATGGTTACTAGTTTCAAATTTGAATTAACTTAAGTTCCCAACTTCCCCTCAAACTGGTAATATTTTTAGTACCTTTCTGATTTTGTGCAGATTTCATGACTTCAGCTAAGTCTATATTAATTCAGTATAAGATATTCTATGAAATTGAGAGTTGTCAATTTAAGTTGCCAATCTAACAATAGCATGATGATGATTTCTGCAGAAAAATTCAATGAAGACTTGATCAGTCAAACCATCAAAGCACATAAAAAAATGATAACAATGATCCAGTCTACCAACACTTCATTCACCAACAATGAAAGATTTGCAAGTCCTGGATTGTAAGTATGTATGCTAATATTGTCTGCATGCGTATTGCAGTGGAAAATGCTCGACACATGTCCCATCCATATTTCGTTGCCTGCCTGCCTGGCGATTTACGGAGGAAGCAAGAACTGAAGCAGACATGTAGTAACAGTGTACCAAAAGTCACACTCAGCCTGCTATGGGTTAAATTTGTTGGCCACTGCTATATCCATGGTCAAAGTGTCGGATGGTGTGCCTAATTTCTTCATTGAAGCTGAAATACTGTATAAGCTGTTATTTTTGCGAATTTTGCAAATCACTATTGGATCGCGAATTTAACAATACGCGAAATGTTACCATACGCTCTTGCAGCAATGCATTTATGATAGCTTCGGTGTCAATTTGCGAAAACAACATCTCGCGAAAATGTCTGTGACCTCCCAATTGAAATAAAAATATAGAAAATAAAAATATCTGTACACAAAAATAACAGCTTACATAGTAAATGCTCAAGAGTGCATTTAATCCATTACCAAGTGGTTTGGGGCCTTAACTGGTTTGGGGCCTGTATATTGAGAATAACCATATCTAATGCGGTGAATGGGTTAATGGTAAATCCATCATGCCCTTAGTCACCCTATTGACACACAGTAATTAAGCTCTGTGAGCCGGGATGATCTTTTGTCTAGATTTGCTTTACCTTGGTTCTCTCCCAAATGCTATCTATGGCCACCATGTTTATATGACTGCCAGGGATTTAAATTGTTGAATAATTTTGACCAGCAAATATTCTCATTTGAAGAATTGAGAAAAAGAACAAACACACTCTTCAAAGTATGAATCAATTTACAATCCTTGTATTGTTCATGAAAGTGCCGGTACAGCAAAATTTAAAAGAAAAAAATATGTTGAAATCCAGCATATTGAAAAATACTTACGATGGTGTATTTATGCCAAGCAGACACATAACCACAACTACATCTCATTTCACAGTTGATACACTGGATCTCTATAGTCAACCAATTAAAGTCGTTGATATTTCTACCTCCACACACCTAACATTGTTAAGAAAATTCTGAGGTTTGAGATCACAATACCCACAATGGAACAGATTGTAAAGCTAGAAATAGAAATCAACTAATAATCAAGTGGGCAAAAAAGGTTGCTTGATGATGAAAGACAGCTCATAGGCACATAAATACACAGACACACCCAAATTAATTCACACTACATTAAACAAATGGACCTATCTGCAACACAAACACACAGATACACAGACACACACACGGACACACACACATACGCACATAGAGGCACAGTTTGTAAATGACAACAAAAACAACAACCCACACCAAAAGAAGAAAGGTTTTCAGACTTACATCCTTTCTGTATCCACATCTACCGCTGATCACAGACAGCTGCATGGCGCCCTCGTTGTTGGATCTGTCATCGTCTGGTCCCTTAGTGGTGTAGATTATCGCGTGATTCCTCCGTCCCAAGTAGTCAAAGACGAATATTTTGTATCCTCTTCTCCAGTGTGGTACTAAATCAGCACCCTCTCAGCGCTTTAATCTCCGGTCACGTAGACATCTACCGCACAAATTCTACGACAGTAATTGTATGTCTCTTTCTCTGGATATCAAGGTAGACAATTACCTGGCAAGATAATCTGTAGACCTTTTTATAACATGTATGACGTATTTTGCTCACAATGACATCAACTGCCCTGAGAAAGGACAATTATGTGAGCTTTATCGTCACATGGCTGGAAAGCAATCATTAGTTCAATAGCATTGGGGGAGATTGTTTTTCTACGTGCTTGGAACTTTCTAGGAAGTCTTAATGTAGATTAATTGAGAAATCTCTGTCCTTCCCAAATGAAAGAAGTTTCCCATTTCATAGCATTGCTGTATTACATATTATGTGGCATGATATCGATGGCTCAGATTACAATAAATCATTCGGTCACCCGTTACAACATCAAAAAGTGAAAGTGTCATAGAAATAAATACAGTGAGGTGATAATCTGCATGATGACCTGATGCAACGGGCAAGAATGATGTTTTGATGTTTAATGCACGAGAGCAAGCATCATGTGCTGTTTATCACACCACATTTTTCCTCCTCATTTTTGAGAGTTTTCACCACATTTCTGCACTGATAACTTCAAGAGTACTTTCTAGACAGTGAAGGATGGATGGGGGGGGGGGGGAGGTACTGGGCACATACTGATAGTTTTCATCCAAACAGACTCAAGATACGCCTGCTGAATTTATTTGGATACAATGGAAAAAAACAGCCACGAATGTAACATCAACCCGCTGTTGAAAACAATTCACACTTTTCCTGCAAGAGTCACGTTTCTCAGTATTCGGGATAGCTTTCTGAATATTCATCCTGCATCAACTGATATCCTGGAGGACAATGGGCTTATCTCAATGCTGCCGTCAAGTCTGTGTCTAAAGCCGCCGTCCAGAAGCAGTTGATAACCGGTCAAGTGTGGCTCAGGAATTGGGCTGAGGTACTCACGGCTATTGCTTACTTACAGTTGGAATAATTCATAACATTGACACATCACCATGAAACGAGAACTGTTGATACAAAATTCGAAAAAAAAAAGGAGAAAAAAATCAAAGTGAGGAATGGAAACTTAAATCCCCTAATCATTTCAGTGTTGAAAGCCGCCGGTACCAGCCCCCGGTGGGATTGTGTCGTGGGTTGACAAGGCTGAAAGCGATATGCCGACATGAATTTTAGCACCCACGCTGATATCTTTTGCACATCAAGAGAGAGTCTGTACCGAGATTATCACACCTCTCAAGGTCTACTGGACATGAGGGATCAGGGTAGAAGGCCAGGGGTGGGTGGGGCGGAGGTGGAAACAAGGGGAAGAAAAGAAAGTATGCATTCTTACTTATGTCAGCTTGGGGTAATCACAGACAATGAAAAACATAATTTTATGACAGCCTGGGTGGTTGTCTTCAATCAGAAACTTGTCATTGCACTGATTTTTACAAAACAAAAGAATACCATTCTACTAGAAGGTGAACTGTAACTACGAGATGAAAACATGAGACAAAGATGTTCAAACAAATATCCTTTTCTATATCTTGTTCTTGCAGATTCTGTTGTATTTTTCTTTTCTTTTTCTCCTTCTCTTCGTCACACTCTTCTAATAATTTGTGTCTTTCTCCATTTTTCTTCCATTTCATCTTATATTCATTGTTGTTGTTGTTGTTGTTCTTCTTCTTCTTCTTCTTCTTTTTCTTCTTTTTCTTTTTCCTTCCACATATTCTTTTTAAATTTTTAAAATAACCACAACACTTGGAACCAACAATAAAAGCAATATCTCACAGCAGAGTTGGAAATTATTTTCTTTTTTTTTTGTCTGGGTAACAGGGACAAGAGTATTCGTATCAATGTTTCCATGCCTTCAAGAATAAATCACTGTCTGGCTGTAAGCACAATGGGGAACAGAGACTCTTTCATTAGGGAATTGTTTCATGGCTTTACAATCAATGAAAAACGTATCACATGCACAAGAGGAACTAAAAGTATCACTAGCTTTTCTGAACATGCAAAGCTGCAGTTAGGAAATTAGTTGAAAACCAAATAGGTTCTCTTCTCTTGTTTGTCTGTATGTCTGTTTGTATGCTTCTCTCTCCCTCTCTCTCTCTCTCTCTCTCTCTCTAAGGATACTATCTTTCATTACTGAGTATATGGTGTGTTGATAGAGTACAATCTACATTTAATGAAGTGGGTAGTATACTTGTCTCAATGGATTCAATACTATTCCCCCCCCCCCCCTTTCATCAATATTTCATCAGCTCGTCCCCACCTTACTGACAGAACTGAAGGTGATGCGACCTTAATTACAAAGTCCATTTACGGGGAAAAAAAAAGGACAGTTCTGTTAATCCATCTCTTGTGACCATTGTCATTGCAGGTTTTCATAGCATCATTTTGAATCTGAAGACTGGACGTTTTAGAACGTAAAACCAAGCACTTAAAACAAAATTTGTGAAATCTGATCATGAAGCATCCTACGCACTCTAATTTGTGTTTTGTTTTGTTTTTGTTTTTTTGGCAAGGACATTCTAAAATAATCTAGTGGCTAACAGTGCCTTTTCAACAGCTGAGGATGCTAATGGCTAGTGTGAGTCCTGAGTTATTGGAAAGTATTTCTCATTATTATGGTCACAGTTGCACCATCTCCAAAATCGCAAATGTGTAGACTTTCTCTCAGGTAAAATCCTACACAAAAATTTGTCCTTTTTTTGTAAGTTGACAAAATGCCCGAAATAAACACACTTTAAGGTCACTCGAGAATCTAACTTTTTATTGTCCCTTTATTCAAGTCTTTGAAAAATAAAGTAGAAATTATGAATCCTAGATGGTTTTAAAGCAGGAATATAACAAGAAATAGCAGATAAATGAAACAAAGTGTGGAAGATCAGGTTATGGATGTCACATGATTTGCACCATAACACTGTCTTCTCTTCTCAAGAAGAGGATGCTTTTAAAGTCTAAAAGGACTTGCAAATAAAAGTGGTAAATTGTAGATTGTGTCATGTTCACTACAAGCCCAACGGTGGCATCTATGGATATCTGCCCTGAAATGGTAGATAAAAGGAAGTGAACACAAGAATTATGCATTGGGAAGGAGGGGGAAAATTTGTTCACAGTGCTCATAGCAAGGAATAACTCCTATTCACTTGTCAACCTGCAATTTTCAAGTCATCCCACTGAAAACAGGGTGGTGATTTGGCTCAGTCAGTGGCGCATCTGCCTCCCAATAATCCATAGGACCCGGGTTCAATTCCCAAGTCCCACTGAGCAATGTTGTGTATAATCATGCTGTCCCCTCCAGTAAGAGGCAATTAAAGCAGTCTGTCCCTAGGATAGGACAGAAAATGGAGGTCCCATGTGTGAGAGAGTCACAACTCATGCATGTAAAAGATCCCGCTTCATTCCTTCATCGCAAAGAGCAGGGTGTTTAACCCGGTGAAGTGGTCCCACCTCACATCCAACTGGACCCAATGGAAGACCAGCCAATTCAGCTGAATATGGGCTATCCAGCCAACTTCTCAGATGAAAAATGAGACAAATAAACAATTGATTTTAACAGACACAACAGTGGTGAGAATCAACAGGTACTGAAATCTTTTAGTATACTCCTGTTTACATGCTCACCGGTGAAATGGTTTAACCTGTCGCTAATAGGGAGAATCTCAATCCTGTGTTTAGTTGGTAGAAATTGAGCAGAGAGAAGTCAGAGGATTAATAACATAGTAAATTAGACCTGTCAAAAGTACAAGGGATGCTGGTAAAAACAAAAAGTGAAGAATTAAAGCTGTTCCACCTGCAATCTAACATTCAGTCAGACAGCTAGTCAAACTTTCAGACCAAAACATATTTCAATCATAAGAGCCTTCATAGATCATATTTCACCATGTATTCAACAATGAATAAAATGCAAGAAATTACATTCTAATGTGAGAATGAAAATATATGGCATGTGAATTCCATGAAAACAAAGGTTGTAATATATCATCCATTCACTTCAACTGCTCAATAGATCATATACTAGTAGTATTTGGTCAAATATTAAAAGTGGCAAATTGTACAAACGTATAGTTCCAATAGTTAATGCCTTGATTCCGCAGAATTAAAAACACTCGAAATTCACATTACCTGGCCAAGTGCAAAAAAATAACTCACGCGAAAAATATCCACTTTTACAGTTTGCATATGTTTACAATATCTACCAAACATATGCTGGCACAGCACATTGAGGACAAAACAATGAACACACTTCTATTTCAGACTAAACTTACCCCATCCCGTGTGGAGCGTGCTGACTTTCGTATGGCCCGGTCCTGGGTGGACTCTTCCACCTGCCTCTGGGCGGGGGTGGTGCCTGGGATGAAGCATGAGTGGATGGGTAGCCATGGCCTGGTACTAATGTTGTGGAGAGGTTAGGCATACTGGAATGGTGCATAGCAGGTGCTTGATGGTGTACTGCCACTAAACCTTGGTGGGGGGAAGGTTCCAGCTTGCCTCGGAGTTGTGGTGTCCCTACATGAAATCAAAAATGGGGCATGAACTTGATATAGGCTCAACAGTTGGATCATTCAATGGAAATAGATATGACAAGGGTTTAAAAGTTGTGGTTATAATGCAATAGGACCTTGACCAGTTCAGGACAAATAGTAGAGCAGATAAGCCGAAGAATTGTGCAAAATTTGACTAAAGCATGAAACTTTCACCATTGTTAGTACATGCTATAAGATTAATTTTAAGATCGGGAGGTAAGTCTGAATTGACCTCTGATGACCTCTAGAGGTCAATGACCTCAAAATCTAAGAAAATTGATATTTTGCGTCATTGGTTAATGATAAACACAGTAATGATGTACTAAAACTTAATTTTTGTCACAGTGAAATTGTCTTTATGTTCCACAGAGCCCTGACAGGTTTCTACCTTTGACCTCTGATGACCTCCAGAGGTCAATGACCTCAAAATGTCAGAAAATTGATATTTTGCATCATTGGTAAATGATAAAACACAGTAATGATGTACTAAAACTTAATTTTTGTCACAGTGAAATTGTCTTTATATTCCACAGAGCCCTGACAGGTTTCTATATTTGACCTCTGATGACCTCCAGAGGTCAATGACCTCAAAATGTCAGAAAATTTATATTTTAACGCGTCACTCATAACTGAAACACGATAATTATGTACTAAAAACTAATTTTCGTAAGAGGAATTGCCTCAATGTTCCACTGAGCCTTTGGAGTCAGATTTCTACCTTTGACCTCTGATGACCTCAGATGACCTATGATGAGGCCAATGACCTCAAAATGTCAGAACATTGATATTTGGTGCAATTGGTTGATGACAAGCATGATTTAGATGTTATATTCATTTGTATTACAATTGAATTGTTTTCCTATTCCACAGAGCAAGAGAAATTACTCACGTGTCTCTACCTTTGACCTCTGAGGAAGGTGACAGGTCAATGACCTCAAAATATCAGAATATTGATATTCTATTGATAGTCAATGGTCAACTTTGTATTACCCGATGTACAATCATTTATGCTATAATAGAAGAATATTGTCATTCCATGGGACATTGGTCATTAGCCTGTGCATTATATCCAACTTTGACCTCTCAGGACAATGAGAGGTCACTGAGGTCACATGTGTAGGCTTACCTGTATTGATGTTTGGCTTCATTGGTGTAATCGTAAATGCTTAATCATGTACAAATCACGCATTGACGTTTTGATCAAAGCCTGTATGCATATTCCACAGAGCATTGGTTTATAGTAACAGGTCTCTGAAATGTGAGAGGTCAATTACTTCAGAAATAAAGCTTAAGTTTCTTGAGTAATGGCAGTGACCTCAAATAGGCCCTATAACTGTTATGTTTGGGTTAGTTATGAAGACTAGCAAATATAGGTAAATATGGCCATTATCTCGACACTCGAGGAAAACAAGGCCCACGAGACTGATATCAGAGTGTTTAATCTATTCAGTGTAAGTCTCATAGGTTTTTTCCCCCATTTGTCGGACTCATTATGGGACTGGTTTGCCTAAGTGTCAAGCTCATGGGCAATATTTGCATAGTTTCCAGCTGGTGGGCCTGTATTGGCCAGTGTAAAGCTGGTGGGTTGTTACAGTATGACTGCGATGACTGACTCATGGTCCTGGAGTATACAGTCCACAGCTGCGACATCATGGACCATCTTGAAAACTTCGACATAGTGTGAGGCCCAACATGCATTCCACATGAAGCAATCCTGTGTATTGCAACTAGCTATTGCCATCCGAGACCTACCCAGGGAATAGATAAGCCTTCATGGCAAACCATGGAGAAAGCGGATTGTGCAAAATATTTTGGAGTTCCAATAGGAGGCTCAGCTGGAATCAAATCGCCACAGCAGCTTAAAAAGGTTATACTTCAACCAAAGACTCTCTCCCGACGAAGATACGAGTATCATAAAGTTCAGGTGTTTTGCTACTCCATGCCGCTCAGGACTGTCCTGGAATATGCATGCATCATCTGGGATCCATTCACCCAGGTGAAACATCATGAAGTTTGGAATGATCCAGAGAAGATACGCACTCTTTAGCTGCAATGACCATCATATGCAAAACAAGCAGTGTTACAGCCACACTTGAAAAACAAAACAATCAAAACATAACAAAACTACAATGGCAATCCCTGTAAGAAAGTACAGCACAGGCAAATTCAGCGATGATGTTCTGCATCAAGAACCCCACAATATCCATTCCGCAGGAAGTTGTGGCTCTATTGCTGCATTCTTCAAAAAAGGCAAATGACCAAAAATGTCAGGCATCATTTGCAAGAACACAAAGTAGGCCTACTCCGAAAAAAAGGTGGCGGCTACTCTCGGCCACTGTCTCTTGTATCTCTTTGAAACACTTCAGGAGATAGATACTCAATATTCAGCTCTGTTATTAAAGATACATATGTCTCTCTATTTGTTTTTGCATTTGTTTGTTGTTTTTTGCTTCATATAGCTCTTTGGATATCTTCTTTAACCAATAAAGAAAAGGCTGCATGGCAGAATATCACAAGATTACACAGTATAATGAAGAAGAAGAAGAAGAAGAAGAAGAAGGAGGAGGAGGAGGAGAATAGGAAACGAGATCTGCTGTCAATGATGCAGAGCCAATACCAATCAGTTCCATGGCAGATCTTAGTCGGCACTGCAAAGGTTTGGATGTCTCTTTCTGTTGACAAAGGATATTCTAAAGCTCCAAGTAAGTCCATGGGGAGGTTTACATTGTCTGGGCATAGAGGGTTGGGTTGGGTATATGAGGATATGATGCTTTGTTATAACAATTAGGTCTGAGATATCTGGGTTTTTTTTATGTTTGTTTTTACCATCCCGCATGGATCTCCAACGAAAAGGAATGATAATGTGTTAGACCCAGCCGCCACCGTGTTTTTTCAATAGATGTTGATATTACAGTGTAGTTGAGAAAAAAGTAACCGCTCATTGTCCTAGATGGAAGTCAAAATTGAACTGTGTGTGGAATACTCTGCATACAATTTTGGACACACACACACACACAGACATCAATATTCTTACATTTTGATGCATATCTTTCAATATCCTCCAGAGGTCAGAGGATCATCGCTAATGTTCATGTGAAATGAGTACACGCCTTTTGAATTGCTCACTTTTATTGCTATAGAAATACACAATATGCGCATCATGTCAATCGTCAAATATTGTATCAGTTTCATTTTCAGTCTTGGATTATTTTTTCTATGTACAAATAAAATCTTGGCAAAGTAAACAACTTTCACATAAAAATGTAAACGAGAATACTAAGAAAGAAATAGATGTAATAACGTGCAAGGCAAATACTAGGCCTAAATCATCTTAAGGTATACAGGTGAAGGAAATCACCTTTCATAAACAATTTACTTGACTGGGATAGCGACCACTGAACAATATTGTTTCTCAAAACTCTCTCTTCTTTTCAACAAGTGGAATAAAACACATGTACATACCGGGGCATCAGTTTGGAGGAGGGGTGGGGTGGTGGCAGGGGTAGTTGACCCCCACCCCATTAAATTCTGAGATGTGGACTATGTTTTGTTGTTGTTAGTTTTTGTTGTTGTTTTTTGCTTTTTGCTTTTTAGACAGAAAACTGCCCAAGTTTTTCACTTTAAGTGTGCATCGGATTGTTAAAATTTAATTCTGAAATGCAAAATCTCCCTTCTGTGAGAGGGGATATCTCCTTTCGATAGACTCCTTCCCCCTGCTTGGTTCCTTCCACAGATATAATATACTTTGGGGAATGATAATTTCCCTTATTCTATGAAAAATGTTTTTAAGAGATATTTTTATTTGAATTCCAAAGATGAAAAGGCTTTCCTATATATGCACGATTGTTCATTTTGGAGGGCAAGAGGCATTTGCCCCGCCTCCCGAGAAAATATGGGAGGGGGAATGGTGGGAACATAAAACTTTGCCTCAAAGTAGATTTTTTTTTCTTCACTTTTTTAACAGAAAATGAATTGTCACTGAACATTTTAGCTATAGTATGCACCAGATTAAAAGGCAGAATCTCCTTTGCATACCCCCTCCCCCACACTATCTTTCGTTATGTCCCCTTCCATATACGCTCAGTGCTTTTGTCCCATTTTTGTTTCTATATCATCACAAAGTATGTACTAGATGTTTAATTTCAGTTCCGACATATTAAAGAAAATCCCTCTTGTTGGAGGGGGTAGCGTATCTTTCAATTAACAATCCCTCCTCGGGTTCTACCCTTAGATTTGGTACACTCCTTTTACTGATAATTTCCCAAATATTCCATCATAAATGTGTATCCTAGATTTGCATGGTTAGTAAAGCCCTACATTATAAACAATTATTAACTATTAACTATCGCAATATCAATATTAACATCCTCACATTTCATTCGAGGTATTTGACCTTGTGTGATTTTCATAGGTGAACGGTAATGGCTCGTTAATAAGCAGGGCCTACGAGTGCTCTCTAGAACATCATCATGTTTACCATTGATGATGCAAAACTATTCTGATATTTTGAGGTCATTGACCTCTCGAGATCATCAGAGGTCAAAGGCAGAAACTCGTCTGTGTGCCTTGGAATATGAAGACGATGTCATTGTACACAGATATGCTTGTTTTGTACATCTTTACCATGTTTGACCTTTCACCAATGATGTCATACTTCAATATTCTGATATTCTGAGGTCATTTACCTCTCAAGGTCATCAGAGGTCAAAGGTAGAAACCTGTCAATGCTCTGTGGAATCAGAAAATGGTTTCCCTGAAGTATAGATGCATGTTTAGTGAATCATAACCACATATATCATTCACAAATGTCTAAAAACATCGATATTTTGATATTTAAAGTTCATTGACCTCTGGAGGTCATCAGAGGTCAAAGGTAAAAACCTGTCAGTGCTCCGTTGAATCTGGAAATGATTTCTCTGTGGTATAAATGCATGTTTAGTGCAACATAACCACATATCATTCGCAAATGTCTAAAAACATCGATTTTCTGATATCTAAAGTACATTGACCTCTGGAGGTTATCAGAGGTCAAATCAGACTTACCTCCCGATCTTAAAATAAATCTTATGGCATGTACTAACACTGGTGAAAGTTTCATGCTTTAGTCAAATTTTGCACAATTCACGTGATTTTGAGGGCTTATCTGCTCTACTAAAACCAATACAGCTGTAGTATATTTTGGTTGATCTTTAAAATTGCTATATATATATCAAAAATCTTTTTCATTCTTTCCATGAAGTAATCCTGGCAAATGTAAATATACATGTACATAAGTAAAATGTATCAACAGATTAAATTTCAGCAGCAAAGCCATATCTGCACAATTACAAGAGTTGATAAGAAAAATCGCTCACTTTGTCCCTGAAATGTCATATCCCTTTTAATCACGTGCAGATTTAAAGGACAAGTTCACCTTCATTAACATAAGGATTGAGAGAATGTAGCAATATTAGTAGAACACATCATTGAAAGTTTGAGGAAAATCAGACAATCCGTTCAAAAGTTATGAATTTTTGAAGTTTTTGTGCAGTCACCGCTGGATGAGAAGACTACTGCAGTGTATGATGTCACATGCGTACAACAATATAAGGAAAATATCAAGAGAATTTCACAAAATTTCATCTTTTGAAAAAAGTACACATTCCCTTGACTCATTACTGACATATGTTATGGGTAATATTATTCCCATTGCCTTTAGAAAGAGGCAAGTCAAGTGCTCTTTTATTATGTGAAAAAAGTGAAAATATGTTGAATTTTCTTTACATTTTCTTTATACTGTTGTACTCATATGACATCATGAGCCTTAGTAGTCTCCTCATCCAGTGGTTCCAACACAAAAGTTTTAAAAATTCATAACTTTTGCATCGATTGTCCAATTTTCCTCAAACTTTCACTGATGTGTTCTACTAATATTGCTGCATTCTCTCAATCCTTATGTTAATGAAGGTGAACTTGTCCTTTAAATAGCAGAATGTTAAATCTTTCCTTTTATTGTCCTATGTGAAGGTGAAGTGAAGTAGATTGTGCATGTTATATTGATACAATACTCAAGAAGAACTCAGACACATGATTCCCCGAATCCAACATTTGGTGTTCCGGCAACAAGTGAAAGTACTAACTTAGAATAAGATTCAATTCGTTGAGTTCCTGCCTGGCAATGATATCTAAAGGGGAGAAGGTGGAGAGCCACACTAGAATATGACAGCTTTAGCCCCCTCACAACACAATGACATTACCCAAACAATATCCTAGCAAAGAATATCATCTCATATTCAGTCAGAGTGAACTATGTCCACTTTTCATACCTTTCATCGTCTTTGATCCTTGACCTTTCATCTTGAGTGATTCCGAAGACTGGCTACGAAGACTACTCGACCTGCTGCCCTTTGTTTTCTGTGACCTTCCCATGACCTTTGGAGTCCTCACCTCTTCTTCTTCCATGCTTGAGGTACCAGAAACTGAGTTTCATTCATTTTGCAGAAAAATAAAAAACAATAAACAAACAAACACAAGAAAAGGTCACCAATCAATTCATTCATTCCATAACACGCATATGCTGAATAAATAATAATAATAAAAATAATATGATCTAATGAATTTGACATCATCAAGCTTTGGAGCTCATTTTATCCACATTTTGAAAGTTCTAATTAATATTGGCTTTTAGGCATAGCAGTACTTAAAACTGATCCACAAAAGAAAACTAACATACGATGGCGCCATGCTGCTAAATGTGTAGTACACATAGACCTATATATTATATATATTCACACACACAGATAATGTATATTTCTCACAAAATATGCTTACTATTGAGTTTTTCATGAAAGAGGTTCAAATGCAAGTAAACTCAGTGCATTTCAAAAGTCATTTTATATGGTCCAGGCATGCTCAAAGAATAAAATTCACATTTACCAATGCCAAATATATCAACTGTCAATGTAGAAATGTCATTCAGCAAGCTGATATACTGCCCTCTTTGGTCTTAGGATTTATAGTATACTTAGGGCTCCTCCCCTGCTGTGTTCATTCATTCTGGGCCAAATTTCATAAAAAATTTCATGATAGCAACTCTTGCTGGAATGGCAGTTGCCATGGTACAGACAATAATCCAGCTTCCTGACTATTTCTATGAAAAGTTGCCATTCCAGCAAAAGTTGCAGTCCCAACATCTTTTATGAAATGGGCCCTGATGTTTTTTTGTTTTTTTTTTACTGTGTGTCTGCATGTGTCTGTATGTTTGTATGTGTTTCACACCAACCTACCATGCTGTTTCTTCACATACAAACTTGCATCAATTACTTAACAGGTACATCTACTCACACTTCATTCTTTTGTCTCTTTGTATGAGGATCATGAAGAAAATTCAACATATTTTCACTTTTCCAGCATAATGGAAGACACTTGACCTACCTTTTCAAAAAGCAGAGGAAAAATATTACCCTACCATATGTCAGTAACACATCAAAGAAATGTGTACTTTTCATGAAAAATGAAATTTTGTGAAAAATCTTTTTAAATTTTCTTGATATCACTTTCCATGTTTGATGTCATTAGGTCATCCAAACTTTAAAAATGCACAAGTTTTGAACGGATAGTCCAATTTCCCTCAATCTTTCATTGATTTGTTGTACCAATATTGCTGCATTCACTAAATCCACTACTTATATCGGTTTCCTTCCCCTTAAAGTCCAACAAATTTAACATCTGTCAATTTCTGCTTAAAGTCACTCACTCTCTGGTCTGTGGATGGCCTTCCGGAACTTCCTCTTGATCTCCGCCGACTTGACCGAGTCCAGGTCGCTCTGGATGGTGACAGAGTCGAAGCTGGACAGCGGGACTCCGGCCAGTCGCCGGACCATCATGGACCGGAAGCGGGCCTCGTAGTCCTCCGTCTGGATGGACTCGGGGTCACTCTGAGGGGGACCCTGGAGACCCGGCTTGACCTTTCGGCGTGGACGTGAAAGTTTCTTCTTTGGTACCACACCAGGATGTTCTGTTTGGTAATATTTCAAGCAGGTGAAAAGTGAACAAGGATAATAAGTAAATCTACTCTGTATATCCACTCCCTAAGGTCCATGCAAGATAATTTACCTTATGCAAATGGTATATATAAAAAATATCAAAATACCATATATAGCACCCTTTACAAACAAGGGAAAAGAAAGGGTAGAATGTATATCATGGTAAAATATATGTAAATCCTCTTTGCATTAATTTAACTCACTGATGAGAGTCTTGGTGGGTTTATAACAGATTTTGATTTATAGATACACCACTTTTGAGACAGATCTGGCTGTCAATGTTAAATGAGTCATACTATGTTCTTTGACAAGTACAGCACTGAGCATCAAGGTTTGTCTTAGAAATACATTTAAAATTTTGTCCAATAAGCAAAGCACAATCAAAATACTAAATTTTCGCGGTGTTGAAATTTTCGCGCATTTCGCGCAACCAGAAACTAGCGCGAAAATAAAAACACACGAATATTTTTGCTTGCCATACGTTCCTGTGCGTGACGTCTTGATTCTGCGGAATTAAAAACACGCGAAACTCTTCTGACCCGGCCTAGCGCGAAAAATTAGTCCCGCGAAAATATCCACTTTTACAGTACTGTAAAATGAGGAATGTTCACCTGCATTTTAATTTTGCAGATTTTGCGAGAGCCAAGATTCGCAAAATCAAAACTAATGCACGTGAAGGCTCTGAAGGCATTGAATGCCAGAGGCACTTTGCAAAAATTTCATGCCGTGAAAAAGGCGCTAAAAATGCTAAAATATCATGTTTCGCAGTACATTCTACACAAGTTAAAAGGAAGGAGATAGCCAATATATCACAAGTGGTATCATATATGATTCAGGTGTCATTAGATACATTCTTTGGGCTGCTATCTATAGATGTCATAAAAGCATATATTCACCATCATCACTTAAAGTGCATCTTTCACTAGAATAGAAGGAAGGGTTGGATCATACATATGGAGAAGACACAAAATATTTGTATGCTCAAATTAATGATATTGAGACAATGTATTTAGTGTACATTTCTTTGGTGTTGTTGCCGTAAGCACTTCTTTTGTAATTGCATTCTATTCTAGTTGCTATTTGGTGAGGTTTCTGAGATGTGGAGAAAAGACTTTATGTTCTTTTATTCCACTGAGCAGGCATTTTGGTTTATTCTGCTTTGTGTTTATAGTGTGAGAAGTGTATACAGGATGCATCAAGTAGAGTTTTTTGGTGGTATGAGGGATTTGGCCATTTAATGCAAGTAGAATGATTGGATAGTCAACTATATTCACACTAGAGCCTACATATACACCTAGTAAGGGATGAAGGAAATAATACGCAATGGATGTCAAGATCTGATATCATAACAAGAAAACAAGTTTACACTGCACTTTGTACAGGTATAAACACAATGGCATCTAACCTAGTACCTCCTCAATCTAACTAAACTATTTTCCACACAATGAATATTATATGAGCTATATATTTCAGCTGGTTGGACTCATGTACAAATGATGTGAATTGGTCAAAAGTTTTCTGCAGCAGTCTTCAATTTTAGTTCAGGTCAGAAAATTTAAAAAATGAAGCAGAGGCGCTGTGAAATAACTAATCATGAGAGAGCTTTATACCTGTTTGGATGTGTTTCAAAGGGATCGCAAGAAATCGTGGCTCATATTCCTCCGTAACTATTGAATCCGCACCAACATCGCGCTCCGAGACCTCTTTGTGCACATACATGTACTCTGGGAGTCCACTCGGTTCTATAGGGGGCGCTGACACTGTTCTTTTCTTTGTCTTTCCCCCTCGACCTCCCTCTCTGCCCTTTATCCTTTGCAAGTGATGCACTGCGGTCTCGTTGGTTGGACTGACATCGTTTGAATGCTGCCCTCTATTTTGACTCGCTTTTAATTTCTTGTTCGACTTATTGGTCCTCTGGCTCCTGGCAGAATCCGGCATGGCAAAGCGTTGGAAAGTGCCCTCAAAGTCTTCTGTTGCGATAGACTCAAGGTCGCTCACACTCTGGATCACTGCAGGCTGGGAGAGAAGGATCTCCGTCGCCAGCGACGCTCTTTCCGAATCGTCACCAGCTCCATCCTCATCGTAAAAGATGTCTCTCAACCTCATGACCTGATGGCTCACATCTCTGCTTCTCCCTCCAGCGTTATTATTTGCATTGATGCCGCTCCCAATGTTTCCTTGCTGTAGATGAGTTGTGCCCATCTGCCCTCCGCTAGCAACTTTGTGGTTCAATTGTTGGCTCGCATCACTGGAGGCACTGCTGCGAGAAGCGTGCTCTCCACGAGCCTTAGTTCGACCTTTGGAGGCAACTTTCTTCTTCTGCGTCCTGGCTTTTACTTTATCATCCCCCCTGCTGTTGTTTGACTCGTTTGTTTGAGCTTTTGAGTGGTTACCCGAAGCAGGCGAAGGCGTGATTTTTTGTGGTGAGCTATTATTGCTGGTTGTGTGGTTGTGGTGGTTGTTAGTGCTCTCCTGCATGGCAGCTAAATGGTACTCTTGGCTACTCGTGAGTTGGTGGCGTGGTGGCAGGGTGTTGCGGGGAGTGTGATCTGAGGAAAATGGATGCAGCGGTAAAACAGATGTACATGAATCTTCTAAGTGATACTACATTAATGGGCACAGTTTGTTCATTTAAAACTGAGATGTGATTATCTAATTTCTATGTCAAAAAGCTCTTTTTGGATTTGCATGATAAAGACCAGAAAATTTGCAATAAGTTGCAGATCACAGCAGAGGTGTAAGATTCCATATTTGAAATATGAAAAAGGTTGGTATAGTTTTGGTTGAAATGGGGATTCAGATTTTAAATTTTTGCAAGGTAATTGGAAACTACTTATGAAATATTAAAGAGCATACAATTCTTAGAGGAATTCAAAGGTAATTTCATGGAAATTGGTTTTTTTAATGGCTGAGATATCCAAAAATAAAGTACAACACCGTGGTCCTAATTAAAGGTGGGTTTTTTTTATTTCACCCTCTTTGTTTTGGATATTTCAGCCATATAAAAACTTGTTCTCATCACACAGACTTTGAATTCCTCTTAGAATTGTATGCTCTTTCATATTTCATGAGGTTTCTGCCTATCTCACAAAAAAGTTGGAAACCTGAAGCCCCGTCTCAAACAAAACTATACCATATTATTACCATTATATGGCATAGACCACGTCAACTACATAAAGCACTGGATAAGGCAGCATTTTTTTTTATTGATATGAATCAAGCTACTTTGGATGACTGACTTCAAATGGACTCACAATTTGCTAGCAACAAACATTTTCTTGATAGCATCTACATAACTATGTAAAGGTGGTTCGTGTGAAGCTACAAATGGTACAAACAAAGAAATGTTCTCTCTTCTGTCTACTGCATCGCTATTTTCTCTGGACCAAAGAGGGATATTACCCCATTAAGCCTTTATGTGCCATGTTCGCACGGCATACTCCGGCGACTGTGTGCTCAAGTTAGCATATTCTGCGCAAACGCACAAACCCACTCAAACCAATCGATAAATTGCCATATGCCATAGTCAATTGAAAGCGTTCCCTGCAATTCCATTCCTGTCACATGTAGCTTTCATTTTATGTGGTGATTGACTATAAAGCGGTATTCCCTAGTGGATATATGCTAGTAAACTCTGTTTAAGTTTCTGTCACTGTTTTGTGTGCAAAAGTGAAATGCCTCTACAATAATGCAGCTACTAGTCATTTGAAAGAAAAACAATCATAGATCTGTCATGCAATTTGCATCAAAGCAAAGTTTGTCAGTTTCTCTACAATTTCGCTCATTATATGTCCTTAGTAACAAAAATCTGTAAAAGTTGCATAGATTTGAAAAACAAAATGTTTTCCCAAAACATGACTAGGTTGCTGTCTCAGATTAATGTGGCACACAGGGGGTTTACACCATGGCACATAAAGAGTTACTGTAAAAGTGGAAATTTTTGCAGTGTTGAAATTTTTGCGCAAAAATATCCACTTTTACAGTACTGACTAGTCCCGAGTATACTTGTTCAGGTGTCTACGTCTAAATGGGTTAAAACAATAGTGGATCGGGGGGGGGGGGGGGGGGGGGGGGAGGGGGAGGGGCACCAGTCGCACTCCCTTTATTTTTTGTTAAAACAAAAGAAATTTTTTATAAAAATGGAGGTGGCATGACCTCCCCCCTTAAACTGTGTAAAGGTGCCCCCCCCCCCCCCCCCCCCCCCTTACAGAATTCCTGGATTCACCCTGGTTAAAATGGGAGGCAGTAAGGAGAACGAAGGGTGTACCTTGCTGATGTAATGACTGGACCACTCGCTGCCTCACTTCTTCCGCCGAGATTGAGTCGGCATCGCTGGTGCCACCAAATGAGCTCTCTAAGCCTGGAAGAGTTTGTATAGGATTGCATCGAGTTTGGGATACATTATAAGTTAGCTATTGAGGATGCAATTAAATGTTCATAAACAAGCAATTGTGGTACTGATGAAAGGGGGAATGTTACCCAAATATATATGTGGACTGAGGAAACAAAGAAATAGTGACAGAACACATCAGTGAAGTTTGAGGAAAATTGGACAATCCTTTCAAAAATTTTGAAGTGAAAGAAGTTTCACTGGATGATAAGACTACGACAGTCCTCTGTGATGTCATTGCAAGGCAACAATGTAAAGAAAAAATGAAGAGAATTCAACAAAATATCATTTTTATGAAAAGTAACCCTATACATTATTCCCGAACATATTGCTGACATGATGATGTGTTGATGGTAAGATTATTCCCCCTGCTTTCATCATGCTAAAAAAATTGAATACAGGAAATATGATAAATATGATAGAAAATTGGCTCCTATTTTAGGCAATGTTTTTACACATAAATGACAATGCCACATCAACATAATTTGAGTCTGTTAAAGCCCACTGGCACAGAAGTTGGATAAAGAGAAAAGGTAAAATCATGTACATGGAATACTTGACCACTTCATACCTACAACTGTACTCTGCCATCAATAACAGAAGGGTATTATTTTTGTGTGCTGTTCAAACTTAAAGAAGAACAGGTGGAATGTCTTTAAACCAAGTGGATCAGATGATGCTTACTCTGATCGTTGAGCTTGAGTTTGGGGGATGGGCGTGTCACCTGACCCCTTGATGTGCCCCGCCCCTTGGTGCTGGTTCTCTTGGACTGCTTGTAGCCAGAGGGTTTCGATGTTCTTTGTGGGGAGCGTGCCTTGTCCGGAGTCAGAAGAGTGCCCTCACTCGAGTTTGTGTCTCCAGTGTGAGCTACATTCTTGTGTACAATCTGCCCCCCTCCTTGGATATCAATGCAAGATGAATGAAAAATCGAGCTAATTTCCTTGGCTGACAATAACAGTACAGTACATTTCATTCGTAGCACAGGAAGAGTAACTAAAATTTCAATATATTAGATTTGGTGAAATGTGTGAGTAAACACAAACATACAAACACAAACACAAACACAAACACAAACACATATGCACAAGTTGAGAGGTTGGTAACCTTTTTTTTCTTTTAATATCTAAATTTTGTTGATGTACGTCTCACACTCAGAAATACCAATATACTGTGTAGTTTTGTTGTTGTTGTAGGTTTTTTTCTTCTACCAGAAGCTGAAGATAAAGCATTTCATTTGAAGTAGGAAAAGGAAACATTGTAATGTTTTCCATGATATTTTACAGATATTCCTCATTGAAATCAACTGCATTTGGATGTAGTATAAAGCTGATAAAAAACAGAAAAATATGAACAAGATGCAAGATGCAATAGTCACTATAGTGGACTAAAAACTTGCAGTTGGTTTGAGCCCCTGACACCAAGAACTGAAGATTCAATGCCCATTCGTTCACACCTTTCTGAGGACTTGTTCTCTTCTGTGCCCGAGTCCTTTTCTTCTTCTTTTCTTCTGATGATCCAGATCCATTCTGCAAGTATATGAAGAGATTTCATGCAAGTTTCACTCTCAATTTTTTGTGTCAAACTACACTGTGTCATTGTAAAGTAGTCGTCCATATAAAAGCATTATTTCATGATTGTCATATTTCCATTGGACCACTGTGATTTCATTGTGTAATGAGACTATGTTAATACACTTACTGCTGCATGCTTCTCTTTTTATTAACCCCCCCAAAAAAAAAAAACAACAATAACAAACAAACAAACAAACAAACAAACCTTGTAAATATCAACAGTGTGGATACACTAAAGTCTTGGGTCTATCTTATTGGAGGTGAAAGTAAGCTTATGATAGTAATAACACAATCTATGCAATAGAACAAAAACATTTATGGAGATAAGGTGGGTTATTCACTCATTTTTCTTTATATACAGTGTACACTGACATATCTCTATAAGGTAATCAAATATCAGAATACTTCAGACTTCTTACAGATATATTGCATTACCTTACTGATGAGGTCACTTAGCTCTGCATCAATACTGTCCAGGATAAAGTCCACATGGTCTATGTGAAGAGGTCCAATCATTCCTGGTTCCACCTCCTCCTCCTCCTCTTCTTCTCCCTCCTCTTCTCCCCCATCCTCCATCTCTTCCTCCTCCGATTCTCCCTCCTCATCCTCCTCGTATTCCTCCTCCAGCTGCCTAGCAACCACGCTCCCTCCATTCTGCATCCCTCTGGTCCCGCCCATTGGATCCTCCCTCTGGCTAGTCTCCACAAACCTGCGCTCCTGCTGATGAGGTGACACCTGCTGGCCGTTGGTCTTGACCACGCCCGCGCTCTGGTGGTGGGGGGTGTACACCAGCTGGGCCTGGTGTCCACTCCCTGCTACCTCTCTCTCTTCCTCATTGTCATGACCATCATGTCTCTGCATCCTTCCATGAGGTGAAGAACTATCGTGGGAGAGATCACTTATTTCATCTTCCTCCTCTTCCTCCTCTTCATCTCCTATCGAATACTCTTCCCCACTCTCAGAGTCAGTCTCATATTCTGCAGCAAAACAAAAATGTAGAGCAACAATTATTACAATGAATCAGAGATATTGCACAGTTAGAAATTCAATGAAAATTTTGGGAGGTTCTTTTTTGAGCAATGCATGATTCAAAAGTTTGAAAATTGACAAACAGCATTATTCTTCTCTGCTCTTTACTACTAAATGAAAACTAACACCTATGTTCATACTCATTTGACATTTTCTTTCCTGTGTTATTTTTTTTCTTTCCAACCTATTTAATCCGGTATGTGTGGACTTTCTGCACTAGTTCATTCTATAGTCTTTCCGCAGAAAGATTGTAAAATTGGACTGAGAAAAAAAAATGTGAACATATCTTTAAAGAATGACAATAAGCCCAATTTAGATGGTTCAGGAAGAGATTGTTGAATGTTTTAAATTATGTCACCAGCTTTGTCATGATATAACTCACTCAACCTCTGCAATCTTATATCTACTTTGAGAGAAAAATGAAGTTTACATTGTGGTAACGCATCTCAAACAAGGAAAAGTAGAAATTACGCGGTGCGTAATATATGTCCCCGCCGGAAGTAGCATTTAGTAGCACAATGTACAATATAGGTAAAAAGATCAAGGTCAAAGGTCAAAGAAGTCAAAGGTCAAAATTTTGAAGCCCTCACCTAGTGCCATCACATAAGGCAAACGGAATCGAAATCGGGTTAGAAATGGGGAAGGAGTAGCATTTTGTAGCCAATGTACAATGTAGGTAAAAACTCAAGGTCAAAGGTCAAAGAAGTCAAAGGTCATAATTCTGTGTAGAAGTTTTGAAGCCCTCACCTAGTGCCATCACTTAAAGCAAACGGAATTGAAATCGGGTTACAAATGGCGAAGGAGTAGCATTTGTAGCAAAATGTACAATATAGGTCAAAAATCAAGGTCAAAGGTCAAAGAAGTCAAAGGTCAAAATTCTGTGTAGAAGTTTTGAAGCCCTCACCTAGTGCCATCACATAAAGCAAACGGAATCGAAATCGGGTTAGAAATGGCGAAGGAGTAGCATTTTGTAGGCAATGTACAATATAGGTCAAAAATCAAGGTCAAAGGTCAAAGAAGTCAAAGGTCAAAATTCTGTGTAGAAGTTTTGAAGCCCTCACCTAGTGCCATCACTTAAAGCAAACGGAATTGAAATCGGGTTACAAATGGCGAAGGAGTAGCATTTGTAGCAAAATGTACAATATAGGTCAAAAATCAAGGTCAAAGGTCAAAGAAGTCAAAGGTCAAAATTCCGTGTAGAAGTTTTGAAGCCCTCACCTAGTGCCATCATATAAAGCAAACGGAATCAAAATCGGGTTAGAAATGGCGAAGGAGTAGCATTTTGAAGCAAAATGTACAATATAGGTCAAAGGTCAAGGTCAAAGGTCACAACTGAAATTCTGTATAGAAGTTTCAAAGCTCTCATGTAGTGCTATCATATAAAGCAAACAGAATCAAAATCGGGTTAGAAATGGCGAAGGAGTAGCATTTTGAACATTTTGATCACACACGGACGCACGGACGGACGCACGGACGCACGGACGCACGGACGGACACACGGACACACACAACGTACGGAGCCCGTTTCATAGTCCCCTGCTCGAACTCGTTCGGCGGGGACAAAAAGCAGCAAGAAATATTTCATCAAGTATCATGTTCATAGAGCTATATTGCTGGTCAAGGGAAAAGGGTCAACCCACATTCCAGCAATAAGTGAATGATCTGATTACATTGATGAACATATTCATTTTGATGATAATACTATATGTTATAAAATAACCATACTTTGTTTGATATAAGGAAAATAGAATCTTTAATATGTTCTATATATACCTTCTTCTGTTTCTCCTTCTTCAATTCTTCCACCTGGACTGCTGGTGTCTGTTAAGTCTTCATGCCCATTTGATGTGTTCATCGTGGAATATATATATTTGTCACTCGATTGCTTCAAAAAGGGATCAGAGTAATCCCATGTTGACCAAGCTTAGAACTGTGGACCTCTTGGATGGAAAATAAAATTGTATATTTCTGAAAGAGAGATTGAATGAAAAGGGGGAGAAAGAGAAGTGTAATCAAAACTGAAGAGAGATGGAGAGTAAGGACGCATTTATACTGAGCGCGGTAACGGCAACAGTCAGGTTTTTTGCTATAGTGCACCAAAAGGAATCATGTCTGCTTCTGTTACAAAAAAAAACAAAAAAAAAATCAGTAATTCGGTGCAGAGTCACCCAAAATTTTATTCTTATGTCAAAATCAAGAGCACCAAAATCACCAGTTGAAGATTAATTCTGTAACAAAATTATTAGTGGGGAAGTGATATTGTAACAGAACCAAACATGGTTCTTTCGACGCACCATAGCAAAAATCCAGACCATTGCCGTTACCATGCTTGGTGTAAGCGGGAATTTACAGATGCAAAATTTATTTAGATACTGCAAGAAATTCTGAATGTTATAAACAATGGAATAACCAAGTTATCACAATCATTTCAAATGCATCAAGAGAAATTTTGCTTTTCACTCATGATGAAGAATATATAAACCATTCTCTCTCATTCTGCTTGTGCCAGAATTGAGAAAATAAACACCTCAATCACAGTTCTATATTGAAATTTGATATGTTACCCCACTCTGGGGAGTGAATGCCTTACCAAAACTCCTAAAATCGGCCACTGCTTATTTTCAATTTTGCCCCCAGCAAAGGAACCTTAAGGAGTGCTGTGTTGAAATAAGGTATTGAGTCTGGCAAAATGCATGTCACATCAATTTCCATCTGAGTCAATCATCGTATTACACGGTGTGTTCAGTGTCCGAGATATTTTTCCTTATGTGATGTCTTTGTCTGCGATATGGCCACCTGTGTGTGTGTGTGGGGGGGGGGGGGTGGGGGTGGGGAGGGTCCAGTGGGACTCTCCCTGTTGATAGATATCATCTTTGTTTATTTGCCTCTAAATGTCTGAGCAGCATATTCATTCTATAAAAAACATTCCATGATGCCCTATGAAACTAGGCACTCCCAACTGGAGACAGCTGATTCAGCAATCAAACAAACTTCTCATATGTAATAGCTAATGTTCCTTCAATTTTCGATGTACATGGAGGACTTGCAAAGCATATAGGAGCAAGTAATAACAAGATCTGTTTTATCTTTGCAATATCAGACGAGATCACAACAACATACAAATGTGAACACCCCCTGTGGTAACAAAATTTCTTCAAGTAGATTTTTATAAACATCATATGCTAACAAAAGTAATCATTACTTAGTTCAAACTCCAAGACAGCACTGTTTGCAATAAAAAGTAGAATGATTTATTTGCTTTTTACAGGAAATACTGAAATATGATATCAAATTAAATGTTCAGTTTAAACACACCTCATACGAGAACACAGACTCTTCCAGTGCTGTATGATTGTATTCGTAATTATCACAAACTTGCAATCATACTGACTGTGTTCAGACTGTTTAACTTCACTACTAGTGAAAAGGAATCACATTATTCAGAACAATTACATGGATGCACTCATGTTTAGAATGTGAACGTGCCTCATGGAAACCCAAACTCTCACAGAGCCTCCCATCAAAGCGCAGAGACAGTAATGGGATAAATCAACAGTTGCGCTCTGTTGGCGTCCCTTTGAATATCATGTTCACCCAATAATGAACTACGAAAGAATACTTGAACAACAGGCAGGATCCAGTGAAAGAGGGAAAGGGAAAGAAACTACAAGAAAAACATAAAAACAATGTACATTCATCCGATCACTTCATGCACTCCAAGCAAAATCCGCACAATTATCCAGATGTTTAAGATAACCCCTGGATCTTTTGGTATTCAAGCATACCAAAAAAAATTATGTCACTTGAGACTAATCCTCCAATAATCCTTTTTTTTCTTTCATAGAATAAAAATGTTACTTTTTGTAATTGACAACAGTCCCCTGGACAGTTATTATATCATATAATATTATTATATACATTGTTATACTTCTTTATATTTCTTAAAAACACGGCAACATTCTGGCACCAATGTTCTGTTGGCTAAAGTGAAGCTTTTAAATCTTCCAGGGTTGTGTGGGTGTGGTGGAAGGGGGAGGGGACGGTAGCTTGGTATCATTTTTGGCATTTGTTCTGTAGGGTTCAGTGATCCTGAATCCCTACAACATTCCACCTCATATATAGTCTTAAAGAGCTCCACACTTGGAGACATGGGGGAAAAATGATTGAAGAATCTGACAGTTGCACCCCCTTCCCACAAACTTTCACGATACAACATGATTTCATGCAGCGATGCTGTTTGAAATCATGTGCTTCAAATTATACACTTTTCCATCCCTGTGCGTGCAATCGGGAACATAATATGAGCTCTTAGATTTCATTTAATCTGTGCATGCAGGACTAGTATGGAAAATCCTTTCAGTCCACGAAAATTTTAGGCCAAATTTATGTACTGTATAAGCTGTTATTTTCGCGTATACAGATCTTTTCACAAATTAGGAGGTCACAGACATTTTCACGAGATGATGTTTTCGCAAATCAACAACGAAGCTATCATAAATGCATTGCTACCATAGCATATGGCAACATTTTTGCATGTTGTTGAATTCGCAATCCAACAGTGATTCGCGAAATTCACGCAAATTACACCCTTGTGAAATAACAGCTTATACAGTATCAGGTTCTTACAAATCTGAAGATTATAAAGACTTCAGTGAAACCTGAAAGAGAAATTGTTCCAAAAGAAATGAGATATGAATAATCCCACAACAAAAAAAAAAAAAAATTGGAAAACACAAAGCAATAAATAAAAACAACAAATTTTCTCTCTCAATAATCAAGCAGGAACACTTTTGTGTGATTCAGTCTCTACAATGCTAAACTCTTATCTACACAACTGAATCGCTAAACTCAACAAACCAACCGTCAATGTCCAAAGTACACAACAGTGACCACATTGAGTGAACTTACACACAAGTCACATTCTGCCTTCCTACATGTGAGTAGAAAATGTGAAACACATATTTTCCCAAGCTCTTTGAAATATTCTGACATGCATAATGTTTTAATGACATGGAACAGTGGAGGGTGAAATTGCCCCATCTAGTTTCTTTACTACCTGTGCATTCCACATACTGCACTTCATAGGGAGAAAATTCCTGGTGTGAAACATTGCATGCCACCCTGGCTGCAGCGCACAAAATCGTGGGAGTCCAGACTAAAGCACAAGAAGTCTTGGAGGCTAATCTGGGTGATTATCTTACTCCAGGTTGCCAGGGGCACTGTGTAAACCATCCAAATTGCTGGATATGATCACAGGAATACCAGCTACATGGGACTACAGGGAGTCAAACTGGCCCCGGCACACCCACCCACGGGCCAAGTTGGGTTTTCAAAATAAGTGGGGATTAATTACCTTAGCACCCAGTGGCTACAGGTTGATATGTCCTGCCTTGCCCTGTGCGGATGTTTTTCGGAAATTTCTGTGTGAGAGTAACGAATTGCGCGGAGGGCTAAGGCTTAACTATGCAGGGGAGATCCGCCAGAGATGCATAAAAATAAATTCCAGGAGCGACAGAGGAGGAGAAGAAACCAATTTTCACATCAAAAACATGTTTTTCTGCCTGTCACACATCAACACATCACCTTCTGTATCAGCAATATGATGATAACATGGTATATTAAACAGTCTGAATCTTCAATGATTAAAAGCACATTTTAAATTGCTTAAATTCTCTGTCTTTTTGCAAAGCCTTTGGTATGAGATGAAATGAGAATAAAATGATGACATTCCTTTGCTGGCATTTTCAGAAACAATGTAAATGAGGTGTATATGTGTGGTTTTTGTTGTTGTCGTTTTTTAAATCATGGTAGTAGTACATTTTTTTTTTCAATACATCAGATTTGTGAGCCTTGATGGTGAGCCTGTCTGAACAGAACACCTTACTATCTTCTACCAATTAATGATGGCTTTCCATTAACCTTTCAGACAAGGAGAATGGCCTTTGAAATCATATCATATACACAGGTTTATGAATGACATCAACATCTTCATGTGGAAATGGGTGGATTCCATTCAAATTAACAAACTGCAACATGTAAATTACTTTACATAATATATATGGTATGACTGTTTCGCTATAACCACTTTTAAATCAACATTTACCTGCTACAATTAACAAAGATCAACTTTATTAAAGGCATTATCTACCATTTGCTGATGAAATAAAAACCCAGCTTTAGTGCTTCAAAATAGTTCTAAGATGTGATTTAGGCATATAAACAACCATTGTAAAAATTTTAGTCAGGATAATCAATATTAAGTGTTATTAGATATACAAAATGTGAACAACAGTTATAATAAAATTGTTTCTAGACTAAACCATCTACAGTTATGGTTTAATGAGAAAAACAGTGATATCTCCCTATATTTCAGGTTTTATTGCAAATTTTTTGTATGATAGGATATTTTGTGATACAACTGACCTACAGATATGTATCAAATGTGATAGCTCAAACATTTTTAAAATCACTGCTCCCAAAGGCAAACTGTATATTTAAGGTCTACTACACCATCAAAAAGTCCTATGTGAGGAAATGCAGTTTTGAGCTGGTGTAGAACTGATACAGCATTTTAGAATGTTCAGCAAGAAAAAAAAAAGGCATATGTGACATGACTGTATACCATCCAACTTTCATTTATTTCAATTTAATGTCTTTATTCCATACATAAATTTGTTATGCAGAACTGGTTGCTTTCAACTTTCAAGCTACATTTATCTGTTTGGCTTGGAATATGCCTTGGGTTTGGAGCAGAAACTAAGATTGTCACAGCTCGAAAATTACAAGATAATTCCTTTGTTTAATTAAGTTACAACTACACTGATTCTTGAGTATTCCAGGAATATGTAAAAATTATATATATATATTGTTCTGTCTCTTCAGCAGTGACACATTATATCCTGCAATGTCAGTTAAAACTTGTTCTTCAACTATTAGCTTAGTATGACAAAGTCACAAATGTCATTGGAAGAAAATATCTACACTCATGGCATTTAGGAACCCGAAAAGTAAACCCAACATCACACATCATAAGATTGAACAAGATTAACTCAATTAACTCAATAACTACCAAGGCCAATGGCACTGTATGAGCTGCCAATGGTATCTTAATATTATGCTCCCAACAGGGTTAAACAGCATATAGATTTCAATGTTTTTGTAGCATCTGATTCCTGCAAGAAGAATAAAATGTGTCATGGGTGGATGCCAGTGTTGGTGTATTTGCGTAGAAATGAGATCCTTTCTTCATCCCAGAGGCTTGGGGATCACCTGAACCCTAATACCATTAAACAAACTCTTCTTCTATTTCATTCTGGCTTGTCTCCGACACCGATTTCCAGGTCAAGTGAATGCATGACTGCTGACCAACTGTCTGACAGACAGACAGACAGACAGACGGAGAGAAGGAGAGAAGGAGAGAGAAATATATAGATGCAGAAATAGAGAGAGGGAGAGAGATAGAGAGAGAAAGACAGAAAATCAGACAAACATACAAACAGACAGCTAGAGGCAGTCAAAGAGACAGAAACAGATGGAAAGACTAACAGAGATAGAAACAGACATACACACAGACAGCAAAAGTGCAAAAGTATGTACATTACTTTCATTAACAAAATATATGTGACATGAGTGATGATGAAAGTAAGCAAAATAAGGTTGGCTGTGTAATGCAATTTCACAGTACATAACCCAATATGTCATGTTTTGAGAAATATGGGTTTGAAAATTAAGTCCTTACCATTTTTCTGTCCTTCAAGTGTTACACTAAGAAGAGAGGTAGACTTCTTTAACTTTTCTTACGGGATTATTTTCACAAAATTTCAGCCAAAAAGAATATGTAATTTTAGAGTAATTAATACTTTTAAGAGAGATACAACTTTTTACAAAATCAGAGCACGCCCCGAAGAAATAAATTTATTTTGCTCAAAGGGCGTATCTTTTAACTTACATTGCACAAGCATCTTTTAAATCAGTAAAAGTAAAGATGTACATTAATTTGCCAAGCCAGCACAAATGTTTTCTGCATAATTTTTATGCATATCTCAAGTTACACTCCTTTGCCTAACTAGAGATGACAAAGTTGTGAGAAAATGTGTTAGAAAATACATCCTTCTATATCTCTTAAGATTGTTAACAATTGACATTTGCGACTTTTACTCTTTAGAAAGAGTGCATTTTCTTTAATAGCTAGAATATATTTTCAATTTGAAAAAAAAGGTTAAAATTTGGGGTTACGTTCTGTTGCCTTACTACCACTGAGGCAACAGAGAGGCACAGAGAAAACCACTTGATGCTGTCAAAGACATTTCTGAGTATAAATGCATTCAGATACAGAATGACAGACAGACAGACATGATACACAAACAAAAAGAGAGGGTTCATTATGGGCACGGATTGGAATTAATAACAGAAAGAAAACTAATGAGGGCCTACTGTGCAGCTGAGACATTTAGAGATTGGAAGTATTACAAATGAGCTCTGTGTGCATAGATACTCCAGGATGAACTGCAGAGAAAAATTTGAACTCGGTTAAAAGATCAAATGTGCATCTTTGCAACAGAGCTGCACAAATTATTTGATGTACACGAAATCACTGTTTACTTGCAACCTTATACTGTCTCTGTGAGGCAAGAGTTAACTAAAGCTAACGCAAAAAGTACATACTGTGGCACTTCTAAATACAAGTATGCACTTCTTGTTGTATTGTCAAGTTGAAGAACAAGCACTTCTACTGAATGATAAGCTCTCTTGTGCTCTGTTATTAGCATTTGATGCATAAACACACATTGAGAGTGGCTATAGTAATAGAGAGAGATACACACACACAGAAGTCTATACCATTCCTTCCCTAGGTCTGCTGCTGTAAAAGTGATGTTTTCACGAAAGTAATTTTGTAAGTGGAAAAATGAGCAAATAAAATGGGATTCCATCGGGATGCGAACCCGAGACCTTCAGATGCTACTACCCCGGTGCTCTATCGACTGAGCTATAGAAAGCCCTATTTCAGTGTTCGTCCCAGAAACTCTTAATTCTCAATGCTCGAATGGTCAGAAGCTATAGCAGTGTGTATGTGTGTGACACACACACACACACTTGAACCTGGCATAAACCCGAAGGATAATTCAACTCGGGGATAAATGCAAAGGATCACCGAAGTGATGCAGCTTATTGAGTATGTAAAAAACGCAAACAGAAAAACTGATCAGAAATGAATGTAATTCTTTAGTGGAAAAATGAGCAAAGAAAATGGGATTTCACTGAGAATAAGTAATTTTGAATACAACTAGAAAAATGAGAGGAGGAAAGCGAAAGTTTGACCAAATTTTGATTACAAATAAGAAAGTAGTGAAATTTTGAAGGCTTGACAATTGAGACAGAAACAACTTAATTTGTGAAGTAGCATGTGAGCTCATCTTCAGTTACCCTGTACATCAAATTTTAATTTGATCAAACTTTCACTGTCCTATTCCTCTAGTTTTTCTAAAGCTATTCAAACAAACAGATTTTCATGGGACTTCCCCTTTAAATCAAAATCAACATTATCATATGACCATATGTACCAGCAACATCTGCACTTATGCCAAATTTTTAAACCACATTTTCCTGACCGCATGGTCCCTTAACCCACATACAGCCAGGCCCCATGCATAATGTATGCCTGGGACCTTAGGGTTACATGCTCTAACAACATCACAGCATCTTCAATGGGTCAATCTGTTATTGGCTGAAGGCATACTAGGAATATCTTGAAAATATCTATGATGTATGGCTCATCACAAAGGTTGTAATGAACATAGCCATCAGAAATCAGTTGAGCCTTGGGAAAGCAGAATATGATAAAATTGTGCTGTTGAGTGGTATGCATGGAAGGGTTCATAAGTATTGATATCAGTGAAGACATTTTCACAGGAATTATGGGTGCTATCCCTCAAGTCACATTTTAAGTGCAGGCTCATGCCAGGAAGATAAAAATAAGTTAAAAAAGGAGAAAAAACCCAAACAAATAAAGTAATACCAATGCACTGTTTGAGCTCCAGTGAATAGGTAGTGTGTGAAATTGTGAAATTTGTGCAAAATTTTGATATACTTTGTATAATGTAGACAAAAAAAAAAATAATGTATCATTCCACTTCATCAGTCACAAAAGAGGTTTAAAGGCAATAAATATGAGTGTGCCATAGCATTGCTATATCATTACTCTATTTCTTGGCTGCAGAATTTCTGCAAGATGTTTGCAATGGTAAGTAACAGATACACATTCAAGATAAGGGGACTTGTTCCATTTCACTGTAATGTTTGTTTGTGCTAGTATCAGGTACGAATGTCATTTTAGTGATGAATAAGAGAAAAGAAGAATTTTAGAGAATAATATCACAAACTGCCACACACAGAGCATGAATCATACTTTTTTTTTCATAATCACTAAGAATATCTCACCAATATATATATATATATATATATATATATATATATATATATATATATATATATATATATATATTAGAAGAAAGAGTCTCAAGTACGCCATGGATCCAACTATTACAAGATTTTTATTACAAAATTTTCGGTCTGCCTCAGACCTTCGTCAGTGCAAAGACAATGATGGACAATGATAAACATGAATCATAACAACAATGCTATGCGCGTCATGCGCGTAGTGCGTTGCCCTGGAGCTGCGTTGTCAAGGAGAGCGCTGATACGTATAGGGGTATGGTAGAAAGTGAAGACTGAACTCAGACTCAACAAAAGTTTCAAGTGCTTGTTTGAATCATACTATGCTATATACTCTTTATAAAAATACATTGCTATATATATGTCCTTGTAATAATAGACTTTAGCGATTCTATTTTTTGTAGATAAACATCGAAGAAAAGACGCATAGAAAGCATTGATTACAAATGGACAGAAATTAAAAGAAATGAGCTAATAATACAACTAGTTATAAGAGCATCTATTTACTGTAAAAATAAAAATTATAAATTATACAGATAATCAAGACATCATATTAAAAAAATAGTGTTCAATACAAATATGATAGAATCTCAACATTAACTCAATTAAAATCTCAATGAAGACTAAACTCAAACTCAACAGTTCCGAGCGTATGTGTATATTGTATGCATGCCAATGTATGCTATATATACTATATATAAATACATTACTGTATGTATACATCCATGTAATATTTGACTTTTGTGACTCCTTTTTTTCGTAGATAAACATCGAAAAAAAAGCATGTAAAGACGCATATCAAGCACCAATCAAGCATTAAATACAAAATAATGGAGAAAAAATGAAAAAATAAGCTCATAATAATCATAACCAAATATCGAAGCATCTGTTTACTGTAATGATGAGAATATGATAAATTTGCGGCTAATCAAGACATCATATTTAACATAAAAGGTAAGTGGTCAATGCGAAATATAATAAAATCTTAACATTACCTTTTGTAAATAATGAATAATATGCATATAATATAGGTCTAGTCTCAGATTCTTAGAGATTCATTTCTTCACTTCTTGTAGAAAGAGAAACTGCTTAACCATCCAAGGTCCTTGTTGAGTCCTGTTTCAAAAGACCTGGTTTGGATGATGAATTTCATTTCAGCTAATTTTCTGGCTTCTCTGTCTTTGAAATTAGTGCCGATGATACAGAATTGCAGATCCCGAATTGAGTGGTTGCCTGAGTTGAAATGTTCGGCAACTGGTAGTGATGACTTGTGCTGAATTGAATTTCTGTGATTGTTGAAACGAAGTCTGAACTTAGTACCTGTTTCCCCGATATACTTCGCGTTAGGGCATTTTGAGCATGAGATGCAGTAAACCACATTTGGGGTGTCACATGTGGCGTGAGGGGTAGAGACAGAGAAGCCAGGAGTTAGATCTACTTTTTCAGAGGTGAGCATATGGGCACAGATTTGGCAACGGCTTTTGCCACATGGGCGGTTAGCTTTCTGTTTTTGTTTCTTTGAGATTGAGCTCTTTACCAATAATTCTCGTAGGTTTTTCGGTTGTTTTTGAGCGTTGATGGGGTGGTTCGAGAACGTGGCAGGGAGAGATTTGTCAAGAGATAGGTATTTCCACTCCTTGTTGATTTCGTTAATCAACGCTTTTGTGGAGGGATGATACGTGGTTACAAGGGGTAGCCTGTCAGATGGTTTAGCAGTTTCGCTTTTACTCTTGAGTAACTCTTCACGCTTTTTTGATTTAGCTCTTTCTAGACTGCGGTTTATCATGTGGATAGGATATCCTCTTTGTAAGAAGAAGCCTCCTAGTGTGATCGCTTGTTTGTCAAATTCCTCGTCATCTGAGATGATTCTCCGGTATCTCAGAAACTGACTGTACACGACCGCTTCTTTGCAGTGTTTTGGATGGAAGCTTTCATGGCGAAGATAGGTGTGTTTGTCAGTGGGCTTGTGATACACACTTGTCGAAATCTTGTTTCCGTCAGATATTTTGAGTTTAACATCAAGGAAGGCAATCTCTGACTTTGACTTTGACATAGTGAATTGGATGCTTCGGTTGACTTTTCCGAAGTCTTCGACAAACTTCATGAGCGACTCGTCTGAGTCTGTCCAAATTATGAAAATATCATCGATGTACCTCAGATAGAGTAGAGGCTTCTTCTCACATTTGGATAGGAAACTTTGTTCTAGCTCACACATGAATATGTTTGCATACGAAGGGGCCATTTTCGTGCCCATTGCAGTTCCATTGGTTTGGAGATAGAATTTGTCGTCAAACGTGAAGAAATTGTGCTTGAGAATGAACTCTGTTAACCTAGCAAGATCAGTTACAAGAGATGCTTCTACGTCTTGCTTAGTAAGAAAATCTGACATGGCCTTGACTCCGTCTTCATGACCTATGTTAGTGTACAGAGAAGTGACATCCATCGTGACTAGAGTAAATGACTCGGGGAGTTTATCCTTAATGGACTCTATCTTGTTGAGAAAGTCAGTGGTGTCTTTGATGAAGCTGGGAATCGAGGGCAAGTATTTTTGTAGAGTTCTATCTACGTAAGCTGACATCATTTCTGTTAGAGAACCACAGTTTGATATTATGGGTCGGCCTGGTGGGATGATGTTATGTGATTTAGCTACGTCGATTACCTGGTCACTGGAGATCTCGCCTTCTGGTTGTTCGAGGTGTGAGGCTACTTTCGCTTGTAGTTTGTGGATCTTCGGTAGAAGGTAGAGACGACTGGTTCTGGGATCGGTGGGGAGAAGGTTCCTGCTTTCAGTTTTCGGGATCGCCGATAGTGACGACAGGACTTCCTCTGCCTCTTTGGTGAATTGCTGAGAGGGATCCGACGACAGGGGTGTGTAGAATCTTCCATCAGAGAGTTGCCGTTGTGCTTCCGCGATGTAGTTGTCTTTATCTTGAACAGTAACTGCTCCCCCTTTATCTGCTGGTTTGATAACTATGTCGTCGTTGTTTTGGAGGGATTTGATGGCTCGTCGCTCACTTCGGCTCAAGTTGTCGGCTGTACATTTTTCGTCAATAGAGCGAAGGAATGTGTCAAGGTGCTGATTAACACTGTTGATGAAGGTGTCGATATACTGGTTTCGATTGCCAGGCGGTGTCCACTCTCTGCCTCCATTGCGTTGGGATTTAGGATTAGCAGGCACTGCGTTCTCCGCTTTATGTGCATCATGAGAACTATCCCCATCGAAGTACTCACGGAGTCTCACCCGACGTTCGAAGTTCCGGACATGTTGACAGAGTTGGAGTTTATCAAGTTTCGTGGTGGGGCAGAAGGACAAACCGCGGTTTAGAATTTTCTCTTCAGCATCAGTGAGTGAATAATGGGATAGATTCACCACCACGTTATGAGCTTCTGGCGTACTCTCCTCCGTTGAGTCTGCGGGCTTTTGCCTTCTGGTGTTGAGGATGGGTGAAGTGGAAATCAAGTGATCGAGCTTTTGATTTTTCGCTTTCATTCTATCACTCAGTGTCTGCTTGTATCTTTTGTCCAGATACTTGAATGTCGATTCCACGCTAACCTGGGTGTAGTTCCGTTGTTTTAGTGTTTCCCGCAGTGAATGTGTGGCCGCATCGATATCTGTAGTGAGCTTCTTTTGCTTGGCGTAGGCGCTTCGAAGAGCGTCGTTTCTCAGCAGTTCAGAAGCCCGGCGGCATATTTGGCGAGATTGTCGTGAGTTAGAAGTCGATCCGAGAGGGTTTTTAACGGTAAATCCTTTGGGTAAGAGGTCCAGTTTTCTGCAACGCGACAGGAAATATATGTCCGATCTTGTTTGCGCAAGTTTATCATTTGTCCGTTCCAGTGCACGTCTTTCGTGGAGAGCTGTGGCGTCCAGTAAAATGTTCATCTTGGAATTTTCCACGTGTTGGACTTCGAATGTTGTAATTATTAGAAGAAAGAGTCTAATTATATTTATAATTTTTATTTTTACAGTAAATAGATGCTCTTATAACTAGTTGTATTATTAGCTCATTTCTTTTAATTTCTGTCCATTTGTAATCAATGCTTTCTATGCGTCTTTTCTTCGATGTTTATCTACAAAAAATAGAATCGCTAAAGTCTATTATTACAAGGACGTATATATAGCAATGTATTTTTATAAAGAGTATATAGCATAGTATGATTCAAACAAGCACTTGAAACTTTTGTTGAGTCTGAGTTCAGTCTTCACTTTCTACCATACCCCTATACGTATCAGCGCTCTCCTTGACAACGCAGCTCCAGGGCAACGCACTACGCGCATGACGCGCATAGCATTGTTGTTATGATTCATGTTTATCATTGTCCATCATTGTCTTTGCACTGACGAAGGTCTGAGGCAGACCGAAAATTTTGTAATAAAAATCTTGTAATAGTTGGATCCATGGCGTACTTGAGACTCTTTCTTCTAATAATTACAACATTCGAAGTCCAACACGTGGAAAATTCCAAGATGAACATATATATATATATATATATATATATATATGTTATCAAAGTCAGTATCTTCTCCAAAGATACCCCCTTCACCAGAAAGCATTGTTTTGATAATCACTGTACCTGAATCTACATGCACATGCATCACTCAATTTCCTATGATTTAATACCCCTCAATCTAAGCATACACTGACACGACATGAAATGGCAACCTGTCAAAAATCTCCTTACTCCCCACCCCCCCCCCCATCCCATCTTTTCAATTGGAGGATGAAGGGGGCAAAGATTGAAAATAAGGGTGTCTATGTCATTCCAAGTCGGACAAGGGTACCCCAAGCTTGAGCAAATATTGACCAATTTCATAAATATGACCACAAGAGGACTTGCGTGCTCTGTGCAAACATAGGATCTCTGGCGTAATTACTCTAAATTAACAGCACCAGATGAAAAAAAAAAAAAATCTCTGCAGAGAATGCCCCCTTCATCTTGATGCATTCATGAAGCCATATTCAAGAGCACTTGCCAAGCATGAGGGGAAAAATCTTGCTTGAATAATATGGAGATACGCAAGCTTCGATAGCGACTACAGTGGAGTTTCTTGCAGCCTGTTTGCTCAATCAGGGTCCAATAACCGAAGACAGGTGGTATAAAGTGCAGTTTATGGTTATGAAATATGTCTTTAATGATGCATTAGCACTGGTCACGTTGTCGTTGCAATATCTCGGACTCTTCAACTGGTCAAAGGTGAGAAACTGCCATTTGCACAAACCGTCCTAATCACTTTGGAAGCTGCCCTCATAAAACCTACAGAGTGTTTTCTTTTTACACTAACCATAGTCCAAGCACTAATTTATCTACAGAAGGAGTGTTTTCTTTTACACTAACGATAGACTAAGAGTAAGTTATCTTCAGATGGAGTGTTTTCTTTTACACTAAGAATAGACTAAGTAGAAATTTATGCCACTCAAGGCTTTTACAATATCAAATAATTCTGTAAATGTACATATTTCTAAAGAAAACAGCATATATATATATATATATATATATATATATATTATTATACATATATATACATAATATATATATATATATATACATATACATGTATACATATATATATATTCATTGCTAATTGATTTTAAGTTATTGTTCTTTAACATGATCTTTCTTCAGAAAAATTGAAAATAAAGAATTTTTTCTCTTGTTTTCTTTGTTACAGATATGTTTCAAAAGTTAAATGGGTGTAATATCACACCGACAAGTGTGTGCAAACAGTCATTCTTTGTCATCTTCCACATACATATCATTTTGCAATGCAAGTACAGTATTACATTCTTTAGATATTCTGTTATGCATGTAGATGAAGACTAAGACTATGAATCTAGCTGAAAACTTTCATATTAACATAAAGTAATAAGTCTAGACAACAACAAACATTCTCATATCACTATCAAAGTTTTCTCAATGTCTGTGTCATTCTCAACTCTGTTACAATGGTACTCACCTGGGCTGTATGTTAACTCAATTTCAGTGGTATTCCAAGTGGTTCTGAAAGTATTATTTCCAATCGCTTGCATTGAGTGAGAACAATATGCATTCACCACATCCGGGTGTACACAGGCAAACATCCAATCATCAGAGTTCACCAAGAGTTTTCACACTGGGATCAACAGAGATATACTCTGCAACGATAATCCACATTAACAAGGAGATCAATATTCAATGTAGCACATGTGCATCCTCTTCCCCATATTGGAGTATCCAAGGTATTCAATTGGTAGAATCCACAACGCGTCTAGTTCATTCACTTGTGTAATCAGATGCACAGTAGACTCATTAAAATTCTACTCTTTTCCACTGGAATACATTGGAACAGTAGCAGCCAATTCGTTGCAACGGGACGGATCCCTAGAATCAGCCACTGTGAAGAAGTATCTCAAGTGTTTACTCACTGTCTTGTAGGCTGGAGAAAAAAAACAACCAAAAATCTCCCTCTTCCATTGAGAGAGGAAGGACTAAACAATGACCATCCCTTGCAAACAGCATCAGTCAGTCTTCCTGGGGAAGTATTTCTATTTTTAATTGGAAAGGACAGGCTAAAGGAAAACGAGGCAAACTAGCCTCGAACAGCCATTGGGCATGTAAATGAGAAGCGTTTGGGGGCTACAGGAAGACTAGCGGATTTTATTATAACCAGTCCAATGTTGACACCACCTGCATGGCGGGCAGTTCAAGGAGACGGACGGAATGGAGGGTACAGATTTGAAACTGACCGCCACTCGAGCCCTCTAGTGGCCTGATTGGTCATCACTGCATGACCAATCCAAATACTTTTTATCTCTGGTTTGGCACTAGGGGCTCCCATTCATTGAGGATGGAGCGAGCGGTCTCCCATTACTGGTTAATCTTTGACCGGTGGGTTAGTTGCTACACTGGACATGAGGTGTTATCGCCTTGGGGTTAATGATACTTGGGATCATAACTCCTAAATAGGGGGGTATATCTCTGCTTGTATCTCCTGGAGTTGACTCACTGGAGGATAAACCCTTTGGGGATCTGTTGGGTTAGCAGTTAGAACTCTTTTTATTTGCCCACAGGAGGTTGTAGGAAACCTTGTAAGGGGCACGCATGTTTCTTTGTTATTAGCTTGCTGGGTAGGTTTGCTCAAAGGATTGGTGAAGACCAAAAATGCAGAGGCACTTAAATGGAGGGGGCAAACTATTTAAGTTACCTAGGGGTAAGTGCTGGGACTATAGAGGAGGAGGGGTTCTTACACAGCTGTGAGAGATGCTGTGATGAGTCTCTACGGCAACTGTCTACCATTGCTCAAGAGAATATAATGGGCACTAGTAATTACTGCTACCACCACCCTACTATGGTCACTAGCTGCTACTGCTGCTACTACTATGTACCATATTACTATGCACAAGTATCATTATTACTTCTACTGCCAGCACTATTTTTACCACCACTTTACGGTGCAGCTCTGATCTGCTATTAAGTACAAAATAGTGAATGCAAAGTTGGGAAAAGCAAAAATGAACAACTTCTGCAAATATTTGCAGGGTTCTTACAACTGGCATCATCAAAAAGTAGGTTCCTTCCCATAAAGCTGCATGTGTTACATATCACACCTGCATGTTAGAAGATAAGATACACTTCTCTATGTTAACAGAGGTATAAACTTACAAATCAATACACACACACATATTCGACACACACACACAGACACACACGCACACACACACACACCTATTTAACGCTGAAATAAAGTCTGATATACATGCAATCAGGTACTGGCTTGTTGGCTGATGAAACTTTGTTGTATAGAATATCAGATTGTGTTGTTGTTGTTGTTGTTTTGTTTTGTTTTTTGCTCATGTCCTTAACACAATGTAAGATACTCTGGGTGATAGGGGTTAACAGAATTCTCCATTGGTCTACAGAGAATTATGACCCTTTTTTCTGCATTGAATGCCTTCTTAAAATTAAAAAAAAAAAATTAAAAAAAAACCACATGAGGTGACTGCACATAATACAATTGCTATATAATAGTTCCTATCAGAACATGGTAGGTTTGAACTCAATGGGTCAATAATCTCAAAACAGCACAAATTCCACAGTAAGCAAAAGATTATCATCCAAGTTAGCCATGATATTTTTTTGTTATATATACTAAGTGGATAATGATCATGTTTGCATGTCATAAAGAATAAAAAGGGCTCTGTAAATGTTAGACACAGGGTAAAATAAAGTAGACTCCAATCAATGTCATGTAAAAGGAATATAAGTTTATATCTTTTTTTTAAAGAGTATAACTATCTATCTGAAATAAGCCCTGGGTATTTCATAATGAACTCACTCTGGTAATACAAGCGATATGAATAAAGTTCATATTAAATATATAACCAACAAGAACCACATTTTAACAGTTATCATGGCTATGGCAAGGTTGTTTACTTCACATCGTCTCACTACAATCAATCTATGAAAGGCAAAAAATACCATTTTAAAAAGATACCTCTTTACTATTTCTAGTTTGTCATTGAAATACTGTCTCACAGAATCTGGTTTCAAATCAAACATCCCCCAAATTACAGGGTCTTATTGTAAGTTAACACCTTTACAATGTAGAAACAGAAAAATATGAATATCATATATGGCAGAAAATGACATCAAAGTTTATGACAGTGTTTGTGGTTACCACCAGTTTGCTTTAGCCAAGTACACAAATTTGACTTAGTGAAAATGTGTTTGTTTAGAAGTGCAAAGTACCAACTTTAAAACATAATAACCAACTCCTTTACAACAACAAAAACATCTGATAGAATCAAATACTTTCGGATGCATAATTATAATGCATGAATCCCTTTATATAGGCATTAAGAAAAAAAGCTTTTACATTTGTGGGTGAATGTATGCCAATCAAAATACAAGTATATGTCTATGTAAATAGTGTAAGTGTGCATGTGTGTGTGGTGTGGTGTGTGTGTGTGTGTGTGTGTGTGTGTGTGCATGACTTACAGATATATGACAAAAATATACAAAGTGAACAAAATTTCATTAACATTGATTTCTTAAAGAGCATTTTGCATTTCCATTTCCAGCCATTCAGAGATCAGGACCAAGAGACAGAGTTCATAAGATCAACAGTGCTGAAGTTTGCTCTCCGAGAAATGGGGGCGATATCGCTGAATGGATAAAGCATATGTCTGACGGGGATCTAACAGCTCTCGTCAATCGGCGATGCTCAGCACGGATTATGTCGTTGAGTAAATGGGTTATCAGAATGTCACCACTCAGTGTGGTTAATGTTTCACCTGATTCTGATTTAATGGTGGCTAATTTATTGTTCCACTCAAAGACAGTGGTGCATAAGTCCATGTTTTGTTTTGTTCTGTTTTCAAGAATAGATATATCTGTAGGCACTTCACCATCACACACTAGTCATATTCATGTTGAGGGGGGGGGGGGGTGTTCCCTCACTCTGAATCAATTTAGAATTAGATTTTAAATATGCATATAACAATAGAGTATTGACCAGATATTCAGAGGTAATGAAGTATGGTAGATGAGAAAAGTTATCATGCTGTGCTGATGTCACCATTAATATTAGAAGGATTATCCAAATTGCAAACATCAATTTGTGTCTTTGGTTCTTTTTATGTGTTGCTGTGTGTGTCTGTATATGTTCCACAGGAGTACTGTAAAACACACTCTACAGTTGTATTCGCGGAATGAAAATTTCGCGAATTGGAGCCGACTACCTTTCTCGCGGCATGAAATTTTCACGAATCACCACTGGCATCCAATGCATATGATTGTGTAGGCAAGAACTTTTGTGTGCATTTTAATTTCGTGAATGTTGGCACTAGCAAAATTCACAAAATTAAAATGCACACGAACAAATCCTAGTTTTACAGTATTTTTCACTATATACTAATTGGAACATTACAATTGTTGGTTCTCAATTAGCATTCTTGTAAGTGTACACACAGAGCCATTCTCACTGCTACATCAGAGAAATCCTCAACATTTGCTTGAATGATTCTAGGCAACTGTACTGGCCTAGATGCTAAATGAAAACATCACAGGAAAATTGCAGATTGAAGAATAATTTCTTCTAGCTCCATGCGCAGTTTGCACAGTATTCTGCAAGAGAATATTGATTTCAAGAAACAAGCGATATTTGTCACAAAACTTTCACTCTGAGAATCCTGAAGGCACTGGAATACTGCATAGGTCCTACATAAAGTAAAAGTAAAGACCTACTTCAGCATGCAAGCCAATATAACTATGAATACATCCTAAAAATCTCAAATAATCTAATGTTTCCGCTTCAATAATTGAACTTCAGTCTTCATTTTGGGATGTGACTTCTGTAAAATCATTTTGATCACAATTAGAAAGAGCAGCGACATCAAATTCTCAGTGCTTGGCAACACAAATTGTGTATGAGCACTTGGCAAACAGACCTATGAGTAGCTGGGACTGAGAGACATGCGATTGTTTGTTCAGGACAAACAATTCAAACAGCAAGCATACATACAATTTTTCCTTTTCTCTCTCTCCCTCCCTCTCTCCTTCTCTCTCTCTCTCTCTCTCTCTGTCTGTCTTGTTCCAGACATCACATTACTCATGTATTTGGGTAGCAGATCCTATTACTGCATACAAGACTGGTATTCTTAGTAACATAAAGTCCTCTTACATAGCTATACCCTCACAACCATCGCACCGGCAGTACCTCCACTGGGGTTTCAAAAACGGCTGTACAGCATGTCGGTAAACTTTTCTATGTGGGATTACGATAAGAATTTGACCTCTGTTAATTCAGCAAAGAATGATTCGAAATTTACAGTAAAACATTTCTCTGTAGTTATCTTTAAGGAAATACGCACGCACATGTGCATGTGTAAGCATCTATATTTTGGATCTATCTGTATATATCTATATATATTTTCTATCTTTATAAACTAGCATATTACACATTCTTTAACATTTCTGTATCAGTCACAAACAGAAAAATTGTCTACAAGAAATCAGCTAAAAGTTGTTTTAATTCGATGCGTCTAAAATGCCAGTTTCTCTCTTCCCACAGATATTGTAAAAAAGAGCTTGAATGATCATCTAGTACAATATGAGAATATGTTCTACATATTTACTGTCGCATCCATACAAGATTCACTATCAGTGAAGGTTTATCTATAACCATTAGTAATTTCCTACTCCTTAATTCTACAGGTGCTACACTATGCGTATCCAGTGAAAAAGGGGGGGGGGGGCATTTGACAAGAAAAGGTCCCACAATAATTAGAAAGAGAGAAAGTGAGTGGGATATATTTATTGAACCAGCTGCAAATTTGTTAATTACACACAATTTCTATTGAAAATGGTCTGAGCATGGAGCCACTACACATTGAGCCTTCTCCTGGTCCAAATTTCACCTTGACAACCTTGAATAATTGATCCAGGAGTAAAAAGTGTAATCATACTCCAAGCCGACTACCAATGGGGACGGGACAATGGGAATGCAGTTAATACCACCTGGTTAGATCATGACAACGACACCCTCCTTTTTCATTATTTGATGTCGGATGCCGCCATCTCTGAATTTCCCCCCCTCATTCCGGTATTTGACCGATTACAATTGCATGCATAATACAGTTTTGCAAAGTACTGTGCAAATTTGCAATATGCCAGCCATGCTGGAACAATACACAACTTACTTGGCCTGGCTCCTATTCAACGTACACTTTGTTTATGTTGGGAGAGAGGTTCATTTTGTGTTAGCTGCTGGGCTCAATTACATTAACAATGTATGTAATATATCAATAATTGCTTTAAAAATTCATGCATGTATTGTAGCACTCTTGCAAATTACAGAAGGATTAAAAAAATGCAGGACAGAACAGATGATGGTTTAAAGAAATGTGGGGAAAACAGCAGTGTATAGTGTCAGCATACTTGAAACCCTCTTGATTTATAATCATGAATATCTATTTATTGTTTTTCATCATTGCAATAGGGTGGCGAGGTGGCTCATCAGTAGGTTATACTGTAAAACACGATATATTTGCAGCATGAAAATTTCGCGAATTGGAGCCAACGGCCTTTCTCGCAGTATGAAATTTTCGCGACTTGCCACTGGCATCCAATGCATATTGTGTAGGAAAAAACTTTCGCGTGCATTTTAATTTTGTGAATGTTGCCGCGCGCGAAATTCACGTTTTACAGTATAAGGTGTCTGCCCTGCAAGTCAGATGGCTCAGGTTTTCTCAGTGAATGCAGCTGCACAACATTCCATGCAAACATGCTGTCCTCTTTAGTATTAAATAGTGTGACTGACATACACAAAAAAAATCCTGCTGCATTTCCTAGCAAAGAGCAGGGTACAAACCTGGTAAAATGGTCCACCCCCATACACGAACACCAGACAACAGGTGAATGATGCCGAGCCCTTGTAGTTGTATCTCAGTTATATATCAGGCAACTAGCAGTAGTAAGAAAAAATGTTAATTTATACCCGGTGCATATGAGAAGTTCAGATTATCACAGTTAATTTTTCATCAGTTGATAAAATCATGATCTTTAACAACATCACAATTGCTGTCTTTTGTAAATATCATCAGCACTTAACCCATTGAGGATGGGCTGATTTTGCTACAACATGCATTTCCCATAGACACCTGCCCGAGTATACTCAGGACTAATCTTCACCGGGCTAAAATCTGAAAATAGCATCATTACAGCTCAGCCCTACCAAAAAAGACAAAAAAAAAAAGAAGACATGATACCTAAATTGGAGCAGTCTCAGAACATGCTAGAGGATTGTGATGTTTGATAATGATTATAATTATATTTGGGATAACACACAACAGGAAAATAACATGGCAACCAAAAATATATTTAGTTTTTTGTTCAAATCAAAAGTTTTGTATCTTAATTACCTCTTCTATACATTTTTCTTTGGGGTGGGGGAATTTTAAACTTTTTGGTGTTTATGATGCAGGTTACTATTGTAACTGGAACTGGCCTATGTGTTTAACTTACTACTAACTGCAATGCAAGCCTATATTTTTTGCAAGTGCAGTCATCTAGCTGCTGGCTTTCCTCCAGTTTCTGTGTCAACTTTTTTTTTTCAAAATGATGTGGGACATATTATACATCATTGAAAAGCTTTGAATCTGGAAAATTTGAATGATTAATAGACAATATAAAAAGTAGATCAGTGTTTGTGAATATTTCCATGCTTTCGTGGTATTGAATGAGGTATGAATGTAATCTGTAAGAAGCATGGTTTACTCCAAGGTGAGCATTTATACATTTCTGGGTCAAGATAATTTCATGCAACTTGGTAGCAGTTCCAAATAGTTATCATAGGCCTTGATATTGACTTGAGCTGATCCAAATCCAATGCATTTCTTTACCTATGTTTCCTTGAACAAAACTAATCTAATTCGAAGCAATCAGCAAATTAGTGCTTTTCTGACTGAACTTATTACTTAAATTCTAGGCAGTCTTTGCACGCAACTAGAAATAAGTCCTGTGAAATGACTGAGCAAGGGGCGTTGAAACATCACGCATCATGGAATGTCAATCCAGCCGTATCAACAGACTAGGGGATGGTGTAATAAGCCACTGCTCACACAATGTGTGTTGATTGATTACTCTGAGCTACAGACACAACGCATAACCAGTGGGTAGTTGATATTCAATTTCATGAACACTAACCGCGCACGGTTTTCTGTCACTATTCATTTGGTAAATGATAATTAAAAGGGAAAAAATTAAATAACACAAAAACGTGATATGAATTACTTTTCCTCTTTTGTTTCTTCTCTCTCTCTTCCCAACCATCTATCTATCAGTTGTGTTAACTATATATATATCTATCCATCAATTTCACCTGTTCATCGTAGTAGATCTATCAATCAATTTGTTTGTTCATCATTCTACTTACAGTATCTATCAATCTTACCTGTTCATCATTCTATTTATTTATCTATTAATTTCATTTATTCATCATTCTATCTATCTATCTACCTATCTGTCAAACTATCTACACAATCTGCCTATTTTGCGTTCTTAGTTTACACACAAAATCTAAGTCTGATGGTTGCCTCTCAATCTCTGTTTCTTATCTTCTTCTATTGCCTCATATGTTCATCTCTCTCCATCAGTGCTTGTCCTTGCTTGGATATTATGTATTGCCATATTTTCTCCTCCGCCAGTCTCTCCCTGAGACCTCCAGCTAAGATATTTAACCCATAGAGGATGAAATGATCTTGCTACAACATGTAATTTCCTATAGATGCCTGCCCGAGTATTCTCGGGACTCGTCTTCAATGGGTTAATAATGTCTCCTCGCATGCTTTCTTAGCACAATGGTTTTGTGTATCTTTTGTCTCTTAATTGTTGCACTTTATTTCACCTGCTGTGTATGAGGTTTTAGACTGCAGTTTCTAGTTATATCCACATTTCTCATTTTCAAATCTAAAGAATACCTACAATTATATAATTTTCTTTACAAATTCACATCTAGAGGCACATGAACAAACTACTTGCTCCTCTATATTTCTGTCTGTCTGTCTGTCTGTCTGCTTGTCTTAGCTTTTAGCCTTCGATTTATTCAATCCTGCTCTGCTGCCTGAACTTGATATTTGTCTGCTACATTTCATGCTGAGGATCATGAGACATTGCTCTGGGAGGCTGGGATGAATGATTCAGTCAGGTGAGAATTCTGTCATAAGTAGAATGTCTGTCGCTACGGCAACATCATCAGGGGATCTCTGATCACTCTCCAATGTTCTAAGTTATGATGGCATGCATATTTGATTTCTCCTTCCTCTTTCCAAACAGCCATGAACAATCTTTTAGTAGAGACAAAATATCAACTCCTACCAAGCAAGGTCCAATTTGTGGTGTCTAAACTCACAATCACAAGTACATTTATACTTGCATTCTATATTAAATGAAAAAAAAAACTTCATTTATCAAGTTTTATACAAACAGGTGAACTGCACTTTTCAAGTCATGTTTATAAGCACATTTGAATCAGACAAGTTGCTGGATTATTGCATAGCTACTTAAGATAATGTACACAGTTGTTATGTGCCCATGAAACCACAAAGCAGCCACGCGCATAATACATTGGTGTTCTTGATAGTTTCTTGTTGCTAGGCAACCTATATGCATGCTCATTTACTCAGAATCACATGTCCCTGTTTTTCATGGCCATCCATCTACATATTGGTCTTTTCCACAAACATCAGTTTTCCTCTAGTCGAGTGTAGCACTGGTGTATCAAATTTACTTTAATAATTGATGATAATTGTCAGTTCACAAATGTGAAAGTGTTCACAATTGATTTTTATCTCAGCTTTTACAGCAGGTTACTATGTTGATATGGATTTGCATGGCAGGTGGTGAGACAAGATGGTGTTCAAGAGGAAGATGAAGGAGAATTGAAAGGAAGAAAATGACAAAAGAAATAGAAAAAGGAGACCAAAGTGATCATAAAAAGAACTGATGATGGAGAGAAAAAATTAAAACATCTGAAAAGGACAAGAAAAAGTAGCCAAAGAAAAAGATAGAAATTGAGATATTCAGATGATATCTACTGACATAACAAGTTCACTTTGAGACCAGATTATGTTCAAGAGGAAGAGGAGGGAGAAAGGAAGAAAAGGACAAAAGAAATAGAAAAAGGAGACAAAAGTGAGCATAAAAAAATGGAGAGAAGAAATTAAAACATCTGAAAAGGACAAGAAAAAGTAGCCAAAGAAAAAGATTGATTTCAGTTGATGTCCACTGACATAACAAGTTCAATTTGTGTCTTCTCAAAGTTCTATTTTTCATTATTGATATAGATCTCATCAACACCAATTAAAAGGTGTCCATAGATGAAAAGTTAGTCATTAAATACTTTCTCCTCTGTTTCTCCTTGCTTCTATAATGAGCATATAAGAAAAATTATGTCCCCTGCCACAAAATTTTAATTCCTTATCACCAGAATGTGATGCACAGTAGGCCCATTGTCAATTTCACATATTTTTTTTTTTTTATTCATTACTACAGTGTAGGTCTATTGATATCATGTTATGTGTTTGTATTGATATTGTGTTATCATGAGCATGTATAGGCCTAAATGTTTTATATTGTTGGAAATGAAATAAGACACATGGAATTAAATATTGTTAGCTGTGTATGGTAGCTCTCAGGTAGAAAATAGATGAAACATGATATGGCTTACCAAGCAAATGATACAGTGGATGCAATACAGTTGCCACAGAATCCTATGCTGTGAGCTTTTAAGATGACATAATGTATATTATGTATTCTTCTAAAATATGAAAACCTTGAGCCTGTAGGCTCTGCTTTGAAATCATTCACCCATTCCTTACTATAGTACCAGACAAGTCAGAGGTTACCAGCATTGACATTGTGTAGAACATTGTCACCATTTTCAGTTGGTGTCCATGCGAGTAACAATGACACTAAATCTCCAAATCTATATTATTAAAATTATTACAGAAATGGGAACCTGATCCTTGTCACTTAATTTGTAAACCTGATACCAACACATATCCAATTACATGGCAAATGACCTTTGACATTGAACACTATGATATAGGATAGATGTGTGGAGTATCCATGATTCATGTTCACATTCATGTTCAGATCCTTTAACGGTCCATATCATGGAAATAAGTTCCTAGTTTAATACATCTTCATTAGATGCATATTTATCACATAACGGGCAGAATAAAAACAAATATGAAAAGGGATGTCTACACTGGTACTGGTATTTGGTGTTGTGGTCCAGGTATCATGCTGTATTTTTATTTCTATTGACTTCACAAATACCAACTTTACTGAAACAAGAGTCAAATAAAGCAAAGATATAGAATCAAACATATTCTGTAGAATTCAAACTGCCAAACAATCATTTGCACGAAGTTATTCAGTGCAGATTAGTTGGATCTCAAATCACAATTCTTCTTTCTTAACCCCTCTTGAACCTCTAATTTCGGTCACTCCTGTGTAGTTAAAATTGACAGGTTCAAGCACAGATAACAATCACATACACACAGTTCGGAGTTCACAGAGGAGAACATTTCATACATTTTAACAAAAGATGAAAAGATTAAGTGCTGTAGCAGGAGACAATTAATCAGTGCCCAATCCACACACTGTAGTGATAGCGTTGATAGAGTGGGCGTACATTATTTTAATTCGCAGTGAGGCAAACGCAACCGCTGCCGCCAAATTCACGAGTAAACAAACGGGCAAGTAGGACCTATTCTCGAACATACCGCTGTACGAAAATGTCGCCGTAACTGGACCGCGCGGCGGGAGAAGGCGACTTTGTTATGTCATCGCAGGTGGCATCGACACATCAAATAATTAATTAAACAAATTTAATCATCATCATTAAGATGGACATACGATAGGCAAACTTCAAACATAGAGAATAATATTCTACTTACAGTTTAAGCGTGTGTTGAAACAGAGTAATCCTGAATGAAAAGGACAAGTTACATGTATTTCCAAACTCGGATCCGCGTATACACTTCACTCAAAGAGGCTTGAAATCCTTGATGAAGGAGCAGACGACGCTTTGAGTGGGTAAAAGTATTTGAACGCGGATGGCGCTATGCATGTTTTTCTGGAAAGACGGGAAGGATTGGCTTTGTCATCGTAGTCGACGTACTGTCGTACATGCACATGTATTTATTTTCATCAACTAATTCATCGCATCTGGCATCAGTGCTGAACTCGGCGCATCTATATTTAATTAGTAAACGGATCAGCTCAGAGTTCCAGTCCAACATACTTCAATGTGCAAATTATACCGTGCATCTTGCATAATATATTATGCTAATCCATCACGGGGAATGCATTCTTCCCTCTGTATCAAGCATTCATGAGTCTGCGGATGCCGGCAGATTTGAAGTCACGCACAACATGAATCATTTCTAAGTTCAGCAATATTCCAATCACATCTAAAACGTGGAATAAATCTGTATCGTTACATTACTCAATGAGATGAGGGAGAGAATTAAAGGGACCGTACAGTTCTGGATGAGGTGAGGATTTAGTTTTTAATGTTTTGCGAGATATTCAGAAACCACTCTATAAGATGTCAGAAGAGCATAAAGGGGTATCAAAAGTTTAGTGTGTGATGAAAATCGGTTTTGGAATGATTGAGATATCCCAAAACAAGGTGAAACAAAGAGATCCTAATAAAAGGCGTGGCCTGTCCCCTTTTATTATTATTGTTTTGGGTTTTTTTTAATATCTCGGCCATTTGAAAACCATTTTTTTTTTCAAATAAACGTAGAATCCCGGCTTAAAATTACATGCTCTTTCATATTTCATAAGAGGTTTCTCACTATCTCACTTCAATGTTATAAACTTGAATCCTCCCCTCAACCAGTACTGTACAGTCCCTTTAAAACCTTTCAAAGACCACTCTCTCTCTCTTTCTTCGATTTATAATATTGCCTGCGTCATTGTTCTATACTATTTCTACATAACTATACAGTGCGTATCAAAAAAAGTAATCCAATTTTAGAGGGCTACGATTTTATAATTGGGAGCTATTTGGAGAGCGCAATGTTAGTTGTGAGGAAAAAGGAACTCTTCCTCTTTCCATTGATACCTAATTATGTTGACAAATGTCATGCATGAGTGAGCACATGAACTTTAAAGACAACAATGACAAATATTGCACGTTTTCCAAGTTTGCGTGTTATTGTGAAGGAACAATTGCATGTCTCACTGCATGGATGAGATCTGTCATTGAAAGTGGTCAAATCATCAGGCCAGCCTGCACGACTGCAAGTTCGTGTTCAGGGTTTCTTCTAACCTTTTATGGTTCATAACCTTCTACATGGCCTTGTTGTCGGTAACTTGGTCCTTCCCATAAAGGGTAAACCATTATCCATTTTTCTCTCTTCATTATTCAAGACATCTTCGTGATAGGCTGCATTTTACAGCCCTTTGAAGATTATAGATGAAGAAGAAGAAGAAGAAGAAGAAGAAGAAGACATGGTTTGTCGCAGCGAACTGTGTTTTGAATATGAACCGAGAAAATGGACTGTGTGGGTTGGCCTCTGTGTTGGCGACCAAGTTATCGGACAGGTGGCCATGTTAAAGGTTATGGACCATGTAGGAGAAACCCTAAACACAAATCCTAAATATAAACCTGCATTCGTATACAGGCTGGCCTATTTGGCCACTTTCATTGACAGATCTCATCCATGCAGTGAGACATGCATTGTCCCTTCACAATAACACGCGAACTTGGAAAAAGTGCAATTTGTCATTGTTGTCTTTAAAGTTCATGTGCTCAGTCATGCATGACATTTGTCAACATAAAATATGGAAAGAGGAAGAGTTCCCCTTTCCTCACAACCAACATTGCGCTCTCCGCGCCCTGCCTCTTCACCGTAGGATCCCTCCTACCTCAATGGCCCTCTTCAACATCGTATACCACACGATAGGACCCTACTTATGGCCTCATCTTTCCTCGTCATTATTTTCTTGAATTTTTGATGCAAAATACCAAGCATATAATTATAATCTGCCTAACTTCGAGTATCTACGTGCGCTTTTTATATACTCTTTAGTTAAAGCTATGGGCCTCGGTGCCTCTAATTAGTCCTGTTTTTGGAGTCCCACCTGTCCATAATTTAATTTAATCAAAAACTTGAACTTGAAATTTATTCTGATTCATAAAAAACAACACCAAAACTTTTGTGCAATAACAAAGTGAAGACAGTGAACGAGTACACAAACATGCAATACACAACATTATGATGACTATAAATGAAACATGAAAACTAAAAAAGACCTGGGGTCTTGTGAGGGTAGTTCCCAACAAAAAGAAGAAGATAAAACAATATTGCTGTAAGATCACAACATGAAACAGACGAAAATGTTACAAAAATGATTTTAAAAAAATACATTTTAGTTATGAAAATTTTGAATAATGGTAAATAAACGTACAGAAAGAAAACTCTCAAGGCAAAGTATCTGTATGTACACTTAGCAAAAAAAAAAGAAAAAAAAGAAAAAAGAAAGAAAGTAAACACTTTTTCGAGTTCATCTTTCTCATAGACTATTTGGCTAATAATGGTGTTTTATATATCATGTTAAAGGTAATTCAATTGGCTAGATACCAACCTATATAGTAGGTTTACACAAAGGGAAACTTATGCATGAGTGAACACATTCGTTTTTCTCCTTCAAGGCACAAAAGTAAAAATTGCAAAAATGGACAAGTTGTTATATTCAAGCGTGTATGCTCTTCCATATAACAATGAGAGCAAAAGATAAATTCAACACAATAAAAGTGCAAATGAATTTGCAAATGAATTTGCAAAAATCAACCTATGATCTCTATCATTCGTGTATAATATACTTTATATTGTATTGAAAAAATCCTTTATCGGACGAGTGTAAGAGAAATGAAAAAAAAAATGTATCACTTTGGATTATGTCAACTTTTTCTTTTCTTTTCTTTGTGATGATGGAAATAAATAAACTATTGAATAAACTATTGAATAATGTTTCTGTAACCGTCCAAAGATAAAGAAAGGCAAAATATAATGGAGGAAATTGAAGAATCTTCTGTCAAATCCATAGTCAAAAGACATAAGAGGAAAAAGTAATAGTAACAAAGAAGGTGAAATTTGAAACGTTATTCCAAATTAAGAAAATTTGAATTAATATTTGGTTCTTTAATTTGTCTCATGCATCCTTGAATTCCTTAATTAAAAGGTGACATGAAGAAATTCTGTCGATTTCATCACCTTTCCGGTTTACTCCCTATGTCATTTAAAGTTTGAATTGATAAAAAATTCTTATGTTCCACCTTCAGTTTCCCCACTATGTTTTTGTTTTTCAAATTCATTTGCAAATGAATTTCAATATGTCAATTTTTGCAATTTTTACATTTCTGCCTTGGAGGACAAAATGAATGTGTTCACTCATGCGTAAAGTTTCCCTTTGTATAAACCTACTAGGTTGAAAGCCAATTAGATAATCTTTGATATGGTATATGACACAATGATTTTTATCAAAATCTTCTATGAAAAATATTAACTAGAAAAAAGTGTTTTCTTTTTTTTTTGCTGAGTATATATTCTGTATTTATTTTTTGGTCAAATTGCTCAAAAACATGAACCGATAAATGCGTACTTTTAGGCCCTATGTATCATTTTTGTTGATGATGGCAGTAAAATTGCATTGAATTGAAAAAAAAAAGAATATATACATTATGTACACTGTATTTGTATACAGTGTATGAGAAATAATATATCAAGTAATTTTACACACTCTGCAAGAAAACAAAGGAATCGGCCTGCTATTTTTTCTCTTTTTTTTTTGGGGGGGGGGGGAGGGGTGGGGGTGGGGGTGGGCTGGGATGTGAGTGGGTGTGTAGGAAAAGCGGAGGAGGGTTTGTCCCAACTGTCAAGATGCTCCCTGATGATAGTAACAATAACTATGTTCCATGCAATTGCATGTACTTGCATATACCCAGTAAACGTCGGGTTTGAATGTATATTCATGATTTTGTTTTTTTTTGTTTTGTTTGTTTGTTTATTTGTTTGTTTGTTTGTTTGTTTGTTTTTGTTTTTGTTTTTACTGAGGTATCAAGATGCATACTTCCAGGAGAGGTTAAAATCTTCGATCATGTAACACCTCTTGTTAGTAAGATGATCAAAGTTTTACAAAAATATGTAGGCCTACTACACGTCTCCTCTCTTGGGATTATTGGTTGAGGTGAGAATTCAGCTTTTGACTTTATGTGAGATACTTAGAAAACACTCACATGAAATGTTAAAAGGCATACAACTAAAAAAGGAATTCAAAGTTTACTTGCTGACGATCGGTTTTGAAATGGTTGAGATATCCAAAAACAAAGTAAATCAGAAGAGCGGTCCTGATAAAAGGTGGGTCCCACCTTTTATCAGGATTGATTATATTGCTTTGCTTTGGATATCTCGGCCATTTCAAAACCATTTTTCATCAAATAAACTCTATAATGCTCTTTCATGTTTCATAAAAGGTTTTTCAGTATCAAAATAATAAAAAGATATTGGAAACCACAAAACCCATCTCAATCGAAATTTCAAAGGCCCTCTCGGTGTTGAATTGGCAGATCAGATTTTTCTCCTCACAAGCTCTGAGCTATCAGTTGCCTTTTACCTTACGAGATCTTTGGTGCTGCGCTTCTTCAATGACACGATTGCAGAGACCAAGTACGAAATTAAAATGTAAAATATAGAATAATTTTCTCTAGGTTTTGGAAGCTAAAAAACAATATTTTTTCAAACTTCATTAATTTATTTATTTGATGAATTTATTGCAAGTAAAGGAGCGTGATTTAACATATGAGCAAAATTGTGAACTTTATGTGAATGAGCCTATTAGCCGGCAAAAGGTCATCTTGAGGCTAAAGACTCCGGTACGTGCAAAATGGCTTCTCAGGTAATGAACGTTCTTCGTCGCCAATTTTCTACTTCTCTGGCACGGAGATCCACCGCACCAGCACATGGAGCAGTTGCAGAAGATGCCCATGGTCAGTAGTATTGGAATTAAGAGTTTTTAGGGATTTGTTGTTTTTTTTTTTGCTGAAAATAGATGGTCAAAGTCTAAGCGTGGGACGACCAACGAGTGACGATTGGGCTACCACGATACCGGCTGTCTTATACCGCGGTACCGTGCTGAGAGTGGCGAGTGTCACTTACACTGATCATGCCGATAATGACATTTCAAACTCTGCTCAACCAAATTATACTAAAATCATACAAAATACTTCCTTACTTATTTCCAATCTTTCATGTAAATTTCAACAAAATGGGTTATCGGGAAGCGTTGATATCGACGTCGACAGGACGTCGCTCAAAACAGTTCCCTGCTCGCTCTAAACAGCTCCCTCCCTGCTCGCTCTTCGTGAGCGATCGCGGGACGCGGCGTACCCTGCCTGCTGCGCAATCGCAATCTGAAACTCAAACTGAAGATTGAAGTTAGCCGTCCATTTAGAATCTAAGTGACTTGGACTTTCTATTTCTGGAGATAGAATGGTCTAGGGTTCTAGACAGATTAATGACCAGTTAAAAGAAGTCAGTTGAATTGAGGAGGTGTGTGTGCATGTGTTATGTGTCTGGCTGTCTGCCTCTTGATTGCAGCTGTCTGTCTAGACTTCTAGACAGAAAGATCTGTCTGTCCGGAGGACTCTTTTTATATTTTGCCATTGACGCTGTCCTCCGTAGACAGACGGAAGGTACCAGTAAGCATTGCTGTGTGGATATTCTTAACCACTGTCTCTATGGAAAATTGGGTGAGGTACCTCACCCTTCTCGATTGCGTCTAATTCACGGCCCTAGGTCGGCAAATTTAAGCTTGGATAGTGAAATCAACTATTCAAGAATACAGAGCACTCACCAGATTAATGAATAATCCAACATTTTGGTCGAATTTTCAACGTAAAACACACGTCAACCAGCCCGTCGCGTCGTCACATTCAAACTGCAGAAACATACAGTATGAATCTATTAGCCAATCACATGCAAGGTAGTTTCTACGTGTTTTTTTTACTGAAACACGTACCTCGCATGTGATTGGCTTACATATTCAAAATGGCGACTTACGGCTAGCGAACGGCGATGTTGCGATTCGGATAAAATTTCTGCGTTATAACCGAGTTACTGTGAGTATTTCGATTGCACAATGTGAGAAATTAACCCCAAATATTGCTGCATAATGTGTCATGTAATGTCAAACTTGTTTGAATGTAAAAAAGCTGCCTGAAATTTGGTTTATCGTAACGTTTGATCTGTGCGCTACTGCCACACAGGAGCTGGCATCATTGACTTCGGTCTGTATACGGAGGGGATCCGTGAAGCCAGACGCAGTCTCCGCGGAACATTCCCCGACGGACAGATACAGACCGATCTTTCGGTCAACTGTCTGTCTGCGTCATTGCCATTGTAAATATGGACATTTTTACTGTGTGTTTGTCATTTGTGTGTGCTCCCTGATGCCTGTCTTATAAAGACTTGTGATAGAAATCAATCACAAGTTTTTTGTGTGCTGCAATGCAAGTTGCGATTGATTTGGGGACCTGTCATCACATGGTGATTGATTTGAAGGCTTTATAAGACGGGGCCCTATCCCCCTACTTAGGCCTAACCGTGCCTCTGCTTACCATGCTCACTACGGTTTGCCTGTTGTATGCCATGTATGATGTATAGTAAGTCTACTACTCATCGACCACCTAACGTTTTTAGATCGACCACCCTCACGCAGTGGCTTTCTTGCATGTACTATAAAATCAAAAGTACGCGTGGGACGGGGCGCAATAGGCTGGAACATTCGAACATGAATACAAATCAAGGACAAGAGAAATTAGGGGGATACAGGAAAATATAAACCTCAGGAAACAGGAGGAAGAAAAAATTGAAGAAAATCCTCATTGGTAATACACATTATTGTTAACACGTATTTGCCCATTCACTGGATTTACATGCTTTTCAATGGGAAAACAGCCGTCGATTAAAATGTCACTTGTGTTTGTTGTCGATAATTCCACGCCTTCGGTACAAGTCAACAATCTGAGCCAGGGATATGAATCTGCGGTATTTTCTGCCTCAAGTGGACTGAAATTAAGGTGAAACTGAGGAATATTTTCCAAGATACAGAAGGTATTTGTAATCAAAAGTGGTTAATGAGTAGGGTAAGGGCACCAGTATTCGGTCAGCCCCCGGTATTCGGTCACTTATCACTAGTCACCAGCCAGTAAGTTCAACTGTCACAACACACGCAAATCACATTAATTCACATACTTGCACACTCATTCACAACAGGAAACTCCCTTAGCCCCCTTGAAAAATCCATCCAAAATCCCAGATTTTGCCGTCAAAAGTGCAGAATCGGCGCTACTTTCCAAAAGCGCGCGCGGATAAGGCCCAGTTTTAAGAGTACAGGTCGCCAAAAAAACGCTAAAAATCGAGAAATACGCCGTTCTCTCGCGGGATTTTTCGCCTATCGCAAGCTTGGAGTGTAATGGTATCCTCAAAAACGCAAAAGAAAAACAAAATTTCCGTACGTGCCGATACAGTGTCCCAATGTACAAGGGTTGAATGCAAGTGCCGAGGCCCCAGTATTCGGTCACCAACGGTCGCCGCAACGTCCCTGATGCAATTTTGCGCCAACAAGGTAGCGCGTGCGCATTTTTCAGCTGCTTTGAACACGCATTGACTTTGAACGCGCACATCACGTGACCGAATACTGGTGCTGGTGACCGTATACTGGGGAATTTTCAAATTTGCAAATGATATATATTTCACATACATTGCTGTAGATATGATGTATGTATGTATTATTTTAGTTTGAAAAATATTGCAAAAAAGCTTAAGTGACCGAATACTGGGGATGTTACCCTAGATCTAGTAGGTCCAACTATACGCAGTAAGCAGCCCCTCAGTCAACACAACGCAAGCTCAAATCCCCGACGTGCGTAATTCATGTCGCCACTGAACCCACTGAGATTGCCCACCACTCACTCCCTATTGCGTACAGAATATTGATATCTCGACTATCAGCTGTGCGATCGCAGCAAGGAGAGAGCTTAAAATATCTTGGCCTCTTCTCTCTCGGGCTCTCTCCACTCTGCTATGCGCTTGCCAGGTCTTACCTTGTTTGCTGATTTGCTGAGTCACGGCACTGCCGTGTGTCTCCCTGTCCCTCGTCTTCATGCCAGCACAGCGCGTGTAGTCATTGCACGCTATCTCGCTCTCGTAACCTGTTTCTATGTACCCTCATAGCCTTGCTGCACACCGCTGAAGTATTGGGTAGGTCGCTTGCTACGGAACATTTTGAACATTGATCTATGCACTTCAAACATCCTCTCACATACTGATACATTGCACATGCTCGCACACGTCAAAAGTAGTATCAAAGCACAGATAAATCGCTAGAGAATTCATTAAAAAATACCAGGAGAATGAAAAAAAATGAATGACCAAAACTATTCCTTTGATGACATATTCCTGGCACAAATCGCCGGAAAATTCCTTAAAGGACAAGTTCACCTTCATTAAAGATAATATAAAGTTTTAGTATTACCTCAAAAGTTTCCCTGAATTTCCTTGTCATAGTTTGTGTCAATGATGTGTAGAACACATCATTGAATGTTTGAGGAAAATCGGGCAATCCGTTCAAAAGTTATGAATTTTTGAAGTTTTTGTGCAGTCACCGCTGGATGAGAAGACTACTGCAGTGTACGATGTCACATGTGTACAACAATATAAGGAAAATATAAAGAGAATTTCACAAAATTTCATCTTTTGAAAAAAGTACACATTCCCTTGACTCGTTACTGACATATGTTATGGGTAATATTATTCCCATTGCCTTTAGAAAGAGGCAAGTCAAGTGCTCTTTTATTATGCGAAAAAAGTGAAAATATGTTGAATTTTCTTTACATGTTCTTTATACTGTAGTACTCATATGACATCATGAGCCTTAGTTGTCTCCTCATCCAGCGGTTCCAACACAAAAATTGTAAAAATTCATAACTTTTGCATCGATTGTCCAATTTTCCTCAAACTTTCACTGATGTGTTCTACTAATATTGCTGCATTCTCTCAATCCTTATGTTAATGAAGGTGAAGTTGTCCTTTAAGAAGGGTAAATTACAAGGAAAATTTACATCATTTTACAAAAAGCCACGGAGGAGTACTTGGTATCAATGCAAAGCTTATGAATTGAAGAAAGCGATGATGTAATATTCGAAAGACATTGTGGGAGAACAACCCGACCAACGAGGGAAGACCTTTCATAGTTGAAAGCGATAGCAAACCGATCATCAACCGATACTAGCTTGTCGTCATCTGTTATGATAGGGATAAACGGCGTGGTGCGTGCTGTGTGCTGAGCGAGACATGACATCATCGCTCGTGAACGGTGGCAGTGCGAACCGTAGTGCTGCCCCAGTAACTATACACAGCCCTGTCACATTTTCACCCCAACTGGGCTGTGTATACAAGTAGTTACTGCTCTAGGCACAGACTGTCCGGAGGAGTCTTTTTGTTTTGTTTTGTTTTACTTTATCAGCTCTCTTCCGTAGACACTCAGCCAGACGCAGTCTCCGCGGAACATATCCGCGATTACCAGATACAGACCGATCTTCGGTCAAGGCAAAGACTAAATTTATTCAACTTGCCATTGTTGCGTAAAAAACTTGCACCAAGGTTCGACTTCCCGTGCCAAAATTCGACCACACACAAAAGCATAGGTTTTACATGTAGCAGGCGATCAAATTTTGGACGGTGTTATGGTCAAATTTAATAATATGGGCAGCTTGCTCATTCAGCTCCCAGTTACTTGAAAAATGCATTACACAAAATTAGATACTGTATAAGCTGTTATTTTCGCGAATAAGGAGGTCATTGACATTTTTGCAAGATGTTGTTTTCTTGATTTTGACACTATCTCTATCATAAATGCACTAATCCCTTTTCAGTACGAGGCATTTTCGTGTGTTGTTAAATTCGTGGTACAACAGTGATTCGCAAAATTCGCAAAAAATAAACCTTTGCGAAAATAACAGCTGGTACAGTAGGCAGGTCTAGGTGTCTAATTCATTTCAGTTGCAGATTGCACAGGCAGTGTAGGTCACAGTTGTTATGAAGAGCGATTGTTGTTGTTTTTTTGTTTTTTTTTGCGACGACATGAAAGTCATCAAGCATTCCTGATAATTGATTTGGTTCAAATTTACTTGAGTTATTCATACATTGGATATTGTAGGGCCTAAAACTTTCCTATGTAGTATTTTCTGTGATTTTTGGTACTGAAGACCCTCATAGTCACATAAAATTAGGTAGTCAGCTTCATTTTCCGATTGTGTATGCAGTGTAGCTATGCTGCAAAGCTTGCCAAGTGTGAGTTGTTTTGAGTGAAGTATACAACACCCTCATATTTGTATAGAGTTAGATGGCAAACTTGAGTTTAATATTGTGCATGCAGCAGCATAATATGTCTCAAAGCTTTCAAAGAATGACTTGTTCCTAGCAGCAACATGCAAGTCCATGTCCATCTCAAATGATTGGGTTCAAATTCACATGAGAGATTTGAAGTAAGCTATGAGACTTTGCATCAATCCAAACCTCTCTCCTCGTGCTAAAGGAGGGACCATGGCCAGCACTTTGCCAACCTTCATTTCACACCGCCTTGGTGCCTTCTTAACGATGGATGCCATTTTTTTTCACTGAACCCCTCCCCGAAAAGTATTATTGTTCTGTGGTCTATCCCTCATGCATCTCCCTCTTCTTCCCTGCCACAGGCACGGCAAAGACGTGGAAGTACCTGTCCTTCCTGGTAGCCGTACCTGGTGTGATGTTCTGCATGGTCAATGCCTACAAGGGTGAGATGGAGCACAAGGCCCACCTTGAACACCACAAGCCAGAATTTGTCGCCTACCCACATTTACGGATCAGGACAAAGGTGAATTACTGTACCTCTCGTAGGAAGCATTTTTCTGTTGTATTTATCTTTTTATCTGTATTCAACTCTGCACAGTACAGTGGACTCCTGTTGTAACAAAGTGCTCAGGACTGGCAGTTTTCTTTCGTGAGTCATCTGCAATTAAAGATTAAATTAAAGACACGCGGAAATATTGACTCTCATCCCTATATGAATGTGATATACGCGTATACATTTCTCTGTACAGTACAGGACTCCACGATCGCGAATTTAACCCCTCGTGAAATCGTCGGGAAGTTTCGATTCATGAAAATTTATACTCGCTAAATATATGGCATATACAGTACTGTGCTACCTACTTCCTGCCTCACTCTCAAATAGTGTATAAGCCATGTTTTCTCTTGGACAGTTTCTTCTTATAATACAAATGTCACACTTTTTTTTCTGTTTGACTGGGAAAAATCTCTCAGAGTAGCTCCTGCGAAAAATGTGATCATCCAATTAACAAAGTGTATACCTCTTTTTTATGTACAAGTGTGACTCTTGGTAAGACGGGAAAGTACTGTAGGAATTACTCAATATAAGAACTGAGTAGAAAGTTCCACTCAAGTTGTGATATTTTCTTCTCATTTCCTTTTGCTTGCTCCTTGTTGAGTGATACCTTTATCACTTGTAAGATAAACTGAATGCAGTGTATGATGCCATTGTATGAAGTATTGCAAAGCAGATTGCTGTAGCAACATGCATGCATTGTAAATGAAGTGGCGTGCAACGAAGTGTCAATAGTACAGCATATTTAAACAAATGTCTAATTACTACTTATGCCCGTATGAAATTAATTTTTCCTCCCCGTTTGTTGTTAACCCACAGGCCTTCCCATGGGGTGATGGTGTCAAGACTCTCTTCCACAACAAGGAGGCCAACGCACTCCCTGAGGGCTACGAGGAATAGAGAATGCCCCAACCCACTGAGCTAGACCAGAAATACTTTAATATGAATTGTGTTATTATATGATATATGTGAATATCTGAGTGTGTCGTGAGTGTCAGGAAAGAAAAAAAAAAAGGAGGGAGCTTTGCCGATACAGGCTTGGGATTTTCGCAAAGGATAACAGCAAGTTCTTTATGTCCCGTGTCTGTTGCTTGTTTATCTTTGTCCACTTACACCTGGAAATAATGTCTGGAAAAAGCTTGTCAACATATGAAATGATTCCAAAATTAGTATTGAAGGGAACAGTATGAAATGAACTATTCCAAATCAAAATCAAAACCAAATGATGAGAGATGGTGGTTCAATTTAGTGAGAAAAGTCATAGGACTGTTGTTGCCAGAAAGAACTGAGATATTACCTGCTTGATTTCACAAAGTATTTTTTGAGAAAGCTATTTGGCAGTTGATCATCCCCAAAATCTTGTTTTGTTGGGTTTCTTCCTCAGAAATCACACCTTTAGAAATGAAGCAAAGTCTGTGCTACCCCAAACAAAATGTATCAAAGACGAATTTTGGGAAGCCTCTACCTTTCCGACATTGTCCAGAAATTCAGTCATCAACTGGACATTGAATGACAAGATCCAGCTGTCTGTTACTGTGGCTTACAAGCTGTGTAATATGTACATTCAAGCACTTTTGACGTTGAACTGTTGTGGCGAATAAAGTGCGATTGTGATATTTGAGAAATTATTTGCTTCCTGTGTCCATTGTGTTGGTTCCCCTTTTGATACAATGTATAGCATTGAACAACTTGGAATGGTGTATGCGGTGTTCAGCTGGACAATCTGCTAGAGTGTGTGATGACTACCACCTGGTAAAATTCACAAGAAGTAGACACTTTTTGACACAGGACCAAAATTGTATGTAGAAACAGGGCTCAACATTAGCGGTGGCCTGGTGGCCCAGAGCCACTAGAAATTGATGTTGGGCCACCAAATTTGGAAAAAGGCATTATTTTGGTGGTCCAACTGGCACTTGCGATTCAAAATGTATTGTTATGTTTCTGTGTATTTCCGGACTCTACGTTTCTTCTTTGGGCCAATAAAATTTCACAGTTAAAGATTTTAGCTGCCTGAATGGGCCGCCAGAGAAGTAAGTTAGTGTTGAGCCCTGGTATATATTATTCCATTATATCAAATGATGCAGTACCCTTTACGTAGTGTACTTGGTCAAGGCAATTTCAGGCTATCTAAATATACAATGTATATTTATATGACGAGTTTTATCACAAAATGAGCTAAGCGCCATTTTTAAACATTTCAAAGTAAGTCAATCATCAGAGCAAAGTTAAACTTTTGATACCTCACGTGTAATATGATAAATATTCTAGAAGTTATTATTAAAAATATCCTGTATTTTCTTATTATTTTCTTTTTTTTTAGCAGCTTTAATCACAAACACCTCAACTTAACAAGCAAGAATTAATTTAGCTCATTTTATGATAAAATATCTATATAAATATCTATAGCTATACTATATATGTATATATGTGTGATACAAATCTAAACTGACATAAAAACACTTCATCTTGGCAGGGAAGCGCATGTTTTTAGAAAACGTGCACTTCCCTGCAAGGATGAAACATTTATATATACAAGTATATATATATATATATACATACATTTATATATAGCAAGCTAGACATATAGATATTTTTAATTGTAGTAGCCTTCAATGACATTTACAAAGTGTGATTCTGAAGAAAATATATATGTGTACATTTGTATATACAGTGTATATGTATATATTGTGTTTTTCAGCTAGATATTACAGGTTGAACAAACGGTAAACACGCGAGTCAAACTGCAAGAACTAAATTCCTCAATTGTGTGAATGGTAGTGTGTGATCTTCATATTGTCCCGTTAGGAGTTACCTGCAAAAAGGATTCTTGGTCATGTGACTTCTACTATCTGCATCAAAGTGATATGAATTTTTTTCTGCATTTGATCACCCTTTTAGACCCCCTCCCCCATAAAAAGAAATCCTTCATTTCATTTAAATGTGCTGCTGAATTCTTAAGTACATTTCTTACAGTATTCTTACAGTACATTAACCTGTACAGAATGATAAAGACACAAAGAATACACTCCACCACCTGCTGTTCAGCAAATATTTTATGATTTTATTCAAAACATATTCATGATGAGTAAAATATTCAAAAATTCAAATTTCACCAAAAAAAAAGAAAAAAGGTGAGCACATAATCATGGAAAGATATGCCACATGCGACGGTGTCACATATTTTTCTTCACTTTCCACTGCTTAATATTTAAGAAAACTGCACACATTTGCAGTGAAAAGGGAATGAGTGAAGCACATTTTTACATCCTTCATAACTATTATAAAGAGAGGATGTTATGTGTCTACACAATTATGTCATGACAAAATCACAGCAAACACCTCAACATAAGTTTGGCATACCTGGTATCATGTGTCAAATAATACTTGCTCCGTTTCACTTCAAGGTGGAGGTATATAGAACAAAAGAAACTACAACAACAAAGAGTAAATGAATCGGTAGAAGTAGAACTGAAGGTATTACGGCTTGTATAAAATGCAAAGACGAAGATATAGGAGTCATGAGAATTCCTACTGATTTGATTGTAACTCGGGAGTGTAACACGTGTCTCATTCCTGTCAAAACTTCTGTTTGATGCAGACATTCATCAATATCGTCTCATCAGTGATTCTCTCTCTTTTGTCCGTGCCATCACTGAGGTGGTTTCTTAGCGAATCCCCTGATGAGCACTGATTTTAGAATGTTGGATGTGGTAATCATTGTGTCAAAACTCGGGAGCTGACGGTTTTGAACCCTGTGTAGCTCTTCCATGTATGTAACCACTGACCAATCTTCACCGACCAATTTTCCTCTGTTCTATATTGTAGATTATAATGACAGAGAGTTTTGGTCATGTTGTATGAAACTTGTACACTGGTCTCATTCATTTATGAATTTATCATTTTTTTCAATCATTTTTTGTTTTGTTTTGTTTTGTTTTTCTGAATGGTCTCTGACAAAACAATGTACCTACCAGAGAGCAAGGTATTGGTTTGGTCACTTCGATGGTAGGAAAAGAAATGACTTAATCACATGCATCTCCCAAAGGGTTGGTCTTCACATGAAGTCAATACATAATTTTGGTACTAAATACATGCAGTGGTAATTCTCTTTATTCATCCCTCTGCGCCTCAGAATAGGCCACTAGATTGATGGCGCATTTCAAGTGCTGTACTTGATATTATTATTTAAGTATTTCATGGCTACATTCTGCCGCCCTGATTCTTTGAATAGGCACATTCATACACATTCTAAAACATGTGGGCTAACAGTCTTACAATGGCTGCCACAAACTTGCAGGAAGACCATACCTGCCCAAGAGCATACCTACACCAATACAGGTACATGGGACTATCAAACATTAATGATAATAAAATGTGATATAATGGTTCTGTCATTTTCACAAACTTAATCTTGATGCTTTGCTCTTGTTGACTTTCTGCCTCCACAATTTTTCTCTGACAACCTTTTTCTTTTTTAATGATTATGAATTGTAGAAAAGTTAAGACAGAAAGATGTACAAACATCAGTAAAGGGTATGACTATATGTAAAACACCTGTGCCACGAAGTGTCCAAATATCCTTGTCAAAATCAAATATTTGATAACATGGTACAGCTGTTGAACATTTTTCATGTTTAAGTAGATTCAGTCTATATGAAATGGTTCATTACAGCCGTCTAAATAAGAAATGGAAGCAACTGACATCAAAACAAAATTTTACTTCTTTGATATAGCATAAATACTCCATATCATTCTTCTAGATATCAATATGTGTACATAAATGAAGGTCTGAATTTCATATATATTTCACGGTCACAATGTGAATGTAAAACAATGAGCTTTGACATGTGGAAAAATTTTAAAAACATAATGTAGAAAATTCAAAGCAGAAGAACTTAATTCCTTCATGAACACCTTCCACATATTTAGCACCTTGGTGAAAACAGGAAAATCAAGAGTCAGTATAGATTACACTTCCGAGTACAAGTAGATAAACAGAATAAATAAAATGAATCTGAAGAAAAGCAACAGGAAACCAATGTATATAAACGAGTGGCCACTGCAAGATAATTATATGGTCAAGAAACCCTAAACAATACATGGTTGATGAGGAAGGATCACTTTACGGACAAAATATTCTGCAGTCATCTCAGTCCATCATCACCTCATATTGCACTTGTGTTAAATACAGTTTTAACAAACAATGTGACTCATTCACAAGAGAGAAAGATAACTTAGGTAAGTTCAGCTTGAATCATTTAGCACACTATTGTAAGACACAGAGTTCTACGTGAAGAACAAACATAAATCCAGCATATCCAGACTTGCTCATGAATGTTATTTTGATGGGTGCATCGTAGTAAAATTCATTTTCTGGTATACAATTATTTAATCAAAAAAAAAAAAAATCTAGTATTAGCTCCGCAAGACAACCTCTCACTTTAATATCCACTTGGCATACTTGCGAGTTTTTTCTTTATCAAGTGCATAACCATATTAATTATTTCTAAATGAAAAAAAAAAAACAAGAACAAACAAACAAAAAATACACACACATGTACCAGAAGGTATGTTTGTGACGTAAAAAGGTTTTCCTCTACAAAGAAGTGAAAACCTCTGTGCATGCTACACATCCAAAGGACTTCAGTAAAGTATTTGAAAGAATCGCCAAGCTGGATGGACATTACTAAGAAATAATGAATTTATATACAATGTTCCCAAAGTTGTAAGTTATAGCTAGAGTCATCAATTTAAAAGGCATGCCTATTTTGTTTGACCTTCTGAAATAGCTGCAATTTCCTTTTAATACAAAGTAGGCAGTTGTTTTGGTCCACTAGACATAAGAAGACTTCATTTGCAAAGTTGCGTACAAGTTTGCTTCAATTATTACTGTACTGTGTTTGTAAAATTACAAGCTAAACATAGGAAGAAAGTTTTAGGTTTTTGACTTATTACTTTAGGCTGTTATAGCACATTTCAATGATTGATTTTATTTGTTTGTTTTTTAATAGCTTTAAAAACTCAAGACAGAGACCAAGCCCATTTTTACAACATAAATTCAAGAAGTTTACTAAAAAGCTCACATAAAAAGATCTCTTACTCAAAAGCTTGAATAAGAAATAAAAGATGAAAGATGAAGTAAATGAAAAGAATCATATACATTAAGGAAGATAGCCAATACAATTATGTCCTAAAGTGCCTGATAAACACTCACAAACAACAAGTCAAAATAGGTTACTGAGCCAACACTCTGTGTAAAATGATCTAAAGTGATAGTCCTTTTTCTAAAGTGTGTTACACAGAAGTTGTCTGTGAGATATTTTCAAATATGTAACCACTAGAAAACAGAAGAGAGTGGGACTTAAAAAAAAAAAATCATACGAAATAGGAAAAAGAAATGTACCAATGAGCAGTTTTTGAATGAAATGTTAATTTCCAAGCATCTGAAACTGTTCAAAAGCACTGCACATTATACAGGTAGAGACCACAAAAATGTGTATACTATCTGCTTTACACATGATCATGGAGTCTCATTTAATATACACATGAAATATCTGAAATGAACTAATATAAGGAGGGAGTGGGACTAATGAAATGGACATTCTCAATCTTAAAGATTCGTAATTGCCTTGTTAGAAGTCAATATCAAATGCGTTTAATTTTTCAGTGTACATTGGCAATGCTGAAAATTCTCTATGAAGGTGATGTAATTCCTACATCTAAAAAAGTGCTTCTCAGAACAGCACTTTGTAATTGCAATGAAAATATATATGTAAATTCATATCAACAGACATATCAAAAAATGAGAAAATTGCAGATGTATTCAGCAACGAAGAATATCAAGAATTGTAAATTCATTGCAGTATACAGGTGTCATAGAACTTTGAGAAAAGCACTCCTTAAGTGACTAATATTCAAGACATTCGCCATCACATATTGATCTTTTCAAACAGTGTTTTATATAAATCATAACACAAAACAGTAAGCAGCATTGCATATAGATGGTACGGAACAAAAAATGTTGACAGCAGTATGTTTGAGTTGTACATATGCATCTAATAATATGATGTCTCTCTTTTCATATCCATTGGTCAAATTAAAAACTTACACACAAAAAAAAAAAAAACCATTACTGATTGTTCAGTCCAGTGAGTTGTGACATAGAGTACATGCAAAACAATTTGCACATTCATACAATTTCACTTGGAGGAGTGCTGTACTGATAAGCACATACAAGATTTGACAAAAATGCAACAACTGCTTTCATTTTTTTTCTCTTCCTGCCATAAGATCAAATGCTCCTATTGTACAGGAGTGAAGGTTTGAAGTATCCAGGAGATCATGCAGTGTGCTACTGGAGTGATCTTTTGGATTTGTTTGTTTGTTTGTCTGTTGTTGTTTTTTTCAGGCTTTGTGAAACTGAAAATTGTTGAACTGACATTGTAGTTTAGATGACCCTTTTGCAATTATTCAGTCCAGGGTCTTTTTGCAACCTGATATTTGCCACTAGATTGAGCAGCTCAAGAAAAACACAAAAATGAGATACATGCATGAAAGAAACTTGCAAAATTTGCCACTATCAAGGTAATAAAAATATCATGTTTAGCAATTTACTTCTATCAAAATCAATTGCAAACGGTAAAGATCCATTCTGATCGGCTGATTACAACTGACACTTGGTCACCTTTATGTAACGCTTGATTGTATAATTTCACAAATATTTTCCATGAAAACAGGATGGGTTTTAACCAATGCAGAATGTGAAAATGCATGATGATTCCAACAAGTTAAAAATGATTGCAAATTGGTATTATGGATGTTGGAATATGGTGTGTCGGAGAATTGGGAAAACAATTCTATTTGTCACACATTTGCACAGACTTTTTTTTATCCCCCCCCCCAACAGTTCAAATTTACTTTTCCCCCATTTAATATTCAGAAAGACTTACTTACACTTAATTTATTTGAATTCACCAAATTTGTAACTCTAATGCAAGAAAAGCACATTAAAATTCTGTGCATAATAATAGAGTACATGAGGCACAGTATCCATGCCAGCTTCTTTCAGAATTTCTAGCAATGACAATTGTCTACACACAAAACAACAATTTTGCATAATTCATACAAAGGATATAACTGAGAGGTTTGGGTAGTATCCCTTTCAGTGCAAGGGACTTTGAACACTGTGTACAATCCCATTGGGTTTTCTGAATCAATGGGCACTTGGAGCACGTGAAGGGTTAAAATGATAACAAATGACAACTTCAAGTTTAAAGGTTTGTAGAGTTAAAAGGTATCAAATGTTAAGTAAATACTAATGTGTTTTCATGATATTTTCATAGATGTTGTTACAAATGTGGTCTATAGTGTTTCTGACATAAATAATCTATCATGCAGTCAAATCTGCTTTCATATTCATGTTAAGCCTGTAAAAAAGGCACATACATGTATGTACATTATCAAAGTCAATAAAATACTATACTGTACAATATCAATGTCTAAAAATATGTTTTCCTGAACTTCATTATCATGCACATGACATCAGATCATTGGAATCTCACATCAAAATAGTGTACTTTCAATATCTTAGTTTCACAATGTTTGCACAATATAATACTCCACCGAAAACAAAAAGGTGCTCTCAATGTTCAAGCAGCATGATGTCAAGGAGCCCAAAAATGTTTTCTTCAGTCTGGGAACAAGGCTACCATCAATCTAGTAGTCATGAACAAAGAACAAAAGTACACAGAGTGATGAATTTGATATGACAAGAAGAATGCGTTTTACAAGGCATGCCATGGAGTGCAGTTAAAAATCAAGTATGACATTATTACAAGCAGTAACTAAAGTCTACTTTATGTCCACGTCTACCCTGTCAGCAATAGCAAAAAACAGACAGTCCGTCACATAGTCAATAAATAATCCATCATAATGCCTTTCGTCTTGCCTTGCTGTGCTGCCATTTTTCTGACAGGGTCCATCTAAGGAGAGCATGTAAGCCTACAAACAATGTGTCATGGACTAGGAAAAGGTGTTCTCATACATAAGAGGGAGATATAGCAACAGATCAGATAGATATAGATAGATAAATAAATAAATAGAGATAGATATATAGATAGATAGATAGATAGATAGATAGATAGATAGATAGATAGATAGATAGATAGATAGATAGATAGATAGAAAGATAGATAGACAGAGATAGATAGAGATAGAGATGAATAGATAGATAGTTACAAATAGACAGAAAAATAGAGATAGATAGAAAGAGACTAATAGATAGGTGGATAGATACATAGATAGAAAGATAGATAGATAGACAGATGGATGGATAGATAGATGGATAAAGAAAAGAAGAAAGAGAGAAAGGGGGAGAGGGATCTATCATGGATAAGAGTTGAGAGAGTGATGCATTTGAAAGATCATGATCAAACATGCAAAAGGCACTGAGATTCACAAAGATTGGATGCTTGAAACATATTTGGTATCATTTTAAAAGAAACCTGGCCCCAATATGTCCATACATGTATTTCTCTTTCTATCCTTTATGTGGTACACACAATTGCCACAGAGTGGACATTACCTCAGATAGGCATGACTGTACTCAATTTCATCTATCACTTGTGATGTTAACACATCCCACAGACCAACAGCTTTCCTGACACGTGAAGGGTTAATGATCTACATGTATCTACCACAACATGGGGCTCACTTGGTTGATCATAGGAAGTACAAACAGTGCTCAATGCAGGAGTGGATATAATCTATAGCATTTTTCATTCCCAGAAGACAAGAAACAAGAGGCTAGTACTGACGACACCACATATTTCATGAGTCCCCCCTCCCCCACCCCCACAAATATCACGAGTCAGGAGCTGCCTGATCCCGACATGAATGCAACGTGCATGCATACATTTCTCTGTACACTGTAATCCAAGATCGTGAATTTAATCACTCACGATATTGCCCTGAAATCCTAATTCATGAAAAATTAGACTCGCTAAATATATGGTGTATACAGTTTATGGAAAGTGTTCCTTAGATAAGATGTATATCCTTGCAAATTTGTCGCAGTAGTCGACAAATATATATATATATATATCTTTTTTATTTATTTTTTTTTCTTTTTTTTTTTTTGGTGATTTTTGTTCATGCAGGTAGTGTGAAAAGAATGAATATTGCTGAAAATTATTATTGAATTCTATTAATTTCAGGCTAGAGGATATGTATATTCTCTACAGTGTTCTTAAGTATACAAGTGTTTTATGAAGCTAACTTGTTGCAGAACAAAGTAAGAAACTTTCTTCATGTTCTATGCCTGGTACATTAATAAGTAAGTAGTAAGTGGTAAGTTTTCATATTATAAAAAAAAAAAAATGTGCAATTATTGTCCACTTTGTGCATTTTAATTCTTGCCATTATAGCAGTCCTTTCTAAAGCCTGATTGAATACACTGCCTCAAGAGATTCAGCCTCCATGCATGATAAGACATCAATTAAGTACAAGTGATGCGGTCACTTTGGACAATACCAGCTACACTAACCTGACCTCTTAACCATCTTCTCTCGGTCAACCAACGGTCACTACAAGAGGTGACCATACGGAGATGGGAAAAAAAAATGATAATAATGCTGTTCTCTTCACAGAGCCTCTGAGCACACATCCTATTAGTATCAACAGAGGTCAAAGGTCATGGTCATAATAAGGTTGGTAAAAAACATGTGGGGGATGACCATCAACACAGACCTTCCATGGCAGGCAAGTGGTCATTTTTCACTCACGCTTTGACCCCGCATCAGTAAGACATCAGTAACATACAAATGCTGTGATACGAGACTATCATATTCCGGAACCCAACATACACTGGATGACACCGTGCATTTGGAGACATGTGACGACATCCCCACACCAGCCATACTGTCGAGGTTTGTTCCTTCGGTCTCGATGATCAGCTTTCGCATTGGCGTTAAGTACAGAGCCAGATCTGTTCTCTTCTCCGCCTCTGTGGGATGGTCGGCAATCATCAGGCAGTGTTTGCTGACGTTGGCAGTGGTGTGGAAAGGAGGGGCAGACAGTGTCCTCCTCCTCCTCCTTTTCCTCCTTCTCCTCCTCCTCCTCCTCCTTCTCCTCCTCCTCCTCCTCCTCTTCTCACCCTAACATCACACCTGCTGCCCGAATACTGCTTAAGCTTTTTTTTTCAAGGTATTTGCTTCCATATTCCCCGCCATGACTGGGACACCATCTTGCAGCTGCTCCTTTTCATGAAGAGTGTGATAAAAAAAAGAACACTCTCCTAAACGCTTCCAAACAAAAGTCCATTCTTTGGTGCTATAATTGTGTGACCCGAGTCCATTCAAAATTGTCCACCTGCATGGAAAAAAAATGTATGAACATAAAAGAAGGAAAATTCTCTTGTTAAATGGAAAAGCTATATCAATAAATCAAAGATACATCAAGAAATCAGTCAACAATCTTGGAAAAAAAATCTGTCTGGAAAGAGGAGACATTTCGGTCAAATCTCATAAATTACATACCAATTTAAGCATGATGACAGCCTGCAACCTTCCAATGTGAAAGTATGGTATGTTTAACAAACAATCCCAATCAAACCATTCCTAACACATGACACTTGCTATGTATGATTCAGGCATTATGACAGCCAGCTTCTCAAACGATAGTAACGAGGGTTTGGAATCAGCGCCGAACATGTTAAACAGGGCTGCTGGGTCATTATGTTAAGTAACAGAAGTACTTTACTTATGGGAGTCTTCAAGTTGAATTTCAAGAAATGGGTGAAACATAATTGCAGGTATTTTCATAATGTAACAATACAAATGAGCTTATGTTACTAAAGGTTGCTTCTAGTCTTATAATGATGATACTAAAGTTCACGATTACCATTTCCCCTTATATTGACAATTTTTTAGCAGCATAATACACACTCCTCATTATGCAACTATCTTTGTCTATCATACCATGACTGCTCTCATTAAATTCTAGTGACTGAAAAAAAAGAGCCTTACGTGAAGCTCGGTGGGGATCTTGTCGTAGAGGAACTCCCGTCCCTTCTTGTTGGTGGACTTTCTGGCGATGGTGCGGGGCAGCCGTCGCTTGAGGTAGTTCTTTGGCACGATCTCACGCCGGACGAGCTGTTCCAATGAGATGGTCCGGATGAAGTCCAGATGAACCACCTCGCCCAGCGACTGCAGTCTCTCATTGGGGTCTTTCCTCAGTAGCTGTGGGTTAAATGGAAATGTGGAATTAAAGTTTTGTTGTTTCTCCTGACTCTGAAATTTACTGGCGGTGGAAGCTGCAATCAAAGAGACATGGGGAGGGAGATCAAAAGGAATATCAATTTCAACTTTCAGTAGCTAGAGCATGCCAAAATACAGAATTCCTTCAGCACATAACATACAGTAAATCCCCAGTTGCAAACCACAGGAAGGTTTTTTTTTTTTTTTTTAATATATCAGTATTAACACTTTTCTGGTTTTCAAAATCTATGAATAAATTTTGACTCATAACTACAACTGAAATAGCCTTAGCACATTTTGGCTTTTTAGTGAATATTTAGAAAAATTAATGCACTTCTTCAGTCCAACTCAAGGAATCAACTGACATTTTCATTGAAGCACAGAGGTAGAGATAGGATGACTTCCAGGTCTTATAGTCTATGACTCCAGAAGTTTTGAAGGAAAGAAGGAATTAGTCTCAAGCTAAGGCTTAAGAAGATAAAGACAAGAGAGGAACGCACCTGCAATTTCAGTAAGGTTGTCTTTGTCCTCATATCCTACTCTTATTATCACATTTTCTTTTTATTTGTTCTACCACTGAAAACAGGTACACTTAGAGAAAGATAAGGAAAATAGTTTCACAATGAGGCTGTACTTATTTTATAATCTATTGAATTTTTCCTGTTGCTGAAGACAGGAGATCAGAATATTACCTATTTTTGTGCCAGACACTTTGAACAGTGTGTACAATACTATGAGTTCTCTGTGACAATTGGAACTCAAAGCACAGAAAGGGTTGAATAGAAGAAGCAACTCACTCTGTCGAGAGCATCGCAGGCCTCCTGACTGATGCTGGAAGGGAGGACGTATTTCTTGGCCAGGACACGGCTGTACATTGTGAAGTGGGTCTTTGCGCCATCGATTGGGTAGCCACCGGTCAGCAGAGTGTACATGATGATACCTAGTGACCACCAGTCCACCGCATGGGTGTAGTTCTCCTCGTTTAGGATCTCTGGGGCTGTGAGCAAGACAGGACAAACAAACAAGAGACCCGCGGGTCTAGCGCTCACCTGAGTATCGCAAGTTCACCTTTCACGCAGTCACTAATCTAAATTATTCACAGCTTTACTAAAATTTGACCAGGCATTCTCAAGTAGAACATGAAAATGTACAATAAGGGCCAAAATTTTTAAAGATTCCTTAATTTGGGGGCATTGGGGCCCCCTGGGGCCCACTGGGTGGGGCATGGTGCCCACTTTGATAAATTGAGATCCTGACCCCCTAGGGATGCTACCTGCCAAGTTTGACGAAAATCCATCATGAGGTTTTCAGGAAGAAGATGAAAATGTACAATTCAGGACGACGGACGACGCACGACGGACGACGCACGACGGACGCCGGACGAAGGGCGATCGCAATAGCTCACTTGAGCCTTTGGCTCAGGTGAGCTAAAAATGCTGGTTTTATTAAAAATGTTCCCACTTAATAGTAAACCATTAGATCTACATGTATACCAGTAGTTTATGGCAAGTTCCCTATGAGGCAATTAGTCTCCCACCTTTCTCTAGATACTTTTTTTTTTCACACCTTCATAAGTAGGGGACATACTCTTAACCTTTTCTATTCCAGAAACTTTGGACAGTGTGCACAATGCTATGGGTTCTTGTGCTAATTGGAACCCAAAGTAGACAAAGGGTTCACACAAAGGGTTAAGTGGTACCAACATTTTTTTTTTCTCCTCATGTATAGGATTTCAACCATCAGCAGTCCTAAGTCATAAACAAAAACAGAAACAAAAACAAAACGACCACAAGAATAGCTGACGACAGAAGTAACTATGAGACAATGCTGGCTGAATCACTGAATCCTCTAATGCAGCATTTCCAACAAGTTGACACCAGTGGTTATCTGCAAATTAAACTGAACACTACTTTGGACATCTACAACTCCACTTTTCCAGTTTGAAACTGTATAATCAAAGGACATTAGTTGGGTATGACATGATACCAAGATGACAGAGCAAGCAAGAAATTGGTACATTGATTAAAATAAAGTAATATCTGAATTGTAAACATGGACTTCAACATGGGCTACTATAGCTTCAAGAAATTGCTTTTGATAGTCCCACATTCTGCATTAATCAAAATTGTATTCATTGAATCAAACAAGGCTTTGTATTGAATATCTTTATGTGCTCTGTATTTTCTTCATTTTTACTGTATTTTTTGTTTATCACCTGATTATGTTGTCATGTATGTCATATCACTGTTGCTAAATCTATTTTGAAATATATGCAGAAAAGTATCTGCAGACAAATAAACCAACAAACTTTGAAAAACAAGCATGAATGTAACCTGAATGTTAAAAAATATATGTGATTACAGGAAGACATAATTTGGAAGATTCACATCCTTCTTTAACACAGGACAAAGGGCACTGTCTTATTTCGTCCAGTATGTTTGAAGAAAGGAATGAAATCCATGCCTTCACACGATCATTGATTCTTTCTTTCTTTCACTTTGACTTTTTTTTTCCCCTCCTGGTTTTTGCTCTGGTGCTTGAAGCAAGATTCTACACCATGCCGAGGTTTAATTGATAGCTGGCACACGCATGGCACGCATTAGTCTGATGGTATGTTTGAGAGAGAGTGCACGTGATGGGGGGGGGGGGGGGGGGGTGGAGGGGAGACAGGTTGGGTGGGATGCACCCAGACATAACAACTTAGAATTCCTTGGCACAAACAACACGTACATGTCTCATCACATGCTCGGTGAAAACCTCTGGCATTCAAGATGTACACAAAACTGTGTTTAAAGGAACAAATCAAGAGCATGTCCTTAAAGGACAAGTTCACATTCATAAACATAAGGATTGAGAGAATGTAGCAATATTAGTAGAACACATCATTGAAAATTTGAGGAAAATTGGACAATCCGTTCAAAAGTTATGAATTTTTGAAGCTTTTGTGCAGCATGAGAAGACTACTGCAGTGTATGATGTCACATGGATACAACAATATAAGGAATACATAAAGAGAATTTCACAAAATTTCATCTTTTGAAAAAAGTACACATTCCCTTAACTCGTTACCGACATATGTTATGTGTAATATCATTCCCCCTGCCTTAAGAAAGAGGCAAGTCAAGTGCTCTTTTATTATGCGTAAAAAGTCACAATATTTTGAATTTTCTTTATATACATTTTCTTCTACTGTTGTACTCATATGACATCACAAGCTGTAGTAGTCTTATCATCCAGCGGTTCCAACACAAAAATTTTAAAAATTCATAACTTTTGCATCAATTGTCCAATTTTCCTCAAACTTTCACTGATGTGTTCTACTAATATTGCTGCATTCTCTCAATCCTTATGTTTATGAACGTAAAGAAAGAACAGCACTTGCATCTCTGATGGTTTACGACAAAAAGTATGCCTGCTTTTATTTAATTCTTATCAAGTCCTAATCACTGGGTAAAAAAAGAATTCATACATGTATGTTGAATTTCCATATTTTTCTTTTGGGAAATACCATTCAAAACCATGTATCAAAATACTTTACATATACAAGTTATGTACTGTCTTTGTTGTAAATATAAATCGATTATGATGTCTTGTCACTGTCATTGTAGACTAATTACTGACTGCATCTGATAAAAAGTTCTCCATGATGAAAATATCAACAGGAATATTATTTAGCTCATATGCATTTACTGTCTCTCAATTTTGTAAATAGCACAATTTACAATGCTCATGATACTAAAAAGACACCAAAGTTGCTGTGCATTTCAAACAAATTATCACTGTCTGTCTGCATAGAAATTCCATGTACAGAATAAACATACATGGAGACATCCTTACAGCTTCACATGCCTGTAAATGGTCTATCTTTGGTATGAGGTGATACAGCTGTACAGGTATGTTACAGGTATGTTTGCAACAGGTGTATCACAGGTGTATATAACAGGTGCATGCTGTCCATTCACAATAGAAGACAAAGCTACAGTCTACACATTTACAAAGAATGAAATTCAAAAAGAATTTAAAACTTTAGAGTACATATCTGAGAAACAATGGAGTACTCATAACTGAAGACAGTTTTGGGTATCAGTACCAAAGAAGTGACGATGTCACAGTCTTTTGCTATAGCTTGGGTTGGAACCAGGTGCAAGCACAAACACTGGGGGCCAGGTGAGGTTGTTTAGAACCAGTTTCCATGGTGATGAATGGCTATGACATCACACTTTTGCGCTCTATACAGTCCTGAAAAGGGACGTGAACCATTTTTCCACTGTTCTATTACAACTTGTGTTCACCATGAAATATACTGGAAAGCAATATATTTTCGTGTCATTAAATTTTCATGAATTGAAGCCGACCGCCTTATTCGCGGCATGAAATTTTTTCACAAATTGCCACTGGCATTACATGCATACAGTGTAGACAAGAACTTTCACATGCATTTTAATTTCACAAATCTTGGCTCTTGCAAAATACGCAAAATGAAAATGCACACAAACATTTCTGGTTTTATGGTATATCATTATATCTCTGCTCTGTGAAGTAGAAGGCAGTGTATATTTAGTATTCTGCATGAGGCCCGGGGCACAGATGCATGGTGCCTCTTCCGTCACATCCTTTGGTCACATGACCTTGAATGAAGGGAAAAAAAGGGGGGGGGGGGGAGAGGAGAGTCTGGTTATTGATTTCTCACTATCTCTAAGTACTTACAATTCATGCCATAGGCGCAATCCCATTTCTATTTATCTTGTGTTCTCATTTACATTTGTCTGCCTTTGTCTTGGTTTCACTCAATGGTAGTTCACTTCACTTTTGATGTGCACAGAGAATTCATGCAGCACACAATGTAGTTTGTGGAGTGAATTGTGATTAGTTTTATCACTTTTTTTTCTCTCTCTCTTCTCCTTTGATAGGATAGCTTGCAAGATAGACATCATGAATGTAAGTGGTGAAGTCCTATTCCCTCATTTTCATGGTAAATGCCTGAATGATTGTCCTCACTTTCTACCAATTAATAAATTAATGTTCTGCACATGCCATGCATAGCAGAGCTTAAATCCTAAATACCACCATCACAAAAACAAAAGAAAAAAAAAATCTATATTTAAACTTTTCAATATGAAACACACACTTGGGAAAGCACTAATGGTAGAATTCATTTCACGTAAAAGCAAATCACCAGAGAGGGCGACATAAAACCACACTTCTAAACTTGAATGATGATGACTGTTGCACAGTGAACTGTGACTGACTGTACAAACCATATGGACATTACAAACACTGAAAACAACAACAAAAAAATGGGAGTGTGCACCAATAATAGAAGTAAAACATGTAGCCAACCTTCAGCAGTCATAAGAGAAAACTGTTTCCCTTGTGTGTCATCAAAAACCATGGAATTTATGATGTTACAAATAAATCACATTTTTACGAGACACTCGGATCTTCACAGATAATTTTGTCTACACTTAGATACTGTGCCAACATATAGTTAATGAAGACCTGATAATGATTCCTGTTTAGGCATTTTGAAAGGCGCCATTAAAAACATCCTGGTCAAGATGATGGAAATGGCACAGGAAAGTGATTTGGGAAGTAGGATAATGCCGCTGGATCAAGGGAGCTAGAGCTGAAAAGAGAGATAGATAACGAGTGGGTGAATTTTCCCTTTAAACCAGCTACTAAGTTTGGTTTTTTTTCTTTCATTTGTCAGGGAAGCAGAGAGAGACTAATGCATGACTTGGCCCAAAGTCAACAGAAATGTTTGTCCCCTCGCAGCCTCGTAACACTAACATTCTCCTCGTAATTGTGCGCTTCTTACACTTCACACTGCTTCCACGGCGAAGAGAGAGACAGAAAATATGGGCTTGAGAGGGGAATAGTAGGCAGGAAGACTGACTGCTCTACAATGCTTGGAAAGGTTTTGTTCTCGATCGAATAGAAGATCATCTTGTCAAACCCCGCTGGCTTGTCGAGAGAAAGCATCTTTCCACCTACCTCATCACCCTCCCCACCTTCCCCTCTAGCAATTGCATTGTGAAGACACATTGATGAGTCAAGGTATGCTGCGGCCGAAGTTTAATCTTGAGCATGTCCTCCTTTTTGGGGGATGGTTTTTGGCGATGAAATAATTTTCCTTCTTCAGTACAACATGCCTCATTTGATTCGGGAGATTCCGTACATGATCGCATCAAAACTAGATCACACAAATTTATAAAACCTGTTCCCACACTAAATAAGACAGTCTATTTTTTTTCTTTGGAATACATGACATCATTTAAAGTGCAAACCTTTTTTTTTCCAAATGGAGAATTAACCTACATGGTCTCTCTCTCTCTCTTGCTCTCTCTCTCTCTCTCTCTCTCTCTCTCTCTCTTTAATGCCTGCTTCAATGTCCTACAAAATCTTTTCCAAAAAACATGGGGTCACATCTGCCTAGAAACAAAAACAGAGCACTTTAATTCCTTATTTTGTCAAGTTAAATCTACATAACATGTAAAATTACAGTGAACTGTGTTACAATGTCGCTACTTTTTTTTTTTTGCCAAACTTTGGCAAAATGAAATGGTGAAAGCACAAATCTTTTAAAATTTCGAGGAAAAATCACTCATGAAAATCACATATTGTGAAACAATTCAATAAAAAAGGGGCAATTCAAGAAAAAAAGGAAGAAGAAGAAGAAGAAATTGTTGTAGGTGAGATATGCAGCTGTAGCTAATGAAATAGAAAATGTAAAAGCATAACTACTTATAAAACATGACTGTATAGTTTTACTACAGTATCAACAATTCCCAACTTACAGATGCCACCTAAATGCTAAGAGTGAATTGTCTTTAGAAATTAAACACAAAGGTGTGAAGGTGTGACAAGAAAATGAAAGGGTTGATATTTGCATTTGCCCAGAAGACAAAAAAGGGAAAGTAAGAGAAAGAGAAGAAGCAAAGAAAGAAAGAAAGAAAAATGTGGGAGAGGCACGAGAGCAATGGTGGAGGCATCTAAAGTTCATGGAGACCAAATTTCTAATCTGCCGGCAGAAGTGAAGCTAATCCTGCTTCCACATGGCCGGCTGCAGAGACCCACTTCGTATTTATTCTACCAAGCATCGATACGACCCCGGGGGGAGACGAGGGGAAAGGTTAATGCATGGCCTGACATATCAAGTCAACCCACACCAGTTAATCCCCGCGAAAGTGAGTAGCAAATTACACTGCGGGGCGACAATGTACATACCCTCGTTTCACAACTTCTCTAGAATTAGGGCAGAGCGTGAGATTTCCAGCGGGATTCACTCCATTATTTCTTTCCAAGATTGCAGACTCCTCATCTCTTCTCCAACATCAGATAATCGCCTGCAGCATTGACATTTACCTTCACAATTCTTTTCAAATGTTTGCTTGACAAGTTCCTCCAATAATATCGTTCAGCACATTAAGCTGCCATTGTGCGCGGAATCGTGTGCACTTACTGCACAATGCATATCCCAAATCTGATCAATTCGTCGCATGATTTGCCAAACATGATCTTGCCAAACATGATCTGAATTGTTAACCTGTTGAGGACAGTTTGATTTTGCTCTACCACACATTTCCCATAGATGCTTGCCCGAGTATACTCTGGACTTGTCCTCATCGGTTAAGGGCAAGAAGTCTTTATGAAAGGTTTGTGGCGGAACCCAAGTGAGGCTGCCTGCAAGATTGCACGACACAGTTTTTCTACAAATGATGAAGTTCTCAAAATCTTAATGTGTCTGTATACCACAATTCATTGTAAATGTTCAACTCCTTCTCAGTCTGACAGAATAAGAAACATGATTTTGGCTTCAAGAGTTACAAGAGTTATTTGCTCCTGTGACAATTGCTCCCATAAAATATCTGCACACTAAGCCAAACATAAATTCTACCCACAAACATAACTCTAACCCTAATCCTACTATCAAACTAAACCTATAACCCTATCACAACCCTATCCATAACCCTATAAAGTCCTTAGAGAAAATAAGATCGGAGCAATTGTTGCAGGAGCAAAGTCGTGTCACAGACTTCAGGAACTATGTCTTCAAGTTAGCATTCATCAAACTGACAAATGTACAAGTTAAAAGTTTTTAACCAGCTGTCACACACATACACACACGCACACACACACAAACACATTTACAGACACACATACAAACATAGAGTATACAGTTTCTTCTGTTCTGCAGCTGTTTCTCTTTTTCCATCTGTGAATCTGTGTAAGACAGATGTTTTCTCACTATATAAAAACTTTTTTCCCCCTTGTGGTAAATGAGAAACCTTCACACATGTAAAAAATATAGTAATGCCATATTTGTATATACAATATGAACAGAATTGCTGAAAACTGATGTAATTGTAAAGCATTCCACACAGAGAATACATCAACTCTAAATCATATTAAACACGACTTTGCTTTGAAGCAAGACTATCTAGATGGAAAGAGAGGAACCTCTTACACATGAAAGCACCCTGGGACCCATGCCAGCCCACAGGCAAGAAAGAAGCAAAGTTGTTAGTTCCCTTAGAGCCGAACACATTAAAAACATACTTGACACGCTGAGTGTTTCTAAAGTTCAGATGTCTGTAGGGTAGAAAACAAGCAGAACAGACCTCGATTAACTCACCAAGCCAATTAAAGTTGCATTCTCACATTTGATTCATCTGCAGACCCTGTCAAATGCTACAGTGACCCCATGCACACATTAACCTTTCGAAAACGAGTCCCGAGTATACTCGTGCAAGTGTCTATGGAAAATGCGTGTTGCGGCAATATCAGCTCGTCTTCAACAGGTTAATACATGTGTATAATATAAACACACCTTAAGACTCATCAATTTTTCTTCTTACAGATATGTGTTTGTGCTTTTCATTGCCAGAGGAAAACGAGAATGGTTTGACGAAGGGAGAGTATTCCTTGGCACTGTGACTGGCAAGGAGTAAAATGAACCACTTGACAACACACGCTACAGCACTTACTCAGATTTGACTTCTAGCCAAACAGCTGCTTAACTTGCCGAGTCTTTCCTCTGAATGAACACACAAGCACAATGGCATACACCCCTACAACACACACACACACACACACACACACAAGTACAGCTTTAAAGACAAAGTCCCACTTTAACGACGTCTGCACGAACAATATAATGAATGGCCAGAGGCCACTAATGTAGCAACAATGGTATAGAATGCTCTTTTAATCATTTCTGTTTTCACCGAGTGCATGCGATATCTTACATCTGTGGATACATTACGAGTCTTGGTGCACTTTGACGGATCAATTTCTGTGTGACATCCTTGACACCTTATGCTTGAAGGCTCACACCATAAGCTTTCATTTTGTTGTGTCTGTATCAAAATACAGTACTCTTTCATCACACTTGCAGCAAAAATAGACATGAAACACGGACCCTCTTGCAACAGTTGGTCCATGATTTTAAGATGATGACTTTCACATTGAAACCAATTAAACCGAGTCTCCTTCTTTTCACTTCCTCCACCGAGAGACAAGCTCAACGACAGACTCTAATCAAGCGTTGCCATGGCAACAACATCATGGCAGGATATTGACAGCCAAGCACAGCACACATCTCTCCCGCAAAGCTCGTATGTGAATGTTGCCTGTAATGCTCCGTGCTATTAAAGGAAAAGCGTGTTTGTACTTTAAGATATTCAAGGCCAGCACGAATGTTTTTAATTTCCGGAAGCACTGCCATGTCAGAACGTGGAAAAGAGCATGTGCGCCATTCATGTGTTGTGCATGGCGCAAGTGTGCCATTCATGTGTTTTGCAAGGCGCAAAGTCAATTTCAGCTCAGCAGACTGAATATTTCAGAAGCAGCAAAAAAAAATCAGAACTACAGGATCTGAGACCAGCTGGAAAAATACATGGGTAGATCAAGTGTTTTCATTAACATCTATTCATTACAACAAAGACTATTTCATACATATATTTATATTCTGCAAGTTAAGATGTTCCATGAAAGAGTACCTCCCTTTAACAGTACTCCAAAAAGCTAAAGCTAAATCTCATGAATTACGAATATTCTTATCACTCCATTATTCTAAATGCATTTGAGAGTAGAACTGAAGAGTTATTATTGTATTCCCTAGGACACTGCAGGTTGATATTGGTCATACTTACGACACATTGGCCTTTCATCATAGTGCCTGGACTCTGGATGTGGCTAGTTAATCATGGATGGGCTTTTAACGATTGTTGATATATCACTTGTTATGACAGTAGCAAAGATGAACGCAAGGGTCATAAATCTCAAATGGTTTCAACCTTTCCATTTGCGCAGTTAAATGTTAGGGATTAGCATCGTTCCTTCTGCCGACTTTGGAAAATGATTTAGTGTCTTTCTTGCAAATCTCCATAATTAGATTAAAGTCTTCAGACGAATGACGTCTAAAATTTGCATCAGATCTATAGACTCCATCTTGAGGACCACTTTTCGACGACTGACTTTAAAATGCACAAACGAGTGTCTAATGCATCTACAAATTGAGTTTTGTCTGCATGTAATGCCTGCATTATTAACAAGTCTTAACAATTTAATATGGTATTTCTGATAACTTCCTTAAAATAGCACCAAGAAATTAGAGACGTATGTTCTTCAACCTAATTGATATTTATGGATTCTGCTACTGCAGACGAGCCAATTTAATTTCAATTAGCATCACAAGTCCACGGCCGGTATATGTAAAGGACTGAGCATTTTGAATACAGAAATGGCCACTATCAATCATTGCAGCTTTTCCTCTGGTACCCTATAATTCTTCGCCTTAGATGATCTGAAAACTACTATTGGACTTTAAAATAAACAGCTAAGACTTACCATTTCCTGAATTCGAGGTTTTTATAATACTGTGTTGCAAAGTTCAAAAGGATTGATGTCACGATAACGTACTTTACAAAATCAAACTTCGTTATGATTATCATCCAATTTTCTGAAAATTAGAACCTACTCACCATTCTATGAAAAATAACCAAGCATGCATGCATTGAAATTTATCAGACCTAAAATTAATGCAGTGACAGTGAAAGATGGAATATATTGATATCATTTAACCCCGTTCAGTACGGGAACCTGATGGTCTGTGTATTAAGTTTTTGGGCATTCAGAATTCAGTATGGAACGAGTTAATTGGTAAAATAGGTGGGTGTCATAATGGGAGTGTTACTTAATCTCCAATAATCTACTTGAGATTAATAAATCCATCAAACAGAAAATAAGTTGATAAACCTGCCCTGAGGTTATAGGGGAGTAGCAGAAATCCAACACCATGCAATTAATTCTAATCTGTGGGATTTGTGAATCTCCCAACACTTGTTTTTCCATTAAGATTATTACTAAACAACATTTGAGTTACTGAAGAGCAATAAAACACATACTGCATGAAATCATTGCAAGCTAGGCTATGACATGACATAGCATGTCATGTGAAGACATTTTGTATCTCTAATTCTGATCACATTATGTCTGTAAAATCACTTGATTCTGCCTGTTTGTGAGCACAATACTGCAGATATTTCTTACCAGCCTGAAGCTTGGCTATGTGTCATTTGGTATCTGTTAATTTCCACTAGTACTTACTGATATTTGCAATGTTAAAAACAAAACAAACCCACAGCAATAATAATGAAGCATTAATAGGCTAAAATGCATATACTACCGTAAATAATGGTGCATTAACTGCACCCCCTTTTTATCGACAGTTGGGGGAAGAAAATATGACAGTCTGCCTATGAAGACTGATCCTGCCATGCAATAGGTGGAGATACTGCCAACATGTTGGTCGAATCGAGTGAAATGTTTGGGGGAGAAAATGTGTTGATCTTTGTGCCATAAAAAAAGAAAGAAATATACAGTATAATGCCCAAAGAAAAGGAAATTATTTTGAACATTGGAAATTGTCAGCACACTTCATGCAAACATTCAGTATAGGCATTGGCTGTAATGGTGTATCAATCGCACCCTGAATTTTGACCTGTTTTGGGGGTGGAGGGGGGGGGGGGGAGTACAGTTAATATACCGTTATTTACAGTATGACCATCATTGCTATCACCAGTAATTCACTTCGTGGGACAGCAGTGGGACAACAGTATACTCTACGGCCACTGGTAGGAAGACAACATAAAACTTTTTATAGGTCATGTTTCCTATATCGCATGATAATGTGTCCACGATAATCACTTTTCAAAACAAAGAATGTAGGGATGAAAAGTGAGCTCAATCAGGAGTACTCCTCCACAAATCTGTCAAGATTTCCCATGACGTTCTCTCACCCCAACCTACAAAATGTAAGATTTTTGTTGTCATTGCATAGCAGCTCAATATCCTTATCTATTCATGGTCATAAAATGTAAGAAGAGCCTGTGGGGAAGGAGGAGAAAAATGTGCAAATGCTGCCTTCCTCCTACGACTATCGCCCCCACACCTAGCCTGCAAAAGAAAAGTTTAATAGCACTCTGGGAGCAAAATTCTCTGGATGTAGAGGGATAATGATAGAGAGGATGCAATGGTTGCATTTGGTGAGGATTATTACAGAAGAAGGATAATTGGTCAGGGCACTTTGGATGTCAGGAAAGTTATCTAGAGTCAATTTTGTGAAGCAGTATTGCATGTTTTGGAGAAACAGCCACCAGTAAGGACTGTCCACCTGCCACATTGTGACAAATCTATTGGCAATAGACGGCACTCCAGTGAGATAAAGTGGGTTTCAAGTGAGCTGATAAGATGTATCAGGGAGGTGTTATAGATGGAGACAGAACTTCAGCTCTCCTTCAAGTCTTGCTTGGCACTGCAGAGAAGTTATACACCAAACTACTGACAGGTGGAACCCAGGTGCTTTGAAAAATGAGAGCATCAGTGTTCAGGACTAGAGCTCTCACAGTGGAAAAGACCTTCCCCTGCTGAAGTTCACTCTCTCTCTCTCTCTTTGAATGTGCAGGCAACCAATGAATGTGTGTGCCTTGAATTGGAACAGCGAATCAAAATGAAGTGTAAAGATTCCACTTTTAGAGATAAAAAGTAGTAAAACATGCTGGGACACACTAGAGTACCTAATTTATTTGAAATATCAAATATACCAGATTAAAAGATAGAGAACTTACATTTGCAAATGCGCACGTCATGGAAAAATATTCAATTTTTATGAGAACCTAATTTCATTTCATTTTTATTTGCGCATTACGAACTAAACAGAAATACATGTTTCTAACTGAATTCTTTCCTGAACGGTTTTTAACAAATTCTAGTATTTCATTCAATACTGGTATTTTTCATTGAAATATAATAGCTTGTACTTCAATGAAATGTTAAAACATTCTTTTTTCCCTAATTTTGTTTTGGGGCTAGAGCGATGTCGAGCGTGATTTCAAAGAGGAATGTCAGACATTTCATCATGATGCTTTAGAACCCAAACGAGTTTAGTGCTTGCATGGATTACAAAGAGTTGTCACTCCATCTATAACACCTTCCTGGATGTCTCCTGACATGATGAGACATTCCAGAGATAGTTAATGTCTACTTGTCCACTGCATGATATTTGTTTCAAATAACATAAGTGTGCCCATACAATCTGCCGTACCTTGGCAAGCTACTTCATTGCCAATCAGCTGATTTCTCCCATATTACTTGGCTGTCATATATGAAAAGTCAGACACATTCATTCATGATATGATGGAGATTAAAAAGAATTACATACAGTTGAACCTCTCGTATCCGGACAAGTCGGGACCGGGGCTCGTCCGGATAAGGGATTTGGCCGGATACGGGAGACTCAATGCTTTATACATGTAGAGTCTACATACACATGTACTGATGTAGCCCATTGTAGTACCACATGTAGTAATGTGTATACTGCAACCTTTTCATTGTTACACACAGTAACAGACCCCAAAATAGAGGTTCGTGTTTGCAAGAATGAAATCATTTTCTTTTATACATTCTTGGGATGATTTACCTAAATAATTATTAAGAAATGTATCCGTTGGGAATCCCCCTTTCCTCCCGTAATTATTAAAAAAAGATTAAAAAAATCACGGCGAGATTGCGTCCGGATAATAGAGAGATCCGGATAAAGGGAGGCCAGATAATAGAGGTTCAACTGTAATTCCCATCAATTGACAGCACTTGCCAAGTCTTCTGTAATGATCAATGGTCAATAAATGGTGATGGTGGCAGATGTACTGCTCAGAGAACAAATGAAACAGTACATTCAAGTAAGGGCATTGACAAACACTTCTACAGATAAAAAGGACTGAGAAAATGTTGTGAGAATTCAGGAGGGGGTGGGAGGGTTAAAGAATGACAGAGACACAAAATAAACATATAAAATTCACAAATGAAAAGAAGTAACAAATTGATTAGAGAGTAGGGAAAAGGTTTAAAAGGTGACACAGAGGATTCCGTGTTATTTGCTCCTGCGGCAAGACATTGCTCCCATGAAATATCTGAACACTACGCCAAACATAAATTCTACCCATAAACATAACTCTTGCCCTAATCCTAATCCTCAGATCAAACTAAACCTAAAACCCAATCAATACCCAAATCCTAATACTAGAAGTCCTTGGAGAATATAAGACCGAGGCAATTGTTGCAGGTGCAAATGTCGTGTCACCAACACAGCGACAATAAATGTATAGTAACTAGCAGATTGGAGGGAAGTTCATCTCATGTTGCCTTTTTCTTTCCCCTCCAGCTTTTCTCTACTCCCCACCTCCATTTTCTGATAAATCTCTTGTTCTTTACCTTTCATTCTACATCATCATCGTCTTCAATTGTTCTACTCTCTTTTTTACCCGCCTCATTTCCCGTTTTCCATCCAAGAGATCTTAGTTTACGCCTGCACAAAGTAAACCACTTCTTCACTTGCCAAGACTCCGAATTTGAGCCATCACGCACAAGATTCATCCAGTGTGTCAGTTCTTTGTCGAGTACACACTGTGATGTAGACATTAGGCTGCCATCATTTGTACTCCGCCCTCACTTGGCGTAACCCAACATCATCCCCTAAAAAAACGCTTTGATGCAAGCACTCTGTAATGACATTACTCCAGCCCCCCGCGGAAGAGTCGCTGCTGAGCGCTTCCAATTAATGAAATAAATTTTGTCCTACCGGGTACGACAATTCCTCCCGTGAAAAGAGGAAATTGCCGATAAACTGTCTCGCTCGCGGACATTTGAAGACGGTCAGGAAGAAGGAGAAGCAGTGGGCACAGCTGATACTCACAAAGAGAGCCTTGTGTAAGGGACAATTAGGGGGCCTTCAAAGCCATGGTAGCCTCAAGGACTCGCACACATGAAAGCTTCATGCCGATCATGTTGAAGTCTTTAAGAAGTTCACTCTCCTCTTTACATGGTCTAATGTATCAAAATTGCTTATTGGGATCCACCTACAGTCTGTCAATTTTCAATCTGACTCTATGAGAAAATAGCATGAGGAGTTTTTAAGGCTCACTCAAAAGTGCTCTAGCATACCCAGATGCCTCATCCAAAAAATTCAGGTGACAGATGAAGAATCAGTAATATGAGGAAGAACATCTGTTTTTTTTTTAAAGACATAATATTCATTGCGATGTAGCTGCCCAGCAGACTTTGCACTTGAAATCTCCTGTCAATAAGTCCATAGCCTTTTTAACTACGCCTTTTTAACTCGTTAACCTGCCTTACATTCAGCTAGACCCCATGGAAGACCAGCTATTGCAGCTGAATATGGGATATCCAGCCATCTTCTCAGATGGAAATGACACAAACAAATAAATGCTAGGTATACCACTGCACACTCCAACTGTGCTTATAATAACTTATGCAGCGAGTACAAAGTTCTGAACTCACATGTCAGATCCAAAAGCAATTCTTTTTCATTAAACGATATATTTCATCCACTTTGCTATCTAACAATTTCAAATTGTTACCCACAGTGTCATTCCTACTCTTTCATAGATACCAAAGTTTGGAGAAGAACTGACAAGCTTATGACCAGCCCTAAAGGAAGATCAACCCATCAAAAACATACCCATATATTGCAGCGTCCCGCAAATGGTCGATGTCCTGTTTCCCCGCTTCAGCCACTTGGACAGGCCAAAGTCGGTCAGCTTGATGTGGCCCTCATGGTCAAGGAGGATATTTTCCATCTGCGAAGAGGGTCATCAAACAAACAAAGGAATGGTCAAGGGAGCAAACCTTAAGACATAAAGCACACTCACTGTGGCACCATCTAAAGTGTCAGATGATGATGTCATTGTAAAATAACCTCTTTATGTTTCATTTAAAGATACCATTATCAGTGTTGGGTGTCTCAGTGTGTGGAAACATTATCCCTAATGCAGGAGATATTGAAATCAGGGAGATTCCTCAGAGCAATTAGAGTTAAACTTGGGTGTTAAATGAATCTTATTAGGCAAAACTTATTCTGAAATCAAGGAGGCTTTAAAGGGATGATATAGTTTTGGTTTAGATTGGGATTCAGCTGTTAACTTTTTGCGAGATAATTAGAAACCTCTTATGGAATATGAAAGAGCATACAATTCTTAAAGTAATTAAAAGTTCATTTGATGAAAATCGGTTTTATAATGGCTGAGATATCCAAAAACAAAACAAAACAAAACAAAAGTAAAACAAAGCAATCCTAATGAAAGTTGGGTCCCACCTTTTAGTCGGATCACTTTGTTTTGGATATCTCAGCCATTTCAATACCAATTTTCATCAAAATAAACATTGAATTCATGGTAGAATCGTATGCTCTTGTACATTACATACAGGTTTCTCATTATCTCACAAAAGAGCTTGAAACCTGCAGCCTCTTCTCAACCAAAACTATATCATCCCATTAAACATTCTTTTGTCACGGCATACAGAAATATCTAATATTTTGAGAAGCCTCCTGTAGAATCAGTGAAACTTGCCGACTCTACTGTTGTAACAGTCCTTTTGCTGGCCAAATTTTCATGGAACCACTGACACATCACACAAAAACGATTTTGCTCCAATGAAAATCCTGATCATTGCAATTTTTTGTGTCATTCTAAATGCAGCTGCTAATTGACATCATGGATTTTGTTTGATTGTTAATAATTCTTGTTTACATCAGCCACAATTACCTTGAGATCCCTGTAGATGACACCAGCGTTATGGAGAAAGTCCAGGGCCATGGACAGCTCGGCGACGTAGATGCATACAGCCATTTCTGTGAACACGCCCTCAAGAATCCACAGCGTGTACAGGTCGCCATGGGTGGCGTACTCCATTACTGCAGAAGCACGGAAAAAATACATACAAAAATCCGTTGTAAACAACTATTTCAATAAAGCATGTCATTTATCACACACATACATCCATACATACATTGTGCCATTTGTACAGTACCTTTTCCAAAGGGTACAAATGGCTTATAAGTTACATACAGGATATAACAGCATATCAGACATGATAAACTTACAACAGACAATACAGTGTGAAATATCATGCATTATTATCCATACAGAGGATTTTTGGAGCCCGAATACAAGTGTTATTTTGTCGACGCACCTCATAACCTCCGACCCACTTTTAAAGTTTGTTGAACTCGACCAATATTTTTTTACCAAGGCGACCAATATTTAAAATATTGGACGGCAAGAGGGGGATTCCCCAAAGTTTTTATAAACTGCACCGTGATTGGCTGAGATATATACGAGATAACCTGAAATATGAAGTAAAAACGTCTCTGATTGGTCAATCACGAATTAACTAAAATATTGTTTCTTCTCAAATTCTGTGTTTATACAAACAAATTTCATATATCAATTAGTTGAAATTGTTTTGCATACAATTTTTCAAAATATCACTTTCATACCAGGAAATTAAATTTAGGTTTGATAAAAACAAGTTGCATTTTTTTTTTTGTGCAGGCCGGCGACGATTGATCAGCTCAGTGCTACTGCTAGATAGCCCGCGCGCGATATACAAAATCAGGATACATGTAGCCGGCCGCCGCCGCTTGCATCTACATGCATAATGTGTTATTACTAAGTACAGAAGGCCATAGAACTACAGTACTACTGAAGTAAATCTTTCACGATCTACGGTAGATGTGACGTGAATTGTGTCTCAGATCTCGGATACAAGAACATCTAATTCTGGTCTAAATTAGCTATTGATAGATCTCGGCCTAACAGTAAGGGTGGGATTTCACGGAGCACGCGAACGATTTGCGAATGACGCGAATGGCAAAATCCAGCATTCGCATTTTAGTCTGCAAAAGATCGCCAAACAAACATGTTCGCGAATGTCGTTTTTACTTCGGTGAGAATTTCAAAAAAGTTTGAAATTTTTTGCGAACCTTTTCCGCACACTTAGTCGGGATTTGCTCGTGAATTGTTCTCGAAAGTGTCTTTAAAGCTTCGTCATAGGCGCAAGACCTTCGCAAGACACGCGCGATATTCGCAAAATGTTTGTGAAACCCCAAACAGACTCCGAAACTTTGGAGAATGTCTCGCGTATGTTACGCGAAATCTGCAAAGTTTTTCCGATCATTTTACGACGTAATCGCAAACTGTTTGCGTACCTTTTGAGACATTCTCGCGAACGTTTACCGCACGTTTGGGGGATGTATGACTTATACGTTATCTACAGATAAAAATCGTAGAATACATCTAAACATCAAAGAATTAATAACAACTATAGTAACAAAAGAAATAAAAAACTAGCAAAGAGAAAGAAAACTTTAATGTTTGATATAATATTAAAAAAAAATCGCAGAATACACTAAAAATTAATCTCAAGTATGTAAAATTTCATTTGAACTATAGAGATTATGTGTGGGAGGAACTGCTAAAAAATCAAATGCTTTACTAGTGGAGATAGGTCCTAAACAGGAAAAAATGTAGGCAAGCACGCAATAGAGAAATGAGAGAAAAAGAAAGGAGAAACAGAACAAAGAAAAAAATTCAACTGAAGACAGCTTCCACCTCTCCTTGGGTACATTTTCTCCCATGATTATTGAAAATTTTTCGTTGTTCGCATTTCCGTCGCGTGTTCTTCGTGTAAGTAACATGCTGTACTTTAGCAATGATACACACGACATTCGCACAAACGTCGTGGAAACTTCGCACAAATTTCGCAAGAATAGTTTTCGGCTTCATTGTCGGAAAACATTCGGAGAAAAACTTTTCCGAATGTTGGATTTTGTCATTCGCGTCCTTCGCAAATCGTTCGCGTGCTCCGTGAAATCCCACCCTAACATGACGACTACCATGGATACATATAGATCACTGTTTTATCAGGGAATGAAGTAGATTAACTTGCACTGAAGAGTGTACCGGTACCATACCCCATGTCAAGATCAAGTACAGTAGGAGACCATACAGCACTCGGAGACAGAAAGGGTAAGTGAAAATATTCTTTGCTAAAATCCTCTGTAGGATAATAATGATAATATTGGATATCCTATTTTCGATTAATACAAGGAAATATTGGACTCGCTACGCAAAATATTGGACTCGTCTTCGACTCGTCCAATATTTGTGCATAGCTCGTCCAATATTTCCTTGTATTAATCTCAAGGCCATCCAATATTATATAGATATTACTGAAATAAATGGGATTTTAAATGCTTCCTGTACAATAAATTGGATGGCATTTTCACTAGTGAGATGAGTGATGAGTTTCAAAGTTTTTTCAGGGGGGTAATACAAACAAGAATGATCTACGGCCCTTTTGTGGGTTTTTGGAATGGCTAGGGGAATTCCCTCAGAAGATTGTAAATGGTCTGTAGATTCCCACAATGTACCCTAAGCTTATCAAAAAGAAATTGGAGTATTTTACACTGCATGTGAGAATTATAGTAAGTTGTTAGGGGACTATACATTACTGAGTAGTTTATTTATGATCTGAACCTTCTCCCTCGGAAAGCAGCAGTGTAATCAGACATGATCCAGGGTTTCGTATTTGCAAACTTTTGTCTTGTTATTCAGAAGCAGATGTGAGTTCTGGGTGTGAGACTAATCTTGCTCCCCTGCGAGGCTGCCAAACATCGCATGACTTCATCTCTCTGCAATGCTACGATCGGAGGCGGTATCTAAGTGTGGAGCATCTCGCGTCTCGAGTGCTTTCTTGGCATTCTTGAGGGGAATCTGATTCCAGGCCACAAGACCGCATCGCGCTTACCGCAAAATGGGTAACAAGATCGAGATGTCCGCTGGTAAATATTAACAGTGTACTCAGATGTGTCTTAAAGGGTGCCTAGTATAAGATAAGGACTTTGTTTTTGCTAGATGACAGATACACCACTCAGAAAGCGTACATCACACCTATTTTCCTCGCAAAAACTTCCTACCAACTCTACAAAGGACATCAATTTATAATTTTTTGGCTGGGTTGATGCTCTGTAACAATACATCACTTACTGTAATCGATGTCAAATCAGTTTTGAGCAGCTCTCCATTTTTGTTCTACTCCAAATTTCACTATTTTTAATTTTCTCAAATATTTGGGCACAGACAGAACAGACAAATACATATTTTTCTTATCATATAACATAAAAAAAATGAATATTGGTGAATTTTCACATACAATCTGCATGGAGAGTTGCTCATCACCTGGATCACAGAGTTGCCAATTTGTCATCTGCCAAAATTCACAAATTTACTTTTAGTTTCTTAGATTGTGCAAATTTGGATATCACAAAATATGTGTGATATATCACTTAGGCCAACAACACATTGAACATTAACAATGAAACCATGCTCTCACCCACATATGCAAGGCAGGCCTACTTTGCAACATACAGACTGTGGGTGTGAATTTATACTGATAGTACTTTTGTGATTTCAGGCTTGAATGGTTGTCTGTACCTATAACTATCCCAACTTATGTCTATATTTTCACATCTATATCAATATTCCTTTTTATCTCTACACATGACTGTGGGAATGTTTCTCTGATTGACTACTACATTGGGTTTAATGTGAAACGGGGTGTGTTTGCACTGGTTATGACTTTTTGGTCTCCAAAAGGTATTAAGATATTTCCTCTGATCAGTCTGACATGGGACTTGGATCATTTCTTGCTTATGACAAAGTATGTCAGTCGGAAATGGAACACAAGACCAAAGGGGGGAAAAATACCAGAAAAGTGCATTCTCAACATCCAAAGAAAAATCCTCTACACAAACATTACTTGAATGATCTACATAATGTATTTCTGAGATGAAGCCATGTGACATATAGGGTTGATCGAGGTTGTAAACTTGACATCAACTCTTGACAACCTGGGGTCTGTTTCATGAAGTCATCACATTAAAGTCTTTACATAAATCTTGGAAAGGCCAAAGGCACTCATATGTAGCATTGATGGACTTTCAAAGAAAAGTACAATCCATTTCATGAAGTCTCTCAAAGGTGTGTCTTGTGAGTGAAAAGTCTGTCATGAAAGACTTTCATGAAACAGACCCCTGGCAGCATAATTTGTGCGCATGTGACAAAAGACATACAACAAACATCAGCCTTCTTCCCATAATCCAGTTCTATCCTCCTACATGACCCCCCCCCCCCCCCCCCCATATTGCACCAAAACTTTGTGATCACAGAAAGAGTGTACAGCCAGGAAGAGGCTCATTTTCTTGTTTGTTGCGTTGTTTTGCAATATGCTACGAAATCGGATCAAGTGATAGGAAGTCCCTGGTTTCCTCGCATCACACAAAATGGGGGACTCTTGATAATTCAGTAGGGCCCTACAAACATGAGACCATCATGTTTTATGTGTGTTTCACATGTGCTGATGCACATGGCGTGCACGAGTGAATGTATGTTCCAAATGTGATTATGTACTCAATCATGCCCGGAGCTGGAATGCACACCAGCGAAAAATAGCTATCCATGAAACTCAAACAGTTGGTGATGTGATCCAGTTAACGATGGAGTGGATAAAACCACATATAATAACTAGATTTGATTCAACTGCTGCCAAGGCAACTGGCGTGCCTCTGCTTCTCATGAAATCACTATGTGCTTTACATTTTCATGAAGGTCACTGACCATGACCACTGCCTAAGAATTGACCTTTAACCCTTTGCACACAGGAACTTTCTGTCCACTTTCACTCTATCCATTAGGTCTACACCCAATGATATTATCATTGGACTTACCTAATGGCATTCCTGGTCAGTAAAAAAAAAGCATTTTAACTTAATTTTGGTGGCCACTGACCTTGAACCTTGATCCTTCACCCTATCATTTCAGCCAACTGACATTTCGTGCATTTTTAACATTCCTTCCAGTTCATATTGCCAATGGAAAGTACAAGCTACAGGTATGGCTAGAAAACACCATTTTTTAAAAACCAAAGTACAAAGACCTTTGACTCCGACCTTCTATCACTATCATGTTCGTGAAAATAGTTTATTTCTACCCTGTCAACTAACCTACACCAATAAATGGATATGCCCAGTTGAAGTTACTTCTGATAATGACAGTTTTGGCAAAACTACGATGACCTTTGACCTTGACTTTTGAACATTCACCACTAATAACTGTCTTTTTACAGTATTTCTACCCTACATAGATTCTAAACCAAATTATATCACAACTGGACATTTCTAGATGAAGTACAAGTAAAGAAAAAAATACAGAAATTTATAGTAGCCTTTGAGCTTTGACCCTAAGAAAATTCGCTGACCACTTTTTTTTCTTCAATCATGATAATGAGATCTAGGACAGATGGACAACACAAAAACTACATCAACCCACTCACCTATGTGTAGGTTGATCTTGCTCTGCCAAGACTTGTAGATCTGGATGATGAATGGATGATGGCTGACCACCGCCTGCTGTGGAGAGAGAGGATAGAAAGAGGAAGGGGGGGGGGGTGGGGGGAGGAGAAGGGGAGGGGGGAGAAGAAAGAGAACACACTCAAGGTTAAAGTTAGTTGACAAATGTATGTGCCACTCACAATTGTCATTGCCTGCATATCAAATATATATATATATATATATATATATATATATATATATATATATATATATATATATATATATATATAAAAGTCTAAGTGTTATTTACACACTAAACTTTGGTAACTGTGCCAGGTTATGTTGTTTGCCTTTATTTGTAGACCCCTATCAAATCTATTTGTAATGTTTCTTTTCAGAGGACATTCTGAACAGCTAGAGAACTTGATGCATCTCACAATCTAATGCACTATATTAGGAAAAGATTCCCAAGGAGTTGTTTGAAATATCTTTAAACTGTATCATGTCTCAAACTTTGCTAAGAAGACAAATTATGCCTTGTCTGTATGCAACTTTGCATCCATGATTTTTTTTTTTCCTGTTTAGCATCCCCTCAGGGATCTTGCTAGAAAAAACAAAACAAAAACAAAAAGCAACAAACAATATCTTGACAGACACAGAGTGATATTACAATCAGATTTTTATCCCCCCCCCCCTCACTATTGTATGAAGCAGCTCAAGAATAATACAAAGAAATTCTTTCCAAACGAAAACTGATATGTTTCACAGCAAAATTCTCCTTGGAATATGATATTGAAATGTGATGCATCTTGGACCAAAATATCCCAGGAGAAGTTTCATTTATGTATCTTTTTTTTTTTGTGGACAAAGATCGCTGTGGCCGCAAAATGTTTGTATTCATGCAATCATATCACAGATGATGCATTTCCATCCATCGTAACAACAAACATGACATGCATCTTTAATGATATCTTCTGGCGTTGGCATGGAATGATCAAATATGACGGATGGAAGAATCTGAGAAAATTGATACCAATGTCACATTCATCTGGCATAATGGAAGTACATGTCTTTGATGGCATGGAATACCAAAGAGCCACTAATGCATCTTTTTTTTTTCTTTTTTTTTCTTACTTTCCAACTCTTACAATGCATGATACTGTCACTTTCTAAAAGATTATTAGTGCATTGCATTTTTAAAAACCTATGATCTCTTTTGTTTTTGCTTTTCTAATCAAAGTGGAAACATGTGCACTATTACAGAATCTTTCATGCTAAGTTGAGTACAAGGAATTTTGTGTCTAAAATTGAACTACCAACACATTACTAGAAAGAAAATAAATTCATGACCATACCTTATAGTAAACAAGATAACAGCATGTCTTATTTTAATGGTAATACCACATGGTACAAAATGATGTTCATATTTAGGATATGGATGGTGATTAGAAAGTGGTATCTGGAAGCGCTGGCTTACGTGAAGCGACCCTTTTCAAATCAAACCATCAAGACCTGGAGGATATTGCCACAGAAATGATCATCTTTTCATCATCCAATGGGCAACTCTGAATTCTACTGTATATCTTATATTAGAGAAGATTAGATGGACCTGGTTTATTACATTAAATTTGTATGAACTAATGAATAAAAAAAAAATTGCCAATTGAGGAAGGGCACAAAAATTTTTGATTTTTTTTTTTTTTTTGGCCAATTTAAGAATCAGTTACAAATTTGGGAACAAGCAGCTTTTGAAAATTCTGCTAAAGATACCGCAACAATAATGGAGTACAAAGGATTGAAATGAGAGAACACTTATTTTTAATATCTAAATATCTTTTGTTTCACTTTGCTTCATACACATTTCATTCTATCATGTCTACCTCCGTGCAGCAAAAAAGCAAAAACAAACAATACAAAAACAAACACACACACACACACACAAAATCAACCCTCCCTCCCTCCCAAAATAACTCTGATCACAGTTTTACTGTTAGTTTTTGTTTTGTTTTTTAAATCACCATTCAATGTCCTTGCAGAATACTAATGGTCACTGTGCTTCCATTTTTCTTTCTTCCACAAGTCTTGAAAACCCAAGTTTGTAGCTTGCCCTCGAGCCCACTGGGACAGTCCCTCTTTTGCATTCCGAGAGTGAGCCAGAGGTTGACTTCAAATTGGACTGAACGATAAGTGCGCTTTGAGGACAAACCAGATATGAAAAGGAGATGTGGGCAGGAAGCATAGCTACCTTGACCACTGCATCGCCTCCCTACGGTGAGGGAGAGGACAGCTGTAAATATGGCTTTAATCCCATACAAGGGAGGGTTGTGGCTTAATTGCAATTATAAATATGTATTTCTCATTTTTAATGGCGACCATTAAACACTGAAATTTGCTCTACACATTTCATTGATGGAAACAATTCTTTTTTTCATGTTTTATTTTTATATCTTACTTATGTTGTTGAAAGCTTGTGCTTGATGCTGTATTTAGTATTTTTGCACATTTTGCGAGCAGTGTAAAATGTATGTGCAATCCACAGGATTTGATGCATGCCACTAGAAATCCTGAACAAAGTCTTCTTCCAAAGTTGTCTAGGTGCCCAAGCACTTGGCTTCTAAAAACCTGCCAGGCATTTTTCATCTGCATTCAGCAATCCATCCAAACTTGACCTAATAGTGGATTAGTAAGCCCACCCAGGTGAAGCAATGTGCCTCAGTCCAAAAGGAAGGCCTTGGTCACACAACCAGGATTAAGTATACTGCTAATTAGCACACTGACATCCATACAGTCCAGCATGTATGCAAATCGGCTAAGAAAACGCAGCAAGGGTTAATGTGAAGACAAGGTCAGCCAGCCATATACAGTGAAACAGACGGACAGACACATACATGATGACAAACACACTCATACATTATAAGCCTGAGAGTGTACATGTGAGAAGTGAACTATGAAACACCTAGTACACCTCTCTCTGCATGGTAGACCAACACTCATACAAATTACCAAGAGCATAAACAGTTCAATGTTAATTATTCCTTTCCCGGAGGAACCCCCCCCCCCCCCCCCCCCAACAAAACAAACAAATAACAACGGGAAGAAGCAATACACAACTCCAGGGACAAAACCTATCAGAGGAAATTGAACAGAAAATGGAAAGTGGTTGCTATTCCGCAGTAGACTATATAAGCAGACCATGAACTGCACTAATGGAGTACTTTCCCCGTCGCACAGAGCATCTCATGCTCGACCGTGGACCCGCGTCAGAAATTCATAGTTCGCTGTCTCGCTTCACTCCACGCCTGCCAAATACAGCAATTAAAAGTCCTCCTCTTCCACTAATTGTCTGCCACAATGAAAACAGATGCTTCCCTCATTTTTTCCTCCCGAAGTGCTTTCTCCAAACAGCCGCAGGCTTTTATTTGTAGTTAATTCAAAACATTGAAAAGAGAGAGAAAGAAAAGAAAAAAAAACCTATTTCAAGATGAGACTATGGCAGGCTGAGGCATGGGAGGGGGAAAGGCAGGGTTGCTTCACAGAGAAATGAACAAAAAAGTTTGTTATCATGTTTTTGCTTTGTTATATGACACTGAGGTAGGTGCCAATTTTAGCTGCATTTAACAGGAATAAAGTGAACTGCAAGTCTTTAATTTGTGTGTGGTTGCCTTGTGTGATGTCACTGAGGTTTGGTCCTGCCCCTGACAGTGATTTTTTTTTTTTTTTTTTTTGGATCATACCACTGTTCAGCATTTTTTAAATATTGCATGAAGGGCATCAAACTGTATATTGATATTGTCATTTCAACATTTATATTCTTTTTCCTTTGTCATGCCCATTTTTCAAACCTAACTTTTCTAATGTTGTAGTGATGTATCATTATTCAAGTTCCTAAAATGATATCCTTGCACCATCTTAAAATATTCACCATTTGCAGAAAAAAATCCTCTTGTTGAGCATAAATTTGAATAATAAACTATTTCTGCAACTAGGTACACTTTTACCAACATGAACATAAAAGATGTTGCAACATAATGACTGAGAAATGAGAGTGAAAATAGGAAACAGTTCACCATCTCAGAAGTCAGTTAAATCAGGCAATATTCTTAGCTGTTCATAGCATTTTTATATGCATCAATATATATTTGTATATTCTTTTTTATACTTATATAACAATTGCAAAAGAATTTAAAAGAATAATTTCAAAGCTTAATTTTATAGTATCACATTGTAGTAATTTGCTGGTCCTCCTTTTCTTTGTCATTTGCATTCTTGACAAGATGAGTATTGTTTGTGTGTTTGTTTTTTTGTTTCTTAGTTTTGGTGAGTTTGCCTGAAAACAAAACAAAACAAATCAAAACAAAACAAAACCTGTTCAGGACTCTGTAAGTGATATTCAAAGCTAGGCTGACAAAGAGTCTTGCCAAATCTGCAAGGAATGAACATGGATGCAGTTGCCATTTCGTCGGTCTTATGCCAAAAGGGCCTTAAACAACTTCCACTGTTATGCCAAAAGGCCCTTAATGCTATAGACTTTGTACACTATTAGTGCCCTTTTGGCATAACAGGGGAAGTTCTTTAAGGCCCTTCTGGCATAAGGCTGAAAATTTGTCAGTGAGTTTTTGCCCTTTCTTAGACCCCTGCTTTCTTCGAATCTGCAAACTTCTCACAGATTTTTCCTGCCAAGGCCAAGTCACATTGGACTGGATGATTTTATTTGGAAGGAAAGCAAAACAACAAAAAGGAAAGGTCAATGAGTAAATGTTTGGGAAAAAAGGAAAAGAAAGGAAAAAAAGAGAAGAGAGAAAATGCTCCGGAAATTGGCGAGAAAGTGGCCATCCAAAGTTATTGATTTTTGCGCTTTCTTCACTGCTTTACTTTCCAGCGGTCAAGCAAGACTTGAATAATGCAACGTACTAAGGACAGCTGATTGAGGTCAAGGTAAGCTGTCCAGGTCCATTCCCAGGGTGAGAATTTACAATTTACCACTGCCACGAAGATGTGAAATAGAACGGGAAAAAAATGCAGAAAAGGCATACACAGAATACACACAGTATTCGAGACAAGATGTGACAATACAGAATGTAAACCCACATGATTACATTTGTGTACAACAGAAAAAAAGAATGAAAGATATATACAATAAGACAATAAAAAAACAACAACATGGAAAATAAGCCCAGAAGAGGAAAGGAAAGAAAATAAAACCATACTTTTGTGGAATATGTTAGTATCAAAATTGTGAAACAAATGTTTCACTTCAGATGACACAAGAGGGTTGGCATTTACATGACGCATAATTGGTACTAAAAACAATCAAAATCTGTCAATTCAAAGCAGTAATTCTCGCTATCGCCAATGACGTAAAAAGTACCCGGATGTTGATTTAAGCGTCATTTACGGTGCATTATGGGATAGTCCGGTAGCAAAGTCACTTCCGTTCGTACGCGCGTGATACGTGACTAATGCTATTTACACACACAACCGACCGTATTCTATGTGTACTTCCTGTTTTCTCGACTTGAATTACAGCTTTAATATGATTTGAAATTTCTCCATTCTTAAGAAATTGCTGTTAATACGACTATTGGTTGTTGCTGCGAAGCTGCCATGTGTTGTTCGCACGACAATAAATGAAAAAAATCTGCAGAAATAGGACCCTTACTGGCATGCGAGACGTGACGTGGCCGCGTGGGTGAAGTTTGCGGGTGACTCCACAGCGCAGTACGTGCACGCGCGACTTACTAGCAGTGGTAGTAGCACTAGGTAGTAGGCCTAGTGCCTACGTACATTGTACGTACTGTACTTACTTGGAAGAAGTTGCTTCGGAGACAGGATATTAAGGTTCGAGATCACTGTTCATTCCCGATTGTGTTCGCGACATTTCGACAGAGAACAAATAAAAAAAAAAGGTGGGCATTCTATTACGATATCCAGGTGGGTGAATATTTTCCAGCATATTTTCAGCGTATGCAGAGATGACTGATCTGTGATGTGCACATCGATCGCATGATCAAGCAGTACGCTGTACCGGTATGTGTTAGCTTATGCGCTGCGTGCAGCAGTGTGGTGTATGCTAATGCAAGGCCGGCCGCCGACGGGGACTCGACTACAGTGCACGAGTATGACAGGCCTGGCCACTCGCTGGCTCGGGCGGTACAGCCGCCTGCTGTACTAGTATCCGTGGTCGGCGCGGCGCTATGTGATAGGTAAGGTACACGTACGTGCACGCTAGCGTTGTGCAAATTATGCTCCGTGCCGGAAGTGCCCTTGCTACCAAGTGCACTAAATCTTGACGAAAAAGCCACATCCGGGTACTTTTTACGTCATTGGCGATAGCGAGAATTGGTAGTCCCAGAGATATGAAAACAGAGCTGTGTTGTCATGCAGTCTGCAGGGGATTATACTTGATTACTTTAACCTTATCATGCATATCGCCCCTGCATTTTTTTTCTAGATCAGAAACTCATAACGATGTAGCAGTGCTGAATGTTATCACTACAAATAGTAACATGACAATCTGCCCCTGTAATTGCCAACTGCTGATGGAAAACTCACTGAAAATTACATGCAATATTAACATTACCTGGCAGAATTCATTAAGCCTAAAATATGCCATCTGGCACATCAGCAGTAGATGTTAACCTACCACACTGTGTGTTTGCCCCATAACTACTGATTCCTTTTCAGATTGCACGATAATTGTTTGTAACTTAAAGAAACAAAATAAAACACTGAACTTTTTGTGATGGCTCATAGTCTTTAAGATGACAGAAAAAATAGTTTACAGATTCCAAATAAAATCAAAATGTCTTTGAAATCATCCTTACTAAAACACTCAACTTACAGATATAATAAAAAAATACAAGTGGTGCTTCATGCCAAAGCTAAATTCATAAAACAAATAATGCCTTCTGCAAGGTAGGGCATAGGAATAGAAGAGTTACATTAGCTCATATACTGACATGCTGATTGGGACACTCTCTGTTGCTCCTGGCAACGCTAAGTGTTTATATTTCAATCTGTCGAGTGAAAGTCTTATTGATAGCCAATTGGTCTGTGTCAAGTGTTTAGAATGACTGCCTCCATAACACCTTTGATATCTTACTCCAAAAAGAGGAGAATGGAAAATGTCATTTTCAGCAAGGCACTGCCTGAGAGAGCTGGGCGGCGCACTGAAAAAGGAACATGCCATCAACAATCCCCATTTTCAATTTCGTTCAATTTCCGCGTGGCATTGGGCGAAGCACCGGAAAATTGAATTTGTTACAATCATCACAGTTGCGAGCGTTTCAGACCGACCGCTTGAGTTGAGACAGCACGAGCACACGCACTATTGAAGGTGCAACGAACACTGCAATTTCCATCGCTATTGTCAAAACTAGACCCCTTTGCTCCCCACGGAAATGTCAATTATGTTTCAATTGTAATGTGAGCCTATCTCATATGTGAGGATGTTTGGATAAGTTAGGATGTCACTATGGTTACCGGTATGCATCCCACTTCGGGAGAAAATGAGAGCCTTGTTTTCTCTGGTCCTCATGAAATGCCACTATATGAGTTTATGACTCTTTATGATTGATTTGAAATAGTATACCATCTACTAAAATATGTTAACAAGAGTTGTAGTAATCGCATCATTCTTACACAAGCACGTTATCAATATGCATATATAAATTTGTATATGTATACATATATATGGTATATATATATATATATATATATATATATATATATATATATGTATATGTAATATATAAAATAAATACATGTGTGTTTGTGATTACAATTGTCTAGGAATCTTAGGGGATAACCCTACTGTGAGAGTAGTATCCATTGTAGGATAACGCAAAGAAATCAACAAAATCTACTGCTTACCTCACTTGACCTATTCCTTCAATCACTAATATATCATAAAACACATGATCATTAGAATTTGCTAGTTTAGTATAATGCTATTTGATTTAAAGATGCTATTCAAATCACTTGTTTCATTAGGATTTACAGTATGTCTAGCAGACTGCTGTGAGGTGATATCAGAGAACAGTCTCCTGTGTGTCTGAAATATTAAAGGACAGGTCCACCTTTATATACATGTGGATTGAGTGAATACAACAATATTAGTAGAACACATCAGTGAAAGTTTGGGGAAAATCAGACAATCCGTTCCAAAGTTATGAATTTTTAAAGTATCTGCACAGTCATTGCTGGATGAGAAGACTACTAAAGTGTATGATGTCACATGCGTACAACGATATAAGGAAAATAAAAGAGAATTTCACAAAACTTTACTTTTTTAATAAGGTGCACATTTCTTCAACTTGTTACTGATGTATGTCAAGGGTAATATTATTCCCCCTGCCTTCTGAAAGAGAGAAGTTGAGTGTTCTCCTGTTATGCGAGAAAAGTGCAAATAATGTTGAATTTCCTTTATTCTTTCTTTATATCGTTGTACACATGTGACATCACAAGCTTTAGCAGTCTTCTCATCCAGTCGTGACTGAGCAGAAATTTTAAAAATTCATAACTTTGGAACGGATTGTCTGATTTTCCCCAAACTGTCACTGATGTGTTGTATTCATATTGCTGCATTCACTCAATCCACATGTCTATGAAGGTGAACTTGTCTTTCAAAGAAGATCTCCATACGATATTTTACACTTTTGCATTTGAACATCTATGAACAGGTTACATGGGGTACAGAGTTTCAGAATTTACAGTGATTGATGTTTTCAAAATGACAGTGAACAAGGATGATAACTTAGCAGCTTCACATAAGAATGGTTGGATGCTCATGGAAGCAAAATAAAAGAAGATAAATTCTACACAGGTGAACTTGTTAGTGGTATCATAATGGCATTATATTGCTACATTACTGGAATATGTGAGCCTCCATCCCTACGTCACCATCCTCATTCAGTGTATTATGTTTTTGGTTTTTCATAGTGTTGTTTTAACTGCCCAAGGACCATGATAAATTCCACAAATCTATACATGGCACTATCGATTTATGTACTACATGATGTGAAATCATATAAATTGTCTGGAATGCCCCTTTAACTGCAATGAAACAGGTGATTTCTTTCACACAACACACAAGGATGTCCTAAAGTGATGGAATTAAAGACAACTTTCGCTAACATCATCAGAACTGCTATTGCAAACTTTAAACTGATCAACCCAGTCCAATTTTGTGGACGAACAATTCTTGTTCAAGCAGTAAGCAGCCTTCAATATATTATATATATATATTTGACCTACATATGTATTTGCATAACCAAACAACATGCAAGTCAATTTTCCGGCTTGTGCTTAATACACCTGCGGTATTTCTACTCGCCGTGAATTATTGTCGCTTCTTCCACGTCACGTTGGCAAAGAGCAGGATGAGGAAAAACTGCCTTTGGAATGACGTCCCATATTCGATACCTGCCTCTGGCAAGTTTAGTACAAATTCACATCACATACAGTAGTTATCCTCAACGGTAATTGCTTTTGCATTCCGATGCTTCTGAAACCAGAACAGCAATAACGCATCCGAGTCCCACCATCATAACACTTTCCCTTTGACCTTTGCAGATATGAAAAAAAAAAATGACAAATTTCAAAGTTACAGCGCTCAGACGGCAGACGCTAAAATGGCCACAAATATTTTGGACAGGTACAAATTTGTTGCTCACAGCAATTTGCAGAGTGCGACTGTACCAAATGGCAGCAATATTTGCCGGTAAAGTCACATGACCTTTATTGTTTTGGACCTACGTAACATCAGGGGAATGGCTCATCAAACCACATTGTGGGTTGTTATATGATATAAAGAAAAAGCTAGAAGATATAAACAAAAAATAGAGACATAAGAAAAACAAAGTGTTTAAATGATAAAAGAGAAGGACTAGATTCTAAAAAAAGTGTGAGTTTCATTTATCTGCCAGTGCAGAAGGATAAAAAGTGTGAGTTTCATTTATCTGCCAGTGCAGAAGGATATATTATATCCTTCTGCACTGGCAGATAAATGAAACTCACACTTTTTTTAGAATCTAGTCCTTCTCTTTTATCTTCACTGTAACTTAAAGTTACAGTGAGGCTATCTGGTGATTTGCATGTACATGATTTAGGCTTACAGAAAGGGAAAAAACAAAACTTGAAACCAATAATATAGTCAGGAAATATGAATTTGTTTTTATAAATACCATTTTTCTTCTTAACTCTTCTCTGATGTTACTTGCCTGGAGAAAAGGACGCAAAGCAGGTAATTTGAAGTGGAAAACCCCCGAGTATTATTACATCTACGCATCTTTGTGAGTTTGAATTAAGAAGTCAATCCTGATATGAGAGTTCAGATGGCTTGTCATACAAAGTTAGAGCAGCTAAGGTTGAGGTGAAGATTCAGCTGTTAACCTTTTTCAACAAACTAGAAACCTTAGAAACCTACTGAGAAACCACTTTATGAAATGTTAAAGAGCATACGATTCTAAGAGGAATTCAAAGTTTATTTGATGAAAATCAGTTTTGAAATGGCTAAGATATCCAAAACAAAGTAAAACCAAGCAATCCTAATAAAAGGTGAGTCCCACCCTTTACTAGGATCGCTTTGTTTTTGGATATCTCAGCCATTTCAAAACCAATTTTCACCAGACAAACGCTGAATTCCTCTTAGAATTACATGCTATTTCACGAGATGTTTCTCATTATCTCAAAAGAATCATCATCAAACATGGAAACCTTAAGCCCCATCACAACCAAAACTGTACCATCCCTTTAAGTAAGTGTTGAAATAAGGAGACCATTGCGGCTATAAGATATAAAACAGGTTTCACCTTGCACTGTCTTGAGGATGAAAAAAACATCCTGCAAGCTGTAAGCTGATTATGGCTAAAGTATAATATGGCAACTATATGGCAAAAATTTCTTCTTGGGGATGCTTAGCGATTCGAGATCATGCAGCTGCTGTTACCTGTCCAATGATTAAGCTAAAAATGAGGACCGAATGGAAATCATCAATACCAAAAGATAAACAGTGAGAGAGAGAGATAAAGATAGCATGATGACATTTTGGGAAACAATCGTGGCCAGGATATGGTATGGAGGTTGATTAACACTCCCCACATCTCTGATATGTCATGCTTTGATGACAATGCAACAATACAGTATCAGCTGATGGGGGGAGGGAATTTTCCCTCTAGCTATGGAAGGAAGACAGGAAACGGGCAACAAAAGATGCACGGTCAGATTTCAAAGGCCTGCAGGTTTGACGATGGAAACTTTTGTAGGTTGTTGTCTTTTTTTTTTTTGTCCCAGGGTCTCAGGTGTGAGAAACTGGTCTACTTTGGGCCCTCTCTCAGGAAGTTGTCTGTGTTTTGTTTTTCTTGGTCTTCCGAGTCACTTTCCCCCCAGTGTGCTAAACTTGGATGACACTTTCCTGCTGTTGTTGCTACGGAGACTGTCTCCTGGGGGATATTTTTCTTTCCAGGCTTTATAAGGAGTCTTGTTTGTGAAAACATTATGTGTGTTTCTATATGACTAAGACACTGAGCCATCTTCAAATTATACCACTGATATTAATGAAGCAGTGGCCATGTGACAGCACTAAAGTAACTTAGCTGGGGGGGGGTATACCTTGAAAAGACATGTGTCATGCAGCAAGTTAAAGGACAAGTTCGAATATGTAGCAATATTAGTAGAACACATCATTGAAAGTTTGAGAAAAATCAGACAATCCGTTCAAAAGTTATGAATTTTTGAAGCTTTTGTGCAGTCACCGCTGGATGAGAAGACTACTGCAGTGTATGATGTCACATGCATACAACAATATAAGGAAAATATAAAGAGAATTTCACAAAATTTCACAAAGTTCACATTCCCTTGACTCGTTACTGACATGTGATGGGTAATATTATTCCCATTGCCTTCAGAAAGAGGCAAGTCAAGTGCTCTTTTATTATGCGAAGAAAGTGAAAATATGTCGAATTTTCTTTACATTTTCTTTATACTGTTGTACTCATGACATCACAAGCCTTAGTAGTCTCCTCATCCAGCGGTTCCAACACAAAAGTTTTAAATATTCATAACTTTTGCATCGATTGTCCAATTTTCCTCAAACTTTCACTGATGTGTTCTACTAATATTGCTGCATTCTCTCAATCCTTATGTTACTGAAGGTGAACTTCTCCTTTAATGACATTCTCACAGGCCTGCTGGTTTTGCTAAATAAGGTCCATCTTAGTGCTACATGCATACTAAGTAGATGAAGTATGTAATCCAGTACCGGTTCAAAACTCAGTATAAAATGTGCTTTTGCTCTGTTATAGTATATCTTCAATTTGACATATAGACTGTTAATAGTGTACCTTAAATTGAATTGTACTACTACATGTGTTATGACGCAAATGATGCATACGAATGATTCATACAGTAGTCTTGTTGACACTTTGTTAAATTTTGTTATGTTGTTTTTAAAATGGAATGCAGAAATAAAACTAAACTGCACTTAACTGAGCTCTCACAAAAATTCATAAAATGATCTGTACTATGAGATGGATGCTATTCAGGTGAAGCATATATCTGAAAATCATGAACATGATTAGGCACAGCCATGTTTAAAATTTGCAACAGTGGTTAATTATTGTAATGAAAGAGCATGCTGTGTTTGACTTATCATGACCATATACACACACATTTCATGTCTTGATCTGAGAAGTTCACATGATCATGACCATATTCATAGCACACATTTCATGTTTTGGGAGAAGCTTAAATGGGTAATATTTGAGATTCACTGCTGAATCAGCACTACACTTAAGACTGGAACAAGCACACAAAAACTTGACGAGGCATTCAAAGCACAAATTTTGGGCTAAAACCTTTAATTAATTGAAGGAAACTAAACACAGTGCCTGATTCCTGGTTGAAGAACGTCGAAGCTTAACCGACTGAAGACTAAGTCACAAGTATTCTCAGGATGGGGTAAATAGGAAATGTGTGTTACAGGAAATTCTGTCAGCTGTCAACAGGTTAATACTGCTTCTTATTCTGCAAACAACAAACAACTCAGATATACAAACAAGCCAGGAAGACTACAAATGATGTCAGGATGATAAAAATATAGATAAATAAAAAAGTGCATCACACCCTAAAGAACGAGCCATGACACTTCTCCAGGCTCACGCCTTCGCTTCCCAACCCTGAAAAACTTTCCACCACTCCAAAACATTTCACTCTCTGACAGTTCGAAGAGGAAGTCCTCAGCGTGGCCGGCAAATATTTGCTGTGAAAGCTGAGAGAGAGAGAAGAAACGGTGAGAGGCTGGCAGACCTAGCCTCCCCCTCATTTAATAATTAACAGCCAGGGAAACTTGATCCATCCTTTCAGAAAGGATGGACTGGGGTATCTCTTGTGAAAAAAAAAAAAAAAGAGATGTGTTAGCATAGCGAGACTCTAAGCACCAACAGCTAACAGAGGTGGGTTGTGTTGCGGAGAGACAGCTGATCGGATCAGTGAAAAAAGAGAGAAAATAATGCCACAAAGGGGAAAAGAGAGTGGGCGATCGAGTTGTGCTTTTATACCGGATGAAAAGTCGAATGTCTTGAAGAAGGAGTTATCTCACATTGACAGGTATTTTGAACAAAAATAGTGACAGAAGAAGACAAAGCGACATTTCGGTGAAAGTTTGAGCAAAATCTGACAGGCTCCTAGGAAGTCTAAGACCCCGTTTACAGTGCGGGGCTGGGCCGAGCCGCGGCCGAGCGGTGGCCGAGCCCTACCTCAATTGCGAGGCCGAGCCCCGCAATTTTGTCTGTTTACACTGCCAGGCTCGGCCGCGCTTTTGATTCAAACCTTTCAATATTTTGTCTTTGTGGCGCTCTGCTTGTAAACAAACGCAATTTGGTATTGTCTGGTTTTCAGACCCTTTGCCAACTGAATTCCGTGGCGACGAAGTCGCCGTTCAGGCAAAGGCCTTTGCAGGACAAAACCACCTTAAACTATACCAGTTTTCGACGTTGAGGGGGTTAATATGCTGAATAGCGAAATAGTACAGGCAGAGGGTTTGGAAGCCAGACTAAAATTGGCCGCACATTTGGCCCAGTTTGCGTTTACACTGAGAAAAGGCCGGGCTTGGCGGCCGAGACCACCTCCAGAGCTTGGCCAAATGCGAGGCCAATTTTTGCCTCGCATTTGGCCTTTTGCGTGTTTACACTGAAATGAAGGTGGACACTGTAAACGGGGTCTTAGTCATTTAACTTGGTATACCATGGTGACATCATACAACATTGTCTTGGGCACATAAAAGTGACAAAGCATGTGTAGAATTTCTTGTTTTGTTGTGTTTTGTTTTTTGTACTCAAACACAAACACGTGCATACACACACTAACATAAAACCACTAACACATGGAGTGACCTGAATTTGATGATGACATCTACTTCCATTGCATGAAGCCCCTGTGATTACATAACATCCTTGATTAATCTGGAGATTTGGAGAGAAATTAGTAATTTAGGAAGCTTCAATAGGTGTGGGAATTTATGCACTAATCATGTGACTACTATGCTAATGATGCATGCTGGCACTGGTCCAACAGTCCCTGACCAGTAAAAATCACTGTCGGACCAGTAACTTTTTCAGGAATGGACCAGTAAAACATCTAGACAAACTGGGCACCTACTGGTCTGACAGACAGGTCGGGCCAGTAGAAAAAAAAAATGTGTTAGTGCGCAGCCCTGACTATGCTAGTGATTTCACAGTCATGTGTGAAAAAGATTGTTTTGAATTCGAAGATGACATCTATTTCTTTTGCATGAGTGTAGGTGATTACATAACATTCTTGATTAATCAGGAGATAGAGGAGAAATCAAGTAATCTGGGAAGCTTCAATAAATGTGGCAATTTATGCACTAATCATGAGACTACTATGCTAATGAATTCACAGTCATCAGTGAAATAGATTGCTTTTCCTCTATTGAGAAATAATGTTTGCAGAAGTATCATGTCATTTGAGTATCTAAGGGCATTTGTCATTTCTTTCTTGTAATTATGAAGCCTTTGATCACAACAGACTCAAAGATTGTTACAATATTAATATCCCAGTCATAATAATAGCAGAATTAGATTAAAAATGTAACAGTTATACAGAAAGTGCATCACCATGATATTTGTCTTCGCCAAGTAGAACCAACCTCTAGCATTAGAGATTGAGGATATTTAAGGATGACTTTGACTTACATACTAATCTAATGATAGTCAATGAATGAAGTTTCGAAGGAGGAAGGGGGGAGGGCTACCTCGAAGACACGCTTAGAAGGTGACTTTCTCTGATCGAAGTTGACAGGCATAAATAAGAGGTGGATAAAGACACAAAGAGCGAGAACGTGAACGAGAGAAAGAGAGGTAGATAGAAAGAGGAAGCGAAAGAGTAGGAAGAAGAGAGGGAGGGAGAGAGAGGGAGCAAGTGGATAAAATGGAGACAATTTCATTTATCAGAATCATTCTACAATTCAGAAGCATGAGCCTTGATTGTTGGGAGGGTTAGTCGGCTGAGCTGAGTCACTGAAGGTGAAAAGGACCTTCTTCTGAGCAGGGCGAACGCCGCTCTGCAAATCCACTCTAATTCCCCCCACCGCATCGTCATTGATCTCCAATCGTCTGGGAGATGAGACCGGGGGATAGCAGCTCTGCCGACACTCTTTACTTCCCCGATCCGCGGGAAAAACTTTTCACCGAATTCGAGAGTGACGCACTCGGGGAGACAAAAGTGCAGTGACGAGTTCACACGGACTTTGGAACATTTGCGTGTTCTATATTCATTTCACTCACTACTCCTCATGTTGTATTTCTACAAGATTACGACTAAGAAGATATAACAAGGACATGGCAAAGCTCCCGGTATTACACACCAATGTCAATTGTGAGTACACAGTTGTTAGAAGAGATGACAGATTCAAAATACATGAAAAACTGGGAGTGGTCCTTCAAAGTCTTGTGTCACAAACATGTCTTGGCCAACCTACAACCAGCAGAGATGCTACCCCTACACCACTAGCATCCAGGTTTTCAACTTTAAAATTCCTATCACGACTTGAGAAGCATTCATGCATATCCACGAAGAATAATTCATGAGCACTTCACATTTCATGCCATGTTAACAAACACAATCTCAACTCTTTCCTATGTCTGGGGAGCAAATGTGACCACCTTGGAAAAAGAATAACCCTGCAAAAATATAGGCCTAGTATTAAATGCATTACATTGTAAATCATGGGGGGATGTGGCAATTGGTCCATCCTAAACTGAATCAAAACATGACTAATTTGATAAATTCATTTGATATCCTCCATAAACAATTCCTTTGAAAAAATCTGTGATGCCAGATTGCCTAATACTACTCATAAAGGAGAAATGATCCCACATGATCATTGAGGACATGAAAGGAAATCAAATTAAGTTCACTTCTTCGCAGTAATATTGGTTTGCGTTTAATTGCTATATTTGACATGAAGTACAAACATGAACACTATCTTCCACTCTCCACAATTTTGTCAACAGGGGAGAATTTGGAAAAGAGAAAAAAATAGCTTTCTTATTAACTACATTGATAACTCCCAATTATGGCTCTTAATGCCTTGATCCACAAGTTTTTCACGGTAGCTTGCTTTGATTAGGTTCATTAATTAAATTGATGACTTCCAAAGAGGATCCTTCACTTTTCGCATCAGAAATTTATGAGTCTCTGGCTTCCCCCATTTTGAACATTTAAATCCCCATATTTCTCACCCCTCCCCCTCCCCTTGACTCCTCATCAAGCTTTACACCTAGTCTTTTGTGTAACCATGATACATTTTCTCTAATCAATGAGGCCCACTGGGCCGGAACTCCAAAGCACTAAGCTACGTGGTGCTCCATCGTGCATCTGCTCAAAGGGTAAGGAGATCACTCCTGATGAAAGAGATACTCTCTGACTCATCCGCAGCACCAATCTCCAGACAGATCATCGCCACGGCAACAGCAAGAGCCCTACCCTCGCTCCTGCCAGAGCATCGGTTCACATACTGAAGACATCTCCTTTCTGAGTATCACTCAATATAGAAACATTACCTCTCTGATGACATCCATTTTCAAAAAAACACTGCCACGGACCAATCAGTGATTACATATCCCTGAGGAGCACCACACAATCTAGTAAAGCCATTCTCACTTCAAGAACCGATCAAAAGCATTATGGGGGAAAAATGTATTTCTTTAAAAATATTCATTTGAAAAATTGCTCTTACCTAACCACAGGAGTCATCTTAAATCAATCAAAATCTTAAGCGATCAAAGGCGTATAGATGACAATTCCATCACAATACTAGTAGCTTCCAGTCAGACATTCTTCTTCGCACATACATTGTAAGTCATTCTGAATACAAGAACTTTGAACACAAACTTGGTAGATATTTCACTCATAAGGATTGCATGTGCAAAGAGAAGATCATGCCTTTAATAATTTGTAAATTATGAAGATTGTCATCACACTGGTCCACAGTGAAAAATTGTTGTGATTCCTTATTCACCTATGCGTGAGTGTGTGCATGTGTGCATCTTTGTATCTCTACATCTGCACAGGTACAAACGCGCGATGGGAACAGGAATGGGACTCCCGGAGGAAACAACAGCAGGATATCCATCGCCATGGTTACATGATCTGAAGTTGGGAACGTGATCGCTCTCCAGTTCTAGTAGGCATCCTTCACACACTGTCATTAGAGCTCCCACGTGGCGTTATCAAGGGTGCACAAAGGATTTAGGATTTCCGAGTAACTAGAAGCATGATGGAGGTGGCTCTCGGGGGGGGGGGGGGGGGGGAGGGGGCAGCTGAGATTGCTGAGATTGGCAATGAGTAGTTAAATTGAAAGGGATCCCTCTCAAATACGAGAAAGATTTCAAGCATAAAATCAGATGATCTTCAATAATTACATCAACAATAATTCATAGGTATGTGTCCAGGGACTTACCTACAGATTCTTCATTTGACCATATGAAGGTCTTCCCACATACAAATTAGTCTTTACAAAGGCTCTCTTTAAAGCAGCTTTTTTTTTTTAATCTGTTCATTATCTAAAATGGTTCATGGCTGCAAAAAGTATATCAGTCAGGGCCTTGTATTTACAAGGAGTTGTACTCGCTTATCAATCCATATGATCATATTTCACTGGTTCCACATTTACTGACCAAACTTTTAATCAAATCACAGCTCTTTGTAATACTAGGCCAAGATAAATGAGAATATGAGAAACTTTGTTGGACACTGAATGCACTTTTGTGACATCTGACACCTAGTACTCAACGACGGCTTTCCTTTAACCCCAGATTACCTGAGAACGAGACTCAAGCCAGTGGGGAGCATCACAGGACATGTGGGGGCGAGTGCTGAAGATGGACTGCATTAAAGATGGAGGGAAGGGAGGGGAGGGTAAAAAAGAAAGCAAAGAAGTCAAAGCTGCTTTAATCAACTTTGACATGTTTTAAAGGTATTTCAATACCTACTATTAAAACACATTTGCAAACACCTTTTTGATTGCTTTTCTCAAGTTGTTGCATTTATCTACTCTGTCTTGAGTCGATTGGGAGGCCTTGTCACTGCACAATTTGGCACAATGAGCAAAGATCCGTAGTTGGCAGTGGTTGGCGTGGGATGGTCCGAGCTATAAAGGCATTTCAAAACACTTTGCATTTATCAATCCTACAAAAATACATTTCAGGCTCAAACCCATTTGCCATCGCACTTTTTTTTGGCATTTCAGCTATGCGTTTCTGACCCCATACTAAAAACAGCTTTGCATTTATAACCAGGCCAAAACTCCGTGATAGTTGTTTAGAAACCTTAATTCTGCGCCAGAAGTGAGTAGATAAATGTAGCCTCTGAAAACTAGTATTCATCTTACAAGTGTCCGTGCCATACAGACATTATAGCTGGATGTCGATCGCATTGCAAATACCAAGATTTACAAAACAAACAAACAAACAAAAACACTCTGGTGAGAAAGGGTCAGTATGAGATGCCCAACTTCTTGGCTATGAGAGGCCAAATCAGTTAGCATCTGAATAGAAATGAATTAAATTTAAGTTTTCAAACACAGAGTCATAAACATGTGTTCATCACTTGAGAAGCAACATGTAACAAACAAACCACACATCAATAACACCTTATTATATGGTAAGGAATGACTGAAGCTACAAGAATATTTACAAACTAAAAGAATAACTGCTGATGGAAAACACATAAGTTCTGGAACAAGATCTTCCATTTCATAGTTCTTTCACACAGTTCTTAATGGCTGCTCTGATGAGTTGTCTGGGTACAAAGACATTATGGCCTCTCAAACAGCTCTGGGTGGGCCCCAATACTTACTTCACACCTCCAGGATGCCATATACATCCACTACAGTACAGACAACCTGACATAAGATGCTCATCAGCTACCCACACAAGGGTATAAAGCAAAGCAATTTCCGCTCCAAGGACATTTGTGCAATGAGGGTTTTAGCGACCAATTTTGACGGCATCCCAGCAGGCATACTGCAAGAAACTGATTTCAAAGCCAGCCAAAGAAAAGATGAGACCCTTTGCTTCTCCATTTTCCCTAGACCTCTTATGCAGGGGATGTGATTCACAACTTTCAGTCATTTCAAACCTTGATGTGAAAATAATTGTGAGACCCTATCCTTTTCAAAGGTCAATATTCTTGGAGTCAGAGTAAAATCTTGCCTTGCTTGAGAGTGAGAAGGATTTTTCTCAAAAGGAGAACAGTAACTGGAATGGCAGTAATGGGAGACTAAAAAGTAGAACTACATCAGTGAAAATTTGGGGAAAATGTGATAAATACCGAAATAGGTGTGTAGCCCTGTCCAGATGGGAAGGTCAATGAATAAATTAAGGGTCATTAGCACCCTAAAATAGCCATTCTGGTCATATGATCATGCTGGCCTTCGTGCAGTGTCTGCTAGGTTTGTAGGTGCAACTAACAGGGTGTTCAGACAAGAAAAATTTATACTAGAATGGTATAGCTATACCAAAACGGTATAGCTATACGATGAATTTACACGTCTGCACGCTTACGAAATGACGTATAACAAAACGACGGTCAGAGCATCTTTTTTGAACTAGAACTCGATAACGAATCATCATTCCATCATGTCCATTGTGCGTCTGAACGTATGATGACCATAGAACGAACGGTACACTGGGCTGGGTTTAATGGCAGCGCGCACAAAAGGTGACCCCATAGCTGTCACTCATGACCATAACAGCATGCGCAGTGGGAAACTGCACATTCATATAACGTTTTCCAGAACGGTCGAGATTAGCGTCTGAATGGTGTGTTGGCTATACGATGATTCTTTATATGTCGTTTCTTTATTGAGTTTTGTATAAAAACAGGGGGTAAATGTTTGAATTACACACTCTCTCTTGGCGCAAATATTTTGGCAATGGTTCCACCAAAGGTATAATAACAGCACCACATTGCTACAACAACCCACCACAGCAAAAATTAATTTTCTCCTTACAACATTTAAAGAAAAAAAAATCTCTGTTGGTAACAAGCCAGTTCTTTTTTTTCTTCTTTTAATTCCCTATTTCTCTTTCAATGTTATATATCGAGTCCAAGAAATGATGATGTCCACACAACTATTGCAATTTTTTATTTGTTTGTTTGCTTCATCTCAGAAGCACCACTGATCGTGGGGAATGTAACTTTATCAGAACACTTTCATCGAAGAAAAGCAACCAAAGGAAATGTGTGTAGCACTCTTCTATGGTGAGCACAGAATGAAGTATCAACATCATTCTACTTTCTACTGGAGTAATACTACCAGTTGCATCTTCTGGATGACAGCATCATAGATCCTTTAAAAGAGGAGTTGGAGGATGCAGCTGTCTGTAAGAGCAAGGCCAGAAGCATGTTGTGCAATTCATCCATCTCACCTGAGGGGGCCCACCCCAGTGTGAGGGATTTCACAGCAATTAAGGAAATCTCAACAATGCATTGGGGTATTTCACTTCAACCTGCTCCTAATGGCACTTGACCTGTCTGTTTCCCGTTGCTATGGAGATGGAGTGCATCTATGGTAATGGAGGAGAGGGGAATGGATGGAGAAACCAAGGAGGTAAGTCATTAAAAGATAAGGTGAAAAGCTACATCATCCTTTTTCAACAGGTTATTCTTTGCAGTGACTGAAACTTTTTAAACTTGAGTATCATAATATTGATCCTGGAAAATGAGAGTACCAGTGTGTGGTTAATGTTGTTTGTTTGTTTTTTCTTTGTGACAAAAGAAACATCAGGATAATTCCGATACTTTGTAATGCAACTAAACATGACATTTTCCATGATAACAAAATATTGATGTTCAATCCAGGCATTTATTAAGAGCACTATTAAATGAAATGAATATGCTACAAAGTATGATGGAACATGCACTGGATGATCTTGGGTTTGGGGGGGGGGGGGGGACTGGTTACTGGATTCAAATTTTTGGTTTGCTTTTGCTTCGACATGTATACTTAAAACATGTGATCAATCACAGAAATCTCCCTCATTACCTCTACAGCAAGACAAAACTAAGAGCTTTAAAAAAAGAAATTGTAAGATTAGATTTCTTGGCATTTCTTCTATTTTTTTAGGGATAAGACACTAACAGCATCACAAAACAATCAACACCAGTTTAGGGAGCAGCTGTTGTCTTGCAAGATGAATATGCAGAATGGAAAACTGTGTCAAGAAAGAAGAGATTATTTTTCACTTCAGGGAAATCAGTTTGATAGTGGCTTGCTCCAGATATCTCTGATTGTTGCGGCGCAAGATATGGATCATGTTTCATTTTGGCAATTTGGGGATCTGTAATCTGAGGATTTTCCGTCTTTTTTTTTTTTCTGTTGGAATGCTTAATGGCATACACTGTACAAAAGCTTGGGATGGCATTGATAAAAGCGAAACTTAAGTCACAGGTAATTCTTACATCTAATCTCACACTTCCTCGGGTCTAAAAGTGATCATGAAAGATGCACAGTTTGAGTGACAGCTATCTGCATTAAAAAACAAACAAACAAACAAACAAGAAAAGGACAAATACACACTGAAAAACAAAAGTATGTTTGTGATTCACTGTCTGCTATGTTTTACATGTGTAACATTACTCAGGTAGTCCCAAGAAAGGAATTCACAACATTTTGATAAGGTATGAACGAAGGTGAGCATTTTCACATTTTTCTATTCAAAAGGATGTATTCAACTACAAAAGCACTCTGAGAGCGCAGACCTCCACCAAGCAGCTCAATTCCACCCGTACATGTACACACGTGCTGAAAATTGCCCCAAAAGGAGCCTTGTGTTTACAACTACCTCATTAACTTCCTGCTGCACTGCGCCTTGAGCAGAGCACACGCAAAGGTCCTTGTATGCAAACCTCAAATAAACGCAGGTGGAACTCCCAAGTTCACTGACACGATCTGCCAAAAGATCAAAACTCCTTCAAAAATTCATAAAGATTCTCCGATCACTACCAGAATTTTATCATCTGTTCCTTGTGTCATTATCAACTTTTCCTGTAAGCTTCACCCACATCCATTCTCAACTTTTTGAGCTATTTTGTTAACAGACAAACAAACAAACACTGACAAAAACATAACTTCCTTGATAGAGGTAATAAACATTTGGCATGGCAGAAAGAACATAAGAGGGTGTATGTTTATATGTATGTTTATATGTGCATGTGTATTGGGTCATCAATTAGTATCAGCCTTCTATGTGGTGTATTATCATCATTATTCATATCCTTTTGGGGGGGGGTGGATATGTGGGTAGGGCATTAGTTTAATGGGGTGAGGCAACCTTTACAAGCTGTTTAGGCATATAAACACTGTGACATGATTATGGTAAATGTTCCATGCATCTAATCATTAGACATGCCTACACAGATCACCTTTGTTTGACCTGGTCATTGAATTTAGGCCATGTCAAGAAAATATGCTCACTATTCAGTATGGCTAATGTATTCCATTACATCAGTAATTTTAAAATCCCCTACCCCATTAACTGTCATGAGTGATCCATCTTGATATCTGATGAAATTAATGATGACCACAGGGCATGAGAATAGGTCAAACTTATCTAATTTCCCCTTTTCACCTACAATCAAATTTGATGCTTTACCTGCCCAGAAAGCTTTTGGACCCATGACAGAATGTTATGAATAATGAGGTATATATTAATTGAACATCCCTGTTCATTAACCACTGCTGTAGGTGATATAGTGACCTTTTTCCTTTTTGTTCTTTGGTGCAGTTTATCAGGCAGGAAGAGATAAGAAAGAAAGAAAGAGATTTAAAGAGAGAGAAAGAGAGGGAGACAGTGATAGACCGATCTAGACAACAACAAAACAGTTGAGATGACTTGAGTTGAGTTTATCTTATCTAACCACGGTTCACTCAAAACAACTAATGGCTGTTCTTCTGTGAGTCTGTGTACTTCAAAACCATACAATTACTAAGATATGTTTAAATACATAGTATAGCAAACAAAGAGCAAAATACCAATTAAAAGATTTATATAAAGAGAGAGCAAAATATAGAAAGAAATAGAGGGGGTAGTATTAACAATAATGAAAATGATATCGATAGTAGTAGTAATAATGACAATGAAAATGATATCGATAGTAGTAGTAATAATGACAATGACAATGATGATGGTGATGATTATACAAATGATAAAAGTAATTTTATTATCACTTCCATTGCTATACTATGTTTACTATCCTTATCATTTGATATTACTGCTATCATCTTTTATAAAATGGGTTCAAGAATGTAGCCAATTGGAAGTGCTGAAATGAGTCACGTGTGCGTGCATTAATTTCATAGTAAATGCACGGCCTGAACAGGGAGGTGGAAGAGTCTCTCTTCCACCTCCCTGGCCTGACGTACGTCACAATGTTTACACTAGCAGTGCGCACTCAATCAGTTGTTACAAGTGCGTCACGCGCTACTATACGCGCTGTCAATCCTGTAAACAACTTCTAGTTCGGGCCGCGGGCTGCCACAACAGCCGGCGGCCTTTCTTGTGCATAACACATGGTGTACGTACGTATACTCTTATACGTACGTACAGTACTTATGTGCGGGATTTCCGAGTGCGACGTGTGTAAATGTTTGGGACGAACATCTTCGGACATCTTGACTTTTGAGCGAGTGCTACATGTAGCTGACTGGTATTGACCCACAAAGGTACGTGAATAATGCTGTTAGTTTTCGACCCATTTTATAAAACAAATGATGCACAGGATTATTTCGTGGCGTTAGTGAAGGTGCGGCGCACTCTTGAGTATTGACAACGGTTGCAAACATGCACTCGGCTGCGCCTCGTGCATGTCGCACCATTGTCAATACTCTCTAGCGCACCGCACCTTCACTAACACACTCTATCCTGTGCATCATTCGTATAATAATCATCATTATGGTCATCATAGTTGTGCCTCAAAATACAAGCTCTGAAAGGAAACCACCAATAATTTCTGCATTAGAAATGGCCTCAATAAATGAAAGAAAAGAGGAATGCATTTAGCACAGCAGAATCACAGAACACCCCTGACTGACCTTTCAGTGTCACTGCACTTTTTCTTCTGTCCATTGGGGGGGGGGGGTAGTGGTCAACCTATACAAGCCTACAGGTATGTGTAATACAGAGAGGTTGACTGAGCTGATGAACTATCTTCCTATGAATATTTGAGATTATGCAGACCTTGCCAGAAGATTGAAATAACAGAATGCGTGATCCCTTCAGTCCTGCAGAAACGATCATCAAAATTTGCTGAGGTGTTGCTGAGGCTAATTCAATTCCTTTATGAACTTCCTTAACTCTAATTACCATGTTAGTGCTGCACTTTCTTCTGCCGTCATTTTATTTAGATTGACAAATCCAATGGAGGAGGGAGGGGGTGGGTTGAGGTGTATCATAAGGTGATAACCAGACAGGTGATAATGCAGTGAAAAGCTCTCAGAGTTCATAAATGTCTAGATCAGCTTTTTTTAATCTCAGATGATGGCTATTGAGGTGTCGGAGTATAATCTCGCTCTATAACACAGCTCTAGAAAAGCACAGAAAAATGTCAGAAAGCATATGTCCAGCACAATGAGGAGTTCAAGTATACAAATCTTTATAAGCCAAGGCCACACTGGCAAAAGATCATGAAGTTTCAGATCACTATCTCCAAAATCTCAAAAGTTTTGTTAGTGTGACCGCAAACTGACTACAGTGACTTAATATAGTAAGAATTGTTTATCAACAATGGTCCAGACATTTTACAACAATAATTCCAAAGCCTCTTTTTTTTTTTTTTTTTGGAAAATTCTGTCTTCTGCCAAGTCACAGGACAGCAACATTGGGAAAGTTCATTGCTATCTGTAATGTTATGACTAATTTGAAAGCAATATCAACCAAACAATGGGTTACATGTTGACACAAATTCTCACCTCATTCAGATATGGTAATATCAACAGCCAGGTGACATTGCTTTTGATAAAAGTATCCATGTAACACCTGTTTGCATAACATTGATTGCCAGGTATTGTTTAACAGGGTTATCTGCATTCTTTTCTCCTTTCAAAACATATGAGGACAAGATCAATGTCACTGGCACACTGCCAAACACACATTCAGCTGTATTTTGCTTTTTAACTCTTTTGGACAGACTGTAGATCATTGTTTGGAAATTTGTTACAAGCAAAACAAACACATTCTCAGGATATCTTTCTTGTTATTTGATTTAAAATCACAGAAGGGGGGGGGGAGTGTTGGGTTGGTGTTCAAATGCAAATGATGCTTTTAATTTGCTATCAGCCATTGCACTCTTAAGATATGTTCTTAAAAGTTGTTGTGATTTCTCAGTCTCGTTTCAAACAAATGAAGTTTAGTATGCATGCAATAGTAACCATACACACATAAACACACATACACCCAAGGTTAGTCTTTGTGGATGCAGTTTCTCAGAATTTTCGAGTCAAATCTGTTCATGTGCTAACATCCTGTGGGGAAAAAAAAAGAAGCCCGCAAATCTAACAATGCACAATGCCCTACACATCACAACAATGTATCAATGTCCTTCACGCTTAACAACTTGTGACACCAGATAACTCTTGACACTGGATTTCAGCACAAAACAATACGCCAGATTTGAGTTAGCTCATGTGAATCTTCGTACAAATGACCTTTCTGTTTTCCAAGTTGGTTAGGCACTTATTCATTTTCAAAGCAATAAAATGCATAAGCTTGCCCGACATAATAATTTAAAGAATTCATCAGTCATGTTCGAACAAAGGATGAATAGGTGACCAGACAGACTTTCAATTAACACTTGGGGGGATAAGCAGCAATCTAATTTTTATTATTTTTTTTTGTGCATAGAATGTATTAACAATCTTTTATGATTGATATTGCATTATGTCACTTTTGCTGTTAGGTGGATGGGCTGACAAGTACCATTTGTAAGGATTATTTGAATAATAATCACATCACAGAGGCTTATCTCAGTGTATTTCAAAACCAACATGCTCTGTTGGTACAAATGACTTTTTTCTGCTCATGCGCAAAGTTGAACCCCAAACTAGCTTACTGATGCAATGCATTTCATTAACCCTCCTGTGATAAGACTGTGCTAGTATCATGTAACCTTCCGAAAGAGACAGCACTCTCATTAACAGGATACATTTCAATGAGGACAACAGAAAGAATTGCGGGGTTTTTTTGGGGTGGTCTCATATGCCATCTGTGTTTTGCCTTTTCTGAGATATTGTAATAGGCATATATTCTCATACAATAAACAAATTGATAATACTCACACAATATCACTTCAATGAATTAAAAAAAATTATGATAAACTATTTTATGGTACTCAGTATTCATATTTTCCTTTCATCTCTTTTTTTTTTTTTAGGGGGAGGCAAATCTTTTTGACAATCATTCTGTTTCCATCTAGATTCAAGATTGATGGATATGGGGAGATTAAGATGACTTGTCCCTTTCAAGTTTTCTAATGCGAAGGATTAATCAAACTTGAAGTATTTTGGGAAACAATGGCCCATATGCCCCGCAGCATTCCTTGGGCTCGTCCCTAATACCTGGCCCGGTCAAACCACGCACTCGCCGGTGAAGTAAGCCACGTCGGACTATCTTCGCAAATCTCTTTGTCTCCTTTTCCCATCGCCACGGTGACAAGGGGGAGAAAAAGCGAAACGAAGAAGAAGAAGAAAAAAGACAACTGATGGAGAATTGAGTCATTGGAATATTTGCTCCCCTTCCTCCCATTTGATCTCTTCTGGAGGCACGAGAAATCTCTGAAGACGATTAGCATGAATATGGAACGAAGATGAAACCAGAGATGTACGTACAGCTCGGCAAGATGAGTGGGTCATACCCGCCTAGCTTGCAACTCAACTTGAATCTCTTGATGTGACGGTGGGATGGATAAGATATTAATGTCAATGATTTCAATAAAGGATTTTTTTTTTTCTTTCACAGGGCAGAAATCTGAAGCTGGAAAATCATTCTCTTTGAATTTCCCTTTCAACCATTAGTATGTATTGTTCTTTTTTTTTCTTTATTTCTTCAGCACCACTAACATTTTGAGCATGTCTTGTCATCATTATTCTTTCTCAGTGCCATCAAACTCAATAGAGACTATACAGTGAATGTTGAGCATTTTGGCATGGAACAGACTTTAATACTGACAAACATCACAAACTGAAAGATGACACACACATTTCACTTAATTATATATATATTTTTTAGATTGTTGGTGCAGTCTTTACACATCCTTTTTCTCTGAAGCAAAAAGGACTTCACTTACAAAGAAAGGATATAAACATTAATTGACAGTATCACACCTTTAAATGTGTGTATCCCCACCTCTTTATGGCCGACAAGTACCACCCACTCTTGCCAATAATAATGACTTTGAAGGCACGGCGACACTTCAATCAACTCCGAAAGACGAGCCTGTTAATCAGACCTTGTCGCGGACAGACGGGAACAGCTGTGCGGATTCGCATCATCAGAGAAATCTGGCTCTTGTTGACGGGATGTTTTGCATGCTCCCGCATGGTTCACAGCAGTGCATCGACTTGCATCAAAAGTCATACGCCATAAAATTCGGGGGTCTGTTTTATGAAAGTCTTCAGAAACTTTTTGCCCCCAAGGCACACTCATGAGATACTTCATGAAAGGGATTTTACTTCTAGATAGCTACATATCAGCAATTTTGGCCATTCAAGTGATTTATACAAAGACTTTTATGTGATGATTTCATGAAACAGACCCCAGGACCATCAGAATATCATGAGCCTTACTGAAGATATTTCAAACTTTCTAACAATGATGGAATATCACTTGACTGGTGAAGTCATCTTGGTTAGATAGTAAAGTAGTCAAACACTCAAATATATTCTTCATAACTTTTTGGCTCCTAGGAAAATAGACAAGTTCATGATGTCAGTCCTTCCAGCATGAGGTATCTAAAAGAATGTATGAGGTGTCCCCCCCCCCCCCTTCCCCCAATCACTCCAGTAAGACAACCACCTCTCACTCTGAGTGCCAAACTTGAAGCCAGTAAACTATGTCACAGGCTTAGAGTATAGCAAGTCAGTGAACTCTGAGTGCTTTGGGGAACACCTGTCCCTCTGATCTCAGCCCAGGGTGGATCCATCTCACAGCCATTGTCATCCAGTCCCCTCCCCCCCCCCCAAGCCACCACTATACTATCCCTCTCCCCAAAATGGAGTCAAATCAAATCCAATTCCACACCTGTCTGCGGAAGAGCAGCGCAACTCAATTTTCCCGGTCAGCAAACTTCTCGCAGTGATGCTCGATTTCAAACAACGGAGGGGGGGGGGGGGGAAGGATCAAAGAAATTCACCGGTAAGAGTCGGGGAAAGGGGTAAAAAAAAACAACAGCAAAAAAAAAAAGTCAAATATGGACCGTGCCAAGGACAAAACGCAATTACTACACTGGTACCTACCTACGCGGGACACACTACTTTCGTCTCATTGGTTTGGGTTGTTTATGGACAAAAAGGAAGAGGGAAGGATTTGTTCTGTCACTAACCACAACAAATAAATTCACCTGCCTGTCTGCTGCAACACACCCACTGAAAAAAAAAAAAATAAATAAATTTGCAAGAAATGCCTCGTCTTAGCGCTTTTCTGGACGTAAAAGGAGACGGGTCCCGAAACTAGGCCAGTGAACTAGTTAAGGAAATCGGTTTCTTATTTGCAAGCTCTTGAGGGTGTCCCCCAAAATGTGAATGGAGTATAGTGTTTTGCATCAGAATAAATTGCATCAAAATTTTATCTTCAACTTGAGTGCACTATCAACTCTGAAGTGTGTTAAAGGCAAAAGTAAAAAGTAGATATACATTCACATCAAATAAAAACTGCACAACAGTGCATTCACAAACTCACAGATTCGATTTTTTTTTTTGGGGGGGGGGGCGTAACTTGTTATGAGTAGTGGTACCTTTTTTTAATTTTTTTATAAGACATCTACCAGAAAATATGAAATAAATGGATTACAAGAACACAAATACAGGACAAATGGCCATCAAAAAGACCAGAAGGCACTGTGATCTAAAATCAAAGATGAGCTTTTCCACTCCTAATATCACTCTATACAAACAACACATGGTAGTAATTGAAAGGAGAGGTCCACCCAAGAGGAATACCACCCCTTTAAAACACAGAACACATCAGCATCTGTCGATGGCGTGTCCCGCCGCCTCCGCGTTACTTGAGACCGGCCCATCGTCTGGAATACCATGCATGACAGAAACACAGTGGTGGTGTCACCGTTAAGAACGTAATAACCTCATGCATCATGAGTGAGCTTGGGGGCCCTGGTGTTGTGCTCATACCCCGGCAGCCCAGATTTGAGCGCGGCACGTCTGCTCATAACTGCCTTGCCGCCCATAACATTGGTGCTGCCCATAATACGGGTGCTGCACATGAAAAATTGATCGAACATATGTTCCACAAAACTTTTTTTTTCCTACCATGCTTACTTACACATGAACAACGGATAAAAAAATCTGAAGGCAATGTTATGCTTCATCTGTTTTTGTTTTTTGTTTTCTCAAGGTGACAAGTATCTCAACTAAAGCCACCATATGCTGATATTTTATAGCTAATTACAAAATGATGAAGTAGATTCTCTTCAAATGATTGGTTGAAGAGGACAACACAATGACATGATATGTATTAAGTGATAAAAATGATGAGACAAACATGCCTTTTTGCTTCTCAACTTCTCGGCCATTTTTTTTTTTTTTTGTGTGTGTGTGTTTCCAAAGTCCATTGTACTAAAAAGACAAAACTCTATTTCCACATGTCTACCTTGATAAATGCAGAGTTTCCTACTCATAAAGTAACAAACTTCTTTAAAAAATCATATCTGAGTCTAGATATATATATATATATACACACACACACACACACACACACACACACACACACACACACACACAAATGTAAAACAGCTCTCATAGCCATCCTGGAATAGTGGAACATTATTACAAGGGTTTTTTTTTTTTTCTCTCTCTCTCTTATGAAACCTAGTTTTGTGAAACTAGTTCATATACTTATCTTACACAACAAGGTTACATTTCTAGGAGCAAAAAGCAGATGAAATGCTAAACAGGGAGCTACCTTGCTGTTTGTATGACAAATGTAATTGTGCCATCGCTTGAGCTATCTAGGGCATTTTTTTTTCATGTTCCTACACTCTGTAAATTCAAATTTTATAAAACTTTTCCAAGAGCCACTGGAATATTGTTTTTGCCTTACATAAACTTTCCAACATGTGAGTTTATTTTGATCAAAGCAAAGACAGAGTACAGTCTACAGATCTGCCTATATGACAGAGAATACACATACAATTGAAATCTGAAAGTTTTGCATGACAGAGAGGTTGGCTAAGCCCTGAATCACTATAATGCATATACAGTACATTGGGGCACAATCATATCTATATCCAGTGGACATTTATGGGTAACATTTGCATAACTTACAGGGGGATTTTATGATTTCTGAAGTCCTATAACCACCAAGAACACAGAATAAAAAAACATTAACAGGGATAATATGGTACAGTGTACTTCCAATACAAGACATACAAAAGTACAAATGACTCTTGATAAAAATCAAGTTTGTCACAAACCATGCCCCTCACATTTAGGAGTTTAAGCATCTGAGGAAATGCTGTACCAAGTTTACTCACTGTAAAACCAACAATATATTAAGAGAAGAATAAAAAAGTCAATCATACTGATATCTTGCAATTTATCTTGCCATTATTTCCTTTTTTTTTTTTCTAGTGGCAAAATAATCTGCTCATCTCTAAACATTTCGTCACCGGTCACACGAACCGACGAATCACTCGATTTTGGGTCAAATTTTCGATTTTGAAATTTTCAATCATTTCGATAGTAGACATTCCATACTACATATTCTGAAATTCTCAGTGTGTAATTCGGTGTAATTTTTCCGTAGTTATCACTTTTGTAGAAGTATGTAATTCCATTTGTGAAAATTATTTGTTTTCCCCATAGACGCGTGTGTTAAACAATCAGGCGATTCGACGGTTCGGTGACCGCGCGTACTAGTACGCGCGGTCACCGAACCGACGAATCAGTGCGCATTGACTTGCGTGTTGTTTTTGAGATTCAACAATTCATTGACCGCGCGCATAGTGCGCGTACTATGTAATACATGTGTTGACAATGACAACGTTCAATGTACATGTACATATGGACACACATGTAAAATGACAACGTTCTTTGCAGACCGAAAATACATGCATGCATCTCTTTGACGATTTCCCGCTTATTTGTTAACGATACAATTCGATAAAAACATCACAAGTTAGAGCAAGAATTGAAGTCTGGTGTACTACAAAAATAATTGGAAATTATAGACATGAAAGTGTAGCAACCATAAGTCAAAAATGGGCTAACTTCAAACGCGTTTTTCTCGAATTGTCATTCTTACGCAAGCCTGAGGGATTCGTCGGTTCGTGTGACCGGCGACGATTTGATGGATTGCATTTAAGGTAATTTGCATTTCTAATTCTATTGTACCATGCAGCAATTAGCAAGCATTTTGAATGCGTAGCCATTGCTGAATGTGAGAATGCTTTGATTGATGATTGTAATCACAGATCCTGTAATGGCCTGGAGATATCATTCCACAATAAAAAAAAAAAAAAAATTGTTGTTCTTTAAAGGTCATGTATCCCTTTTGCAAATGTCATGAAACTTTGCCTGGTTGAAGAAAAGTGTCTCTCAACATCGGATATGAAATCTTACAGTAATACACCTCGGATTTATTTACTTTTTTTTACATACATGAAAAGCTAAACCAATGTCACTTGAGAATATGGCCTCTTTTGTACCATGAATAACAGTGTGAATTTTTGTTTGTTTGTTTGTTTGAGGGGTGATTAGATTAATTCACTGGAAATCTATCGTTTTGTTTCTTCCCCCTTCATAAAGAAGTTTTCAGTTCTAATATTCTGAAGAATGGTTTGGATTACTCACTTACCTTTACAATTAACCAGTTTATAAAAGGAATCTAGTTTTCAGGATTGCAGTAAGGACATGCAAGAACTTTAACATGATAATTAATCACCTTTCAGGCAAGAGGAATCCTGTTTTCTGTCTTTTCTGGTTTGGGGATTTTATTTTCCTGTGAAATGCTGCCATGACAGCATACCCGATTCGTCATTTGTGGAGATTACTGAATGCACACTGGATTACACGCTTCTTTCTACAGCTCTCCCATCATCAAACTTTTGAGTTATGGGCTGAAAGTTCTTCTAATGACATTTTACGGATTGCTTGATACCTACGCACCTGTGAGTGTAAACGACACAACTTTATGGTGCACCAGGGAAGTGTGTAAGTTGTTTTCATTTTTTTTTTCTACAGGTATTATCTAGGATCTTCCAAGATAGGTATCAAGACAGAAATGCAGTTTAACAGGTAATGAATGACAATCCCTTGTTATCACAATTAGATCAGCCTCCCCCCCCCCCCCCTCCCCCCACTGTTATTGGCCATTCTCTTTTTATCCTACAATCACTTGATCCTATTGAAGCAAGTAAGGATGAAACTTTTGACAATCTGTCATTGTCATGGACTCATGGGACTTATGCCGGAAGAGGTACTGCCTCTGGGCCTATTCACACACAGAAATTATCTGTTTGAAGCCGTTCACACACGGCACCCCCCCCCCCCAAACTCGACAGCAAGCAAAACACTACAAATCTCTTCAAAATGCGAAGGGCCTACATCATATCAGAGCATGAATGATCCCTGGCACCCTCAACTAGGTTAAAGGGCATGATCATTGCACTGAAAATAAAAAGAATTATTTTTTTTTAATCTGGTATATGAAATCTGTGTTGTCTTTTTTCTACGCCATTCACATGCACTGTACAAAACAGACTGCATTGTAATGCAAATCATATTAGTTTGTGATTTTTTGTGAGCTCAGAATGAGTTCAAAGGAGAAAAATCACATATTAGTCATAAATGGTAGACTTGGCCACCAGAAAACCTGAAAACTAGTCAGTATGAAACAGAGATGTTCTGATAACAAAAGACAGAATGCCCTGCGATCAATTGAGTTTGCGCCTGTCGTACGGAGAGCTCCTCAGTCCCGTGGAAGAGGAGTGGCACAAAGCAATCTCCATTAACGAAGACACGCACACTGTCGGGCATTTCAGTAATGACTCACTGTATGATGGCCGACACGACCAGATTGTGAATGTCCCCCTTTCGGAGACCTCACCAACGACCACCAAATCAGGTCACCACTTCCCCTGCCAGTGTAATTAAAGCTGATGATTTAATGGATGGAATGGGTACTCTACCCTAATGAGATAAACAGCTGGTTGAAAAAGAAAACACACAAAACACACAGACACACAGACACAAATCCACACACTCTTGCCAACAATCACTTTTGACTTTCGTTTGCTATTTGGTCTGTAACGCCCAGTTTCCACCTGTCATGAAGTCTCTCTTCTTTTACCTTTAATACAGTGATCAAGGCCCGAGATATGAAAATTTCAGAAATTGTTATGACCATTCAAGTCTCTTTTTTTTCAGCTCAAGGTAGGAAAGGAAAAGGTCAGGGATTTCAGGACTCTGTATTGTCAGCCTTTTCAGTCAATTACAGTGTCCCAGTTAGATATATCAGTGAGCTTTAGATCTGTGATCGGAATGCAAAGATGACGCTAATTAGGCCAAAAAAACTTGTGTTCTGCACATGCGCAAGACAGCCGTTGACATTGTCCATACCAGTATGCTGCATCGTCTTAGCGTTCATGTCACAGATCTAAAGCTTGCTATTACAAGGAAACACCAACATACTTCTTGTATTAAAGGGAACCAACAGACAGATATTATGGTGCTTTTATTGAATCAATCTTTAATAATCCACTGCCCACAATGGTACATTTGAATACTACGACTTGCACAGGCCTGTTTAAATAGAATTGCCCATCAGCGAATATATGTGTACCATAGCAAATTATGGTATGGTACGGTATGACCAAAAGAAGTCTGTAACCGCACAATATTCTTCTCTAAATGGGGCTGCTCACAAGAGCCTGTTTTGCGAGCATTTTCTGAGGCATCGCTGGGATTCCATAATATATTTCGAACTGGAACAACCTTCCTAATGCACAGCCTTCCAACAATACCCTGCAGTCCCTTTAAGTGTCGGTTAGATAAATAAAGAATATGCAGTTCTTCATCTATTCTAAACCAAACACTACTCACAGTTTGCATGTGTACATTAGGGAAAAAGCAAAACCCTTTTTGAAAAGAAAAAAAAAATGACGGCATGTATTTCTGCTGCCTGCTTTCATTCTCTTACCTGAATGCTGACTTCTTCCTTACACTGCTTTATCGCCTCGCTCCGGATGACCTCCAGCTTGGACAACACCTGAAGGGTCAAAATGGAATCAAAACTGACCATTAATGTCTTGCTCAAATCTTCATGTATATATATCTTTGTATCTATGATGGTATTGTTTGTGCTATCTTTTTGAAGATGCATTATTTCTAAATGCACTTTGTCACTTGAAGGATGCAAATATGAAGTTGATGTGTCCTTATTCAAATACTTGTGCTAAATAAGGACCTTTAACAACTAGCATGCATCACAAAACAAAAAGACAATTTGTGAGAACATGACATTAAGAATGTCCAGTGCTGAATTATCACAAGTATAAAAAACATTGCTAATACTTTCAAAAAGGTACAATATTGCATGTACTCATGGCAAAAACTGCCATCTCGATGGGTCCAGGGCCCTGTCCCAAATTTTCCTTTTACATCTCTAAAGGAAGCATATTTGCAAAGATACTTGCACATGGCTCTGCTATTCACCTCCATTATATTTCATGTGCAACACCCTTTGAAGCCACTTTGATGCCCCTGCATTTGAGGCATTACCTATAATGGTCTGTTGTTCTGTTGATTTTTTTACTGTATTTCAAAGATCATCCATAAACGCAACACATTTACAATAATGTAATTACTATCAATCATAAGAATGATTACAGTATACAACATGTGACGAAAGCAACAATGAAAAGTGAGAAAAAAAATAAAGGATGAATAAGCAGCAATTACATAAATAGATAATAATCATAGTTAATCCTTGCATATTCTATCTAATAAAAGTAAATAAAGTTAGTTTTCCTTCTTCTTCTACTTTCAGGCTGCAATAGTCAATAGTCATTGAAAGAGTGCATAACCCTATGCATTGGAAACAGGTGTAAAGTTTGGCAACTCTTTCTCAGTTGTCATTCAGATGTTTTTCTTTCTCTCAGCTTGTGAAAGTTGTTTAAGAAACGTATAGCTACCTGACCTCCTTATATACTAGGCAAGCTGCTACTTTAGGATGAGGGGAAAAGAATAACAGAAGAAAATTAATGCACATTTGTTCAGCTCTACTGAAAGGGGCAACTTATTTAAGCAGCGAAAACATTTAAAGCAGTCTTGGTGAGGATTAAAAGGGGGAAAGTAGACAAAGCCATGAGCATGATTAAACCAACACAGGGAAAGAAAATAATGAAATGCCTCCAGAAGAGAAGGGATGTTGATGAAATATTGAAAATTTCTCCTGACGAAATGAAACATGTTTGACTCAATCTAAGAGATCAGACAAAATTATGCACAAATTCAAACAAATCAAATAATAAAAAGCTTTAGATAAGCACTGAATTAATCATCAGTGTTTGGTAGAAGCCATGATAAAAATCATGGGAATTGTCAATCAGTTGCAATAAAAACAACTCCACACTAGAATTTCATGCATTTGAATTAAGAGCTTGTTTTTATTGAAACGCTCACTAATCATGTGACATGGGTTTTTTCTCACAGGTTTATCAAATTAGATAGCTCTTTCGAACTTACAATAACATCTAACGCATCACTCCACTGATGTTGTTTTAAAAATGTATTTTTGATAAATATTTATGAACAAGCCGCCTCGGTGTGTCTGACATGATGCATAAATATGGAATGTCCTTGAAACACTTGAATACAACCTACATGAAAGTCAGACCTTCCCTTTTTATTTGTCTGCTCAAAACTTTCATTCAAGTGGTCTCCTTTACCTCATGGCTTCATTGAAATTATGTTTTCTTTTTAAAGTAAATTTTCCCTTTTGCTACCAAATAATCTGCAATTAATTCACTTTTGTGGAACAACTCGGTAAGTGGATTTCAAACATTCACACGTCTGAATAAGCACATCATACAATTTCACTTCATCAAAAACCAAGGAGTGAAACAGACTTCATTATTGTCAATCATTTCATCATCAACCAATTAGCGAGATACAAATCTCGAGATTTGCATCGCGATCGTCATCCTGAGTTTTTTGCACGTGTGGACAGAAAAAACCTGAAAATTAGCGGGAAAAGCATCGTGATGCTAATCCCAAGAAATCTTGCGCTGGTTCATCAATTAGCGGGATAATTGGCCCCGCGCGGTACGTGTGAACGGTCGGGAATAGAATCTCGAGTTTTTATATCCCATCATGCAGTGCGCACATCACAACAGCGAGGCCTCTGCGAAGAGGTCCTTCACCTCTTTGGCGCACCAAAACAACAGCGCGCGAACCACACCACTGACGCGTAAAAGACAATGGACAAAGGTAAGTGTGCACAGGCAGTGATAGAGAAGGGCGCTGCGTGACCCAGTTTGCAGGCTTTGCTGTTATCTCTATCGGCAATTAGCGGGATAATTCGGTATGCGTGGACGCTCCCAAATTAGCGGGATACCGATCGCGATCGCCATCCCGCTAATTTGGTATGTGTGGACACTCGCAAAAAAACTCGAGATATGGATCGCGATCGTCATCCCGCTATTTTGTACGTGTGAACCCGGCTATTACTTCCCCTAATCAGGCGCGGTGGAGCACCCCAATTTGCATCTCATTATCGCCCCGTTCTATTTGAATTTCCAACGGGCATCCACGGCTGCCCGAAACTGAGTGCATGAAAAAGTCAAATCTTTACCTTCTCCTTGTGCCGCTATGCGTGCCGCTAGTAAACTCAAACTTCCCACACTATCTAAGTTTTTAAAAATCTTCCTTTTGATGAAAAAATTATGAAATTTGCTGCACTAAAACTTGAGATATTAAAGCTTTTTGAAAATCACCTCTCGCAAAACATGCTCTCTGTTTTTTTTCGACTGGACCATGGCCGGGCTCCAATGTGTCCGAAATTGGCAACATAAGTTCATCAGGCCTCAATCCATGTATGGTGAAAGTTTTCGCTTGATTCCACCTGTACTTTTTGAGAAATCAACTTGTTTCTACAGGGTTTGGAATGGAAAATTGTAGTCAGCGAAACATTTGAAAATGACGTCATTTCTTTTCCCGTAACATGGGGATGCGTGCGTGGATACGTGAGATTCAGGATTTCGTGCGTTGTTGTTGGTTTGCATGTGACGCTGTGCGGCCGCAGTCAATTTTGCCAGCTGGGATTCTCGTGCTGTGTGATTTGGTAAGTAGAAAGTTTGATGAAATTTCATTCGTGATAATCATATTTGAATGTTGTATTTCTTACAAACATCTTAATGTTTCGTTTAAATGAGTAAAATAATCATAACAATGTAACGGTCTGACATGATGTGGTTTTGATCGGACTCTGCGGCGCGTCTCTGTCGAGGCCGAGCTCGAGGTTCGGCCCGGCCAGGCCGGCCCGGGCGGTGGACCTTAGCAGTTGGTAGAAAGCTGAGCGGAGCCTGTGATTGTGTTTGTGAATGTATGAGGCCCGGGTGTGAAGCTTGTGATTTTGCGCGTTGTTTTTGCGATTTTGGTAGCACATGCGATTAACTTCTTCATAAAAATCATAAGCAGGAATGTGTTTGTTATGAAATTTTCTATTCCTAGTTATGAATTCAGCAATGACCATGGCCAGCAAAGCTGAATGAATAACACCGTATTTAAGTAACACTAACATTTAAACTCTAAATTATAATAAAATTCAAGTAGAAATCAAAGCACTCAATCATGCAGATCATCCCTCTGTTAACTTGTGAACTAGAATCTAATATTACTTCTCTCGGAATTAAAGCTACGGTCACAGATATCCCTGCAAATGCCGTACAAACATTTTTGTCCATTTGGGGCTGTACAAATCTGTCATTTTTACAGTGTTCGTAAGGACTTCTGTGACCGTAGCTTCAGTGGGATGCATACTTCTGTTTATGCGTTTCTGTACGATTGATGTGCACCGAGTTGGAAGAGGCAATCATTGAGGAAAGTGATGCTGCTATTGGAATGTGTGAGAAGGATGCAGGGCTGCCAACATTGGAAACTACTTGAGAGTGAGACTCCCATAGGCCAATGCTATAATTTCGCAGTCAAAATGAGTGAGATCAATAGAAATGCATGCAAATGAAATAAAGTTTTAGAGTGACAAAGGACCAAAATGAGTGAGTCTCACTCTCAATGAGTGAGAGTTGGCAGCCCTGAGGATGATACATGATTTTGTAAATGTGGACAACATCTGAGAGGAAATATGGAAGGATTTGTTGGAAGAAGGTGCATACACATAATTGTAGCAAAAATTACTAGTACGTAATACATAAAAACACTTTAAAACAATGTACATAGGAAGAAAGACAGTACCACACACATGATAGTGATAAACACACACACACACACACAAAATTAATGCCTACCTGCATGTACATCAATAAAGAACATGGCCGCTGAAAATAATTCAGATTTACATAAAATGGCCCCCCATCTGCTTTCGTCCAACTATGCCATCCACCCAGTAGAAGGTAATCAAAAAAAAAAATTTAAATAAAAATCATATAAATGAAAAAAAAATGATAAAGATTGGATTTTCTGTGTCATCGAATATTTATGAACAAATAGTTTTTCCTCCTCCCCCCTCCCCCTTCCCTAGGCCAAATTTTCTTCTTCCTCACACATGCCATGTAATGTGACACAGGAGTAGATTTTTTGCATTTAGATCTATATTGTCTCAGAACACAGTTCTCAGTTTTTAGATTAACATGTCAGCTCAGTTCAGTCTGCATACTTCTACTTTCTCGTGTTTTTGTTTCTGTTAAAATATCTCCTTAGAAGGTAAGAAATTACATTTATTCAATCAAATAAAAGTGCAGTGGCCGAGTGTCGCACGGCGGTGACTGCTGAGCTGCTGCCGCGCACGCTGCATGCAGCAATGCGTTGTGTGTGCTGTGACATGCAACGCTACAGTGACGCGATTATATATACATGGGACCGACCTGTACGCTTAGCGTTCGTGTCATTTTTGACATCACCTTCTGGTTTTTTCCGACACAACCATGGCCGGGAATATTACGGTATGACATTTAAAATGCAAGCAGATAAATAAATGTCGGTGTACTTTGTCCGAATGGCGCTTTTGTTACGCAATCACCTTTCGTGAATCTTAGGATGATTTTCGAGGCATATTTTTGGTAATTTTGCTCGCCAGGTTTTCGCTAAAATTTCACATTTTATCATTGTCAAATCCTTTGATATGTTATATGTGAATATTCAGACATGTTTTCAAATTCAAACTAACTCAATTTTAATCCAAAAATAGGTTTCCTTAAATTGTTATTAGCTTGAGAAGTTGTTTACTTTTTCTCAACTACGCGAGTACATGTTGTTTACTTTATGCAAATGAGGCTCGGCTGCCGATGGATTTCTGCGAGATAATTGGGGTGCTCCACCGCGCCTGTAATGATGTCAAATTCATTCAAATAAGACTGATCTAGAGGTAATGATGATTTACTTTTTGAAAAAAGGGTAAACCTTTGAGAAGAAAACAGGACAAATAAAAGTCAATAATACAATGATCTATTCAGTCCACTATCTTACCCAAACCCTGACAAGATCCTGAGAAAGTCACTTGATAATGAACACATATGGTGAATATATGAATAGCCCCTGTACACATCAATCTTTATTCCTTCTACTTCACAGGTTTACTGCCGGCACTTCCACAAATATCTGCCATTTCTTATTTTTCCTCATTCAAACTGCCATGTCCTTCTTTTACTCACGCTCTAAAAATTCCCCTCTTTCCATTTCAAAGTAAGGCAAAGAGAAGCAAAATCACAAACCCTCAGGGACAAAAGTGCAGATTCGTTTTCGCGGGCTGCTGCCCATTACTTGGTGTGCTTGTTCTCCTACGACAGCCACACAGGGGGTCACAGACCCCCGCACGTTGACAGCTACGCCGCCAGCACGTGACAGCACGCCGCCAGGACGTCGGCCGAGGAATGACGAGGGGAAAATTGCGTCGAACATATTTGGTGGGGCAAGAGCGCTGGCACAGTATTTCACGCCTGACTGCTTCTGGAACACCTTCTGTCACGCCCCCATGGCAAATTGAGTTTGCGTAAATGGGCGCAGATGAGAAGTCAATAATTTCGACAGGATCGGGTAGAGGGCAGGGAGGGGAGTGGGTGGGGGCGTTTTCACACTCTGATACCCTTTTTCTTGCTGTCTTTAATCCAAAATACAGCCTGACATCTCACTGGATGTTTTCCACATTTTTGTTTTTTAAATCACAGTCTTCACTAGTTCCTTTATATAGATCTTAGCAATGGACTACAGCTCCTTTTCTTCACTTTCATTCATTCGTCAACAGAATACACGTGACCAAGAATTTTGAATTCATTTGTGTCTTGTTGACAAAATGCTTGTGACCACAAATTTGAACTTATCGGTACCAAAATATGTCTTTCACCAGCCTCCCCCCCCCCCCCCCTCCCAAAAAAAAAAAAAAAAATTATAATAAGGCAGGAGAGGACATTAAACATTGCAAATTCTTCCAAATATATAAGTTGACCTCATTATAAAAGCTGAATTCCCAGCTGAGAATATTTACATGTGTAAGTAGCGGAACAGAAGATGTCAAGCATGCAAGTAAGACCACAGCAGCTTACAGTCTCCTACCACAGAAGCGACAGGCCCAGTGCCTTGATGAACTTCAGGTCATTCACCTCTTGTAGGTGATGCTGGTGCCTGATTTTTTTTTCTCCTCCTGATAGGATCACTGCCTTCATACTTGTAGTCTTTGCCTTCTCAGACCCCAATATGAATACATTATGCATTTTGCTTGTATGAATGCATCTATTCAAAATAAGGCTCTAGATTTTAAAGCTTGTTGAATTTGCAGACTGCATGACAAAGACTGTGTATACTATGATTGGTAATACACATAGGTACAGGTTCTTTCTCAAGTAAGAGCATACACTAAAGTGTGAATTCCACCTGCATGCAAGTCTGCCATCTGATTTTCCTTAACCTGCTGAGGACCAGGTAATTTTGCTTTAACATGCAATTCACATAGACACCTGCCCAACTATACTAGGGGTGAGTCTTCTATGGGTTAAACTTGTGGAATTGTATGCAGATATGACCTCTTGAATATCTATGAATTATTGTTCTGATGATGCTATATTAATGTATGTATCTGCCAAATGAGGCCTGAAATTCCTGCACTAATCCTGGTCTGTACATTTTGCAGCCCATTCATGAAAATTTAATGTCAACAAATAATTCATTAAATCTTTTGGATACTAGAGATTTCTCTTCACACAAAGACCCTAAAACAAATCAGGAAACTGATCAATTAAGCAATGCTTACCAACCCATATCTGTCCTCGTAATTTCTTTTAGATGTCTATATAACACAATGTTTAATTTTTCTGCAGTAAAATCTTGCTACAAAAGCATAATTTCAATTAAAGTTTTTAAGAAAAAAATAGAAACAATGTTGTTTATGTCATCAATGATGGATTTTCAGATTCCTGATTAGTCGATGGTCAAATTTCTGTGTGATAAGTGGCTTTTAACCTTTTTGCACTTTATTCACAAACTGTCACATTACCCAAGTTGCTACCTTCTCGTCTTGGTACAACTGTCATGAAACCAACCATCAAAGAACAGATACCACTCAACAGACTGAATTACCATTTAACTGATGTGGTCTTTGTGATGGGACTATACCATCGTCACACCTGGGTAGCTATTTTGACTATAGAGCACCGTCTGGGAGTGATTAACAGAAAGCTAATGGATGCCGTGGCAAGTTATGGCTAAGCGCTTGGACATATAAAGGGTTCAAACATAACCTTCCCAGCAATGCCGGTCATGTTCAGAGAATCCTTGGACTGAAGAAGGGTAGAAATATCCGTGTGTGGTGTGAATGTCTTCTCATTACATCTTAGCACACTCTCATTGACTGGATGGTGTTATCTTACACAGATGTGAACAGAACATGTGACACACACTGTAAAGGGAGCAGAAATAGATGACATACTTGTCAATACAGGCCAGCAGCCAGCCATGCATACCTCCGTGTCACGCAGGTAATAAATAGTAGGCTATAAATGGCACATACACTTAGCCATGTGATACACTTAGCATCTCTTTCTCCCTCTCTTACTCTCTCCTTCTCCTCTCTGCCTGCTAATGACTCTATCTACCTTCTCTCTCCATCTCTCTCTCTTTTCCTTCTTCCATTTCTCCCTCTCTTCTTGTCCTGCTGGTAACTATCTCCCCTCTCTCCATTTTCTGTTTCTTCATCTTTCATCTTCTTTTTCCTCTGCTGCTGATTACTCTATCTTCCTTTTTTCTTCTCTCCACTCTATATTCTTTCTCTTTATCTTCAATCTCTTCTTCTCATTGTTGATCACTCTATCTTCCCTCTCTCCATCCTATCTTTCTTCTATATTCCATTTTTTTTCTCATTGTTAATCACTATATTGTCTTTTCCCTTTCTCCATCCTATTTTCCTTCTCTTTATCTTCTATCTCTCGTTCTCCTTGCTGCTGCTAATCACCATCTTCCTTCTCCCTCTATTTTGCCCATCTTTTTCCTTTTCTCAATCTCAATCTGTCTCTCCTCTCTACTGCTGATCATTCCATTTTCCATATTTTCCATCCATTTTTCTTTCCTCTCCCTTCCTTCTGTCATTTTTCTCTCTATTGCTGATCACTATATCTTCTTTCTCTCTTTTTTCCATCCCTTTTCCTATTCTTCCTCTTTCATTTTTTTTTCTGCTGCTGATTACTCTATGTTCCTTTTCTTCCTTCCATCTCATTTTCCTTCTCTCTTGTCTTTCTGCTGATGATCACTTTTAATATCTTCCTCCTGTTTTCTTCATCCTTTTTCATTTTCTCCCTCTTCCATCTCTCATTCCACTCTACTCTTGATCACTCTATCTTCTTTCTCTCCATTCTTCTTTCCTTCTCTCCCTCTTCCATCTGTCTCCTGCTGATCCCTCTCTTTTCCTTCACCATCTCTCCTCTCAATCTCTCCCCTCCCTCTTCCATATATTTCTCCCTTTCCCTCTCTCTTCTCTATCTGCACCGCTAGATCGATGCTCCTCTTTGTGAAATAAACAGACATTCCTTGGTGGATTACTAGTCATATCAGTTGTTTCCTTTTTCACTCATTAACCTTCACTGTGCTTCCATAGCAGATCAGTACATCCGCTAACTTGCTTTCTCAAAACGATTGTCATAAATGTGCCATAATCTAACATCCTGGAACAGGAATTACATTCAATGTTATCTTCTTAAGCCCTTGATGCATTGCGATGGTCAATGTGTGGGCTGTGACATTGTGACTATGAAGAGAATAATCTTCACTTAACGCATCACATATCAAACCCAATTAGAGGACATCGACTAAATGCTTAAAAAAAGGGGGGGTTGGCAATTTAATAGTCAAGTGCATGAACACTCATGGAGGGTTTATAAAAGGGCCAAGTTAGACACACATGACAAAAGATATGTACAATATTTTTCAATGTAGCTCCCTTTCTGTAACACACACACATTTTCTCTTCTCTCTTTCTCTCTCTCTCTCTCTTCTATAATAACCCTACGCTATTATCATTCTCTCACTTTAGGCCCGTGCACACACAACGAAAATCGAAATTACAATCGTGATCCAAATTTCGATTTTTTTTTTTTCGACCGTTCATACACAAGGAAAAATCGCACTTCGCAGCAAGGAAAGAACGATCAGTGGCCAAATTGCGCATGCGCGAAACTTGCATGACCGAACACTGACCCCGCGGTCCCAAAGTGTTGACGTTCACGCGCTACGAACGATGGGATTAAAAATAGCGATTTCCGAATCTCGCTCGCGCTCACACACACGACGCTTGGCAAAATAATTGCGATTATTCTAAAAAATGATAATAGTGCGAGTTGGATCGCGATTAGGATCGCGAAAATTAGTGAAATTTTTCTGTCCACACAAGAAAAAATTTCGAAATTTTGATCGTGACAAGAAAATCAATTTTTAAATCTCACTTTTTCCCTTGTGTGTGAACAGGCCTTATCTCTCCTTCTCTCTGTTTCTCCCTAAATGACCTGACAGTTAGTGGTTAGCATTCCTTGAGATCCAGAGCTCTTATCACATCTCTCCCACACAGCTTGCTAAGTTGACATACTTGACAAGGCCTTAACTTGGCCATGGATTTCACGCTCTTCATGCATTAAGGATTCAGTAACGTGAGACATTGAGGCTCAGTGATAAAAATAAAAGGACTTTGTTTTTGCAAATCTCAGTGTAAGTTTCTTCCACTACACTGACATACTTAATTGCAAAATGTATTAGCCAAGCAATTCAATAAAAGGAAGAAAGTGTCTAGATGCCACTGTGAGAAACATAACAATTCTGTGTGAAAATTCTTTCATAAAAACTCTGTCACTTTTTTTTTTCAGCTAAAAAGAGCATTTCTAAACTTAACCTAAATTGTTAGTCAATACTTGCATTTGTTAATGCAATGTCTCTTTAAAAACAAAATACAAATGCACCCTGAATGGCATAGCTCTTAGAAAAACAGTCATCTTAATACAACTGCCTTCCAAGCTGAAAAAAAGGTTGAATGGCACACTATGGCATAATTCATCTACATGGGGGTAAGAGAGTTGTTGGATGAAGAGGTACCCACCTTCATGGCATATATTTCACCATCCTCCTTTCGTTGTACCTTGAGGACTTGGCCGTAGGCACCCTTGTTGATCTGATGAAGAATCTGTGAAGAGACAGAGGAAAGAATAGAGATTGTTACGTCTGTCTTTTTTTTTAATCTCTCTCTCTCTCATACATTTCGTCGCCGGTCACACGAACCGACGAATCACTCGATTTTGGGTCAAATTTTTGAATTTTGAGATTTTCAATCATTTCGATAGTAGACATTCCATACTACATATTCTGAAATTCTCGGTGTGTAATTCGGTGTGATTTCACGTAGTTATCACTTTTGTAGAAGTATGTAATTCCATTTGTGAAAATTATTTGTTTTCCCCATAGACGCATGTGTTAAACAATCAGGCAATTCGACGGTTCGGTGACCGCGCGTACTAGTACGCGCGGTCACCGAACCGACGAATCAGTGCGCATCGACTTGCGTGTAGTTTTTGAGATTCAACAGTTCATTGACCGCGCGCACAGTGCGCGTACTATGTAATACATGTGTTGACAATGACAACGCTCAATATACATGTACATATGGACACACATGGAAAATGACAACGTTCTTTGCAGACCGAAAATACATGCATGCAGCTCTTTGACGATTTCCCGCTTATTTGTTAACAATACAATTCGATAAAAACTTCACAAGTTAGAGCAAGAATTGCAGTCTGATGTACTACAAAAATAATTGGAAATTATAGACATGAAAGTGTAGCAACCATAAGTCAAAAATGGGCTAACTTCAAATGCAATTTTCTTGAATTGTCATTCTTACGCAAACCTGAGGGATTCGTCGGTTCGTGTGACCGGCGACGATTTCTCCATTTATTACTGCACTCCATAAATCACAAATTGAACCACTCACAAAATTGTTGGCAAGTCCTGTTTCATGAAAGATTAGACTTGCTAAACATATGGCAGATATATAGTAGTTTCAAGATATCCCTGCTAAATGTAAACCTAAGAGCTGAGAGGGTGGAAAGGCATTTATGAAATGATGATACAGGAGAACTGGAAAAGCACTGAAGGCACATTCTTGTAATAGGCATTTCTATGATTTATCAAAATCCTTTGGGGAATTAAGACTGAACACCTTTTTAACATATAATGAATGTCAGAAATATCTGTGGCTATAATACTTGCAGAGCTGTAACAAATGAAATTTCATAACCGATGAGATTCAACCACATTTTGTGGTTATATTGTGGTTTGCATAACAGAAATGACAGAAGTTTCATAACCATTGCATGAATTTATGCAACGCTAATTCACTTAAGATTTAACAAAAGGCTTCTTCATTTACACAACAAACCGTCAGACAACACCAAACAAGATTATTGCATTGTTAAATATCTCATACCTAGAGACATTATTTTCTATATTCTATAGCTTTGGTCCTGGAAAAAAAAGAAACCACTTGTGTTGGGCGACGCACTACTTGCATTTTTCACGGTGGACCTTATTAAATATATTAGAGTATCACGAAGGAAGACAGCCATTTCTAAGTGAAGTTATCAAAATGTATCCATGGAAACACCACTACAACAACCAATGCACATAATACAGAATATGTAACTTCTTTGTTCCTTTACATATTGCACAATGGGGAACAATGTCCCTAAGGCAAATCATTGGATGGGATATCAAAAGTGGTTTTGAGTGTTTTTTAACAGACGAGCATGCAATAAATGCATGTTTAGTGGCGACAAAGATGAAATATTTTACTAATAAATGTTAAGGTTACATAGCATGCATCATTGAAAGTAAGCTCTACTCTTTTTCCACAAAAAAAAAGAAGAAAAAAAGAGAGACAGAGATGGCCATATGTGTGACAAGAAGACTGTGTGATACGAACAAAAGCAAATAACCGTTCCAGAGATAGTTTACAAAATGAAATTGTTCTCTCCCTCTTCCTCCCCCTCTCTATCTCTCTGTCCATCTACATCTCTATATATCTCTCTGTATTAAAGGTCAAATTGAGAGTATATGTTTTTTTTTTCTCTCTCTCTTTCTGTTCATCTACCTCTTTGCATATCTCTCTCTATCAAAGGTTAAGATGAGAGTATATGTTTATATATCTATTTCTATCTACATCTACATCATCTATTTGTCTATCTACCTCTCTCTATATCTCTCTCTGTCAAAGGTTACGAAATGAGTATCTATCTGATCATCTACTTCTCTATCTCTCTCTATCAAAGGTTGAGATGAGAGTATATGCTTATACATCTATCTCTCTACTTTATCTATCTATCTACCTCTCTATCTATCTCTTTGTATTAAAGGTTGAGATAAGAGGTTTTTTTTTTCTCTCTCTATCTGTCCATCTACCTCTGTATATCTCTCTCTATCAAAGTTTGAGATGAGAGTATAAGTGGGTTTTTTTCTCCATCTATCTGTCCATCAACCTCTATATATCTCTATCAAAGGTTGATGAGAGTATATGTTTATATATCTATCTCTCTACCTATCTATCTGCATATCTACCTCTCTACATATCATTCTGTAACAAAGGTTGAGATGAGAGTATGTTTTCTTCTCCATCTATCTATCTGTTCATCTACCTCTCTATCTCTCTCTATCAAAGGTTGAGATGCGAGTATATATGCTCGTTTATCTATCTCTCTACTATATCTGTCTATGTACCTCTCTATCTATCTCTTTGCATCAAAGGTTGAGATAAGAGTATGTTTTTTTTTTTCTCTCTATCTGTCCATCTACCTCTCTCTCTCTCTATCAAAGTTTGAGATGAGAGTATATGTGTTTTTTTTTTCCATCTATCTGTCCATCAACCTCTATATTGCATACGCTGTCATTTTCGCGTACAGATATTTTTGCGAATGACGAGGCCAAAGACATTTTAGCGAGATGTTTTCGCGAATTGACACCAATGCTCACGTTAATGTACTATTAACAGGGCGCATGGAGACATTTTCGCCTGTTGTTAAATTCGCGATCCAACTGTGATTCGCGAAATTCACAAAAATTAAACCCTCGCGAAAATAACAGCTTATACAATATATCTCTATCAAAGGTTGAGATGAGAGTATATGTTTATATACTATCTCTCTACCTATCTATCTACCTCTCTATCTATCTCGCTCTATAAAAGGTTAATAGTATATGTTTATCTCTCCATCTCTCTCCCTCTCTATCTGCATTATCTATCTGTCTATCTACTTCTATATATTTCTCTGTATCAAAGGTTAAGATGAGAGTATGTTTCTCTCTCTATCAATCTATCTGTCCATCTACCTCTGTATCTCTCTATCACAGGTTGAGATGAGTGTATATGTTTCTCTCTTTCTCTATCTATCTATCTACCCCTTTATCTATCTATCTGTCCGTACATCTTCCTGCATATATTTCTCTCTATCAAAGGTTGAGATGAGAGTATATGTTTCTCATACTGAAGAGGTCCCTGTCTCCCCTCTCTGGGACTATCTCTCTCACTCAAGGCCCTGTGTGTAAATATTCAACATCAGGGACAAGGCCTCTTCAAGTGTTCTGTTGAGGATCTCCTTCAAGAAGAGTGGGGAAAGAATATTGCATTTCTTCATCCCCCTGACACTCACATGCATTATAAACAAAAGCCACATATACCCTATGATAAAATACACACATACACAGGCACACACAAATACAACTATAAAGATACAGATGTCAAACAAACATACACTCACAGACACACAGACACACACAAATACACATAAAAAGAACTTACCTATAAAAAGACGCACATATACATTAACACAGACTCTGGAAAACTCACAGACATACACACACATACACAAACACACATATTTATTATAAAAAGATAAACACATACACAGATCTATACACAATGAAAAAGGTACTGAGAAACACACACTCACAAACACACACATACATACATACATACAAAAACATCCACATCTATCATAAAAATAGACATACATATATACATGTACACACTGATATGTACACAAAGAAACACACACTCATAGACATACACAGATACACAAACACAGACAGACAGACACACATACACATCCATGACCCAGGCACCTAAACCATTCCACTGCTGGCTTCACCAAAAAGTGTAACTAGGCTGCAAACATGAAGCCTGCAATCGAGCCTTTTCCATCTTTTGAGGGAGCAAAAGCCAGTGCAGCAGCTCAAAAAAACCCCCAAACAAACAACAACAACAACAAAACAAAACAATCGCACACAAAGGAGTTATCAAACAAGCATTGCAAAATAGTTTTGCAACACTCATTCCCTCGTGAACAACAAGAATACAATGTCAGATTCCATCCTTTCACAAAAGTAATAACATGTTTTTTCTATATATATTTTTTTGTTTTCTAATATGAATACTCACAATGATACAACTTCAAATGTGCTCTTTATGGACTTCATGTATTTCTTTTTCCCACTTAACAGACAGATGATTGTGTTGAAAATCTGAGAAAAACAACACTTTATAACTTCAAACACCTAATGCACATCAACACCTGGCTGTAAATGTTACGCACTATATTTGTGTTTTCCTACGGGCAATATATTCCACCTTATTTATTCATTTTTTTTACAGCGACATTTAAGATTCTTTTCACAGCATCTATCATCATAATTTAATGGCCTAAGGGGGGTGAGAACGAGACAGCTGTCACTGATATTAGAACGTCTCACATCACAGGTTCATTGCTTTCCTGACGTGCCTGGCTCCGACATCGACGGCCCCCGCCAGCTGTAAGTCGATTCATGAGGAGCAAGGTGGCATTTAGGAACGACATTAGCTACTGGCGATGCGCCCGTTTTATAGGCGAACGACCATCTAGGAGGGGATGAACGCGGTGGGGTAAATGGACAATTTTTCTCTCAAATTGCATCTCCTACATGACAGTCCCATCACTAAAAAACTGACATTTTAGTCGGCAAATGGAAATTTGATGGAAGGAAAATGGCTGCTGCAAACGGTAGGCCTCGTGGCTAAATTGATAGGGTCTACCCGGTACTCTCCTAGACACGAGCTCTTCTCACTCTGCTTCAAACCCTTTTTTTGTGGGGGGGGGGGGAGAAAAACTTGTAAAATTCCTTATGTTCTAATGTAGGTTAAAGGCATATCTCCCTTTATGATATGCATTCCTTTTTCATGTCTGTTTTATATAAAGTTGATGTATTTCTTTTAACTTCTATGTATATGGTTCTGATTTGGCAAATAAACAAGTCGAAACAAAACTATCTCAATTATCTTAATTCTCTTAATGACAGCGATGACACAGGAAGGCGATACTGGTGAAATATCAATCTGCCAAGTGCTAGCATTTATCTATGATCAACTTGAGCATCAAAGATACATTTAACAGATGCATCAAGAATATCAAAATCTAGCATATCTTCTATCAAAGAGTAAGGCAGTTTTGTTTCACACATTTGACATTTAGCATGTGTAAATGGCAAATGAGTAGTTCCACACAGAATATGTCCTGTACCATAATGGCTACAATTATGCTCTCATGCAATGCCATATTATAGAAAATTTATTCATTTTCCAAGTGTCAGATGCTTCTTTTGATATTTCTCTCATGTTTTCACTGTTTTGCTTCTCACAGCTTCCCAGAGCTGTCATAAAAGATGTTACAAGATCATGTTCCGAGATCATGTTCAATTTTTCTCTTGATGTATGATATTAAGAAGTATGCAGTGAACTTCAAAATGCAAGAACATAAGATTTTACCAAAGTGGCTATGAATTAGGTGCTGAAGGAATTCTAAAGTGATATTTGAAGAGTTTCTAACTAGTATCAACCAACCGAATTCTACTGGTAGTGTGCATAGATCTGTCCTTCATACAAGTGATAACCAACTGATACAGTTGCTCACACCAACAGTCTTCCATTTTATAGGTTAAAATGTGCCATGTTAGAACACCCGACTCAGTCGAAGGCGTGCCAAGTTCGCATTTTCTGCTCAAATACACATACCCGCCCAAACCGATCAATTAAAATCGGCAAATTCTACCGTACAGTTAAAGCATTTCTCCAAATTCCATTCCTGTCAAGTGTAGCTTATGTTCTATGTGGTGATTGAGTATCAAGCGGTGCTTGCTACTGGATTCGCGAGTATATTCTCAGTTTCTGTCAAAGTCTTGTGTGCAAAAGTCATGCCTTACAATAATGTATATACTTTTCATTTGAAAGAAACACAATGATAGATAAGTCATACAATTTACATCAAAGCAAAGTTTGGCATTTTCTCTATAACTTTGCTCATTACATGTCCAGGGTAACAAAATCCATAAAAGTTACGTAGTTCTGAACTAGAATTGTCGATATGGCGACTGGTATGCCTCCGCCATAATGCATGATTCTCCTAATAGGTCTATAGTACATGTGGACAATGTGTGATTACATTTTCACAAAATTGACAAAATAATCAAAATGACAAGGTTGTCACAAATGTGTTGAATGTTCACCTTCCTTGACCTAGGTCTAATTGGATGAAAAGGAGAGCATGTATTTTGGAATTTTAGGACTTTAACTTGACTTTGACCCATTCATAAGTTTATGCATTGAGTAATTATCAAGGTATGGAGAAAAAGTGCAATTTCTGTATTGAATAGTAAATTGTTACCATTTTCATCTGGCCTTTGACCCTAAAATTCATAAGATAATCACTGTCAGGCAGAACATGCATTTTTTATAAATATGTAGTAAGTTTCAAGATAACTTGAGCCACTTCCAAGATATGGAGGAAAAAGTTAGTTCAGTACTTTTACTTGATCTTTGACCTTTTGACCTTTGAGGCAAAAAAAAAGGAAAAAAAGAAACTTCCCAGAGAATCTCTATTGGGTTATACATGCATACACCAAGTGTAAAAAAAAAAAAAAAAATGAAATTTTAATATTTTTACTTGACCATTTGACCTTTGACCTCATGACCCCAAACTTTCACCAGAGAATCTTAATTGCGTAATACATGTATAGACTAAGTTTCAAGAAAATATCTTCAGGCATTGCATAGATATGGTGGAAATAGTGAAATTTTACATATTTGACCTTGACCTTTGACCTTGAGCATGTGCACCCAAAAGTTGATAAGCACAACTTCACCCCCTAATACACATACATGCCAAGTTTCATTAGGATACCTCAAAAGGTTTTTTAGTTACGCTGTCCACGAAATTCATTACGGATGGACGGAAGGACGTACGGACGGACGGACGGACATCCCGAAAACATAATGCCTCTGGCACCACTTCGTGGCTTGAAAACAGAATGTTTTCCCAAAGCATATTTATGTTGCTGTCCCAGAATAATGTAGCACACAGGGGGTTTTACACCATGGTACATGAAGAGTTAATCAAATCAATGATTCACAGATGTTTGATTCAGTTTGTACAACCTTGTTCTTATCTCTCATTTCCGAGAATCCAAGAAATTATTTTCTTTTACATGTTTTTCTTGAAGTGATTTACTGTATGGTTTGGAGTGGGCAATCAGTGGGGGGCGGGGTTATTGAAGAGAACAGACATCTGCCATGTCTGTGTTCATCACCATTATCAAGCCGTCAGGAATTGCTGGCTAAACACTGACTGCCATACTTGGACTATCTACTCTTCCTGATGGAACAGGATGATATGAGGTCATGCACCTGATATAGTGACCACCGTTAAAGGGATGGTATAATATTGGTTGAGGTAAAGATTCAGCCTTTAACTTTTTGCGAGATACTGAGAACTCAATCAATGAAATGTTAAAGAGCAAATAATCATAAGAGGAATTCAATTCTTTTATGATGATTTTTGTGAGATGAGATACCTCTCATGAAATATGGAAGAGCTTATAATTCAAAGAAGAATTCAAAGTTCATGTTTATGAAAATCGGTTTTGAAATGGCCAAGTTATTCAAAAACAGAGTAAAACAAAACCAATCCTAATAGATGGTGGATCCCACATTTTATTAGGATCACTTTGTTTTGGATATCTCAGCCATTTCAAAACCAGTTTTCATCAAATAAACTTCGAATTCTTCCTTGAATTACAACTGTATATACTCTTACATATTTTATAAGAGGTTTCTCATTATCTCAAAAAAAAAATAAAAAAAAAAAAACAAGAGACCCGCGGGTCTAGCGCTCACCTGAGTATCGCCAGTTCACCTTTCACGCAGTCACTAATCTAAATTATTCATTATAGCTCCACTAACCATTTGACCAGGCATTCTCAAGTAGAAGATGAAAATGTACAATAAGGGCCCAAATTTTTTAAGATTCCTTAATTTGGGGGGATTGGGGCCCCCTGGGGCCCTCTGGGTGGGGCATGGTGCCCATTTTGATAAATTGAGATCCTGATCCCCTAGGGATGCTACCTGCCAAGTTTGACGAAAATCCATCATGAGGTTTTCAGGAAGAAGATGAAAATGTACAATTCAGGCCCCCATTTGGACCTTCTCAACCCCCCCCCCCCCTACCCCCTGCCCCCAAGAGGGGCACCCCTGGATCTGCTATGAACAAACTTGAAACTACAGTCATTAATGTACTCACTCATAGTATTATCTTAGCTCTACAACTTCTGATTCTAGAGAAGATATTTAAAGATTCCTTCATTTTGGGGGGTTTGGGCCCCGCTTGGGGGGGGGGGGGGGCCTGGGTGGGGCATGGTGCCCATTTTAACAAATTGAGATCCTAACCCCCTAGGGATGCTACCTGCCAAGTTTGGTGAAAATTGGTCATGGGGTTCTCAAGAAGAAGATGAAAATGTACAATTTAGGCCCCATTAGGACCCCTCCCCACCCCCCCCTCCCCTGGGTCCCAAGGGGGGCACCCCTGATTCTGCCATGAACAAACTTGAAACTACAGTCATCAATGTACTAACTCATAGTATTAACTTAGCTCTATCACTTCTGGTTCTAGAGAAGAAGATTTTTACAGATTCCTTAATTTTGGGGGGTTTGGGCCCCCTGGGGGCCCCCTGGGTGGGGCATGGTGCCCATTTTAACAAATTGAGTTCCTAACCCCCTAGGGATGCTACCTGCCAAGTTTGATGAAAATCAGTCTTGGGGTTTTCAAGAAGAAGATGAAAATGTAAAAAGTTTACGCACGACGGACGACGCACGACGCACGACGCACGACGGACGCCGGACGAAGGGCGATCGCAATAGCTCACTTGAGCCTTTGGCTCAGGTGAGCTAAAAAACATTGGAAATCTGAAGTCCCATCTCAACTGAAACTGAACTATCCCTTTAAAGATATGCACAGTGGGGAAGGATCGGAGGAGAGTAAGAGATAGAGAGCTAAGAGACAGACAGACAGACAGACTGGCAATTAAACAAACATTATTTGAAGCCTACAATGTGTGTGCAATCCTTCCGGCATAAGCGTATTCTGAGGGAAGCTGCCCACATTTTCTTATAATTGGCCATCTAAAAATTCCCCAATACATTTATATAGCTTTCAGAGTGTGGTGGCAACTAGGCAGCAAATATTTTTTTAACTGTCGCAGATAAAGCAAAACAAAATTACTAAAAGAAGCAAAACTACATACGTGCACAAATGACTGTTTACATTTTGACTAGAGCATCCTTGCTGAGTATCTGTACCCATGTTGTCTACTGTTGTCTTGTATCTGAATTGAAGAAAAAGTAAAGTGCTCTATGCAGAAAACCTTTCTAAGGATTTTACACCAATACCACAAGTCTACAACTATCACTTTACGGATTCTTGTCAAATCTATGGTGAATGGTCTTCTAGTTTCTGGAGCTTTAGGAAACCATTATTTTTTTCCCCCAAAGACAAAACACTTGAAATGGTTTGCCCTGTTTGCTAGGAAAAGTAGAGACAAAAAGACTGGAATACACACACACACACACACACACACACACACACACACACACACACAAAGCGTACAGTGGCATGTGGGTTGGGTTCATGAAGGGAGACAAATATTCAAATTGAAAAAAGACACAACAACTGACAATGTGTCTCAATATCGCACGGTTCCCGGTTTATGTCAGACTCGTGAAGAGTCCTCGGGAGGAACTTGATCAACTCTTCCACACAAGAACATTCTCACACAACTGCTGGGTGATGGGGATGTTTTAAAGAACACTCTGTTTACACCTTCCAACATTATGTCCGTAAAATTGATTTGATTCTTTGCAGAAATATCTCACATGTACTCCCCATGTCATGGGCTACCACTGCAAACTGATTTATGTAACATGCACTCATGTAGGCCTATAGTAGACAAGAAAGTATAGACCCACTGGAATAAATGTCTGATGATAAATGGCATTTTATATTTTGCAGAACTTTGAACAAATTGAGATGAATCGCATCACGTCATATCAAAACAGATTTTAAAAAATCAAATTTGTTCAAAAATCATGAAGAGGAGCCATGTCAAGATGAAAGTGTGGACAGACGGTATCACGGAAGGCAAAATCTTGGATGAGTATTTGCTAACGCATGCTTGACTTGGGGTCTGTACTGGACGGGGACTTTCCAGTATTTGTGAACTCAACTTGTGACTACTTCAGAGCAATATCATCCTCCCTTGTGTTTGCCTATCATAATACCACTTGAACCAAATAGACTTGTATACTGACAAAAGGATTTGCATATCTGCATTCCGTGCATTAGACTCATGTCTGAACGCACATGACTTACAGGCAGGCAAAATCTTGGATGAGTATTTGCTAACGCATGCTTGACTTGGGGTCTGTACTGGACGGGGACTTTCCAGTATTTGTGAACTCAACTTGTGACTACTTCAGAGCAATATCATCCTCCCTTGTGTTTGCCTATCATAATACCACTTGAACCAAATAGACTTGTATACTGACAAAAGGATTTGCATATCTGCATTCCGTGCATTAGACTCATGTCTGAACGCACATGACTTACAGGCAGGCGGTCCTCCTTAATCGCATCTCATGCATGCTTATGGGCACTTCCGCCATGTGTTGCCACGACAACCATCCACGGCAAAATAAATGTGAACAGTAGGTAGATGTATCTTGTCCTTGCGCAAGTCATCCATGCCTAGGCAAGAGTGAAAACTTTATTTTGCACGGTCTGTTACATTTCCTGCTACACTCCCTGCTACATTTCCTGCTATTCTGAAACATTTATGTTAGATAACACAACAAGACAAAAAAAAAAGGAGGAGGAGGGGAGGAAAAAACAGACGAAACTATCTCAGACATACAAAACAACTCACTTGTTATTGCCTTTGAGTTGAAACATGTTTCATGGTGACCGAGTTAATTTTGTATGTGTGAAAGCCAACCAGAACCTTAATAGAATTCTTAATCTCACGTTTGGCCAATAACTGTGGTACAGAGTTCCAATCCAAACTTCTTAAATGCATATGTTATCCAGAAAATGGCTTCAAAAAACATTATTTTGTAAGTCTGAAACCCATTAGCAAAAGGAGGGGGAGGGGGGAGAAAAAAAGAGACACTTTCCAATATCATTACAATCAAGACCAACCAATGACAATTTCTCACTTAAAACTGGCTCAAAAGTAAAGTCATTGCCAGTATCATCAAACTGGACATATGTTCATCTATTCTGAGAATTAGGAAAGACTAAGTGCAAGGTCTTTCCACTCCCTTGATACAAACATGGGAGAAAGCAAAACTAGTGTCATACCAAAAGAGAGGATGTGACAGTTTTTGTTTGTTTGTTTGTTTGTTTTTTTCTAAATACCTGTATTATACAGAATACATTATCTCAGAATACAACTCTGTATCTTCAAGATTTCAAAATGGTGGGATTATGAATATGTGACATAGAAAATGGACTCAATATGCACATACATAGAATAAGAAGAGATCATAAAAAACTGATGGCGAAGAATCATGCCAGTGATCCAAATGTCCCACAAAACTCTCGGTACTGGAATAGTATCTCGAGCCTACATATCCCGCAACTGCAGGCTCTTGGCCTAAATGTCCATGGCCTACTTGAAAATGCATGTATATAGCAAGTGACGCACAAAGTAGGCTCATCTTTCATTTTGGTTCGCTGGTATCAATATCTCATACCTCGTGCAAAACATAGCAACAAGGCACAGAGCCTCTGGCAACCTGGCACATTGCATTTGCTTTGTATTTTAGTTGGCTGCTTACTCCACTGATTGCCATGATGTTGATTGGCCAAGACTTAAAGGAAAAGTACAGTTTTGGTTGAGATGGGACTTCAGGTTTACGTCGTTGTTTGATGATGATTTGTTGAGATAATGAGAAACCTCTCACGAAATATGGAAGAGCGTATAATTCCAAGAGGAATTCAAAGTTTATTTGATGAAAATTGGTTTTGAAATGGCCGAGATATCCAAAACTAAGGGACCCCAATAAAAGGTGGGACCCACCTTTTATTAGGATCGCTTTGTTATACTTTGTTTTACAATATATCCATTTCGACACCGATTTTCATCAAATAAACTTGAATTCCTTTTAGAATTGTATGCTCTGTAAATTCTCATGGCAATCTCGCAAAAAGTTAAAGGCTGAATCATCACCTCAACCAATATTATACCATCCCTTTAACAAGATATTGAAGGGGATGGGGTTGAGATCAGAAGAGTAAGTAGCCATTTGCTTCTCCACGTATTTGGATAACTTTTTGACCAAAATATGAACAAGTCTCTCTATGTGTATCCCTTTGTAAGCTGGCTTATACCTAATGACATCACACGTGATATTTTTCTCCCAAAGTTACATATGGGCTTCAAGAAGAACTATTGTAAGGAACAGGATATTCCACACGTTATTATTTATTTAGCCTTACCTCTATACTGGTAGCATAGATTCTGTGCGATCTTTATTTTTCTTCTTCTTCATCGAAAGGAAATACGGTCAGGACATGAATACCAGTACCAGTGCCCTGGCTACTAAGTAGTATAAATTCTGTAATGTAACCATGTACTAGGTTTTGTGTGGGTTCATTTCCAGGCTAAACTGTGACTCCACTATAAGGACCCCCTCTACAAAGTGGGACTTGAGAAGAGGTTGGCTTTATTCCAGTTCAACTAAACCTGAACCACAGTACATCATATCGTCGGTTGAGAACCAAAAGGGAGTTATCGCAATTTTGAGGGGTATTGAGTTATTTGTATAACATTGTAGAGGTTAATCTCCTCTATATTATTCTGTCAATTTTAAATGATTTCAATTTTCAGTGAAATAATAAAACTCAAAACCACGAGGGTGCTATTTTATCAGATATTTGGAACAATGGTTATATATCTATCCCATTTTGATTAAATAAACTTTTTATTTCATGAAAATTGATCGTTACCTTTTTTACATACACTCAAATCTTAGAATACGATAGCGCCCTTCTGGTTCTCAGCTGACGACATTTGTGAAAGCAAGTAAAAAAACAGAACAAAACGAAAACATGTGGTGCTCCAGGAATGCAGAAAAGAAACTGTATTCATAATGCACATGCTCACAATATGAAGCATTACAAATTTATGTTACATGCTAACAGGGATCAGATATTGTGATGTCTGAACATTCCCACTGGGACGAAAACTGCTGTATGATAAATGTCCGCTACACCAGGGCAATTTTGGTCACCTTCCCTTCACACCAGCAGACCAAGAGGCAAGTGTCAACATACAGGAATTATTCAAGAGCAATTTGGAAGACCAGCACCAGCAAGTTAGGTGGGAAAAGAAAGTTGACATTTTGGTTGTTGTTATGTTTGACTACTATTGCTATAGCATCTCCTGAAGGAGAAGAGAGACATTTTGGAAAAATTGGACCTTCAAGTTTCTGTAATCTACAAGAAGAAATGTTACACAAATATTTATACCAGTACACAAATATTTGGATTTTATATTCAAGATCATTGAAGAGTACCATAATATTGACATGAGAGCAAAAAAATGCAATGTTGTAGATAACCATTATCTTATCTCAATGACTGACATAGTACTGGGTATGCAGGAAATTTTCATCTTTCCACATGATATTCACGATATTAAGTATTATGCATTATTATGTGTTCCAGGTACATAATGAACATGGTATGGGTCATATTCTGCTATGATATTGATGTAATATGCTGTAATATTTTCATCAGGCGTGACTGACTGCTACATCATGAATATGCTAAGCACTGGTCTGATAGACCCCCCCAAAAAAAAAAAATAAAAAAAAAAAATAAAAAAAATAATAAATAAATAATAAACAAATCTAATGATGTTTTCCCTTTCCATGAGTATAAAAGTATGTAATCTAAAATAGCAACATTGTACTCGGCTGAAAGTATTTGATTTGATTTGATTTCCGCATGGTCATTGATTATGTTACATTTGACCAATGCAATGAAAGCTGTCAAAGTAACAATAAATATTCAAGATAATTTACACAATCACACACTCTAGCTGCCTCCTCCACAATGAGACTTTCACACTGCACTGTTTTTCATGTAAAAATACTTGCTGATACAGACTTCAGAGCTGGGCCAAAAACACAGACTATTTTCCAATACATAAAAATCACTAAGTCTTTTTAACGACTCATGCATTTTGACAATACACCATGGCAGAGGCTAGGATCAAACTAAGGCTTCCAACTAAACTGCCAGATATTCAAACATTATGTTAGGGACAGATAGATACAGTCGACTTTTAGCTTTCTAGGGACGGCATATGTCAACAGCTCCTGCCACTGGACTTCCATTGGCAGCGCTAAAAAGCTCACCCCTGAGCCTGTCTATGCACTTGACCTCAAGAACTTTTAAATCCCCATGGTTAGAAGGTTAGTCTAGGATGACAAACCCAACTTTGCAACTTTTGCTGCAACGTCACAATGGGGAAAGTGTCTGCAATTTCAGACTACCCAGGTGTATGTGCCGTAAAGTGATGTAACTCTTGTCACTTTCGTGCAGATACACTTTTTGCCTGCTTGAACATCCTCAGGTGTTCTGCCGCACTTTCACAGATATGCAGCAATTTTGTCCTGAATGATTAAACAAAAAATAAAAGTCTGTGTGGTGGACTGCTGGTTGTCTGCTGTGGAGGTTGTTTGGGTTCTAGCTCTTTATCTGAACTCCTACACTGGGAGGTGCTTGTTACAATCAGGCATTATACCCAGAAAGCCATAAGAATAGCGTCGCCTTCTAAAATGTCAACTTTCACACAATCAATGCTCTCCGGGGCGGCACTCTTTCTCCTTTCCATTTAACCCACCAGGCTTCAAGAGAAACTATATCGTGCAAATTCCCTATAGGACTTAATTCCTTGAATCAACGAGGCAGTAATCAAGAACTTCTCTACTTTTGACTGATACTGATAGGCCAGCTCACTTTGCACAGCAAAAATACCCATCTTCCAAGAAAAGCTTCTGCGCCGTAGCCGAAGATGAATAATGAGACATGAAGACTGGGCAATACAAATCCCCAGAAATCCCTTTTTGACATCTTGCAAATTCCCTTCTTGATTATTTTGTACCAGTAAAGGGAAAAAAAAAGTGACAATGCTGTTCTTCAATCTCTAAAACGAACACAAATGTTTTTCTATCTACGAAAACAACACAAAACTTGTGGTTTTGCAATTTAAAAAAACAGTGCTTAGACAAACAACATCTGAGACAGAGGAGACACAACCACACCCTGTAAGAGTAAGGTGCCTTGATCTGTTGAAGAAACTCCTTGAAATGTCTGAATAACATCCAGTCTTGTTCGCCTCCTACCTAATGGGCCTGCTCACACACTTATGACATGAACGATTTTGAAAATCAAGCTTTGCAATGCAATGTGAAAACCAATAAGTATTGTGCTTGGACACAAAACATTAACTATTGCAATCTGTGTCGCTTTGTGAAAATCAACCCATCTTTACTTTTTTTTTATAAAAAACCCGAGATAATTTGTGTTGTGCAGTGTGTGTGAATGGCATGCAAAAAGAAAAAACAATATTGATATTGTTTCGCTTGTGTTTTTTTTTTTCCACGATGCAACTTGCCCTACAAGATCTGCAGTAAGCGTGCCTGGGTTCATGCTCAGGTCATTGTTTATGCATGCACAGTTTGAAGATTTGATGTGCTTTGTTCGCTACCAAAATGAGGGCGTTTTTTTTTTTTTTGGGGGGGGGTATGTTTGAATGGTAGCAATGTTCATATTATGATCCACAAACCCAAAATTCTATTGTGTGAATGGGTCTATTTTCATGCCACAATGAAAATCAAACTTCCACAATTGTATCAATAGGTGCACGTCATTATTCTCATTGGTGAAATACTATGGGAATAGATAACGCAGTATGTCAGCTGGTACAGTTCTCATTCATGATTTACCATGGTATTTCTGGCCAGAAAGTACTGTTGATATTTAGCCCGTTGAAAATTTTACTCGGGCAGGTGTCTATGGGAAGTGCGTGTTATAGCAAAATCAGCCCGTCCTCAATGGGTTGATATTTAATAGTGAATTTAAAAGTTAACATTTCTGCGTGTAATAGCACCTGACTCGTAAAATTTGTGAAAATAAAAACCTCGTGAAATTCAGCATTTACAGTACACCTTTCCGAAGTAAGTACGGCACATACGCATCCATCTCATACGGAGAAAAGACAGGAAGTGTGTTGGGTTACATGAGAAAAATACACCACAGCGTGGTAGGTGGTATTTTGTGACATGATTACACTCCATGCTCGTGTGCGTATTTCGTGCAGTTTACACTATGACCGTATATACAATGTACCATAGTATGTCATGGGGTATTCATGGTGTATTTGCATTTACGTTACAGAATACTGAACAGAAATTATTTCATAGTAAGTGTGAATGAACCTAATGTCTACTTTCGTAACCCTCTACTCCTCTCTCTTTCTCATTTTCCTGTTGTGCATGAGAACAAGATGAGCGGTGATTCTCAGATGATGACATAATATTCTTTGTTATTAACCCTTTCATACCCATGCGCAAGATTGTTTGGTGCAATAGAAGTGGGATCTTCAGGCTATGATCCTGTGAGGGTTTAACAACAACTTGTATGAGTGGTGAGAGTCTTCATCAGAAAATGGGGCACCATTTCCTCATCTATTACATCTTGCTGTTTGTGATCACCTATACCAGCCTACTTCCTCTTGTAATCAAATTTCTGGCTTTTTGCCCTTTTTTACTAGGGATCAACTCAAAGTGATGCCTGACCGCACCCTGCTGCTTGCGAATGGAAGTGATTTACCGTGCATGAACAGATTGCAATGCACACTGGCATTTATTAAAAAAAAAAAAAAATACATGCTCACTTTTTAAGAGCATATCAACATTTTTCATTCTCTGGGGACAGGGAATTTTCGTTTCTTTCAAAAAGGAGGGGGGGGGGTCGGTCTTTCTGTTGCTGATAGTACAAGTAACTGAAACACAGCTAAGTCACTATTCTTGCAACTGATGGTGTGGCATGCTCAAATACTGTTCTAGTCCCAGATATTCACAATGGTGTGGTTGCTGTCAGATACACCTCTAAATCAGAAGAATAAAATATCAGACAAACTTACATTTATTTGTCTCAATCTTCACATCATAGATGCAAAATTTACCAACCAATCATCAAAATGGTGATGAAAAAAACAAAATCTTTGCAATTTCCACTCATGAGGCAAATGGATACACTTGCATCTTTCCCAGCCATTCCTTTGTCTGACAACCTTACTGGGAAATAAACACTAAACAAAAAGTAAGTTCCCCCTAAAACAAACATCTATATTTTATGAATCAGGAACCTCTGAGGAAATCTGAATACAGGATCATGTAGCTGTATTTCTCGACTACCTTTCATGTGAAATTCAGTGGATATCACTTGGTCACGCTTGAGTGAGCATGAGTTAAAGTCAAAATGGTCACTTTTTGAAGTTCACAAGCCCAATTTTGCAACTTTGATTTGGTGATATCGGAACAAATTTCAATTTTCCAGGATAAAAAGGCATGCAACGCATAATTTATGTGCTTCCTATCGTACCATGTGACTTGTGCACAAAATTTCACGGATGAGTGAACGCGGGGTGAAAATTACCAAAATGGCCGATTTGACATGTTTCTCGTGGTAATTTCTATCAAATGAGATTGCATTCGTGTGTTGAACAGTCTTTACACACAATTCACGTAATTTCACGGTTGAATGAGCACATTAAAAACAAATTAAACTAACAATTTAAATTGTGCAGTCAGAATTGCGATAATTTTGCGCACTGAAATCAACTGTATGATGCTTTTTTATATTGTGCTTATACCCAAACGCATATCAGTGACCACCTGACATTTCAGTCACGCTTCAATAAGCACGTGAGGCTGGAAACCCTTTTTAACCTGCATAATGAAAAAATGGCAGTTTGGCCATAATCCCCATGGTAAGTTCATGTGAAGAGGAGGAATTTATGCTTTTGAAAGCTAACAATGGCTTTTGTATGCAATGTGGTTTATTTTACGGTTGAATGACCACATTATGAAACAATGATTTATCTTACTAAAATCATCCAGCCGGTGTTGCATTTATCTTCTGCATTTAAAATCAACTAAAAAACATATCATTATTGCGTTTTAGGACCGATATAAATGTCTCAGTGATCCTTGGCATTCCTTCAAAATTTTACACGTCGAAGGGAACATGGTGCCGGAAACCCTCCTTATAATCCATGGCTACCTTTGATTAAATATTGAAGTATTCGTGGGGAAATTGGTCTGCCTTTAGTTTGATGAAATCCCCTTGTTGGAGCAGAGATGAGAAATTATGCAAATTAAATCTTCGGACCTTTGTTCTCGCTACTGAATAGTAATTTTTGCATTAAGTTGTTGATCTTTGTAACGTTATGAAGTCATGCATTAACTCAAAGTTAAAATAAATGCAATTAATCATTGACATGATACCAAATTTCACTTTTGTTCAACATGAATATCCTCCCATGCTGCACATATGCATGGAGAGTCTGGAGACAGATATTGATTGTGGTGAGATACATGTAGTGGCCTTTGTTGTTCATGTGGTGTTGATGATTGTGATGGTGATGATAGCTACTTAAAGTGTTGGTTGACCGTTATAGCAATACAACACAGATTTGGGAGCATCTGCACTCACTTTTTAGGCACTATCCACTAACACCGCTGAACACGTCTTCAAAACCAACCAATAATGTAAATCTTATGGGAATTTCAGCCACGAAAATGGTTTTGACCTGCACACTTTGCTCATCTTATGTGCTCACTGAAGCATGTCACAATGCCATTTTTATCGAAATGTTATTTTTTTAATTGAAATCAGAGTAATTTCCCAACATTTCAACTAAAACATGAAAAGCAATGAATATTTCTCATTATATAGGGTAAAAAAGGGTTTTCCAGCACCACATGCTCATTGAAGCATGACTAAAATGTCAGGTGATCACTGAATACACAGTGGTATCAAACACAATACAAAAAGCATTAAAACAATTGATTTCAGTGCGCAAAATTATCGCAATTGTTACTGCACAATTTGAATTGTTATTTTTCTTTGTTTTTAATGTGCTCATTCAACAGTGAAATTACGTGAATTGTGTGTAAAAACTGTTCAACACACGAATTCAATCTCAATTGATAAAAATTACCACGAGAAACATGTCAAATCGGCCATTTTGGTAATTTTCACCCCGTGTTCACTCAACCGTGAAATTTTGTGCACAAGTCACATGGTACGATAGGAAGCACATAAACTATACGTTGCATGCCTTTTTATCCTGGAAAATTGAAATTTGTTCCGATATCACCAAATCATAGTTGCAAAATTGGGCTTGTGAACTTCAAAAAGTGACCATTTTGACTTTAAGTTATGCTCACTCAAGCGTGACTAAATGATATCCACTGAATTTCACATGAAAGGTAGCCGAGAAATACAGCTACATGATCCTGTATTCAGATTTCCTCAGAGGTTCCCGTTTCATAAATTACAGAGGTTTGTTTTAGGGGGAACTTACTTTTTGTTTAGTGTTTAGATAGGTCCTAATGAAGCCTTTAGTCACACTGAGTCATATGTGAAGAACACTCTCCTTCTCCCCCCCCCCCCCCCCTTTCTCTCAGAGCAGGGGACTCGCTGTCGGCACTTGATACTTATATTTTCCTCCATTTTCGTGCGAGGCTGGCTGCCTTTTTTCCTTTCCTCCCTTTCTTTCTTTCTTTCTTTCTTTTACTGGCAACACTGTGATCACACATGACTGACAGCCTATGTCCTATCTTAGGAGGCTCTTGATATATAAGCCCTAATGGGAAAAGTGTAATGAGGACACACACACACACACACACACACATACATACAGACATACATAGACACACATACATACACATATAGATTTGAATCATTGCTGCATAGAATTATGACTCACACAGTAAATATCACACATACTTTGATTCATGGTGTTAAAAAAAAGGAGGGTCATTTTTGGAACAAAGCAAACAGTGAGAATATTCAATCATCATTAATTGATCAAAACCTTGAGCACTGGATGGAAGCCCCCCCCCCCCCCAAAAAAAAAAAAAAAAAAAAAATGAAAATTTTACATCCACCAGTCATCACTACAATTTAGGGAGGCTAAGGCAGGCTGAAATTGCTGCCATTTATTTTGATATTGATGGCCATTGGCAATGAAAGCTGAAAGATGGCCATCAATGCCACTCAAGCATGACATTTCCTCAATCTGTGGCATGGAGACCAGGAATGCTGACTGCAAATTTAAACAAAATAAGGTTAGAAATTACTGACAAGATGTGACATAATGACTATAATTATAGCAGAGTAATTTACACAGTCAAATTATTACTGAGATGAATGGCTCATAAAATCATTGCAATTTTGCTCATAAAGGAAAAGTAAAAGTTTTAATATTTTCCCTCTTTTAAGTGAATTACAGTACAAATATTATTAAATATTATTTAATCGTGATGTTCTGGTTGTTGTTGCTGCCGCTGTTGTGGTTGTTGTTGTGGTAATTGTTGTTATTGTTGTGAGGGAGAATGAATGATGGCTTTACTGAACATGCAGGGCAACGTAAAAAGTAATGCATGGATGTGTATTGTAGAATAAAGATTACACACAATGAAGATTGGATTTGTTGTAGCACACACAAACACATGAATAAAGTGAAAACCATTATGTACTTTAGAAAAACAAGAGGATTCATATTTTAAGCAAGAAACTAAGCAACGTGATGAGAAATTCAGAATTGTGATTAATAAAAAAAAAAGGAACAAAGAATTAACTATATAGAAGTATGATATGAGATCATGTGACTAATTCACTGCCTCCAGGTGATAGAAATGTATGATGCATGCCCAAGTTTCTCCTTCCCATCGCAATTCCTCCATTTCCACCTGCCCTGCATTCAGCACCCCTTCAACCAATTTCCCCTTTCCCTTTAACCCTTCTAACACCCCATACTGAAATGCCATTGATATAGCAGGCAAACAGGTTTCCAATGGCAACGGCAGGCTTAACTCTTTCTCTTCCATCGCTCATACCCACTCATTGTCTTCTTGTCCATCATCACTGCATCCTCTTTGCATTAACCCTTAAAGGTGCATGGTCCCGGTGCTTTAGTCAAATGCGTACGCGGGCGCACGGCGCAAGTTTTCTTTCTCTTTGGCGCTTACGCTTTGGCCCACTTTCCCCAGTCCGAAGAAGTCCGATTCACTGTAGTCAGTGGTCCGATCACAGTTCGGCTCATGAATCGGCTGAGGAGGATGACAGCTTTAGCAAACTTCTTTTGTGATGTCATAATAACAAGCACATATGCACGCACCCTGGCATTACTACAGACTGCGCGATGCGCAAAGAAGACAACAAAGGCAACGTTACTTAGTAACACCTACGCACTTTACTCTTGATGACAGCTCAACTTTGGTAATCTTCGTTGTCAATGCTAACGGTGATCGGCAGTATCATCAACAGCGCCATCTACACTACCGGGACTATGCCCCTTTAACCCGTTGAGGATGGATTGATTTTGCTATAACATACATTTCCCATAGACATTTGCCCAAGTACATTCAGGATTAGTCTTCAACGGGTTAAAGGGATGGTATAGGTTTGGTTGAGATGGGACTTCAGGTTTCCAACATTTTTATGTGAGATAATGAGAAACCTCTTATGAAATGTGAAAGCACATACAATTCTAAGAGGAATTCACTGTTTATTTGTTGAAAATTGATTTTGAAATTGCTGAGATATCCAGAAACAAAGAGGTCCTACTAATAGGTGGGACCCATCTTTTATTAGGACCACTTTGTTTCACTTTGTTTTTGGATATCTCAACCATTTTAAAATCAATTTTTATCAAATAATATTTGAATTCCCCTCATAATTGTATGCACTTTCATATTTCATAAGTGGTTTTTAAATCTAAAAAAGTTTAGATCTGAATGCCCCCATCTCAACAAAAACTACACCATCATTTTATCTGATGCCCCCCCCCCCCTTAATCTTCGTGACATCTTGTAGAATGTAATTAAATCATCAGAGAGGTGCCTCACCTTGATACTATTCATGAGTCCTGAATGTTCCATCTGCTCAAGCCAAAAATTTAGCTAAAAACTCAATTATCCAAACTATTGAACTGAGATACCAAAGTTTATTTTTGTTTGTTAACCCCTTTTCAGTCTTCAACAGTGACAGAATCAAGCAAATTTTGGCCGTGGGCTTCACTGGAAATTGGGTGGGCGAAATCAAATATTTGGGCTAGTCATGCATGCGTGCTCCCCTGTCCAGAATTCACCACCTACTCAAACACACTGTATGCCGGGTGGAAATAAAAGACGAAGTGTCGATACCCTGGAAAAAAAAAATTCCACCTGAGTATAAGTCCATAAAATGAGGTCTGTTTGGTCACACCTCAGGTAGCCCTAGATTTCTCTCAAACGTGGAAATGAAATGTGACGGAGTTAGAGTACCGTAGGCGGAATTAATTCGCGATGGAAGGAACTGTGTCTGTTCATTCACTGATGGACAAACTCCAATTTCCATGCCTTGTAGCTTGGCTCGTTTTCAGCAATGATATGATGTAGGTGAAAATAACGGATGATAGTCGTATGAACTGAATTGTAACTTGCACGTATGATTGGAGCACAAACATTTGCGAGATTACAATATCTATCCAGCATTCATACAACTTCATTTCGCTAAAATTGATCTAATTTTGTTTATGAAAGTTAAGGGGACAGTTATTTGTAAAGTGTCTTCAAACTGAATGTAAATCATTGTGCATGACTTGTGTATTTATGATGATTACAATATCAGCTTCAAACATTCAGGACATAACTTATCACTGAAGAATCACCTATAAAGCTTCATGCACTTGCAGCAATCTATCCATCTATCTGTCAATCTCTCTATCTATCTGCCTATCTATCTATTCATATACTGGTCTGTGTCTGTGTGTCAGTCTGTCGATGACTATGATGAGTCATCTGTACTCTTTGGAGTGAGATGTTCCCAATCTAGGCATGCCTGTAGCTATCACAAGTCGAGGCTGGCTGTACGATACCAGAAGACTAGATAGATGATGCTCTTAGCACTCTGTAAGCAGTCTATAGATGCTTTCGAGAAGGAATAGGGTAGGAAGATGAAGAAGATTAAAAGAAATAGAAGAGGTGGCGGAGCAGCAGCAGAAAGAGAAAAGGGAGGAGGAGGAGGAGGAGGGATGGAAAGGGGAGGACAGAAGATAGACAAGGAGGAGGAGAAGGGATGGAGGAGGAAGAGGAATGGAGGAGGAAGAGGAGGAGGAGAAGAAGAAGAGGGAGAAAGAGAAGGAGGAGGACGAGGAGAAGGAGGATGGGGAGGAAGAGGAGGAGAAGGATGGGGGGGGAGGAGGAGGAGGAAGAGAAAGAAGAGGAGGAGGGGAATAAGAAAGGGAGAAGGAGGAGGATGTGGAGAGGCGGAGAAAGAGGAGGAGGTGGAGGAGTAGGAGGAAAAGGAGAAGGAGGAGGAAGAGAAGAAAGAAGAGGAGGAGGGCGAGGAGGACGAGGAGGGCGAGGACGAGATGGAGGAGTATGGTGGTAGGAGTAGAAGGAAGAGGAGGAGGAGGAGGGAAGGAGGAAGGGAGGGGGAGCCAGGATGCTGAGATGCCCAAGGTCATGAGTAACTTCTCCAGCTGCCTCTTCTTCCGCTGTCCCAAATTCTTTGTCAGCATGTCTGTGTGCGTGTCGGTAAAAAAGAATGTGTGTGCATGTGTGTGAAGGCATCTTGACCTAAATATCGGGCACACACTTGATCACGTCTTGATACTGTCTTACATCCATATGAGCTTTGTGTATCACCACAGACCAGAACTTCATGATGACAGACTGCCTCAATATTAAAGGGAAAAAGAAACCCTGCAAAGCACACATGACAGAAATAATTATAACCTCCTTGCTAGCCTTGCTAGACGATATTGCAAAATGATGGTAGTACAGCTTTGGTTCAAATTCATGAAATTCTTGTCAATCAGTTCCATAAAAAGCATAGCCTTTGGTATTGGAAGCAGTATCCAACAGCTTTAGCTATAATAGAACAAATATCAGCAGTAGCATCATATATGCTGTATATGTCATTGTGTATGAGATACAAGCAGGGTGAAAAATGTCTACCTTTGATACAAGTGAGATGAGTCGGGAGATTTTTTTTTTCTCCCGGTTGACCTATATAGAGGTTGTCTATAGGAACACCCACACAGATCCTAGTAGGTGGGTATCACATGAGTGTCAAAATAGGAAACACAAGCACTGTAGAAAGTACATCCATAAAATTGTAACGATCTGCATCACTTTAAAAAACAGCTGGCAACTAGTTACTAGTTCACATGACATTTAGTTTAACCTGTAGTTTTGAACTTTGATTATTACAAACATCATGTGAGCCTAACTAATATCTAGCAAGGACTTCCTTATTTCTATTTTTCTTTTTCTTCCCCCCCCCCTTTTTTTTGTTCCCAGTGCAGTTTAACATCTCAGGCTGATTTCAATACAAGGTCCCCAAGGGTTAGTACGTTTGTATATATGTATGTATGTATGTATGTATATATATATGTGTGTGTGTGAGTATATATATATATATATATATATATATATATATATATATATATATATGTGTGTGTGTGTGTGTGTATAAATATATACCCCACACACACACACACACACACATATACACACACACAAACAAACACATTTGGGAGACCTCAAATGCTGTTTCTGATCAGCTGACACTGGGTTATAAGGTGCTAACAATTTTGAGTGTAGTGGATCTGAACCGCGAGGCATTCGCTACATGCTTCTTTCCAGACAGTTTAGGGGCTGGCGGGACTTCTCTGAAATCAGGTCACATTTGCAGGCAGACAACACCACATGGACGGTCAATGACGACCTCATTTGTTTTCTCGACACGGCAAGGTGCAAAGAGCTGCACGTTTTCGGCCAAGCCATCAAACTTGAAATTACCCCCATGAAAATTTCATGCTGTAAAGCATTCCAGTGCCCCCTCACGCAGTCACACTTTTCTTCTTCTTCTTTTTTTTTTTTAACAATTCCACATTGCCATGGGCGAGTTATAAATAGTGGTAGACTAACGAGCATGATTCGTGCACCTCAATTTGAGCGAACAAGTCCATGCTATCTTGAGCTCGATGGCTGCATCAATGACTGAGTCTATTTCTGTCTTCAAATTGCCTTAAATGCAATTATCACCAACAATTCAATTATCCTCCGTAAATTGAATCACACAAGTCTTGCATATTAACCACGTCTCCCTGCTCACTCCGTGCATTTTAATGTATAGTATATTTTGGTGAAAAAAAATATATATATATTACTAGGACACCGTGTGCGTAATTACGTATTGAGAGCATAAAGGGCACAACTGAGAAAAGAACAAATTGATTTTGAGTTTGTGCTGCTGATATACATACGAGATTTACATTGCCATTAATTTGTCTGTACCATCCTCACAGTTTATAAAAACTACTTTTCATTGCCTCTTTGTCATATCGACTGCATCCAGTGGTGAGTGTATCATTACAGAGGATCAGCCTGGCAAATGAGTTCACAAATATTGTCTCTTTGTGAAATCTGCATGAATTTTTGAGATGAAAAATATTTGTGCGATTTATTTCATTATGAGTGGTATATCATCTGTCATTTGGCAGACACAATGTCCATCCCAAGTGATACCCCTTAGCATTTCATAGACATGACTTAAGATGACACAACACATTCTTTAATAACACTACATGACTATATAACAAACATGTAATTACTTAGATACTTATCAGGGCAAACCCCCCCCCCCCCTCCCTCCGGCTAAATACTGGTTAGTGATAAGGTTAGAGTAAAGATTAGGGTTAGGGTTAGGTTAGGATTAGGTTCAGGATTAGGATTAGGGTTAGGGTCAGGGTCAGGGGAAGGATATGGGGTAATTGCCCAGGGGGTAATTGCACTAGACCCATTAGATAAATAAGTATAAGTCCATTAGCAAAATACAGAGTAAAAATGACCTCCCCCCCTAAAAAAAAAAAAAAATCTTCACTACCACATGATAGTGATTCCTTCTCTTTCTCTGAATACACTAAACACATAAGACAACATCGCGCGACATGAACGAACATGCACGCTATTAAACAGCAGACATGTGCACGCAACCTTCAGAATGAGGTTAATTGATCACAGCAAAGTCAGTCCGAGATCTCCTATCTTAATAAAATGATGATGTATGGGTGCAATTTAGTGAACAAGAGTGACATTAATGTCACCAGAATCACCGCGTATGATACATCAAATTCAACCTGACTGATGATTAACATTTAACAAGCCTGTATGTACTCAGTGAAAAAGGGAGGGATGTGGTCATGATTTCAAAACAATTAATGTTATATTTTCTCTCTACACAAAATGTTACCTTCTTTCTCTCTCTCTTTACATTTCTTTCATTTGAGAGTAATCTGGTGTCAACTGACTTAACATTTAACGACTAATTTATAAGAATATAAAAAATAAAGAAAATCATAAGTTTCTTTTCCTTTCTGTTCCTATACAAGCAAGATGATCATGAATAGTACGGCTCCTTTAAAATCTGGAAAGAGGAAACGGAAATTGTTAAAGGTTCTTCATTTGGGGTCTATCTCACTGTCAGGGGTGTAGGAAAAAAGGAAAAAGATTTACGTTATTCTTGCTTTCCATTACTAGACCATTTATTGAATATCTCGTATCTATTCACTGTGCATGCTATTGCACCTTAAAAAAGACTCACATATTAGAAAACTTCAAATATTGTATGTTTCCTCTCTTGACGTGATAAAGTTAGATGTTTTCTTTAATAAAGACACACAGATTTGTTATAGGCCATCACCCTCCCCCCCCCCCCACACACACACATACATACACATACAGACATATTACTAGTATCAGGTTCTTATTTTTCTTATTTTCTTATTTTACCACAGAATGATCTGTTCACGGTCATCATAAATCATCCCAAATACTGGTATCGCATTTCATGAGAGACAAATACCTGCACTGGATTTATATCTTCCTCTACACGAAAAATTTGCACAAAGTAAGTTGACGACATGATATGAACTCAACATAAATTGTGTGAGAACATCGAGGAACACTTTATCTCACATTTCCACAAAACCTCACACAGGCAACCTTCTCTTCTATCTCCAGTCTCCTCCTAAAGTCTCAGCTTCCCCCTTTTCCTTTTCTTCTTTTTCTTGGACCAAAAAAACCCGCAGGCTTCATATAACCTGATAAATACCAATTTATCAGACTGATTTCGGGGTGGCAGCGGTGACAAAGTGAGTCCAAAAAACCACAGCTTCCTCATTCATTCGCTGCATTTCCTCTCCCAGGCCATTAAAATTATTTTTCGTCCCCCGCTGACCCCAGACGGTCTCTCTTCAGCTTGAGGCAAGAGATACTTCGTGTGGGGGTTCAGAAATCAGGCGTAATTCAACTCAAACGTGCAGGTTTAATACCCATTCGGCAAGCTTCTCTCACGGACCATTGCTCAAAGTAATGAGACATTGCAATTTTAAACACATAAAAGTTCTCTGACATAAAGAAACAATGTAGTATGCATTTGAAATCGAAGTCTTATTGATGTGAAAGAACAGCGGTTTCTGATGTATTTCCAGTGATTTCCATCTAAAAAAAAAAATGAACAGTCCTCAAAATTTATAAAACCTTCCTCAATGCCATCTATTCATATCGAATCTTGTATTGTATTTGAAGACTTCCTATATGTCTCCGTGTAAATTATCACCAATTCTTAAATGACATGACAAGTCCTTCATATGATAGCAATTCAATAATATCTAAAAAGGCAGAGACCACTTATACTTGATCTTGTACCACCAGGTGCTGCCATTTTCAGCATTATTCTTACAAAGCAGAACTGGAATATAAAGAGAAACAATAGTAAATAAAAAAGAGAGAAAAAACTGAATGACTGCATACAGGCACAATTTCCATCTCATTGATCTCTTCGTCATGAGAGACATGACAACCATATGAAACAGAAGGGAAGTGATGAAAAAAAAAATACCCAACCTTAACAAATATTTTTCCTCTCCTTTTAATAGCATATGAATTCAGATAAAGTCATGAATAAATGCATTTTCCACCAAAGGAAACATATAAGATCAATAATACCTTGGGCACCCTTTCAGGCAGAGGTACCACATCTTCATCTTTAAATGAAGAGAGTAAACTGGGAAGCACTCATGCTCCTCCAAGGCATACTCAATTACACATCCATTGATGACCCGTTGCCCACGGCAACCTGTCTGCCACGTGCTCATCTGGATGCAGAAAGCGGCCTAATCCCATCCAAAGGAGGGATATCTCCATCAAAGTTCTTCCTTCTGCATACCAATAAAAAAAAATTGTATTGATGAAAAAAAAAAATCACATTCAAACTTTCTTCTCCTGTTTCCTGGTGGAGCCACAGTCATCTTGGTTTCACAAAAGTTACATTCACACGCAGTTGCCAAACTTGACATTTAGGTCGAAAACTTAACTGTCGAAGATTAGCTCCACTCATGAATTCACAACGTGGTTTCAGTGCGCACCTAAAATTTAAGATGCAACTTACGAGCAAATCCCGCTCGATGATTACACTGGAAGTGCAGAGTTTTCGCTATGACCTTTTGCCCATACAAAATAGTGCAGCTGGTTCAAGCTACAATGTAACTCACAAGCTCGTTGATTATTCAGTTCAGTTCAGTTCAGTTTTTATTTCTGCATTTCAAAATCAATACAAATCCACAAATCAACAAAATACTTACATAGTCATTTACACAGCTAATATTCGTAACGTTTGGATCTTACATACATTTTTTTTTTTTTTTTTTTTAAAGAACGAATATCATATATGAAAGGAAGCAATAGGAAATGATAAAAATGAAATGCAGGGGACCATCATCATAAGCTAAGCTTGACGAGGAAGATGGCCCCAGGTAAAGAGATACATAAAGAAAATCTTGCCACTCACTGAGTGGGGGGTAATTGTGCAAAGGGCACAACGAAGAGATACATAAAGAAAATCTTGCCACTCACTGAGTGGGAAGTAATTGTGCGAAGGGCGTGCGGTGCAGTGCGGTGTGCATTGTGTTGGGATGAATCTTGGTTTGTACGTTGAGTGTTATTTTGTGTATCAGTGTGATGAGGTGAATATTACTTCAGTTATGGCCGTGAACTCATTGTTTAGGGTGTTTGTTGACCAGGTGGTATGAATATTTATGTGTCAGAAGTATACTGGATTATGAGGGTGTTTTTTAGTTCTCGTTTGAAAATGTTCAACGACGTACGTTGTTTTAAATGTTTTGTGTCAACGACGTACGTTGTTTTAAATGTTTTGTGTCCACATGGAGCAAAACTACGAGTGGGGACCCCCAGTGGCTCATGGATAGAGCATAAACCCGAAGATGTTGTGTAGTTCTAATCATCGATTAAACTTTAAGATTGCTGACTTTCCAGTGCGTCCACACGGTGCTGAACTGTAAGCTAGTCATCAAGAGTTAAGTTTTCGATCTAAACTTACAGTTTAGGAATAGCGTGTGAATGTAACTATAATGTCTGAGGAGCATCCCTCTTCCATTCCCCCCCCCCCCATTAAAACTGCCCCACAAGCTGCTATTCCAGCCCTCTTATACTTCCCCCATCCAATTTACCACCCCCCTTTCTTTTCTGTCCTCTAGTGTCCAATTTACCACCTCCCCCTTTCTTTTCTGTCCTCTAGTGACCAGGGACATTATAATCCTGGTATTCTCAACAATTTAGGGAGACATAAATTCAGAAAATATCTCGTTTCCTTCATGTAAAAGACATCTTGAGTAGCTGATTATCAATGTGACAGAAATTCTAGTTGACGGAGTTTAAGAGGAAGAGATAGACCTATACAGGCAATTGCTGTCAAGGTTATTTAAAGCCACATGATTTCTCTCGCCAAGGAAAGGGCTTCAATCAAAGTGATAGTTCATCATTGGATCTCACGAACTGAGAATGAAAGCACTGGCTCTTGTCCAAGCTGTTGTTGTTGCCAAGGAAACTGCAACTTAACATCAGAGACTAATTCCTCTGTCTGTAGTCTGGGAAGACACGCCCACACAGCGGGCGCTCATCCATATTCATTTGATTCGCGCCTACTGCAGGCTTTATTACTACACTGCAGTGCGCGCATTTTCACTCTTGTGCTGTGCAAGGTCACGGGCAAGACATCCGTCTTACGTTATGGAGGAGAAAATTATGGAGGAGAAAATTAGCAAGTTGGAGGAAAAGCTTGATAGCTTGAGCCTTATGGTAGAGAAACTCTCCTCTACACGTCTTTCTTCGCAGCCCTCCCAACAGGAGCCCGATGAGGCAATAGTTACTTCGCCAGACCAGGCCACTCAGGATCAAGCATTCCCACCTGGCTCTCAGTCCCAAGATAATGGGGCCTTGACCGCCGGGCCGTCGACAAGCTACTGCGCCCATCAACAAGGTGTTAAATCTGGGAAGCAGGATTTGCAAGCGGAATTCGCCGCAATTCGGGACGCCTATCAAGCCGTCAAACTCCCTTCTGATCTACGGTTAAATGAAAGCCGCACAGGCATAAGGCGCCAGGACCAGGGAGAATTTAACATTATTACTAAATCGGCGAGATATCTTGAAACTGTTTTTAAGATCTTGTCACAAGTAGACCTGGATCAAGACGCCAGAAAGTCAGACTCAGAGGCTTTGGACGAACTGTTTACTGTTTCCCTGTCTCACCTTCGGTACTTGCAGGAGCAGTACTCGAATTTTGTCGTTCAAGGTACTTTCGACCAAACTACATCTAGACTGTTCCGTCAACTTCAACGGCAATCGTCAGGATTGTCGGGTGAGGCCATCGACAATCTCCACAAGGCGGCGGGGTTGGCGGCCGCCGCTCACCGTGCCCAACCAACACGCGGAGCTCCACAGAATTTCACCCGTCCCTTCCGGGGAAGGGGCAGAGGCCGTTATAGCTACCAATACCAGCAACGGGGTGGCTCGGACTACTTCAACCGATTCACGCAGCGGCAGCCTTTCCCTAGCCAACGTCGGGATGGTGATCGTGGGACCGGCGATGAATAACGGACATGCCTTTCGGTTACCCCCAGGCTGGATCCATTCGCAATTTTGCTGGTGAGTGGACGGCAATTGGGACCCCTTTCGCGGTCTTGAATTGGATTGAACAAGGAGTACGGATTCCCTTTTTAAAGCGACCCGAATCATTTTGCTTACGTAATCGTGTTTTCACTAAAACTGAAGAAGACTTTATTGATTTAGAGATTGAACAACTTTTGGATTGCAACGCTATTCACAAATGTCAAACAGTACCCAGTTACATTTCCCCTCTACATTGTGTAACGAAAAAAGGAGGAAAATTTCGCTTAATTTTGAACTTAACGGCATTTGAATACTCATGTGCATAGTCCGCGCTTTAGGAATGACGATATTCGTGTTGTCGCGGATTATGTTCGGAATGACGATTGTTTGATATCTGTAGATATAAAGAACGGTTTTTATCATATCCCTGTGCATGTGGAGGACCGCCAATATTTGTCCTTTGAATGGAGAGGCGTTTACTACAGTTTCAATGTTACTCCTTTTGGTTTGTGCGTGTCGCCTTACTACTTCAGTAAAATAGTGAGACCTGTGATAGCTTATTTACGCGATTTGGGAGCCCGTCTGAGCGTGTATGTAGATGACTTTTGTTTAGCTGCCCCCAAGGAATGTATAACGGATCATACGGACCTGTTGTTACATACGCTAGAGGACCTTGGTTTTTTCATCAATCGTGACAAGTCGCATTTGAATCCTACAACCAAGTTGGATTATATTGGCTATACGATTCAACTAGACAATGAAAGCGGACTGCCTTTTATTTGCGCACAAAAACAACGAATTGTGAAAATTCGCAAGGACATTCGTAGGGCGTTGAGGTCCCCCGACATTTCGGCTCGCAATCTCGCTAGGTTGGCGGGTCAGTGTATTTCAGTTGCATGGTGTGTTGAGCCCGCGAAGTTGCTGCTCAGAGGAGTTTATCGCTTATTAGCAAGTAAACACTCGTGGTCGTCTAAATTGGTTCTTGACGACCATGCGAAGGAGGATTTGTTGTGGTGGATATCAGCAATTTCAAGTTGGAATGGAAAGTCGGTATGCAAACGCCCCATTTCAGCGCAAATTGTGACGGACGCTTCGCATCTTGCGTGGGGAGCGGTACTGGGGGACCGCCACGCAGGGGGAGACTGGGACATACGCACATCGCGACAGTCTTCAAACTATCGAGAACTTCTCGCTATACTGTTAGCCCTGAAATCGTTTCTCCCAGACGTCAGGGGCAAGCACGTTCAAATCTTGTCGGACAATATAACAGCACTGGCCTATGTCCAACATAGGGGAGGGCCCAGTGCCCCCCTCACGAACATCGCCTGAGCTGTTTGGACAGTCGCGACGAACAATGGGATATACATAAGTTGCAATCATATTGCCGGCAAGGACAATTCCCTAGCAGATTATCTGTCGCGGCAACCGGACAAATTCGATTGGAAACTACATCCCGGAGTGTTTTCTTATCTCGACAGCGTGTGGGGACCGCACACAATAGACCGGTTTGCCAGCTACTTAAACCATCAGTTGCCTGTTTACAACAGTCGGTTCGCAGACCCGTATACAGCTGGCATCGATGCTCTAGCGCAGGACAATTGGGCCAGCCACAACAATTTTGTGAACGCGCCATTCTGCCTCCTGCCACGTGTGCTGGACATAATTTGTCAACAAAACGCGGTCACCACCATCATCGCCCCACTTTGGCGGGCCCAGCACTTCGTCGCGCGCCTGAGACATCTCTCCATTTGCGCGCCAATTCCGCTGCCATCGAAGCCACGCCTATTTCAACGGAGAGGGGCGTTACCAGAGCCTCTTCGAAATCGCTATTGGAGGATATACGCCTGGAGAGTTCATGGACGCGTCGATTAGAGGCAGAGGGGTGGTCCACTCGCGCACGACACCAGATTACATGCGCGTGGGCAAAATCTACTCTACAAACATATAATTCTGTCATCGGTAAACTTAACGAGTTTTGCCAGGCCAGCGGTTTAGCCTTCCCGCCTGACTCACCTGGATCGCTCGCGGATTTTTTATGTACGCTGAGTGACTCTTTGGAAAAACCCCGCTCAGTCCTTCGCAACGCTCAAGCTGCGGTATCCCACCTGTATGTTAGCTTGAACTACCCGGATCTTACCAAGTGCTCTTCCATTACGCTATTGGTGACGTCACTCATCAAGTCGGGTACGCGTGAACCCCTCGCTCACACGCCTATCATGCCAGTGGACGCGTTCACACGTTTGTTCCGGTCTTGGAAAATGAATGGAATGCTGGACATAAAGCATCTTCGTCTGAAAACGATTGTTCTGTTGTCAATTTGCCTGATGCTGCGACCTTCTGATATCGCCCCCCGTGCCACGCTATTCACGGCCGACGACTCTGCCCATTCCAGGCGGGCTACGGCCGTTTTTAGCACCAAACATATCAAGTTCATGGATGATGGATCGGCCGTTATCACACTGTTTGCCACAAAAAATGATTTGCAGCGCACGGGTTTCGAGTGCCATTTGCCGAAGCATGACGATCCGTTACTGGACCCGGTGCAAGCACTTAGCCAGTACATTGCACGCACGGACGCGGTTCGCGACGCTATCCCTGGATCACCCGTTTTTATCACGCTTCGCCCCCCATACAGACATCTTGAGGCATCTTCTATCGCGAAAGTTCTCGAGGAAGGAATCAGTTACGCCGGTTTGAAAGACAAAGGTTTCTCAGCGAAGTCATTCCGCCCGACGGGAGCCACCGCGGCGGTCGAAACGGTTGGCGCTCAACCCGACAAGGTACGACGATTGGGAAGATGGAAGACACAGGAAGTGTTTTATTATCATTATGTGCAGAATAAAATGCCCGAGTCTTATACCACTAAACTCCTTTCTGAGTGAGTTGCCTGAATTTCAGCTCACCTGACTATATCTGCGGCAGTGCGGGCATGGCGGTTTGTTACAACCTTGTCAGTTTACAAACTCAGACTATGAACATGCATGATTAAAGTTTAACTGAACTGCCAGATTGACTGATATTGACAATTTCATGCTGATTTCCTGCCTGTAGAATCGTACAGGTTTTCCTTTTTTCACATGTTCTTGTTTTTTTATGCATGTCACAATCATAAGAATTGTTCATTCTGTTTTATATGCACATGTAATGTATATATGCAGTTATGAAATTTTTTACCTGTTTTCAGAGGTATCATTATGTGGAATATTTGAGTCAGTTTATACTAGGCTGTCTGATGTCTTGGAAAGGAATTTTTGTAGGGCTCCATAAGCATACACACTTATACGGGAGCATTTTGTATGTACATCACTTTACAATTTGGGCAGTAGACATGGATATTTACTGCATGTTAGGTTTCTACACGGAGAATAGCTCGCATTGATATGAGAGCCATGGATTTCTGTATTTCTGTTCGACGTTTACTGTTCTTTGCGTGTTTTTAACCGGAAAACAATATATAGCAGGAGTTAATTTCATGGAAAAGAGGGCCTTTTTCCTGCATAGGTGTTTGTGGCGTAATTTCAAGACGGCCTTTTGTTGTTTGTTAAATAGAATAATGTTGATAAGGATGTCTTAACTGATGCCTCGTTGGTAGTTGGTTTGTGAGAGATGCAAGAACACTCATGCAGCGAACTGGATAGTTTTATAATGACTTTTTTTTATCACAAAAAGTTAATGAAGGTTTGGGGAATCCCCAGACTGTATTTTGTTTACAAGATTACTACTGGCAGGTAATACGTCACTCTCTTACGTAGCCCAATGTTGGTAGCAAACGAAAGTTATTTTGTCACCATGTATTATATTGTGCATGTGACGTCCTTCAGTTAACGCACGCGCAGTCCAGTGCACTGTGGACGCTGTATGTACTTCGTATCCTCTTCGCTGTATGTTATTCTCATCACGCCGCCCATCGGGATGGCTATTGCTGACCCCTTTCCACTCTGTGTGTTTGTGTAAGTGTACCGTTGATTGTTGTGTACACTCGCGCGTGCCTACACATTCTCATGGGCGGCGTGATCTGCTCATCAATTTGGCTTCTTTATTAAATTTATAATTGTAATGCTTGTGTGGCCGTGTCTTCCCTTTGACGTAAGTTTCGGTAAACTGTAGTCTGGGAAGACACGCCCACACAGCGGGCGCTCATCCATATTCATTTGATTCGCGCCCTTATCTTTGCGCGCACTGCAGGCTTTATTACTACACTGCAGTGCGCGCATTTTCACTCTTGTGCTGTGCAAATTTTATGTTAACACGTTGTACTCGCTGGATGTAAACAACTTCTTGACCGTGACTTGCATTGGCATTGGAGCATTGGCTTCTTTATTAAATTTATAATTGTAATGCTTGTGTGGCCGTGTCTTCCCTTTGACGTAAGTTTCGGTAAACATTCAAAAACTTGATATGTCTTTAAGTAATATCATCATCACACTCCCCTCGACCCTTTTCATTCTTATCTCAACCTTGATTGACTTTATGATTGAATGATGTCCCTTCCTTCCTTCTTCCGGGGAAAACACACCAGCAGATAGGGGAAATTTATCATGAACAATGGATTGAATACGCACACATCATTCCATGACAATATGAATATCCACCTGGCATCATTCTGGCTACCATGGAAACCAATATGTATTATCCCAGAGAATACCGGTACTAGTATCGTAACTGCAGAGACTGTGCAATGAATTGGTTCATCTCCACATCATTGACAGCCCCTTGTTATCTTCCATCCTCCATGATAACATTACTCTCCACACCAATGAGACATTCCATAATTCCACAAATAATGGATGCTATACATCCCTTTAATTCAAATACAGTATGCCCCATCTGTCCATCCACTTGGAACAGTATGAAGTGAGGAAATTGTGGATTTTGGTCAATATGAACAAGGTTTGCGATGAAAGATTGCTGTGGGGACTTAAGCTGAAATGATGGTAACTGTCCCCTAGATATTCTGTCTACTGCAGATAAAAATGTAGCTGCTTTGTATAAACTGAAGGTGACAGGAAAGTGACATATCGCTTCACATGCAGTGTATCATCACTATTTTGTCAGTTGAAAGTCTGAAGGTTAGAATTCATGCACAATACGGTAAAATCATAATGACTAATGAAAGTAAAATGCACTCGATAGTGTTTCTCCACACAGTGCATTGAATGCAAGTGGCAATTCATGAAAGTTTCATGCTGTGAAAAAGGTCCCAAATGTTCCTGGTTTTACAGTACATTCTATAAAATCAATTACCTTCCGTGAATTCGAGTGGCTGTCTGCTCATTGTATAAAATCAAATGGATTTCATAAAATCCCCAGCAAATAGTTGAAATTGATTGATCTCAAAATTTACCAGATAGGTAAGGGCAAATAGAACGAACCACTTCGTATATTAATGAAACCATCCATACCTGCCAAATCTCAACCACTGTCATTATCTCTTGCAGAGTATTCCACACAATTTTTGTTTTTTCAACGCTGTATGGTTCTTTAGAGTTTCAGCTATGAATCACATCGGCGGTGGCGAGGCAAAAACTCCGCAAATTGATTATACACAAACACAACCCTGCCGCCCGCCCGGTTGCCATGGCGACATTTGGATGCCGTCTCTCGGATGAAAGAAAATGAGGCATGGCGGGAGTTATGTTGCGTAGCAGGAATGGCAGACCGCAGCATGAATAAAGGTAGGTGTGAAGTGTGGATGCAAGGCATGATGGTGTCGAGTACCAATGCACACATGCTTTGGAGTGGAACATGAATGAACCGCATCCATCTCTGTACAATTGGCATAAACATGGCCGCTGGGGTTCCACTGTATCATGTAACAAATGCCAGTCGAAGCACACGCAGTGCGACAGACTCAAACTGCTTGACACAATGTTTGCGAACACTTTTTAAAGAAACCTTATCTTTCTTTCTCTGTAATATTTTTTTTTTTTAATTTTACATGTACGCACGAAAAGAAAGGCAAAATGTGTCATGGCAGAACAGTTCGATCTATACTGACTTCCCACTCAGATTTTGTTCTTTCTTTTTTTTTCCAATTTCGAATAACCATGTCAAGCAGTCTCATAAATATTAAAGAGAAACTGATTTTTCCTGAAAAGAAATAAATCTTATGTCTTATATTCTGTCGTTGTGGTTCTCAATTGTGAATTAAATTACACTCACTAAATTGTCTTACAAGTCACAATCATTCAATTATCATACAACCTCTAAAATTATGAAATATAAATGCCATATACAGTATACTGCAAATCATTATTTGATTTTTTTATTTGCATCTCAATCATTATACCAGAAAGAGAAGTATAAATTTGCATTACAGGACATTCCACTCATCTTGAAAAACAACCAAAAAAATCCATTCATCTCAACCTTGCACTCTGTGAATTAAATGTTTCACGCCATCAGAATTCAAGAGATGTGTCGGAGACATAATAGAGAGAGAAAGAAGAGAGAGAAAGAAGAAGAAAAAGAAGAAGTAGAAGAAGAAGAAAGAGAGAGAGAAAGAATGTCACATAAGTTTATGTACCACTGCGTAAATTGATGTGACAGTTGAAAGCATGCCTAGAGGCAGAATTTCAAAATGATCGAAGTCTCAAAGAATTTGCTAGTGGGGTGGCGGGGGAAACACATATTTGCCAAGTTTCCCTTTCAAGTTCAGAGTGGGTTCCTCGAAGGAACTAATGCACAGGCATGAAATCCTGCGAGGGGGCCATTCACACTGTAAGAAAAAGAGGGGGAAAAATGTTAACATGACATTGATTTTATGACATTATTTTTTAAATAATGTGATAAATCTAAATTTTGCAACATCTGGGTGAAAGTTGCTAAAAGCAAATTATGCTAAAAACCACTAGAAACATTGCCAGAAAAATGACAAACCAGAGGGTAATTTCTCTTTATGGTGACTTCACATTAAGTTTGCTGTAGCATAAAATATGAAAAAACTGGCTGGCTACAGCAAATTGGCAACATATGTCACTTGACTCTGGCTTACTCATCACTACCACGTACAAAATGTGCAGTTTATCACCCGAGCTTCTGTTACATCACGGCTGCAATGCGTGCAGCATATTCCCGAATAGGCATGGGCATTATAGTGGCAACAAACTCAATGATACACGTGTCTTTTGAACTTCACTGATGTTTAATGCAGTGTGAATGCAAAGCTCAAAACACTGCAATTGTTTTAAGTATGGTATCTCTGTATTTTGCAATGAGAATACACCTAGGAACGCCAGACTCCAATCCAGTGATCACTTTCCTCGACCCCTGCATGCAGCCTCAAAAAAGTGCATCATATTTCAGAGTAGATTTCAGCTCTGACTTTTGCAAAAGGCCATCCTACTTTGATAATGAATTGGTTCTGAAATGGGAGAGGGCGTAACACGGATGTTAAGGTTTTTTGTTTTTGTTTGTTTATTTGCTTTTTGAGCCACCGGTTCGCAGTCTCGCCAAATGCGCAGTAAGTGGACAGGAATTCATCAGTCATTGCTTGGCATTCTGAATGACCTCTTCCGACTTTAGTCCGACAATTTTCTTTTCTTTTTAATAACGCACTTAACCTATTCTGACCTTTGCAATGACTCACTTAAGAACTTAGTAGGATCAGCGATGACAAATAGGGTCGAACACCAGATTCTTGTCAAACATGCCACATATCAATTCATGATGAATTAAAGAATAAATGAAACTTGAAACCAAGTAGGCAGCGGGGAAAATTGCTTTCTGCATTCCACGTATCATATCGGTAATACTACTTGTCCGAACTCTGATGATGTCAGCTGCACCACATGGGGGGCCAAAAGTAAGATAATTGAAATCATCTGCTATATATTATGTATTAGCTGCTTTTCCATCCTAGATAAAGGTTGAACAACAACAACAAACAAAGACAAAACAGGCCACAATATTGCAACAGAACAAGAGTCTCCAGCATTCATTTTATATCAAACAATTGATATAATGATGTCCAAAATTACCATGTTCATGAATGTTTTACATCTAAAGGCTTCTAATAATCATTATGCTTCACTATGTTCTCTAATTTTCTAGGCCATTCAAAGGATGCAAAAAAGCATTATAATTATTGTCATTTTCATCACTACTTCTATTATCATTACTACTATTATTATCATCATGACATAATGTTGTAGCAAAGTGAGCCTTCATCAACCTACGGTACTTTCATTATAAAGGTCATGAAAAAAGCTGATAAAATGTCCAATACTGTCAATATTGTATTCCCAGTTTTATATCAAGATATATCAATATGTTGATGTTTGAATACTGATGTTGATATTAGATATGTTAAATGACATCGTTTTCCATGTTTTATAATTTTGGCAACATGATGTCACTCTGTTGTCATAATTACACGTTTGTATGTAATTGTATTGTATATCTTTTTTATTGTAGAAAACATGTGAACAAAACAAATATCCTTGATATGGACAAAAAAATGATCGCAATGAATTAAAGAATGAAATGTGGGAACTTTGTATCTGTTGTAGTAGCTCTCAAATCTCTCCCTGTTATCTCTCATATCCTAGGTCTTTCTTTTTTTAAAAGGAGATCTGGGTATTAAGTTTATCATGGGCCTCTTGCCAGATTAAAAGGGGAATAAGGCATCTTTTCACCTCGGAGGCCACCATGTGTGTCAGCTTCCATTAATGCAGTGTGCAAATTAGGCTTCTTGCGGTGAGCTTTTCTAAGAACAATCCTTCAGTCACAGCCCCTGGACAAGATGAAACATCTCGCTATCTGGACACAGTTCTCGGGTGAAGGATGGTGCCACATCATGTACAGAGAGATACATGAAATCGAGACATTGGCGTGGTGTCAACCGAAGCTTGAACCCGCAACCTCTGGATCAGAGGTCGAGCAATTTTGTAACGAGACCGGAATGATAATACAGCTGTGGGAAATTGTGTTACCAGTACCACGTCATCACGTTCGTAGTAAAGCACTTCCAAAATTACGGTCGGCGCTGTGTGCCCTTTGATTCTTGATCAGTATCATTTTATATAGAGGATTTGCCCCTGGTGTCAACAACATTACACACAATCACTATAATTCAAGCACTTTCAAATTTACGGTCGGAGCTGCGTGCCCTATGACTCTTTAATAAAACCCGTTGAGGATGGACTGATTCTGCTAGAAGACACATTTCCCAAAGACACTTGCCCAAGTATACTCGGGACTTGTCCTTAACGGGTTAATGTCATTTATACCCCTTTCATAAACTCAATAATGCGGATAATATCCGGAACATTTGGTCGTAAAATCGGAGCGGGGAAAGAATAATGCGCATTATTTCGACCCTTCTATTATCCGCATAATAGCAGCATCGGGACCAGATTTTGAGTTTATGAACGCAAACCCAAATAATGCGGATAATTGCCGGGGTGCGGTCAAACGTCACCTGTCTTTCCCGCAATCATTATAATTCAAGCAATTCTATGTCTGAACGACCCCTTTAATTCAGAGGTATGCTCCTGTTTGTACATTCTATCAAAAATGCAAAATGAGAAAAAGTTACATTCTTTCTTTTGTCATTATCATTCACACCCAGATTGGTTGGGTAGTAACAAAAGAAAGGAAATTTTATTTGGTTTGAACAAATATACACCTGTAGATTTAACACTTTTCAGTAAGCTACAGAGACACAAGTGCTGTATACTGTATTGATTTGAATAGCATAGTTGAACAGTGCAATACCATGGAAGTTATCGTCGGTAAGATCAGTGATAACATGAAGAAGTAGATGTGGGAATATGAAGAAGGGTCTGTGTGGGAAGACAACAGCTGCCTGGTTCTCGACTTTTTGGATACAAGTCTGTGTGCCTCGGTTATTCAACCGCAGCTCGTTCTCCGACACAGGAAGTGAGTCAGGACAATATTCCATCTGGCAGAAAGCACAGCGCCCCCGACAGTGAACGCCACAGACAATGATCCCCCTTGGCCTTTAAGACTTTCACTACCAAGAGGGTGTGATGTTGGCATGGTACAGGAATCAATTGGGGGGGGGGGGATAGGGGGATGTTTCAGCTATGAACTGCTTAAACGAGACCATAAAAGCACTTCTCAGAATAGTGGAAACTACGCCAAAACAGACACTCCTTGTGATGTTTCATTTTTGTGTGAATAATATAAAGACATCCCCAGCATCAAGACTATAAACCCTTGTTAGTCCATCATGAACCCATAGTATGGGACAAGCCACCTATGGCAGAAGACTAAAGTCATATTCCTGAAGACTAGGAAAACACAATCAAAATGTCAGATGAGAAACATTGCATTGATAACAGGAAAATCTGTAGGACATTTTATTCAGCTTCATGCTCCCTGCAGACATTAAATTTTGCTGGATGCTTAAAATACTATTTTACCACATAAATGATGCCATCTTATGACTACATTCAATACAGAATTGCTTCAACTGTATAATACCCATGATGAATCTATGATCAACATGTCGAGGACCTCGCTAACACCATTGATTGCAGACAAAGGCCTCATCAGAAATTGGATCCTGATGATGCTCCCAGATGCATCTTCCAAACAATGTATTGTCATATACACCAAACGTCCTATTTTATTGGCGATAATAACATCATTACGCCCACACACAGCATTTAGGAGAGTGATAATCTTTGGGTAAGAATAGCTCTTTTGTGGAAAAGAAGAATAGGGAAGCCTTACAAACCATTTTCTAAGTGCTGGAAACAACATGCCCAGATACCATTAAATTATGCTTTTCACTAACAAAGGGCTTCACATAACATGATATATATCATGCAGCTTTTCAAATATTAATCAAAGCTAACAATGCTTGGACACAAAAGCGTATTTCTTCTCCTTTTGATTCTTTCTTCCATTAACCCATCTTCATCATTGCACTTATCAACCCACTCTTTGTTATATCATCGGCTGAGAACCAGAAAGACGTTATCGCAATTTGGGGGGGGGGGGTATTGACATATTGGTATCATGTTGAAGAGCTTGGTCTCCTCTACATTACGGTGTCAATTCTAAATCATTTTCACGGTCAATAAAATGTTCAAATCAAAACCACAAGGGCACTATTTTACCTGATATTTGGAACAATGGTTATAAATTTAATTTCAATTTCATGAAAATTGATTGTTTTGTTTTTATCAATGCTCAAATCTCAGAATGCAATAGCGCTCTTCTGGTTCTCAGCTGATGATATATTCTATATATTTTATGTCATTTGCTCCCACTAATATTCCTCCATCTTTTAAAACATTCCTTTTTCTCTATGCTGCTTTCACTTTTGCTACCAGTATGACTAATGACTCTCAATGGATTCATCACTTCTGTCGGGTCAAATGATTTGGCTTGTACAGCCATATCTTGCATTCGCACTCGTGGCAACCATAGTCTACAGCAAAACCCCACTCAACAAGAACTTGATAAAGTGATTCTCATATACACTCACATCCGTATGGCTAAACTGAACTGGGTTGAGAAAAGAAATAATAATCTATTACTAGTGATAGTTCCAGTAATCACTGCTCTGGTTCACTTCTACAAGAACTACAAATTGTCTGTCTATTTGCAGTTTTTAAGAGTCTATTTTGCATATATCGATACTATGGCATCTGAAGGCATGTGTCGTTGTAGTCCCTATTGTGGTCTTGTACTATAGACTATTTCCAAATCGAGTGAAATGAGGCATTCATACATTATGCAGGAGCTAATACTAGCATCTTGTCGGCCGAAGTATATTTCTTGTGAGGAACAAGATAACATCATGCACCACTGTGCAGAATCATGAAAAATTCAGCAATGTTGGGGTGGGGGGAGGGATATACAGGGATATACATGATGTTGCATGATAAAATGCAAGATAATAAATCATACATGTAATGTGTCCATCTCCCTTGTTGTGAAGTAGATATCATTCAAATCTGCATTAGGGAATTGTTGAGATGACCAGATTATACAATGTGCATTTGATGCCAATGATAATGATTACAGCAATGATAACAACAGTGAAATCTATTCTGTACTCTGGGCAAGGGTGGAAGCTCCAGATTTTGAAGTCTAGTATGATGTTTGATCCACAGGTTTGACCTGGAAAGACAGACTTTAGTGGTCAAAGTGGAGGGTGTACACCCTCATCCAAAACTGTTGCAGACATGAAACTGTTGCTAGGCAACCACTGCAGCCAGAGCGTGGGTAGACCAGGCACATGGGGGAGATGACTCGCTTTATACGAGCTAGGCAGCAGAAAAGCATTTAAATCCATCAAAACTCTGCAAGGACTGAAACCTTTTATACCTCCCCTCCAGCTATGACATCATCGGGGTCACGAACTAGACGAGAGCTGTCGGATGAGCTCCTCGAAGTGTGCCAGCTCTACGCATCGAGGAAACGAAGGTTGTATAAAAGGCAGATCGTCGCTCCACCTTCCGCTGTTATCACTGCGAACATCTCCACTAACAAAGAGCTGAGTGCCTCGGCACACGAGTCTATTCAGAAGTCGCTTTTCATCTTTGCAATCGAGAAGTGAATGAAATGCCAGTGCATAAAGAAAGATAACTCAATAGATGTGTGGCAATATCACTACAGATCACATCCTCATTCGTCATTGCAGTAGGAAAAAAAAATAAGCTCTTTTATTACACAGCAGTCACATTCAATCCATCTTCACCTTTTCAAAGCCCACTATACACTGCACATGCCAAGCCACACAAATACACCTACTGCATGATAAATGCATTTTTTTTTTGTACATCAAGCAGAAGCGTATCATCAGTCTATTATAAACAACACCACAGAACTCAAATATTCTCGTCGAAGGGATGACAATCACATTTTGGCTGTTGCCATAAGGATTTGCAAAAAACTTGCCATCATTTCAAGTCAGTAAGATTGATACATACAGCATGAATTTCCACTTTTAATATACGTATACACTCAGATGGTTGAGGATACATGTATGTGGCATAATAGAATGTTCTTGATCTTAATAGGTACAATGAGCGAAGGATACAGAATATTTAAAGGGAACGTACAGTTTTGGTTGAGACTTAACTTCAGGTTTTCATTTTTGGTGAGATAGTAAGAAACCTCTCATGAAATATGAAAGAGCATGTAATTCTATGAGGATTTCAATGTTTATTAGATGAAATTTGATTTTGAAATGGCTGAGATATCCAAAACAGAGCAATCCTAATAAAGTGTGGGACCCACATATCATTATTATGATCGTTTTGTTTTACTTTGTTTTTGGATGTTTCAGCTATTCCAAACCCGATTTTCATCAAATAAAATTTGAATTCCTCTTAAAATGGTATGCTCTGTACTATTTCATAAGTGTTCTCTTGGTATCTCGTAAAAAAAAAGTTAAAGCCCAAATTTCATCTTCACGAATACTGTACCATCCCTTTAAAGCTTATAGTCCGGGTGCATCAAAGAACCAATGTCCTATATTCAGAACATATCTACATTCATGGGTCTAGGGCAATTACCCCGGACCCTTCCCCTTCCCCCAACCCTATTCTAATCCTGAACCTAATCCTAACCCTAACCCTAATCTTTACTCTAACCTTATCACGAACAAGTATTTAGCTCTCATGAATGGACTATGGAAAAAAAAAAAAACAAACAAACAAACAAAAAGAAAAGAAGTCATACCTTGTATTCCTGTTCGGCACTGCGGGGGCTCACTTCATACTCGGGCAGAAACATGGCCTCACTCTGCGGTACTGGCCACGTGGTGCGCGAGGCCAGGTATGGGTCCGTGAGGGACACCACACTGCGCCTTCTCCGCGACGTCCGCGACCATATTCGCTGGAAGCTGTGGTCACTGGAGCTCCGACTAGGAATCTGTGTTCACACACATACACATAAAAGAAAAAAACAATGAAACCTCATTAAAAAAAAAATATAGCAAATTGTAAATCAAATTCAAATTGTCATCTTTTAATGACAACCTATGGATGTCCAATGTCTCTTCATCCCACCAAATGCCTTTCTATTATAACGATCACAAGTTCTACATTACTCTACATTCATATAATGTATGACTTTCAAACATCTTTTTACGAAGGAGGGGGGTTTGAGAAGTCATGTACTAGTACCTGCTTTCTTTTCTTTTACTGGCACCCGATTCAATTCGGTTGTCCTGCACTCCACTCCACTTGTGACATAAATAAATCAATATCATATATTCAAGAGTAAATTCTGATATTCAATAAAGGTACAATGTAGGTTGAAAAGAAAAAGAAGAAGGCAATAAAAATTATACTCTGCTTCATTTTACGGAGTGTACTTTGTTGTAATTTCATACTGTGACTTGCCATGGTCCACTCCTGCAATTAAAAACCAGAATATACTCCCTCTTGATACTTTAAATACAATGATTTGAAGGGAATATATGATTTATGCTTAATTTGTTGGAGCTATGATGGTAGATATGTGGGTTATATGGAACCATTCTTACCATACGAGAAAATTCTTCACTTGTGTAATATTTAGATTGATGGTTTTAGATACACAGCAAATAAAAAATGAATAATAACGGTTATGTAAACATGACATTTTTGATATGTCTGTAGGGCATCATGTCACTTATAACACCTATGAAATGACAATTTTGTAGAATACTGTCTTTTTTTTGTCTAGCTTAATGATATTTCCTTTTGCTTTTGCTTGTATTATGTTCAGTACCATCATGCAAGATATGATGATGGTGATACACAGGGTTATTACAATGTATAAAGTAATATATCTGCTTTACAACATATTTACTCCCTCAGAGTATAGAAACTGTAAACAGCCCCTTTAAGTCTGCAGATGTCTCATCTGCTCTATGTGCTTTTGAAAGGTTTTATCAACCGCAATCACATCAAAGTCAATTGCAACTTGTAATGCAGTGGAGCACTTCACTTCTTCATACATCTTACAATACCTCCCCTCACCTCCTTCACCTCGAATATATCTATATCTTGTAGGGACACGGATCATTCCAGCCTTTTAACATTCAATCAATAATGCAACAAGAGGCCTGGATGGCTACGAAATGATGAATAGTCTGCAACGGCAGACACACTTCACTACTATATCTCAATGGGATGGCCATGTTTCAGAGTAATTTGAGCCTAAAAATAGGGCCTATTGATAGTTGAGACTTCAAATAAATAAACACAAGGTCCCTGATGAAGCATCATCTTTGCTGCAGCAAAACAAAAAATAAAGAATCGAAGCAGAAACCTGAAGATTGGCCCGCAGAGACTTCGCGGCAGTCTGGGCTACAGCCGCCTGGGTGCAGCTGACCGTTCATCCGTGGAAACGGTACAATTGTAAGGCGAGGGGAGAGAAATCCATCGGACACACCGAAGAGCACAAAAGACCCCGAGGGTCGGCAACAAGTCAATATTTAAATTTCCCTCGTGGTGTGCGGGGGAAACCTAGATAGGGAGACCCTTTAACATTTCTCAGACACACAGCACGTAGCTCATACCTAAATGGGTTTCTTACCTTCCAACTTTGTGACACACCATTTTCATTTCTAGAAATCCCATAAGTAAATAATTTGAATGTTTGTATACCAGTTCTATAATCACTCTAATTCATGGAGTAAGCAGGGTGTTGCTCTCCTTAAAAAGTAGTTCTTTATTTTCAGAGAAATGCAAAGATAAAGAAGAAAAGACAGGTGTATCGCTTTTACATAACCACCCTAATCTTGGCCCTAACTTGCTTTTTCCCCCCTTGCTTTTGTTTTAGGTGCTTTTCTTTCCCTGTCTTCAATACTCGTGTGATCTTGCCATCATCACTTACAGATCGTATACAAATACACTCTCACACGTACAAACACATTCATGCTTTTTATCACATCAAATACTAATGTTTAATATTTGTTTAGTGTAAGATAAATACACAATTATTCTAACTTTGACTACAACCTGTAGGATTTCAGAAAGAATACTGAATAGCCTAATATACAAATTCATGTGATTTCATCCACTAACTACTTCCATTTCAATTCTTAAATTCACTGATTCATTGTTCATTCAAATGAATAATTTATTTCAGGATTCAATCTCAGTACTCCCCATAATTCATATGGTATCACTCACTGTATATACCCACCAATTTCATAATTGGCTTCACTGTGGCACACAACACAACAAAAGAAGCTGGAGTAATGGAAAAAGACACTAGTTCTCTCACAAATTACCTTTCTTTTCAAGCATTAAAAGATTATTTAAACAAATAAAATGTCTACAACTACATGTACATTATATCATTTAGTTTATGTTACTTAGTTATTAGTTATGAAAGTTATGACATAGATGCTTGAAAAAAAAAAAAACACACCCTACCAACAAGTGCTGAAATTGAGCTAAATCTATTTCAATACACTCCCCCGCCCCCCTTTGCCCTCAATTGTGACAATATATCCATTATGTCAATTTTCCAGCGAAAACAATTTACGCTCATTCTTTTTCCTCCCTTCCCTATAATGGGACTAAATTTAGATGGGCTGTGACTCAGAAAACCCCTAGCAAATCTGAATTGTGCAGCACAGCAAACTTCGCAGGTGCCTGTCATAAAACCCTGCAACATCAAGATCACTGCTGTGGTGATGATGTCTTTGTAGCTACACAAGACCTGTGTCAGTCAACTGCATGTGACAAATGACACTAAGACTTAGATAGCTTTCGATCCAAGCACAGGCTTTGTAGAAAGGTAGGGTGCAGAGGAGCCCACCTACTATGCACCCGTGTGCCAGAACTTACCAATGGTACATCATAAAAACCTCTCAGGATGCAAATAGTTATGTGGCAACATCAAGCCGTTCTTCAAAATGTATTCTTTCCAATAACTTCAACTGATATTAACACCATACACGGAGATTATCTTTGATAAAAACTGCTTTTCAACTTTGTCAAATCCAATGGTGACATAGAGATTTACACAGTTTTACAGGAATTCATATAACAGCACATGCATTTTATTAGCATGTATATCTTCTTGTCACTAGAAAATATCTAAAATATCATACATGTTTGTTTGTTTGTTTGTTTGTTTCATTTCCCATCTGAGAAGATGGCTTAAAGAGTCTATATTCAGCTGCACTGGCCGGTCTTCCACTGGGTCCGGTCAATTGTGAGGCAGAACCACTTCACTGGGATATGCACCCTGCTCTTTACAATGAATGAATGAAGCGGGATCTTTTATGTACATGAGTTGTGACTCTCTCACACACTGGACTTCCATTTTTATGTCTTATCCAATGACAGAGTGTTTCGTCTCTTGCTAGAGGGGACATATGATTACACACAACACTACTCAGTTAAGACTCATTCTGAACAAATTAGTAATGAAGATAAAGCCATCTCCATACAAATTTGGGAAAGGGTGGGGATGGTGAAGGGATGCTGCACACACTGGTAACCATGACGATGTGGCCATGCCCATTTGCCCCTCCCCTCCTCTCCTTCCTTTCCTGAGGACAGCTTTCTTATCTTGAGATATTAGGCCAAACACATTCACAAATTAAAATTATCAGTTTAATGATCTCACTGCAAAATTGATTGCTTAAAACTGGGTGTGAATGGGCCCCACTAAAGCAGTATATTACGTAGAGAAGACTAGTATGGGGGGGGGGGGGAGAGAGAATAAGTGATGACATATTCCACTGAAAAGATTTCTCCAATCCCTCCCTTGGTACCCCCTACAGGAGTGGGATGCAATGGTATCAATCCCCTGCCCCATGATGGGATTATGTGGTGGCCGCTTAATACCATTCCACATCCCTGTTTCAGGCAACATACTTGTACTTTGCAGCATCAGATACCCATGGATACACTTTTCTTGCAGTGTGTATATTCTATACTATGATTCACACCACACACTTGCATTTATAATATTCGAGAGTTGAAAGTTAAACTGTCTTGAACCTTCAGGATAGATTCATACATGAACATTTGTTTAGAAGAAACTGGCAGAATGTTGTCCTCTTTATCTACTTTAATACTTAGAAAGCAAATTAAATAAATACCTCTATCAATTTGTGACTTTAATGATTTTTCTACTTCTCTCTGAAAAATAAAAATAAAATAAAATCACAGAGTTCAAAATTTAGCCTCTGTGTGTGTGAAGGAATGACCGGCAACTATTATACAAACTGAAACAACTTAAATGTATTTTTAAGAACCTAAACTAAAAACAGCCAACTTTCTGCATGCCAAAGTAATGAAAAAAACAAGAAGAAATAGCCAAGAAACAAACTAGGAAACAGCTACCCCTTGAAAATTTCTGCTCTCTGGGTATAAAAAGTTACAGTTCATGTGGCCATATCTCTCTCCAATCACACCTTTGACCTGCTTCGCGCCATACTATTACTCCATTACTATCCAATACTTGCACCTTTCATTTCTTATGGTCACCATACAACAACTAACTGTACTGACTATGGATTGGTCGCTATCAAGTTGCGTCTATTCTGACTAAAATACTGATAATCACAAATTGCAAGCATCACCAAGTGCAACACAAACCAGAGCCATGCATCACACATACTTGCGGTCGACTACAAGTTTGTTCAGCTAGCCACTGAATCAAGGTCGACACCAGTTTTACAATCAATTGCAAGACTTTTACCATGAAGGGGCCCCTAGAAGTGGGGCCAGTAGACATTTGACTTTCATCTGAGTAAGTCATGACATCATAGGACGGGTAAAAGACTTTGCGGCATGACAGATGATTCACGGCGATGACGCTACGCGGAGAATACCGCCATGGGGGAAGGAACAAGGTGGGAACCCTTACTACAAGGTGCATTCCATCCACAGCGTGCTATTGCAATGCTAATTAGAGGCGACTTATTGAGTTTTGGGGGGTCATTAAGTTTGTGTCGAGATATGACTACTCCAGCTGTGTGCGAGAGAAACGAGTATGTACTGTCTAAATTGTTATTTAAAGCGTTCTAGCTTCAACCAGTCATCAAAAGCACCAGAGGTGTTGCCGCTAATGGGTTATATATGATGAACACCTACACAGAAGATAGGTTAATGGCAAGCATAGCTGAAAAAAGGGCAAAGTAAGTAAGGCTCTTGATAATACACTTTAGTTCTCGGGTAGACTGGCTCCACATACATGGAATATTCACTAGGAGATTTTCAAGGGTAAAACCTAGTGTACACTCACTGAAGGTGTAGGTTTGACCCTGGATGTAATACATCTGATTTTCATGTGATATCCTTAACCTTGACCTGTTTAATTCCAACATAAATACTGGTACAAAACTTTAGGAAAAACATTTGATTTCATGACTGGAAAAAAAAAGGAGGCAATGATATTTGATACAAAATAACATTGGTAAGCCCTGCTTTTTTACGCTCATAATTAACACATGTACAATATGCAGTATGAAATATAGAGGAGGAAAAAAGGTTTCTAGTTTTAACAACTTTTTGTGATGCACCAGAGGTCAATTCCTCCCCATGTTTATAAAGCTCATGTAACTACTGTATGTACTCGTACATTTTGTTTCTCTCTCTACAAATAGAATGTAAAATGGAACAAACACAAGGATTTCACAAGACATGCTGCAAGCTCCTTGTGTCATAGCATGGAGTTGAGATCCCCCAGGCGGGGCAATAATATTAATGATGCCATGAAAAGTTTTCAGTACCGGTATCTGTACACTATCCCATTAGATATACCATGGCATGAAACTACACAACTGGCATAAATGGCCACTGCTGTATGCTCAGGATCAAATTATAAAATACCAGTACAATTTTTATGCAGCTGATTAGCAGAATTGTCGGTATCCTCAGGTCAGTAGTCATTGGTTTTTGCCTCAAATCAAATTCCTTGTTGTATGTATAACTAATTTTCTGTCAAGCCTCAGCCTGAGTAAATCTAACTGCTGGGTGCATTTGGAGTTCAAAGGCAAGTCAACTCCAGTTGACAGTTTCTGGAATCAATAAACAATCTTCATTTCGTCTTCTTCTTCTGCCAGCCTGTTTTGACAAGTTCAATTGATTCTTTCTTGCCATGCCTTGACAAAGAAATTGAAATGCACAACATTCTTTCCATTATCCGAGACTTGGCGCAGTACCCCGCCCCCAGTGTCATTCTTCCATTCATATTGATCCAGACTCGAGTCGGCGTCAAAACTACCCGCCTGAATTTCCCCGGAGCAAACAATGTGTTCTTCCCGAATCATTGCCATGAATATTTGCTCTTTCGTCGCACGATGAATGTGTCATTTCAAAGAGGCCAGCATATATTTATTCTCGAGCTATGACAATACCATACAACAATCTCGTATTTGATAAAGGGAATTTTGTAAACAGTTTATCTTCATGGTGAAAAGGGGTGGCATATTTAATGGCCTTGTGAAAGTGTCAAGTCTGACAGCATCTTTATGGTAAAAATATCCTTGTACCCACTCTCCATTTTATTTTGTCTAGCCTGTTTGCCCAAGTTCAAATATGCAACTACATTAAAATTCCTCAATATCTTTTTTTTTTCTACCCACTCCCACTCCTGATCTTGTAAAAAAAAAAAAAAAAAAAAAAAAATGATCACTTAGTGATGGTACCTGTCAGCACGTAGGTGCAAGTGATTATTGGTAGTATATTATCTGTGCATTTGTGCAATATTCAAGGAGTCACATTTAATGCACACAGAATATCTTTTTACTTCACATGTAGTCTGCATGACAACACACATACATGTACAAATCTGAATAATAATCCAATACAGACCTGACTAGAAAACACTTTCTGCATTTTATTTTATTTTATTTTATTTTATTTGCTTGTCTTTTTTTTCAATTTAACTTCATTTAAAATAGTTAGGCCCTAGATCCTAAGGATCTCCTCATTGAATAAACAATCATCAGTTGATTTATGGGAGTCAAATTTCTGCTCTTAATTAAATAATACCAATGTGATCATCGTATTACACCTGCCATATGCAGGGTCAGGATGTAAATCGACACTGATACTTTTCCATTGAAGAGCCTAAATATTTGGCCCAATATCAACATTCCTCGAAATGAATATCAAATGTTCTAGACGCTTGACTTTGCAAACGAGAATTTCAGGCATATGAAAGAAAATGGCATGGTAACCTTGAAATTTATCACGGTAACTGCACACTAAATCATAATGAAATCTGTATTCACTCACAAGATGAAAATGCACTGAACCACAGGTAACGTCCCGTGCACATTTAGCAATATCAATTGATCTCAAGAACAATTAACATTTTCAACCTGTGACTCACACATTTGCACCTGTTGCAATCTCAACATTCTTGTGTTGATTCTTCTCCCAGGTACCTGCAGAGAATCATGGGAAATTTCATTTCCAGGCACTTAGTTTTGTTATCATATTTGTGAGATAAAATCATGCAAGCCCCCTGTTCCCCCAGATTTCTGGAGTTATGGGCCCAATCCGGTTCCATGATATTTGCTCCAATGATCTGCACGCTAAGCCAAACATACAAAACCTACCCAAAAACATAATCCTAATCCTCACATCAAGCTGTACCTAAAACCCTATCACAACCCCAACCCTAAGTCCTTGGAAAACAATAAGACTGGAGCAGTTGTTGCAGAAGCAAATTTTGTGTCACATCCAATCCACATACATGTATACACAGAAGAAATTTGAATTAGTTTTTTGAACAAACAGGCACAAATAATTTTGTCCGTGACCACAAAAAGAAAAACAAGTTATATCAAAGTATAATGCAGGCTTCTTTTGAGCTTAATTCTTTAAATGCTCTTTTCAACAGTAAATGCTGGGGAAATGGAGCAAGTGATTATAAATGTGAAATTGCCTGTCTATCAATATTTGCTTAGAATATTGCATTTGATATAAGAGCAAAAAAATATAATTAGAACTTCATAGCACAGACCAAATCCTAATCAGGCAAGTGAAAATAATAATTTTCTGGGACATCAAGATGCATGTCATATTCTCCCACACATGTATACTATGTTGATGAGAGTAGAGAAAGTTAGATGTACATGTATACACCCACACTTTATAAGCCTTACAGGCATGATGTTGCTGTGGGGAGTATCTCGAGTCCCCTCTGACTTGAGCAGGATTAGCAGGTGAAAGTCCCATAATTGAGCACTTAATTCCTGCAGGAAATGAAGAGGAACGGGCCCTGAGCCACGACAGACACCGACCAGCGAAGCGCTGCCAGCCATCTGGGCACAGATGGATTGCTTACACGCAGAGGGTTGAATGTTTTGGTATTATCCAAGTCTAGTCGTCACCTATCTCAAAAGAGCATGCAAGCAAGCGCTACATGCTCAGTGTTGTGTACTAGAGTTTTGACAAACTGCAGTACATGCCTTCTTGCTACATTGTATGTCAGTAAAGCATATTTATAGGGATAACTAATAACTGCTATGATCTGAATATTACCAGAACCAAGCACAGTCACTGATTATTAAAAGCAGACCATCCTCTGTGATAAATCTGTGCATCAATGACTGATCCTAACTATAGAAATTAAACAAATAATGTGAAAAATATTATACATACTGCTGTACATATTAACTCAATATGTTCACCATTTGCAATGGGTTTGATCTAGCCAACTTAACAACAGCAGTGACAAACCAATAACAGTACACATATGTTTGTAGTATGATAAATTTCAAGGAATATGATAGATAGTCTGTGTCCTGAAATGTATTAGAATGACAAAGAATGATGCATTAATTTGAAATCTTGCAAAACCCATATGGAGAATATATAAATAAAGACAAACTAACCAAACAAACAAAATACGGCATACCAGAGATGGCAGCCAAGAGTGGCATGGAATTTAGAATTTAGAATAGTAGCCATATACAGCAGAAGGCTGAAAATGCCTTCTCACGTAACTTTTTTATATTTGTGCTTCTTGTCAAGCAAACCAGGGGCTGTGTTACATATAGATGTAACTGACACCAACAAACAGATAGATGGTTCATATTTATGGCTGTTGTATTCTCTTTCAGCTGACAAGAAAGTTTCTTTTCACTGAAAGGAGCTGTAATAATCCTATGCTGGAAATACTAACTTTATACAGATGAGAGCATTTTACACTGTAGATGCCTATGACAAATGTTTTAATCAAGCAAGTACACTTTCAGCCCCCAGAAAACAAAGAATGTCCAAGACACAAGATTCTCCTTTCCCCCCTCCCCCATCCCCACCCCAAACCACAAAAAGAAAAAATATATATTGACAGTTCAGGTGATCATCTGAGAAATGTAAAAATTGCAGCATTTATGTTGCCTACATTTCTGATATCTTGTGGATATTTTCATTTCATTTCATCTATTTCCACTTTCACCACTGGTTTACAAAGTTTGCATAGAAAATTAAACAGTAATGCATGGTATCTAGTATTACAAATAGGCATGTGACTTTATGAAACCTAAAAATAAAACAGCACAAAACTATTGCAAATGACTCTGGTGACATTGGGTCATTCAAACAAAAAGATACCATGAATTTAATACACTGGTAATGTTTAGACACACACACACAGAAAAATCAGACAAGATTAAAGTTTTCAGCATAATGTTTAAATATTTGGTCATGCTTCAATTGCAGCAAACAAGAGCACCACTCCCCCCCCCCCCCAAAAAAAAAAAGAAGAAATCAATAGCACAATGCAATGTCTGTAGAGATTATTTGATTCCCTATTCACACTACTGTATAAGCTGTTATTTTTGCTAGGGTTTAACTTATGCAAATTTCGCAAATCACAGTTGGATCGCGAATTTAATACATGCGAAAATGTCTTTATGCGGCAGGGTATTACTTTAATAGTGCATTTAAGTCAGCGTCACTTTTTCCAGATTTAAAGTGTTGGCTCGGAAGTATTTGCTTCATCGATATTCTCAGTCTCATTGATGCTGCTCCTTTTAAATTCTACATACATGACTTTATCTCAGCGCTTTCCATTTGAGTAACATAGTCAAATGCCAATTATGTTTTGCTTTAAAATTCCATAGGTAGTGTGTGTGTGTGTGTGTGTGAGGGATTGAGGAATTCCAGTAGAATTATTCTATGGCTTTAATGTTTGTATATAGTAGTGAGTTGTTATATTACATGTCTTAACTTGCCTTTCCAGGGGTTCTTATTATACAAGCTTGCTTTTCTAAGACCCCTCCACTTTACATCTATATGCATGTACATGCATTGTCAATTTATATTCAATTCTGCAAATTGTTTTAATTGCATATATTCAACAATGTATTCCTTGTTACATATTATTGTTCTTATGTAATTTTTGTATTGTGGAAACTTTGAATAAACTTGAAACTTGAAACTTCACGAAAACAACATCTTGAGAAAATGTCTATGACCTCGTCATTCGCGAAAATATCTGTACGCAAAAATATAACAGCATAGTACTTTGATGCAGAAATTGTGTGTAGACATTACTCCCTGCCATTGAGAGTACAGTTTTATTTTGTTTTGTTTTGTTTTGTTTTGTTTTGTTTGTGTGGGTTTTTTTTTTTTTTAGATCATTATCTGATCTGTTTGTTAAACCAGGGTTGGGATCTGCACACAGGATCAAGAAAATGTTAGTGGGTCTCGTTGTTGTACCGCACTACCGGGGCTCAATTGTCAATCCAATTTACAAAAAAAAAACAAAAAAAAACGAAACATCTGAATGGTGAAAAAAAAGCCTTGAACATTGCAAGTAAATGTCCTAGTGTAACCTCGTAAGAGTCATACTGAGTGGAATGCCAACATATTAAACACTAAAACTAGTGAAGAAATTACACTAGTGAAGAAATTATAAAGGAAACAAATTCTGCAAACACTACATCACGAATTAAATTCATCAAAGTGCTTTATTGTTGTTTTTATTGTTAATGTTAGTATCTTGCGTTGAATAACCTTAACATTTATTGATACTACCACTTGGGTGTAGTAGATCATTGATGTGATATGCACTAGCACTGCAGTATGGTATGTGATATGTACAGTAGCAGCAAGCCAGAGGTAGCTGAACGGGAGGGTTCTGTGTCCTAGCGCCGACCCCAACCCACCATGTATCCGGTAGACTCCCGTTAGCAATCACCTGGTGTTGCATGACCAGAAACGCCCTATCATTTTCGTTCTTCACTTACCGAACGTTGAGACTGAGAAGCAGACGATTGCCTACGTTGATTCCTAGAATGTTTAACTCCCATTTTGGGTGAACAGTCGAATACAGTCCCGCATGATCCTGAAAGTGTACCGTCCTTGTCCACGCTTAACAGTCAGCTGTAAACTAGCTAACAAGTTAGACAGGCTTGCTTCACAACAGCCAGGCGCGTGAGCGAGCTAGCTAGCCAGGGTGTACTGTATGTTTACTTTATCTTCACTGAACGTATGAAGCGGCGTGGCGCACTACTCCGCCACATCGCCGTGCAGGCCAATGAATGATTTTGATTGGCTAAATCTGACGAAAGCGCGGGTACTCAACATCATCAGCGGATATCGGCCTCGCCACCAATTCCAAACCACAATGCAAGACCGCTTTCTGAACTGGTGGCATGGAACTCCGACACTCGATACATTGTTTACTTTTCCTACCAAAAAGTAGGTCTATCTTGTCGTTGCTGGAAAGTGATCATAATATGGCTTCATGAAATCACACAAAATTTGTTTATGTAAGTCAGTGCGTCAAAACAGAATGGATATTTTTTTAAAAGTCTATTTTACATTCGATCAAAATAAACAAGTACTAGTACGTTACGTTGTTGACTTTTTTTTTTGAAAGAGATACTTTTGTAGTTCATGCACAATTATTGTAGACCTACATGTTGTTGCTACAAGTTGTTGTACTCTAAAGGGATGTTGCAAGAAAGTCGAGTTGCACTAATCGCAAATATCTATTACAAAATTTGCAATTTGTAGATCAACTGCAACTTGCAACTGTTTGCAAATTTGAATCGATTGCAGGATTTGCGATTACTTTTTGGGAGGTTGTTTTGAAAGTTGTTAATGACACAAGGAACAGATAATTAATGTTGGTAGTGCTTAGATTAATTTTCGAAGGATTTTTTTTTTAATCTCTTGCCAAACTAGAGTCAATAAACTTGAGAGTTCAAGCTGGACTTATTTGAGGCTCACATTATTTTATTTTCTCTTTTTTTTTGGGGGGGGGGGGGATTGGGAGAAATCTATGCGTGTATAGGGTCCTATAGCTGATGGGTGGAATATGAGCTGCTTGACAGAGGTCTGCACTTTCCGACTGCTTTTTCTAGTTTCGTAATTAGTATACTGATTACCAGTACATCCAGGTATTCTAAATGCACCCTTGTATGACTCCCATAAGCCCAAAGACCATACTGAAAAAAACTATAGCTCGGCCGTTCCACGGTAAAAGGGTCTATATTAATAAATGTTACTTCGGAGAAAAACGGGTTTAAAGTTTGGTGTATTTTTCATATTTCATTTTTTATATTTTCATAATACATAACACTCACAAGCCATTCTCTTTACAAACACAAGAGGCAGACATACAAATACACCAAATTTTAAACCCGTTTTTCTACGAAGTAACATTTCTCAAGATAGACCCTTTTACCGTGGAAAGGGCCGAGCAGCTATGCACGGTCCGCGTTGCCGGTAACAACCCAAGCCTGAAAAACTCTGAACATCATCTACTAGAATCTCGTCTCCATTCAGTGTACGTGCTTTATAGTACAGTTGAGACTATAGGGTCCATGATATGGCCTCAGGCCCGTAGCCAGGGGGGGGGGGGGGGGGGGGGTGCGTCGGGTGCGTACGCACCCCCCCAAATTCTGAAAGGTCCACTTTTTCATAATAACGGTTTTTAGCAATTCTCAAGATAACAATCCAAATAAATATAAAGACACATTATTATGCTACGTAAATGTGGAAGAGTACGTTTAACAATGTAAAAAATAATTGTACGAAACCCTTTTGTTGTATGAACCATCGGATCGTCCCCATGCACACAAACACAAATGTTATGTATCAATTTGTGCGAGCTATTATTATATTGGCACTGCATGCCATGGCCCTTGGCGCGTGTGACCGGTGGTTTTTTTTTTTTTTTTTTTTTTTTTTTTTTTTCCACTGGCCGCCCGAGTACGTGCGATTCGTGGATGACATTGAGGTTGACACTTGCATTTTTCACAGGAACAGAGGTAAGTGGATGAAAATCTAATAGCCTCAAGTTTACGTATAATGTTTTTATTATGATAAAAATTAAAGAAATTTCCTCGAAATTATAACTATAATCGAAAACCTGAGACATTTTATATCTACGTCTCACCAAGATAAAGTACATGTATATAAGTACATGTTGGCATGATAATGCCTGGGGATAGATTATTATGTCAACTATTTTCCATTATGAATGCATGCTCCAATCAAATTGTGAAAAGGTGGTCATGAATTAGCATTTCTTACGAACGATCAGGAGAGACAAAATGAGTCGGATTGGATTACAATTCTCACTTACAGCTTTGTAGAAGTCTGAGTCAACAGTATCACACAGTACTTCAAGACGTATTATAGTACAAACGATTTCTTGAGCCTGCACCGTTTCAGGCTCTGTTCTGGATACAGCGGTAGAAACTCATTCTTTTCTTTCTTTTTTTATTTTATCATTATTTACTAATCTCTTTTCTAACTTACAGGTAGCGGATTTCTTTGCAGGCCAAATTCGGAAATGTAGTGTTGATTATTACTTATACATTTTCTCATGTTGTGACAGTTCTATTGGTTCTCATTTTAAAGTGAGCCAAAACCTAAAAAAATTTTCACTTATAATTTCCAAAGAGTATTATGCAGGCACGCAAACTCATTTTAGTTGTATTTCATTTAAATGTAATGGGTAAGAGGGTATGAGAGAGAATGGAAAGTGCTGAGTTATGAAGTAAAATGGTAAAGTAAAAAGTTTGTCAGATAGTATTACAAAAGAAACTCATTCTTTTTTGTTTGTTTATTTTATCATTATTTACTTATCTCTCTTCTAACTTAAATGTAGTGGATCTCTTTGCAGCCAGTGGCGTATCTAGGGGGGGGGGCAAGAGGGGCACGTGCCCCGGGCGCCACTCCTTGGGGGCGCAAAAAAACGAAAAAAAAAAAACGAAGAAGAAGAAGAAAAAAAGAAAAGAAAAAGAAGAAGAAGAAGAAGGAAAAAAAAAAAAAACTCGCCCGGAAGAGGGAGGAAGAATGGTAAGGAGGGGGGGGGGGGGGGGCAGAAAACCAAATCAAGCAAGATAAAAACAAAACATGATGATGACGCGGACAAAACGACAATGTTTATTGTGTTCACACAAACATTCTATGTTCTGTGAGCTGAAATACAAAAATTTTCGGCTCGCTCGCCAAAATTTGTATAAAAAAGAAGGTAAGAACAAAACGTGATGATGACAAAATGGCAGTGTCTATTGTGTTCACACATGTCATTTTATATTTAGCAGGCAAAATGTTTCACGGAGCAGCGGCTGCAATTTCATTCCTTCTGAAGCGATCGCCGATTGGATCAAAAGAGGGCGTCAACGGTTTCGAACATACGGGGGGGGGGCGCAAAAAAACAACAAATCAAACAAGATAAGAACAAAACGTGATGACGCGGAAATATACAAATTTCGGCTCACTCGCTCGTACTAATTTAGAGTATTTTTTCAAGTCCTCAGTTTGTTGGTATAAATCATTATCTATAAGGCCGTCACTATATTTTGATTAGAATTGTAAGATTTAATAAGCAAAAAATGAGACAAGAGTTTTATGATTTGTAAGCTGAAATACAAAAATTTTCTGCTCGCTCGCTGCGCTCGCTCGCCAAAATTTGTATAAAAAAAGAGAAGAAGATAAGAACAAAACGTGACGATGACGCGGACAAAATGATAATGTCTATTGTGTTCACTCATGTCATTTTATATTTAGCAGGAAAAATGTTACACGGAGCAGCGACTGCAATTTTATTCGTTCTGAAGCGATCGCCGATTGGATCAAAAGAGGACGCCAACGGTTTCGAGCATACGGGGAAGGGGGGCGCAAGAAAAAAATCAAAAAAGATAAAGAAAAAAACGTAATGATGACGCAGAAATATATAAATTTCGGCTCACTCGCTCGTACTAAGAGTATTTTTTTCAAGTCCTCAGTTTGTTGGTATAAATCGTTATCTATAAGGTCGTCAATATAATTGTGAGATTTAATAAGCAAAAAATGACAAGAATTCCATGTTTTGTAAGCTGAAATACAAAAATTTTCGGCTCGCTCGCTGCGCTCGCTCGCAAAAATTTATATAAAAAAAATATAAGAACAATACCTGATGATGACGAGGACATTTACAAATTTCAGCACACTCGCGCGCACTAATTTAGAGTATTTTTTAAAGTCCTCAGTTCTTTTGGTATAAATCGATATCTATAAAGCTGTCACTATATCTTGATTAGAATTGTAAGATTTGGTAAGCAAAAAATGACAAAAATTCCATGTTTTGTAAGCTGAAATACAAAAATTTTCGGCTCGCTCGCTGCGCTCGCTCGCCAAAATCCATCAAAATTCATTACATTTAAATCACCCTCAAAAAGATCCCTTTTAAGTGCTTGAAAAAGCATCATGCGGACTGTGTTTAAAGTTCCTACCGGGATGGGGTAGGGGTTGAACACTTTTTTTCAGAAATTAGGGGCGCAATTTTCGTGCTTGCCCCGGGCGCCGTTTTCCCTAGATACGCCACTGTTTGCAGCCCAAATTCGAAAATGCCCAGAGACAGCTAGTAACCAAATAACCTACTATAATTTAATAGATAAGAAATAACCATTCCAGTATGTATCTTAGTGTGCACAGTAAGACAGATCAAATCAAATAGGAAAACATCTGAGCACTAAGCCTGAGGTCTGAATTTGCACTCAACTTCTTCCAATGGCTAACGGATGTTTAATTTTTGAATTTCACTGACCTCCAAATTTCACAAAGAAAACCTTCTTAGCATGATGATTATGGTTAATATGACATTTGACTGATATTGGAGATGTTTGCGAATCGGATCTACTACCTTTAATATTATTAATCTAAAATGATTATTTGAAAGTTCGGAAATGCTGGAAATATCCTACCACAAGGAGGCAAAATATAAATGGTTCACATTTACAATTCATTTTGTTTTAAAAATTTTCTTATTTATTTTCGTTTTTGACAAACTCGCATACCAGGCTTCAGGCCTGCTAACGCGGGTATACAATAGAAAAAATAAAAGTTAAAACAACACCAGGAAAATCACTATTCTCAATTTTGCGGCGAGCTACGCGCGCAGAGTCTCGAACACAATTAAACTTTGCAACTTCCTGGCAAAATGAGTTTTTACTATTTCCTAGATGAAATACCGTAACGCGATTGCATGCAACAGACAAAAATACAAATTTCCTCGAGACTTTAAAACGTCATTAAAACAGTCAAAATTCACAATTTGCGACGCGCTTCGCGCGCAAATTCTTATACAACTTTTGTAGTTCGGTCGTCCAAAGAATATATATATATATATATATATATATATATATATATGTATATATATATAATAGTGTGTGTGTGTGTGTGTGTGTGTGTGTGTGTGTGTGTGTCATCATTGGTATTGGTACCGAAAGTCCGTTTTTTTAGTGACCGCACCCCCCCCCCCCCCTTGAAAAATCCTGGCTACGGGCCTGGGCCTCCATGGTTTCCCTCAGAGATACGAGTAGGGCCTACATATCCGTATCCCTACACTCCTTGAACTGCATGGGTACCATGACGCACGCGATACTGGACACTATTAACCTGATAACCCCGAAGAGTTGTCATAGTAGGGCCCTATCTTTCGCACAAAACTCTCTAGGCCTATATCTCAGATGTAATTTTACTCTTTTTCTTTTTCAGTTGTAATCAAGAAATATTGATGTGTTTGGTATGTTGGGCGTGGTTTCTGTTGAGTCAACGTACGTAGATGAGGAGCTATCAGATACGAATTTTCAAACTGTTGTCGACAAAACAATGATGGACACTGGCAATTACATAGCCTATACCACACCAATTTGCAGACTCCTGCGCTTCGTCCTGCCCGAACCCTGCAACTGCTGATGGCGTTATAAACTTTGAGGAATGTGTTATATTTGTAGATAATAGTCATTAATAGTGACGACTTTCCAAATAGACCTACCATATCGTGTCAAACATGCTAACATTCTGATCATAGTTCAAAATACATATGATCACACAGACTCTTTCAACCGATCACTGTCTTGACGATGATATATAAATAAATAGGTTAATATACAGTATATTATATATATATATATATATATATATATATATATATATATATATATATATATATATATAATCCAAAATATAAGCCCATTGATACACCCGGTTGGTGAGGAACCCACTGTGGGAAGAAAAAAAAAAATAAAATATTGTCCCAAGCACGTTCCGGGCGCGAGGATTTGAAGATGGGTGTCATCTTAAATTATTATCTCACGGCCTAGTTGTTTAGAAATTCAGAACCACGACATCTCGGGTCACTCTGGGAGTAGCCTACTATAATTTGTCTGTGAGTTTGATTCGATCAAATATTGCTGTCTAGTGTCAAGAACTTTCGCTAAAATGAAATTTTGCTTTCGAAATTAAAAGCCCCAAATGAAGATCATTTGAATAGAGTTTGAAGTAATCAATCAACACGTTAATTGATTTTCACTGCAGAGTATGTTTGATATATCAAGTTATTGATGGATTGGTCGATCGATACGTTGATTTCTTTTGCAAGTAATAAATGTCTGTATTCATCATTAATCATTTGTGCATCGATGCTATGTCACTAATTCTTCATGTGCACCTTCATTCAATCATTTTTTCAGTAATTAACTTAGATTTACACAGATTGCTGATTGTTCCTTTTGGATGACTCTTTTAAACAGCTTTCTAGATTCTCTCATTTTGAATACAGCATGTAGAGTTTATGGAATTTTCTTTGTTTTCATTCTTTCCCTTTCTTCCCTTAGACTATCTTTGTAAGAGCGTTGATTTATGAAAAAACGCTCCAAATGAGAATTCTGCATGGGCTTTTTCCAAACTAGTTCTTTGGCTTATTCACAACGATCACCAGACATAGGCCTGCTGGACTGCTTGCGAAGTTCATTACAATAAACCAAAGAGGTGGCTACTCCGAGTACACGTATATGCAATAAACCCATGCGGGTACTTTTTCGGATCCCCACTTTTTCCACGCGGTATTTTATCGCATCGCGCGCGGCGGCGCGGCGGCGCAGCCACCCTGCCGGAACCGGAAGCCACAATTACTAGTGGTGTACGTGTGTGTGGAGACCTGCGTTGTGACTTTGGAGTAAGCGTCGGTACGAAAAGCACCGTCATTATGCGACAGATTATGCAATATAGGCACTATTTCAGTGCCTACCACATATCGAATCTTATACTTTCGATTTCATTTTTGTTCGTGAGGCTGGTGAGGCCATTCTGTACCATATTTCCGGAGAATGAGGAGAGCAAAGAATGCCAGTTGTCGTGGGTATGTATGATTTAGTCCGACATATAAGGATCCGTGTATGGGGTTTTATCGTGTATCCTACACGCGCATAAAGATTAAGAATGTTGTAAAGTTACTTGTATTACTATGAATAAGGCTTTGCCTTTGTTAAAACAGACTTAAAACAGAGATAAAACGGGCTCAGAATACTACCCCAGATAAGTTTCTTATTAAATAGTCTCTTTCCATATATTGCAAGCGAATTCCAAATGGTAGAAGATAGATTTTGAGCCCTTCCGAGAACTATGCTTTAGGCCTAATGCCTTTATTAAGTTTGAAAGAGCACAAAGCACAAAATGGCATCCACTGTCTGAAGCACCACACAACAAACCCTCATCCATTTGCTGAACAGGCTTTGATGAGAAGCACCGTAGAAGTAGAAGTTTGACTACAATGTAGATCTATGTCTACATTCTATGAACTTTTGCCCTTACCCTTGGCCTGGGTGAGTTTAGATGCAGCCACACAATTAACAATTGACAACTCACCTTGAACAAATCATTATGTGTCATACACTTATATCGGCGCTAGTGTACTGTCACACCTGTACCTCCTTGTCAAATGATCTCCAAACATGCACAAACTCACCCTAGTTACAATGTATTCAGTAACCTAAATAATTGTATCTGAGCCTCGCTCTAAAAGTCAAATAGAAATTAGGTTTTAACACTTTTTCTACTGTTGGAAAAGCTTGGATCGCTTGAAATGTTTCTCTGTACACAAGCAGTCGGCGCAGTACGAATGCGTTCAGTGCATGCAGTAAGGGTCGATCATTTGATCTGAATGTAGCGATCACAGCAGCTTTTCTATGGTGTCTTTGAAAAGCTAAAAAAAAAATCCCCTTTTCCTCAACTAAGTCTTGCGGTAGCGGTTTAGCACATGCATGTGTGTGTGCAGCCCCTTATATCTGTCTCTTTCTTTTCTGTCTTCTTTCATTTTCTGGTATTCCTAACTTTCCTTTCCCTTTCTTCCCTGTTAATCATTTATTTGAGTTTTCCTCTTTTCTAACTTTCTAAATTTCCTATTCAATCTTACTTTCTGCCTAATTGTTCTTTGTTTCCTTCATGGGTTTTATCTTTCACTCCATCTACCGTTCCTTTCTTTCCTCTCCAATATCTCTTGCCTTTGTTTCATTCTGATGTAGTCATTTCTTTATTTCATTTACAACCTGTACAATTCTTTCATCTTTGCTTTCATCCAGTTCTGATTCATGTCTCATTCTCTTATTCTACCAAGTGCTTTTTTGTTTTCAATATTTATTTGTTTTTTGGGTTCTGCTTTTCTTTACAAACATATCCATCTCTCCCTTGCTTTCCTTTATAATGCAAGTTTCTCTTCTTTATTTCCTTCTATTATCTTTTGTTTTTGTTTTAAATGTACTTTCTATTTTGTAAACCTTTTGTTTAGTTTTTTCCAGGTTTACCTTTTTGGTATCTTCATTCATTTCCTCCCCCTTTTCCTACCCTTTCTCTTTATATTCTTTCACCCTTGCGAACCATGTTTTTCCCAATCTTCTCTGACACACAAACACGAAAAAACAACCCCAAACCTCAATCAGTCGCTACAGCAAGACATGGTACATGCTGAGGGAAAGGTGGAAATACAGGTTTATCTTTTTAAATACCATAGAACTTGCTGTGAACACTATGAGATCACTACATTGTGTACATTCAGATCAATCGCAGCAGTGCTTACTGCCGTGCCGTGAGCAGCAGCGCTTACTGCCGTACCGTGAGCATGTTTTGTATACCGTGCGCTGCGCCACCTGCTCCTGTGCAACGCAGTTATTGCAAAGCAAACTACATATTGTATAAAGCTAGCTGTGATCGACTTATTCATGTAATTATTAAAGTGTCAAAACAGCGAAAATTTCATTTCTACTGGACATGGGTCTCACGTAGATGCAAATATTTGTGGTTGTTGGATATTTAGAGTGAGTTTGTGCATGTGTGGAGATCAATTGACGAGGAGGTGCGAAAGTACACTAGCACCCATATATATCTATGTGCATGTTGCTCCCTCACTCCAATCCTCTTCCTCAGCTCAGCTGAGCTCATAGCCCTGTCCTCATTCAAACACCAAGATTTGAGTTTACTTTATTCTAAAAGTTAAGCTTTTGTCTTGTAAACTTTCATAGCATTTTTTGCAGTGTGATGGAAAAATTTGAGTGAGGCCAAATTCACAAAAGCTTTATTGTCAGCCACATTGCATTCATACTGTCTTATGCAGTGTGGTACACAGAGTTTGTGTCAAGATTAAAGTTTAACCATTTCCAGTTTTAAGGATGCAAAGCTTGAAAAGAGTTGTGCTGTGGTATTTTACAGCATGAATGTATTCTACATTTTTTAGTGGGCTGTGCATGGTACTGTATACGCCATATCCAATTTAACAAGTCTAATTTTTCGCGAGATGGGACTTCCTGAAAATTTTGCGAGTGGTTAAATTCTCAATTGTGGAATACAGCGCTGAACAAAAAAAAAATGTACGCGTGCACGTCACATTTATGTTGGGATGAGAGTTTATACTTTTAAATTCGCGAATAGCACCCAACTCGTGAAAATTAAAACCTTGCGAAATATTCGGCATATACAGTATGTTCATTCATATTTATAGTTTTATCGATACTGCAGTAAGCAACTCTGCTGTCAAATGTCAACACAGCATCATGTTAAGACAGAGAGGAATTTTGAACAGATGACTTTTTTAATATTTTAACTGTGCGATAGAAAAGGCAAGTACTTTCACTTTTGATACATACAGTTTTATTATTGTAGTTCAAATATACATTTTGTGAGTATTCATCACTGCAGAAGTATTTTGTTTCTCATGTTTCATTTAAATATTCATTTTCATTTCACTTGTTTTATGGAGAGTGCCATATGTACATGTACATTGTATAACATTGATATTTGATGCTATCTCTTGATGATTTACTGTAGATTTTCTGCACATTCATATTTTTGTATGTTAATAGATTCCTCATGACTAAGGTGGTCTAGTGATGAATTCATTGTTATATCTTCCACTTGTAGAATGAGAGCAACATACTTCTGTTCCTGGCATGCACCATTGCTGTCAAGAATCGTAAGAAGCCACCACTCAAGGAGCTCTTGACAAAGGTTTTCCTGTTCTGCAAAGTTGCAAATACACTCCTATTTGGGCTCACAGATCCGCGACTGTCAATTTTGTTTGTTGCAGTGGCTGTAGGTGAGAGATCCATCCTTTTTTGGTACATTCTATAATCTGAATATTACCTATAATTCTATCGGAATATTATATAATATATGACAAGGCTCTATGAAAAGCTAAATCGTTTTGATGAGGGATAAATTTGTATGAAATTTAGCTTGAGTAGTATTAGCCATATTAAATAACGCTAAAAGACTGAATCAGCATGTTGGCACAGTAGAGTGTTAATTTGACTTCCTTTAAAGTATGCTGCAAGACTGGTTCTACCTTCAAAATAATGCAAATGATTGTTATTTTCTTAGAATGTACACCAATGTAATTTCAGTAGACTGTTTTGTTGTTTTTTTGTTGTTGTTTTTTTAAATGTGTACTGACAGAATGCCATCAATGTTATCAAACACTAAGTACAGTTTAATGTACAACTTAAACATTTTTATGCCTCTCAGGAAATATCACAATCGGATGCTTTTCATATTTTGTGAAAATTAACACTCAGTTGTTTTGCTGTTGTTTTTCAGGTTGCATGGTTGTATTTCCAGAACCTGCATATGTTGGACCCCAGAACATTGTGTATTTCAAAGGAGATTCTCTGGAGGTAATTCCCAATTTCCAGGTCTTCCTGAGTAGACAGTGTTTTGTGAAGTGAAGCATCCTTGTGTTATTTGTTGTTAGACTAGTTCTCTAATAGTCCTAAAGGTCAATGCACTCTACGTCACACATTCTTCCAGTGTCCATTACCTGTGTTTTGCTGCAGTTTTCCAATTACACAGAATTGGTGTGTTTAAACTTTTGATGTAACACAAACATTCTATTATCATAAAATCTAACCAGTAATTGTCTTTACATTTTTTTTTTGTGGATTGTAGAGTTTTTGATGAAATAAAAGCATCTTCAAGTTACAAAGTTCTGATGATTGAAGACTTTTCTTTTAACACCCTGAAGTTCATTTTCATAACATCTTATTAGATTATGTTTCATCTGTATTTGCACAGTAAATTATTGGGGATGATCAAGATCATTGTTGGTTGAGTTAAATATCTGTTTATTTTATGAAAAAAAAAAACCCACCAAATTTTAATTTCTGCAGTTCATATAAATTTTCTTCTAATGTGAAATTATATGTGTATGTACTAGTTGATATAGAACAATCATTTCATTCATAGTGTAACAATCCATTTGTGACAATGATCTCCAAATCTGTCTTGAAATCCAAGTGGATTTACCCTCCAGGGTTTGACAATTGTCTGAAGCTATTTTTTGCACTCATACATTAGAGATGGCATATCATACATGAATATGCCGAGTATTGTAAGCATGTGTAATTTTTCTTTTTCTTGTTTCCTAAATTTCCTATCAGGAGGAACTTAAGGCCAACCCAAGGACCACATGGGTTGTAGAATTCATGGCAACATGGTCCGCTAGCTGCCACACATTTGCACCAACATTTGCCAAGCTGTCCATGGAGTAAGTGTGCTTTCAAAAATAGTTATCCTGCAAGTGTATGAATGCAAGTCAATTGCATAGAAGTTATGGATTTTTTTGTCTTACATCATGTGTAATTTGTTTGTTTGTGGTACTTGTTAATTAGACATAAAACCAGAGTAATTTCAAGCATTTCATACACTGTATGATATGTTTCAACAGGTCTTATGAATAAGATGTTTTCATGCCAAATGGAAAAGTGTCTTCTGAAACTGACAGTAATTTTTGTTTTTTTGTATCTTTGTATTGTGCTTGCAGGTATTCACATAATCATCTCAAATTTGGAAAGTTTGATGTGGGCAGATATCCTGAAATTGCTGAAATGTGAGTATGGTGGCAGGATTACTTCACGGTTACACTTTCAGTCAACATTAGTGTTCCAGAGATTGATATGGAAAGACATCAGTCAAACCCAGAGGTCTAAATTCTTCGAGTCCCACTGGTTCCTTTTTTCCGACTTGTTTGTTAATTTATAGATCAGCAGTTGCGATCTTAACAAATTTAATTCGTAGAGGGAGACAGAGTGAAGAAACTCGCACCTGAAGGTTTATTCTAGTTGCAGACTGCGGGCATGGTTTTCAAATTAATTCTTCCACCTGCAGTTGAATTGAAATTCTTGCTTAGTCTGTGCAGGAACAAACTTAACAGTGTGATCTTCAAGCTGTGTTATAGTAGCATCTGTTGATGCTCATAAACTCACTACTCTGGCATGCCAATGCCATGAGCCTGAAAAGAAGTTATAAACTGCTTTAAAGAGACAAACCATGATAACCAGTCTTCATTTGTCTGTGCATGTGAACCCAAGAGATGATCCTTGGGCCTCATGAAGGAAACTTGGTAGTGTAGCATGACATTATGACTTTATATTCTCTTTACACGTCAGTATTGAGATGAGTGCAGAAGATCTGTCTTCAAAATGTGTTCTTGTAAATTTGTAGTATAACAAACGTTGGTTCCGCTGATGTCACCCCAGCATGCAGAATAAGTATTTTCTTTCATAAACTATATTTGAAGAGTTTTATTGTAAAACGAGCTAACTCCAGTCTTGTTGAGATATTTGTGATGAAAGCTGCTAAAAAACAAAGAAAATAATAAGAAAATACAGGATGATTTTAATCATAACTTCTAGAACATTCCTTGTTATGTCACAAGTGAGGTATTACTTGATGGACTTTGAAATGTTTAAAAATGGTCATTAGGTCATTTTGCAATAAAACTCTTCATTAGAGCTTTGAAGTGAAATGGGAGAGCAGTTTAGTTATGAAATGTTATTTGACTCCAACATTTTGTCACTGTTTCAGTTTCCAGGTAGACAGTTCCTCAATATCCAAGCAGCTTCCAACCATAGTCTTGTTTCAAGGAGGCAAGGAAATAATGAGAAAGCCAGGCAGGAACAGCAGTGGACAGACAGTGAAGTACCAGTTTACCAAGGTTGGTTGACCACTAGATAAAGGACATTGGTCACTCCTTGCAGGCATGAAAAAGAAAACAGGATGCAGTGGGCCTAATATCATATTGAATATGATGGATCTAAAAAAAAAAAAAAAAAAAAAAAAAAAAAAAAAACCACTTCATACTTTGAAATTGCAAACTGCTATGGTATTATTTTGAAGGGAATCTCCAAAGTGATGAAAAAAAGTTTCAGTGAAGTTGTCAACATTTGTTGTGATCTGAAACTCCATTATGGGCATGCGCTATTTTATGTCTTTTTGACATTTTTTTTTTTTTCAGTCATGATGTGTTTATTTCCATTTGAGTTTGAAATAAATCTCACTGTGCTTATCTGGAGAGGTTTTTGTTGTTGTTGTTTTTTTTGTCATAGCCTTTTCAAGACTTTGTCCTTGCAAAGTATTGGGGGAGAGTAAGTAGTATCTCAAACAGAAATGGGTTTGTCAATGTTTGTGAAGGTATCTAATTTTGATAAAGAATATTTTGCTGAGCTTATGTTTTGTTGATAAATTAAGATTTTCCAAATGAAGCAGGGTATGTGATTGAATGACAAAAGCGAAGGTGAAAGGAAAATTAAGAGTTAAATTCAGAAACGTTATCTTTTATTATCGATGACCCAGAAGTTTGCAGATACACTGATGCCAAATGCCGTCTCAGGCCACTCTGATGTAGATAGAGAAAACCTTCAAATTAATGCAAATACCCATTTAGCCCAATTATTAAGATAAAATAAAAGGAAACACGTTATATCAAGCTCTCTTCTGATGAGTGAATGCAGTGTTTCGGAGTTTCCATTTATGCATTTAGCTGGTCTCTTTATTATTAAGTTTATGAGCAGGTACCTGTAGGAGGTAAAATCAGTGGTCCTGGCGACTTCATTATAACAGGGTTCCCTGTACAATTAACACACGTTTGTATTCGTCATTTCTGGCCTTGACAATACCTTACCCCCATAGGAGAATGTCATGAGGGACTTCAACCTGGACAGCCTGTACCAGAGTACCAAGAGCAAGGCCCAGAGGAAAGCCGACAAGCTGGAAGCCAAAACCCAAGAGCAGGAAAAGAAGGACAACTGAGGCTCTGGACAATTATACTTCCTTCTAAAAGGGATGTTACCCCAAAGGAGAAATTTGAGTGTGATGTCAAGTGGTTGAGCATGAGCAACATTCGAGTGGTGTGTTAACCGACAGATATTACAGGGGAAGTGTGATGGCCATTGCACTTTCAGTAATGTGTGCCTAGTGATGCCTCAAAAAGACCCAGCAGTCGTATGAATTCATTTGTACCTTTTTCTTCCACTCCCTTTTTTCATTCAAATTTTCATGGATGAATAGATATACTCTGTATTGAGAGATGCATGGAACACATACCTTTTTCCCCCTATATAAATGTACATGTTATATCTCTAAAAACATTTATGGCATTCTATGTGTAAATAGCATTGCTATAATTACGCATCAAAACATGTTGAAGTTCCCATAGACTGTCTTGTTGAGTCATGCCTTCTCTTGTACAGTGGACTCCTAGAGTGGATAATGTTAGAGCCTGGATTTTTACTTCATTGTAACAGGAATTTCGTTATGACCATGTTTGTCATAACGGGAGTGCATTGTAGTTTCAACAACTTCTCTTTCTGTTGTAATAAAACAAACCATATTTGTTTCCTTTTATTTCACCAGTTTGATTCAAATTTACTCCTGCACTGTGGGGTAGCTTTTCCCCATGTAGCTTTTCTTGACAATCCCTTACGACCTTATACCTTTCACTTGCTCTGAAATACGACTGCTTCTTGGTCCCTTGCATTTGCTCCGAGGTCATTTTGTTAAGTCTCCCCACAATGTCAATGTATGTAATTGATACCAAGTAAATGCTCCACATCAAGAAGGGGTTCATGTTAAGCTGAAAAGACTCATTTGTATAGTTTTGACATTTGAAAACTACACTGTAAATTAATTTTCAATGCATGCCTCGTTTGTGTATGTGTACTTTTCCTAGTCATTCTTAGAAGGAATGTTGTGTGTACATTTTGGCAGATCGAATAATCTGCAAATGATATTGTATCATGCAGATGTGAAAGAAGAGGGAAATATTCATCCTGTATTTGCAAATAAAACAGTCATATGTACCAGTAATTTTTTTTTTTTCATTACATGGAGTTGTCCGAGTGAAAGGCACACATTATGTTCATTCTTTTGTAGCATTATTTCTGATGCCTTGATATAAACGCAATTCGTGAAGCATTTTCATTCTCAAAGTGATTATACAGTACATTGAAGTCACTGAGCCAGATAAAACTTTTGACATGTTACTGTATCAAACCTCATAAATTTCTTGGTGATTATAAATGTCCCATTTTTCCTTGTTTTTCGGTGTGATTATGATAGCAGTGATTTCACCATCGTTCCGAAATGGATGATAAGAGGCAAGTTTGTTGTACACATTGTGAAAATTGATAGTGGAAAGTCTAGTTGGTAAATATACATCTACAGTGTACTCCTATTGCCCATGTATGAATATAGTTTATGTTTATTATCCTTAGCTTTCAAGATTAATCCAATATTTCCTCAGCAACTCAAACATGAATTGGAATACACTGTACTTATAGACTGGTGGATGGAGCTCACAACTTGCCAGAGAATATGACAGTATTTAAGCGTTTGCATGCATTGTATGAATCTATTACAAACACATTTAAAATAGGATGCATCACGAAATACATGTATAATGTGTGTGTGTATCCTTGTCTTAGTTATGTGATACCAAAATCTCTATGGCTACAATGCCATGGATAATATTGATTCGGTGTTAATATATGATGTTTCATTAAGAGGAGCCAGGATTTGACTGATGACTGTGCTTGTACTGGTACTGGACAAGTATGACCCTCACAGCTGTTGCCCTTGTATCAGAGTGTACAGATCATTGCTACATAATTTTGGTTTCTCTCGACACATACATACTGTATATATGTATGATATGTTCAATCTACCTGATGTCTTTTTTTTCTTCTAGGATGCTGTTACAATGTATGGCATTGAGTATGCATGTGTATATACTGCACATGTACTCATGCAATAACATCTTTCTTGAATTTGCATTGTGCTAGTTGTATTATGTACACAGTTCAAAGAATAAACTGACATTGACAAAGACTGACAAATCATGTGCCATCTTTAATTACATGTATCTCTTTAAAAACAGCACTAAAATTGCATGCAGTGTATAATGTTTATCAATTTCCATATGCAATCATACTCTATAACCTTTGCACAAAAAAAAAAAAAAATGCTTGGTATAATATAAAAATACACGTACCTTGCAAATTATATAGATATTTCATTCATTGCTGCTTCCACTACATGTTTTCTGCAAGTATTGAAACACCTCTTGAAAAATACATGTACTGTACAAATAGTGTGTATATTTCCACAATCACTTTCTCTCTGCAAATAATAAACCCAGTGGAGGAAATTCGATCAAGATTTATCTGTGAAAATGGGAAACCACAGAGAATAAGGACTTCCTCATACTCTACATATAAAGACACACATTTGTCTGTCGACCAACTCATACATGTGTATGTAATAATTCTTGTGCAGTTACACTTGCTCATATTGGGCCATTCCCAATGAGATTGTGAAATCCTACTAGGTTTATGTACACGAGGGGTTAATGCCTTCTGCTTGGGCTAAACAATCGCAGAAGTGTGCAGAATTTGCATCTGATTTAGACAATTACAGTCCACCTCGCCTAGGTGACCTCACATAGGCCCCAAGTCAAAAATAGAAACTGTACCGTAAATGGGTATAAATACATTGTATGCTTAAATTCTATTATGCAAGTGGAAATTCAGGCAAGTCAAAGAATTTTCTTTTGTCCCCGTCCCTTTGGATTAAAGGCCCCGTTCCACTATGCCGTTCTCGCTACGATTTGACAATTTTTTCAGGTCGGGAAGGATCGGGTAAAACCTGAGCCGATCTGGACACAGTACGATGTTAGAACGCTCTAAGTACGCTGCAGTTACGACTACCAATTGCCTGCTACGCTCTTACTACGATGATCGGGAATGAAACATTACGATCTCTGCCGCTGCCGGTAAGCTATAGAACGATGTAGCTACGTTGTCAGTGCGATGTTGCCGATGTTATCCGATCGATGCACGCTGCATCTACGCTGTGAACGATCTATATGATCTAATCACGCTTTTACCCCGTTCAGAGAGCTGAAAAGTGCCCGATGTGCCCCGATGTACCCCGATTCGACTGTCGATCTGCAGTCAGTCAACTTATCAGCATGCAGAACCGACGAAGAAATATACTGTGGACCTCGAAGAGGCTCCTCTTCTCACGGTTCTTTTGCAGCAATTCATTGTTGTAAACAAAGACGTGTTGATTTTTCCAAGTCTTTTTCTTGATGTCCTTGCTTTTACAGTCCGTCTTCCTCCAGTTGTAGATGATTTCATATTCGTCAAAATTCTGCTACTTAGTATGTCCTTTTCCTCCTCTTTCAGCATCACGTGCAGTCTCTCTTTCTTCGCCTTTTGGGTAGCTGCTTCGCTGCTTTCTTCTCTTCTTTTTCTTCATCTCTTCTTCGAAAATTACAGCTAAAATTACTTCCCGTTCTTGTGCCGATGTTACTACGCTCAGAAAGACCTTGTTACGCTCATCCCGCTGCGTTTACGCCGTCACTACACTCTCCCCGCTGCGTTTACGCTGTCACTACGCTCTCCCCGCTTGCCGTACGATTAAAAATATGTCAATTTTGATCGGGGAGATCGGGAAGAAATTTTGAACCGGTTCAAAATTTCTTCCCGATCTGAAAAAATGCCCGCTCCATCCCCAACCTCCACACGCTGCTGCTACGATGCTTCCGATCCCCGTACGCTTTTGCCGCTCTCTCCCGATCTGCTAGATCGGGACAGATCGGGGTCCAAATCGTGATAGTGGAACGGGGGCTTAAACTTGGGAGAGATTGACTGTACAGTCTGTCCATTTTGTAAGGCAATACACCAACCAACAAAGTATCTTTTCACTATGACAGTTGGGTTCAACAGGTGGTACCAAAATTTAGTTTATGGACCAGAAAATACATCTTCAAGACAGTATGGAAAAAGTTACAATTTGGCAATAGAAAAAATAAGGCAATACAACAACCAACAAATTATCTTTTTGCTATGACAGGAATAGGTTTAACAAGTGCTACCAGAAAATACATCTTCAAGACCATATGGAGAAAAGTTACAATCTGTCAACAGAAAACATACGTCGTGAGTCAGAGAATATCGGGAGGCTATTTGATCCTTCAGAATTAATCACATTTTTAGTATCAAAAAATGCAGCAGTTATTCACAGGTCAATGAAATTCTCATTGATACACGGCCTCTAACATTGTCACGTTGCTGCATAACGCGCTATACGACAGAATGTCGACAGCAAGTCCCAGTTATACTGTACTGCAAGTACCAGTATACATTTGAAACATTCATGTAGTATATACAAGTGATTGTTACAGTACAGTAACAGATTCCTGGGGCCTACATGAACTGCACAAGTGTTGTTCATGTATAGGTAGGCAAGCATTATTTTTTTTTCCCAAAAAAAATCTACGGGTGGTGGTGGGGTAGAGCTGTGGCCCCTCAATGACATTGCAATAAGAACTTGATGACAGTACCCAGATTTGATACGTTACTGTATGTATGTGTGTGTCTGTATGTATGTATGTACAGTCTGACCTCGATTATATGGCAATCGATTAACTGGATCTCACTGTTATCCGGACGATGACTGGCTGACTTTTAAAAAAAATGTTTTCATGTGTATATTTTCAGTGCCAAATCTCACTCCAAACAAACACACACGCTCAACCATTATTGCGCAAATGCACAACAGGACATACAGTACAAATGTACTCAATCACTGCATCAGACTGTAACTTAATCAACATTTTGCTTTCAAATCAGAGATTATAGAGAATGAGATTTAGAGTTACCGCCAGTATTTGAGATACCTTTATCAGCAGTGTTATCGTAAATACAGACAACTCCCAGGTATCAAGCAATAAATTGGTAGTAACATGTGCATACCCCTAGAATGATATGCTACAAAGTGTTGTATTTGAGCATATTTTCCTTATCCAGCCATATCTTATCCGGATTTCCGACGGTCTCAACATGGCCACTAAATGAGGTTGAACTGTATGTATGTATGTATCTATGTATGTATGTATGTATCTTTCTATCTATGTATCTAGATGTATGTACTTTGGTATGTATGTATGAATGCATGTATACATGAATGCCCATATGTACATACACATTTGTATGTGTGCATATCATACACTTTCCTATACTAAGGCAGACACATAGAAGATGCACATCTCGCATTGCACAGTCCCGTATCCATGTCAGACAAGGCAGATGCGTTGTCATCTTGTTCCTCCTTTGACATGGCTTGCCCCATCCTTTAGTCCCACCCCTTTATTTCTGTGCTCCTTCTTCCTCATGTATGTGTACTGTATGATGCTCCAGACCCCTCTACACATGTTGATGAGGCGTACGTCTGTGTGCTCCCCGAGGGACAAGGCGTACCTATACTGCTGCCTGTGAACAAGTCAAAACAATTAGTGAACACACATTTATCTGCAATACTCCAGATACTTGGTACCTGTTGGCAAAGGATTGACAAGCACAATGAAGACACTATTAGTGTCAGAGTCTGTGAAATTGATACACTTGTAGGTTTTACACTACTAACATAAGTAGAGTAAAATATCCCGTTTGCGGCAGTTTAAGCATTGTTAAGAGTTTTTCCAACTTGTAAACAAATCAGGCAAATTATTTTCAACCATTTCATATATCATAGACAAGATTATTCATTAACGCAATGGTTTTCATGAAAGAAATTTACCATTGACCAACGCAGTTTTCATGATTTACCAGGGCAAAACCCGGCACAATTTTCGCCGATAAGGGCGATATGCGACGTAGTATTTCTGCTTGCGGCACGATGTACAATCCCTATGCAATACGCGCGTGCTCCGCGATCTTCAGCTGAACGCCTTCACATGTCTCGCGAACATTGCGTAAGCGCCAATTCCCATTGCGAAAGCACATGAAAATAGCGTGCGCACATGCATTGGCCGCAAACAAGATCGCACTTCTGGCGGTGTTGTTGATGTCTTTCTCGTGTTTTTCTCATTTTTTTCGATGGTAACATCCACTTTCTGAAAAAAATGGCGGCCCACATCGGCTCGCGAAAATTCTATTTTACGTGAGGATATGTTTTCAAAATCCATGAACATCGAGAAAACGAAAAAAATCCAGTTTCTTGGACCATTGTTTCTTAACTGTTATGCTAAGAAGTACCGAAAATTTCATTTTGGATGCGATATGTTGTCAATTAGGTGAGAAAATTTCACTTTCGTCAGAGATCGTGCCCATTTTATCAGTTGGTTTTTGTTGATTGCTAGTGTGTTAGTATATGTGTAGTGTGCATGTAACAGTGCAATGCTGTGTTTAGCTGTATATTACCGTGTATGTTGTACTTGCCGCGAACGGCTGCACGGCCGCTTACTGACGCAGTTACTCTACATCAGAATGTAATATTGATGCATACCTTCATATTAGTTACTAGATATTGGCCTTTTTGATGGCCATAATCTCATTGACACAAATGAAAACAACACAATAAATGAATACGGGGACTATTTTTTTTTTCTTTTACGCATTACGTTGTGTACAATTTCCTTCAAATCTTAATGATATGATTGCTTTCATTTCTTAAGTTTTCCACTTTGAAATGGAATGCCCTTTACTATTTGCTGATTGTATGAGGAAATCAAATGATTGAGAATCATATATGAGATGGTGGGGAGTGTCTCTATGCCGTACAGAGATCCCCAATTCTGGCAAGCTATAGAATGTAAATACACAACAATTTTCCCATCACAGCCATCATGGCAGACAATAACATGAAGTGAAAATACTTTCAAAGATTTCAGTACTTTGTCAATTCCACCTGCACTTTAAGCTTTTAAGCTCCTCTTAAAAAGAGTGGATGCATTTAAAAACAACTAGAAGCCCTCCTCCATTATTAGTAGAGGACATGCTACAATGGTCTTCAAATGTAATGCTTATAGCAACAGTTGAATAGTTGTTGATTGCCTGGTTGTAGTCCTGATGGCAAGTTTGTTTTCTCGTAAGTTACAACCTGTAACTGTTATTGCGAGTCCCTATGCAGCAGTGAACAAGTCAGAACACAACATAAAGATAAGAATGTTTACCGGTACCTGATGACAGCCATTGCCTGACGAATGAACCCCTTTTGTAAGAGACTCTGTGCTATGTACACTTTGCAGCGGGCCTGTAAGATAGGATCACCCATCTGGAAGGCCAGCTTCATCTGATGGAGGGATACCCTGCCTGCCTTGTCAGCCTGAAGTGGGGGATCACATGACGAGAAAATTTAGTCACATGATAGGATTTATATACACATACTTATTGCACAATGTTTTGTGACTTTTCAATTCAAAACAATTTAAACACCCAAAACATATCATGTATTTGAAAATATTTCCATGAAAGTCGATCCTCAGTGAAAGTTATTCAGTATCATGGTACAATTATACTTATTCCAAATGCAAAATTAATGTTCACCCCTTCACACTTACACAATTATCAATTCAATTTAGTTATTATTGCATAAAAATTATCAATTTTGTGAATTGCCAGTTACACAAGAAAAAGGGTATGAATATATCTCATATCCCTTAGTAATAATGTGCAATGTCCAATTTTATAAGCATTTTGCTACAGAAGTAGAAGTATCTGACTGAAATCATTCTATTTCCTTATAAATGATTACTCTGATGACAAAACACTGCACTGGAACAAAACTGAACTCATCACAGGCAGTATAACATATTGGTGGTAGTATGTGGAAATAAACAAGATTGTTGACAGTAAATAGATGCTGGTATGGTATACAAACAGATACAGTGGAACCTCATTATAATGGGGTTGGATGTAGCGAGATACCTGCTACAACAGGGTCATTTTGCAGGTCTACTTCTTCTTACATCTATTGTCTTGTTTTCATCACTGATAAAATGAAATACCCAACATAGCAAAGGAAATCTCAGTGGTCCCAAGGAGCTCACTTTAGTGAGGTTCTCTTGTAAATGCAGGGAATAATTTTCCTGGTGTATATCACTTATGGATATGACTGAGCAAACATGTCATTTATATAGCAATTTCATTACATAGAATTGTGTGCCATTTTGTTCAAAGTATGTATCCATCAACTCAAAATAATTGCTATTCAATTTCAAGAGGGGAAATTATTCCCCGACGTGATGTCTTGTACCTTATAATAATATGGAATAATGACGTGTAAACATTCCAGACAATGGAAGCACTAGTGAAAGAATGTGCAATCCCCCCCCCCCCCAAAAAAAAAAAAAAAAAAAAAAAAAGTCAAAAACTTGCATACAAAATGTTGGAAGTCGTCTCCCAGTGCTGAAAAAGCGCCACCAAGAGTCGACAACCATGAGAAGGCATCATCCATTGACATTCGAACCAGCCAGAGAGGTAGCATCCTTTTACTCCTGATGAAAGCAAGTCAGATCAGCATACAGTTATTTTTTTTTTTTTTCGCTCTGTCAGTATCTTGTTGAAGAAGGATGTTTCTATGGTAGACAAAATAATTTATCTAAACAGAGAACTACAACATTTTGTTCTATTTTTATTTCCAAAGGGAAATATCAAGGGTTTTCACCTGCTTGTTGTCAACAGATATGTTCAAGTTTTACACAAGAATTTTAGGGCAGGAAATCTTTGGCTGAGAAAATCTTCGTTTGTTTTATACAAATCAGAAATCAGATCCACTAATCATTTCAGGCATACAAATAATAATCAAAATTTAGATGAATGGAATGATAAACAAAATAAAACGTCACATTGACAAGAGATCTAAAATGTACTTAATTTCCACTAATGTAGCTATACATGAACACTTGTCAAAAATACACACTGCACACATTTCATCTGCAGCATCACAACAATACAAAGTCAGCTTACCATCTGATATCAGGCTCTAAGCTGAACAGTTTTGAGTCAGTCAATCCAATCTCAAGCCTTATCCTTCCTGTCCGATCTCTCCAATCTGTTTCATCTCGACCGACGGCTGGAAACTTCTCACAGAATCCACGAAGAAAGATCTTCCTGTAAGCCTGGGAACATCTGATTTCATGCATGAGACAGGATGCTATGACAGGATCCATGGGTTGGTGCACGTTTATACAACCGGCACAGACTCCTTCCAAAGCCACACCAGAATGCAGGGCTTCATTCTTTCTACTTTGATTGGTCATGGGTTCACGACCTTGGGAAAACTTTCCTTCACACTGATCTCTTTCAGTGTGACACTCTGTCAGTGAAAGCCTGGCCATTGATTCTTCATTTCCCGCTAGAACTGGATTTCGGTCTTTGATTAGAGGGCAATCATGACATGGTGAAGGCTCTGCTAACTCTTGGCAGATGTCTCCTACACATTGTATGTGTTCTACCGTTACTTCGTCACCATCTTGCTGACACCAGTATAAACAAGCGGCATCAAGCAAAGTGCCCAGCGTACGTGTAAGAATTGCTATCTCCACATTTGTCTTCCAGCAATTAGGGTCCATCTAAAAGCAAATAAACAAACAAATAAAATTAAAATGTATATGTAAAAAGGTGGGCTAATTTTTCTGTCAAAATTCATGTTTTTATACTTCCTTGTAAATAATAAAATATATCATAGATCATACAGATGTATCTTATATTGAATGTTTAAAAAGAAAATGAAAATATTGTGGTTTTTGTCACAACTCCATCACTTCATGTCATCACTTCATAAGTGTGCACGGGATGTGCGCAGTGACATCCCATATCCCCAGCTTAATTAACCCAAAACACCCAGATTACTTTAACCAGTAAACTTGTATGTATATAAGTTGGGGTCGCATCGCCAGTGCAGTTTATTAGATGGATTCTTCAATTTTGTACACACTAACAGTTAGAACCTACATCAAGTACAGAGGTCGAGGGGACACAGCTTGCGGGGAAAAAATGGGGGGGGGGGGTAACCATACTGCATATTTGTTCATTAAAAGAATTTCAACTTATTAGGCCTACACAAAAGCATTGTGTAGAGTGGTATAAAGGCATAAAAATATATTAGCGGGGTACAAAAGGAAGGAACTCTTGCCTAAAGTAATTACCTCCATGACATGACACAAGCCTCGATGCTAACTGGAAACTTGTACACTATCCCTATGAGCGAATGCGACATATGCACTGCCGATCGGTCTCTTCCTTGGTCTCTTCATGGGAGCTGACATCTTTAGGCTTTATCATCTAGTAATAATGTAATGCATTTTTTTTTATTTTATCCTACAAGATATAGTTTTCAATTGTAATAAAAACTATTGATTACCAATAATATATTTTTACAGCTCATTATGTGCTGAATATATATGTACCTATTTTCATATTATTGAAAGGAAGGATAGCCGCGAATATCATCTGCCCTCGATTCCCTGCCTGTTGTGTAGTTCAGGCGGAATGTTTGGATGTTGTAAATGGCAGTTGTGAATTGTGTCAACAGAATTGGATCGAACATATAAAGAGGGTAGACATTCGTTTAAAAACGGTGGTGACAATCTGGATACTAAGTAACTAGGCGGCCCCTACCCTGCTCAGAATCGTAGAATGAGAAGGTAAGTCCATGTCATTCCTATGAAATAATCACTTCTTGACCGACTAGAATTCTAATTTCTAGTTGATGAGGGAAATTTGGCCAAGTGCCGTGGCCCGTGGGACGTGGGTCACTGTTTCAACGCAGCAGTAGGATCTATGGCCTAACAACAACAGCAACACTTCACTTTAGCTAGGCTTATCTTTAATTAATTTATATGATTGATATCAGTATAAAGTATCGCCACAAAGGTATCCCAGATTTCCCAGGTTTGTTTTTGACTTTTAGTGTGTAGGCGAGAGGTGGTTGGGTAACATTAGGATGATACCCCGCCGAGCAATTAGCACTAGGATGGGTAATTTACCGCTGGTTGGAGACGTGGTGAGAGAATGATGGAGGGCAGGACAGGAGTTTCCATGTCCATGACCCAGGACAGCGTGCGGCAGAGAGTAGGTAAAATTTTAGGTGTACAGTGATGATTGAAGTTTTAGCTGACTGCTTTCTTGATGGTGTCAGTGCCATGTTCTTCCACAGCACATCTCACACTTGGCAAGTATGGAGGCCACCTCATTTGCTGTTCTGCGGTGGATGCCAGCAAGGATAGCTTTTGGAGAGGTAGCCCGACCAGACCCCGTGCGCTAAGCTAGCACGGGGTCTGATGGTGTGTGATACACATATCTACGGAACCCCTAGCCCGACCAGACACTGTTCAAATGCTGTTACGCTATGCGAAAACAGCGTCTGACAAGCACGGCATGCAGCCTCGAAGTGAGGAACCTCAACACAGCTACAAAACTTAGGAACATGTATACTTTTCTCCTTTAAACAGAATACTTTACTCACGTTAAATGCATGTTTCTATTATAGAAGAATAATTCGCCACACTGGGTCCATGGAGACCACTTGCGATAAGTCCGTGGAACAAATAAATGACACTTACTGGCGCAATTCCTGACCGTCGGGCTTCGTCGTTGCAGAATTCAAAATGGCGCCTTGACTTATGCGCATGCGTGACCGGATGTGCTCAAGAGCGAGCGCGTGTGCGTTGAAAGTGTCGAACAAACCTTGGCGTCTGCTACACAATAACCGTGGTATGGAGCTCAATGTTACTCGCCCGACCAGACGCCAGCCGCCGCCAAGCCCAGTACAGTTTATAGCTGTATACTAGTAACCGTGCGTAAGCTGCTTGAGTGTAGCAGCACGGTCGACAGCGCGACCTTTTGAAAGGGCATTCACATCACGTGACCACCCGATATCTAAACTTGGCCTGGCGTGAAAGATTGTGTACCGTGTGGACATGCTGGATATGATGATCAATTTCGGTAAGTTTCATTGCGTACATTTGAATATTAATATCATCAGATGTAGAGTAAATATTGAAGAGTATACTCGATGAGTTTGAGGTGACAAAAATGATCGTAAGTATCAAAAGTCAAAGCTATCGTGATACGATTACGTCGCTCTCCTAGTGGTTGGTGGTCGTGCGAGTACAGCCCTGTCGCGACGTACCATGTACACAGCGACTGGGCTGTGTATAGTTACGGAACCCCATACACATATCTACTAAACCCCTCGAACACGGCCACACAACAACAAAACTATTGAAAATTTCTACATTCTTTTCACAAATTTTTTGAATCACTCACGTAAATTGAGATACTTGGACTATGAGCATGGTATTTCAGTCCATAGTGAGCCCTCACGCAACATACACTGAGCAAAAAGTCCAATCTTAACCCGGAATGCTGTGATCATCGCGGGGCCATTCAAAATAAACCTTTCCCAGCTTTGAACAATGCAAATTGCGCTGCTAGAGTTTGTACGCCCGCGAAGTCGACAGCGCCCTCTTTGCCCAGTGCTGCGCCGACATTTCGAATCATTTCTGCAATTTCTACGATTTCTGCGGCGTACAGGATTAAAAAAGGTGCAATTTTTGGTAAGTTATAAAATGAGTATATCAATATCAACAGCTGAAAACGGTAGCTAAATAGATAAAGTTTTCACCTTATGTAGTTTTAGTAACAAATATGGTGCAGTAAATTCAAAATCGCGTCGGCGCCCCGGAATACAGAGATTACAGAGTGTCCACACCGTACAGCCCTGTCGCGACTTACACTTGTGTACAGCGACAGGGCTGTGTATAGTTATTGGAGAGGCTGCACTGCATTCTGTCAAAGTCGGCAAGCATTCGTTTGCTCAGATGACAAACCTCCAATCCATTCCATTTCATTTCATCGTTCTTTAAAGCTGGTTTCTATTTTGATTTGTGCAGTGATGGAATTTGTGGTTAGGGATTGCAAATACGTAGAAATTGCTTCTTTTTTTTTTTTTTGCTCCATGGACGTAGCGCAAGGGCTTGTTGTGGACTGATGTACCATACTGTAGTCCAATCATGTACTTTACATGAGTATAACATAGAATTTGTGGTAAAATGTATAAATTTTCATCAGCTTTGTAGTTGTGTTTGGGGTGTAGCCATGTTGGTACTGGTGCAGGTTCTATACATGTAGATGCATTATAAGATAACTAGGGTTGTCTTACAATGTTTTTACAGTCAAACCTTCCTTAGCGGCCACCTGTCTATAGCGACCACCTGTCTATAGCGGCCACTGAAAAATCTCCCCAAGAAAAAATCCCTGTTAAAGACCATGGGTATAGCGGCCACCTGTCTAACGCGGCCAGCGGCCACAAATTTTGTTTCCCGCGGTAGATATTAACCTGTCTATAGTGGCCAAAAACCCAATGGAGCCATACCTGAGCCGATAATTCAGCATGTTTTTCTGCTTTGTAGCCGTGCGGGCAACGTTCAGTGATCGCCACTGCTGCATCCATCCCTTATTCAGTCATAATAATGCACTAGTGTTAAAGGACAAGTTCACCTTCATAAACATAAGGATTGAGAGAATGCAACAATATTAGTAGAACACATCAGTGAAAGTTTGAGGAAAATTGGACAATTGATGCAAAAGTTATGAATTTTTAAAAATTTTTTGTTGGAACCGCCGGATGAGGAGACTACTACAGCTTGTGAGTCATATGCGTACAACAGTATAAAGAAAATGTAAAGAAAATTCAACATATTTTCACTTTTTTCGCATAATAAAAGAGCACTTGACTTGCCTCTTTCTAAAGGCAGGGGGAATAATATTACCCATAACATTTGTCGGTAACGAGTCGGGGGAATGTGTACTTTTTTCAAAAGATGAAATTTTGTGAAATTCTCTTTATATTTTCCTTATATTGTTGTACGCATGTGACATCTAAGTTATTCACACACTTCAGTAGTCTTCTCATCCAGCGGTTACTGCACAAAAACTTCAAAAATTCATAGCTTTTGAACGGATTGTCCGATTTTCCTCAAACTTTCAATGATGTGTTCTACTAATATTGCTACATTCTCTCAATCCTTATGTTTATGAAGGTGAACTTGTCCTTTAAGCTTTCTTCACGACAATACACATACTAGTGCGCAACAATTTTATATCGACATGAAACACACGGTGTGTGCATACGTACACACATACATGTACATGTAAGGATACAACGATGATACATGTGCATGTAAGCAATGCACACAAAGTTGGATTACCTGTCTATAGCGGCCACCTGTCTATAACGGCCACCTTTTCCGTTTCCCTTGGGTGGCCACTATAGACAGGTTTGACTGTACTTGATATTAGTTAGACATTGTCAATGACCATGGGTTGTATGCATCTGTCTTTCTCATCCTCCTCTAACTCCTTCAAAGTTGTCCATGTCCGAAATGTATCAACCATTCATATTTCTCCCTTCTCCATGATGCATTCAGCAGTTGGTTCCCCATGATGGAGTCCAGTCAATCAGGAGCCAGAAGCAAATCCTCAAGAGAGACTTTTCACAGCATCAACACTTGGACATCAAGGGCAGGGGTCTTGGTAGATCCCACACCCCTGCAGGGGAATGGTCCAACCATAAAGACAGGTATAGTTTGTGATCCTTTTTGCATGTGTTTATGGTGTAAATGATGTCCTGGCATCGGAGGTTATTGAACAAGAAAACAAACAGACTTAAATAAAAATGAACAGCAGTAAACCTTTGCTTAATGAGGAATGATTCTAAGATTGTATGGTACAAGTGCAATTTTGCTAATACTTATTCTTGAGTTTGATTGGATTTCTCTTCTGCTGAATGCTCATCAATAAAATCATGTTTTATGGAACTGATAATTACAATTTGGTCATGTAATTATAGAATGTTTGACAATGTACCCAAAAAAAAAATGTTTGTTGTAGGAAATTGCAGTTTAACAGTATACCGGTATGGTGTTTCTTTTTGCGTGGACCCTTTGAATGGAGTCTGCACTCAAATTTGTTCAGACCGTTATTGTTTATGTGCAACGATATTGTTGTGTAATAAGAAATACTGAATATCCTTCATGATGACAAGGAATAAGGGCAGGATAGCACATAGCCATGTATACTGAAACCTATGATACGTACACAAGTGTAGTAATGAAAATAGAATTGAACTTGTTTAGAAGCGATCCATGTATCAGGAATTTTACCTCAGTTTGAAGTAATGGTCACAGACCAAACCCAAGGTGGACCCTCATGTTGACCCAGGCCTCTCTCTATCTCACTCACCACCACCCCACACCATTTCCTCCCCCCCCCCCCATTTTGTCATCAGACATAAGCGGGGACCTGATGGAGCAGAGAGGGACCCAGGAGCAAGCCAAGTTGCTGGAGAAGTTCCGCCTCTTGCGGCAGTGGCAGCAACAGCAGCAGGCTCAGCTGATGGTGCAGCAGCAGCAGCAGTTGGAGATGCTGAAGAGTCAGCAGGAGATGGTACAACAGGCACTGATGCAGCAACGACTCAGGCAGTGGGGTGGTGAGTCAATCTTCTCTCTCTCTCTCTCAAAAAAAAAATAGATAAATAGATAAATAAATCTGCACAGGTCTTGTTTATAGTATCATCCAATTGTTCTCGTCTATGTGATCATTACTTTGTCATTTGCCAGATATAGACCAGTAGGGTCATAGAACATTTGTAATTTTCACATAGATAATCAACTGAGGACTCAGGCAGTGGGCTGGCAAGTTGATGATCTTGCCCAAACCTTTAGTTTGTCACCTATAGATCATATGTAATGCCTTCATGATACTAAGTAATTTCCCTGAGTTGTAGACCACTATGGTTAGGTTGTGGAACATTTGCAATTTTCACATGGATGGTCAGTTGAGCAGGAAAAAGCATTGTGATGGATATTCTGTGTCTTCTCCATCCTAGAATTGTTTTTAGGAAATGTTTTGCAGGGACTTAAAATGTTAATAATTTACATTTCTCAAGGTTGTTTTAATCAATTAGATGTGATGTCTGTTATTTTAGCAGAAATAATAGGGCTTCTATTGATGTCCTATAAAGTTTAGATGCGGTGCACCTAAAGAGGAGAGTCATTTTAAAGAAAGAGAGAGGGAGAGAGATATAAAAAGATATGTAGAACTCGATGAAATGTAGCGTAAGTTACTGTATCCTTTTCTTTTCCAATAGGAGTCCAAGAGAAAAGGTCCCCACCTAAATCGCCTGGTAAGAAGAAAAGCCCTGTGAAGTCTCCAGTGGCTAGTCCATCCCAGGGGTCCAAGAGAATGCCAAGCTCCCTGCCCAGAGCTCTGGCACAGGCAACAGCAGCCTTGTCCATCTCTCAGAACACTGGACCTGTCTTGCTGGAAGGCATTGGGTCAAACATCGACCAGTTTGCAGGAGCAAATGGTCATTCACAGGTTAGTGCTGATAATATAAGAATGACATACATGTTCAGCAAATTTTGACAGGTTGCCTACAAATCCACTTTTAATGTCCATTCTTCCTTGCCCCCAATGCTTTCAATTTATGCTCGTTAAACAATTCTCTCAAACCTTTTCCCACAATCATATTTCCCTAGAATGAATTTTTTTTTTTTCAAATAATTTCCATCGACATGTTTCCCTACAAAATTAAAAAATCTAAAATCATCATTTGTTTCTAATCTTCTTTGTACCATAAAAAGATAAAGGAATAGAACTGGACATTCTGGCAGCCCCCTGTGCTCATATTACTCACAGGAGGGTGAGTGAAGTCCATGCTTAAGTAAGCCAATGGTAATATTGACTGCACACATATTGCAGTTGAACAAGAAGCTGATTGCAACTGATTGACAAATTGCCCTACATCGACGTAAATAAGCACTGAATTGATCAGTGTTTTAGTAGTAGCCATGATAAAAAATCATGGGCGTACATACTCGAGCAGGATTCGAACCTACGACCTCCTGATCAATTGTAGGGCAATTTGTCAATCAGTTGCAATGAAAACATCTCGACGGAAGAAAATCATGAATTTGAATAACAAAGCAGTACCTGCTGCATGCTACCGAGTATAAGGATTAGAACCAACACTTGCTTTCGGGCGAAAGCTCGGTGGTCTAGTGGAGATGACGCCTGTTCGGTGATCAGGAGGTCGTAGGTTCGAATCCTGCTCGAGTATGTACGCCCATGATTTTTTATCATGGCTACTACTAAAACACTGATCAATTCAGTGCTTATTTACGTCGATGTTGGGCAATTTGTCAATCGGTTGCAATGAAAACATCTCGACGGAAGAAAATCTTGAATTTGAATAAGAAGCTGATGTATAACATGTTCTATCTTCGCACGTCTGGAAAAGATTGTACTTTCACCCTTTAAGTGGCAGTGAAGTATATGGTGCATAAAATCCACATCCTGTCCCTTGCAGTAATGTAGGAAAAATGTTACATGGCTGCTCTGTGACTTCAAGTGGATGTCTATTCTAGACAAAACAGTTTGTTGAAATCAGCGGAGGTTATGTCATTCGTGCAGTGCGTGTATAGAACAGATGGAGATAAATCTTTTGCCTCATTAGTTTTTGTGAGCGCTAGCTACAGTAAGACTGTGCTGGTCTTTTGCTGTGATTGGTGTTTACAATCACTAACATGCACTGCCATATTCACTTGGCAGAGCATGTGCTTTAAAAGTATTATATAATGCAGATAAAGCATGCAGAAACAACAAAACAAATTATGTGTTGACCCTTTGATCTCTGAAAATGATGTTGAAAATGAAAATCTCTGTTTCAATTTGACAGTCTTAACTAAAGAGAAGTAAGTCAATTAAGTACTGTAAACACAGAAATTTTCACGGAACATTATTTTTTTCAGGTATTTCAAGCTATACTTCTTGCTAGCGCAAATTGTAAAACCCATGAAAATATCTTAACAATTTTCTCTGCTCATTGTGAATGGGGTAACAATTGCGCTATGCAAATTCAGCAACCTGCAATGATGACTTTGAGCCACTCAGCGCGAAAAATTAATCACGTCAAAATATCAACGTTTACAATGGTGGAAAACTATTACAATGCCACATCATTCTACCCTACATGCAACCCCATTCCATCTACCGTTTCCAGGAAGAAGGCACTGATCTTGATTCAGGAAGCGAACATCCAGGCTTCCTCTCTCTCGACGGCGTCTACCCCTTACCAGACACAGCATCAGAGACCAGCGAGATGGGTACGGCTGAGAAGGAGAACAGTCACCACGGCGACACACTCGGAAGTGATGGGGAGCAGAATCTCGACACAGATGACGAGATCTTTCCCTCCGTGTCAGACCAGTGCATGGTGAGATCTAGCGTCTTCTAATATTTTACAATATCATATGTTTCCAATGTTATGTGCAGTTTTCTTGCCCAAACTGATGTACCTGGTATTTTCATCTTTACTGTGTGATTAATGAATACCTTTATGATAATGTGTTGATTACATGAGTCCTTCTGGAGCTTGTGTAATCATGTGCTATGTGATGAAAATTGGCTGCCTTTGTGATAATCTTTAGATTCTTGTAGTTGAAGGCATTTGACCACATGTGCTCACTATTATTATATACTGAGTGGTCAGTTTGGTTGTTTGTTGCATGTTTCACTTGTTTTTATATCAGTCGATGGAAAGCCTTTATATCATGTTCACTTGCCATATGATATTACTGTGTAATTGATTTTTAGGTTGTTGTTGTTTTTTGTGCCCTGACATTCAATGTACATAATTGCTCACTTTGCATCATTATTTGTAATCTATATATGATAGACGCCCACCAGCGGTAGCCCTCGTCAGGTCCAGCACTTGTCGGTCCACCTGTCGGACTCTGAGCGGACAGCTGAGAGTGACTTGCCTCTCTCCCCAGACCGGTGTCCACCCTCACCGTCCATCTCCCCGCAGCTGTCTCCCTTCTCGCCCACCACCCCCTCCCACCGTCGACAGGGACACGGTCCGGTCTTAGAGCAGGGGGAGGATGGAGACAGACCGATCCAGTCCCAAGTTGGCATAGAGTTCAAGTCCTTTGAGGAGCTTGTGGATTTCCAGCTAAAATCTACTGGGGGAAAGGTAGACTAAAATGAATGGTGCATATAGTGGTATTTTTATGCCTCCGCCACGAAGTGGTGCCGGAGGCATTATGTTTTCGGGTTGTCCGTCCGTCCGTCCGTCCGTCCGTCCGTCCTTCCGTCCGTCCGTCCGTCCGTCCGTCCGTCCGTCCTTCCGTCCGTCCGTCCGTCTTTCCGTCCGTCCGTAATGAATTTTGTGGACAAGGTAACTATCAAAAGCTGTTGAGGTATCCTAATGAAACTTGGCATGTATGTGTATTAGGGGGTGAAGTTGTGCCTATCAACTTTTGGGTGCACGTGCTCAAGGTCAAAGGTCAAAAGGTCAAGGTCAAATACATAAAATTTCACTATTTCCACCATATCTATGCAATGCCTGAAGATATTTTCTTGTAACTTAGTGTATGCATGTATTACCCAATTTAGATTCTCTGGTGAAAGTTTGGGTCATGAGGTCAAAGGTCAAAGGTCAAAAGGTCGAGTAAAAGTATTAAAACTTCTTTTTTTTCTCTGTAAATTGGAAAATTGTTCAAGGTATCTTCATGGAACATAGTATATATACATATACTGACTGGCAGTGATTATCTAGAGAATGTAGGGTTCATGGGTCACAGGTCAGGGGTCAAAGGTCAAGTGGAAAACTTCAAAATTTTACTATTTCCCTCATGTTCATGCAATGCCAGCAGGATTAGTATTTTTTTTTTTACACTTGGTGTATGCATGTGTAACCTAATAGAAATTCTCTGGAGAGTTTTTTTTTTCTTTTTCTTTTTTATTGCCTCAAAGGTCAAAAGGTCAAAGATCAAGTGAAAGTGCTGAACTAACTTTTTCCTCCATATCTCAGAAGTGGCTCAATTTATCGGGAAACTTACTGCATATCTATGCATGTTCTACCTGAAAGTCATTATCTTATGAATTTTAGGGTCAAAGGCCAGATGAACATGGTAACAATTTACTATTCAGTACAGAAATTGCACTTTTTCTCCATACCGGTACCATGAACATTACTCAATGCATAAATGTATGAATGGGTCAAAGTCAAGTTAAAGTCCTTAAATCCCCAAATACATGCTCTCCTATTCATCCAATTAAACCAAGGTCAAGGAAGGTGAACATTCAACACATTTGTGACAAACTTGTCATTTCAGTATTTTGCCAGTTTTGTGAAAATGTAATCACACATTGTCCACATGTACTATCTAGACCTATTAGGAGAATCATGCATTATGGCGGAGGCATAACAGTCACCATAGCGACATTTCTAGTTAGGGAAATGTTTTACAAATTATTTTGAAACTATTTGTGTGGTAGATGCATTTTGTTTTATTCATTTATGTGCTGATGAAATTTCTTAATTTGTAAAGACCTAGAAATTATTCTGTACAGTCCTCATACAGAAGTAATGTCATTTGCCTTCTATCTATTTCTTATGTCCATTAGAAGGAGAGAAGTGAATAAATTCTTCAGACATCAATTTTTCTCAATTCAGCCTACTGAAAAAAAAAAAAAAAAAACATGTGTAGATCACTTGTATTCGTATTTATCTATTGTTTAATGCATGGTCTTGTCATTTGAAGGTCTGAAAGGCAGTCTACAAGTGTATGAAAGGACTGTGAAGAAGAATATTTACATTGCACATGAGAAAACAGGCCAAGAAACATTCTTCTGGGAATTTGATAGGGTATGCCCAAAATTGTATTTGCTTGAGATGTACCCAGTGTCTGTTGAGTATAGACTCACTGAAATAGACTTTAGTCACAGCAAAGTTTAACCTTTGGAATATTCTACAGGTGCCCCCAGCAGCTTCCGGCACCACCACCACCACTGAGCCGACATCGGCCACTCCCCGTCACACCTTCCTCAGGAGGGGTCAAGGCATCGCCCGCTTTGGCATGAAACCCAGGAAGCTGAAACCCAGGAAGACGCAGGTAACCAGACAGGGCCAAGAGACCAGCAGTGGAACTGGGGCTGAGAGAGATGGTCAGAGAGAGAAACAGAAGACTGGCGCTGGCAAGACAAAGAAGACCAAGAGAGATGAGCCACCAAAGGTTGGCTTGTTTTCCTTCTGTCCTGTAGCACAAATCGCTTTCTAGCCAATAGACCAGTTCGCCGTTAGCAATGACTCAAATGGCCCCAAATTGTAAACCATCACAACAAAATAGTTATAAAGCTAGATATCACCCACTTAATACATAATCCAAATTATTTTTGTTTTAGAAAGCTCCCTTGAATACAGTCAAATATGGCTTTTCCCAGAGGGCATTGTTTTTAGTAGCCCTATATGACACTATTTTCTCTCTTCTTATAACCTTATGCAGGGCTCCACACTAACTTTTATTTTTGGTGGCCCAAAGGCAAACATCCGACCTTTTTTTTGTGGCCCAATCAGGCCACCAAATTTTTCATTTCTGAAATTTTGGTGGCCCGACGTGCGTTTTTGGTGGCCCTGGGCCACCGGGCCACCATTAGTGTCGAGCTGCGCTGGTGTCGAGCCCTGCCTTATGTATTCAGATTTTAGGAGTTTCTCAAGTATTTTCATGTTGAAAACACAGAGGTGTTATTTGAAAAAAAAAAAATTCATCAACTTGCCACTTAATTAATGATATCTTCTGATTGTATGTCACATTGTTGAGCAATAAAGTTTTGATGTTTTGATGTTAGTTATTATTACCTCCGCCAAGGAAGGAGAAGGTTAACTGATCATCAGCATTGGTTTGTCTGTTTGCAAAATAACACAAAAAGTTGTGAACAGATTTGAATGAAACTTGCCGGAAAACTTGATAATGACACAAGGAACAGATGATTAAATTTTGGTAGTGATCTGTGATTTTTTGAGGATTTTTGAAAAAAATTTTTATCTTTTTGCAGATAGGGTCAATGAACTTGAGAGTTCAAGCTGCACACGTGCTCGGCACGGGCGAGGCACTGCATAGACGAAGCTGAACTGATGACTTAAACAAAAGGCTTAATGTTGCGATTTTCAGCATGAGTATATAATGATGGGTGGAAATGAGCTCCTTGGCAGAGGTCTGCACTCTAAGAATGCTTTTCTAGTTTTACTTTTGACTATTTTCTGCATTAATTTGAGCCTGGAGCAATAAAATTGTTCCATTTGGTGCACAGTAATTGCATATGAATACAAGTATCTCAATGTATTTGTTTTGTATGGATATCCAGATATCCAGAAAGGTGTCTAGCAAGGCACAGCAACCCCCAGCTGAGCCCCACCCAACCGACAACATCTTCAAGAAGCCCCAATCTATCCCCGTGCCCCGTCCTAAGGCATCCGACAGCAGGGATCGAGACCAAGCGAGAGCCAGGGCGCCATCTTCGCCCGTGGAGAGGGAGAAGATCGACAGCGTCGCCCTCCAGCACAGACTCCTCGTCCCCAGCCTCCAGCTCTCCGACGGAGCGACGTCGGGACACGACGACACCCTCGAGGTTTCCTTCAACCGACGTATCAAGGTGTGGGAGAAGAAGGCTGAGGTAGGCTGATTTTATTTTTGTTTTGTTTTCCATAGAAGCAGATTTCCCCCTTAATTCTATATTCTCTTCTTTTCCTTTTTTTTTTGTCTTTCCTTATATTCTTTTAGGCTTAGAATGTGTAGATTTGTTGACTACAAGGATTATCATAACATTTTGCATAAAATGATTAATTATTATAATGCATCTTTGTTTCAAGCTTGTAAACATGTAATAATTCTTTACAATAATGCCATACTGAGTGTGTATCGTGGATCCCTTGGCAGAACAGCTCCACCATGAGGGCAGAGTTAAGTAGGGCTATCTACTGCATTTAAATGTATCTTAGTAGTAATTTCTTTGTATGTTTATGTTGCATATAGTGTACCCATTTCATTGTGTAGAAATGAAATCAATTAAGACTGTCATATATGCTTTCAGAGTATGATGCAAGGTATATGATGCAGAGGGATGGTCTTATATGTGATTAATACCAGGTCAAATGACCTACCTTTTAAAGGTATTAGCCCACATTTGTAAACCTGCAGCAATTGGTCTCATAGTTAGCATGGAGTTTGGGTATGATTGCAGTAACACCTGTGCAAAATTTCGTTCCAATTAGTCCATTACTTTCATAAAAATAAATGAAAATGCACCGTATGCATGCGTATAACGCTCGCTAGCTCCGGTCCACGTACGTACTACATGCATGCGATACATGTGTATGTTACATGTACGTAGCTAGCCCGCGCTCGTAATTCGATTTTGGGTTGGTATCGAATGGTATAGACAAAGAGCAACAGGTGAGGTATGTTACTGTTATAACTTGTACTTGAAGTCATATTGGACCTGTTTTATGCAGTTTTGATTTTCGTGGGTTTGCAAATGTGGGCTAGTACCTTTAAAGAAAAAAACAACTAACATACAGCAAATCTTTGTGTCTTTGATGCCCCCCATCAGATTGAGCAGGAAGATCTTGATGAGTTTGAGATGCTGGAGAAGGCAGCAGATGATAACATCTCATTCTGCAGCGAGGCATCACTGGTAGTCAATGTGCTTCAGAGGGCCCAGACACGCAAGCAGGTCAGTAGAGGTTACTGTTGGATGGCAGAGAACAAACTAACCAGAGTTGACCGCTTCAGAGGACTGATGTTGGAATCAGTAGCATCTACAGCTTTTCAAAGTGTCTGAATATATCTAAAGGAGGATAAACTAACCAGAGTTGACCATTTCAGAGGACTGATATTTGAATCACTAGCATGTACAGCTAAGCAAAGTGTCTGAATATATCTCAAGTTTGTATTTTTTTCTCTTGAAAAGTCCCCATACTCTCATATGTCAATGGATATTACCTAATGAAAAATTTGGAATCTTCATTGCAGCAGATATGTTTCTCTTTGCACAAGGCTATTAGTTGACTGAAGATGCAAGTATTTTTCTTTTTAATTGTATGATTCTAAATTGAATGGTGTGACATCTGTAGTGTAAGGTATCACATCAGGCATTTGGTAGCCTGCTTGTGTTCAAGATGACAGCAGTACTTTGCCATTCTGAAGGGGCTGTTACCCTTACCAAATACTGTATACGCCATATATTTCGCGTGTCTAAATTTTCGCGAATCGGGACTTCCCGTTAATTTTGTGAGTGGTTAAATTCGCGATTAGGAAGTCCTGTGCTGAACCGAGAAATGTATACACTTATGTCACATTCATATCGTCATTAGAGTGAATATTTTGGCGAATAGCAGCTGACTCGCGAAATTGGTGAAAATAAAAACCTCACGAAATATTCGACGTATACAGAACCTATCCTGTCATAATTTGTACCCAAAGTACAATCGAGAGGAGCAATCAAAATATAAAGAGTAAACCATATTTTCCTGGAGAGATTTTCTTAAAGCATTCTTTTTTTTTTTGGGGGGGGGGGAGGGGTGGGGCGGAGTAGTAGTGTACAGAAAGCTGTAGTGGAATAAAACAAGACGATTAAACTTTGGGGGTTTTTTTGTTTTTGTTTTGTTTTTTAAACAGCTTGCTTTCAAAAACCTTCATTATTCGATTTTTGTTTTGATTCTGTCTTTGTTTTTCTTTTCTTTTTCTTTTTACAACAGCAACTTCTTGGACTTTCACCCCATATCAAGAAAACTGACAGACTTCCAACCTTGGTATCGATAGATGCATCACAGGAAAAAGATGGACATAACACCAATGCTCCAGAGAGCTCTCAGGGTTTAATCCGGACTGATGATCAGGCGATGGAGGAGGAGCAAGCTGTGAGCAGCGTCCAATCACGGGACGATTCCAGCAGACCAGTGGAGACGGTACACAAGGAAACTCTGCGAGATCATGTGTTTGAAGACAGGTTGTTGGGAAAGGGCGAGGCAGTCGTGATCAGAGACGATTTCTATTCATCAGCAAGTGATGAAGAGGAAGAAGAAGAGAGGACTGCAAGAGAGGAGGAGGAGGAGGAGGGGGTTTTATCAAATAATACTGGTGGTCCCAGCAAGATTGAGAGAAAAGTTGTGAGGAGAATTTCAAAGCGGGATTCATACAGGGATAACGGGGAAGGAAATGGAGGAAGTGTTGAAATCAGTCGGGAAAATGATGCAGTAGAGGCAATGAATGGAGTGAAGCACTATGGCAGAGAACACTTTAGCTCCAAGCAAATCACTGAGGACAATAACTCTCCCAGTGATGATGATGATGATGATGATGATGAAGAAGAGGAGGAGGAGGAGGAGGAAGATTTAGAAATTTACAGAACTGGTATCAGTGAAAACAGGAGCAACAACAATAATGTCCATCTCAGAGTTGAGGGAGAATCAGACGATCATGTGACTTCAAATAATGTTCCCTCCAAGAGCAGCGCTGGTGCAGCGGAAGATGGGATGGCATCAAATGGGCATGTCTTCCAAACGAAAGGCGTCATGCGGGAGATGGAGGAGGAGGAGGAGGACTCGAGTGGAACCCCCAGAAAGGGGGCAAGTCCCTACCCTGAGGATGACCGTGTTGCCTTTGAGGACGAGGAGACGTGGGGAGACTTCAGCGCACAGCTCAGTGACAGCAGCGATGAGGATAGCATTGTTGCCATGGCGCCCAACTTGAAATCAACACCAGTATCAAAGGGTATCTGAATTATTTCTGTTTAGTACACGGTTTTAATCGCCAGAATGCTGTTATGTTCAAAATGAAATATCTGTATTGTTTTGATAAATAAGTTTCATGTCTAGAAAACAGTATGATGAGTATAGCTTTGTTGTAGTTGAAGAAAAAAAATAATAATCTGGAAACAACCCTAGTGTCTGAAGGTCAGTGAAATATCTTCATTGTTGTCAATTATGTATATTACTATTTGATAAGACATTGAACAGTGGAAAAAAGTGATTTGGAGGACATTGACATCATGGTACATCAGACAAATTAAGAAAACCTGGGTGTTCAGATATTCATGTTCTTCAAATTATTCATTCTTAACTGTTATGCTTTCATAAAACAGCTTGCTGAAAGGAGCATGGCTTTATTATGATAATGAATTCTTGGCTGTGTAATTGCGCTCATTGTCAATGCTTTTAATTACAGGAATGTTTCTTGAGAAATGATGTTAACTGTGATTATGTTGGCATCCTTGTGGTGTGTTGAAATTGCAATCATGATTACATGACATGTTAGTTTTTCATTCATGATATGTCAGTAGTTTTAGAAAAATTATGGAGAAATGTACACTGTTTTGTAGAAGTTACTGAATACAGGAGCACAAGTTTCAGTTCTGATAGGGTCTCTTCTTTCCCGTCATTCATCAGTAAATGGTTCAGCAAGCAACATGAAAAGGAAAAAGGGCACCGTAGCAATGGAAGAGCAGGTTCATCTCTCCCCTCCTCCAACCTCAGAGCTGGTTGCTAGGCTCTTCCCCAAACTAAAACAACAGACTCCAGAGCAAAAGAAAGAAATGGTAAGCAGTAGATGACAGAAGTAAACTATGAACTATTTCTCTCTTTCCTTCATGTGTATTTTTACCAAGTTTTTAAACATCTGACTTCATTGTGTGGAGGTGATCAGGTTTATAATAATCAGTCATACTCATATGCAGATAATCTGATTGTGAACAGTTTATTGTGTTACTTTGTGTAAAATTTCTTTCATGACAGTTTGACTGTATATCATTCTTCATGGTTTTTATTAACTTGTACTTGATGATGATAGCTATTGGTCTGAACATACTTTTTATCAAACTCCAAAGCAAGGTGATATCTGAGGCTTTGCCCTGAATTTTTTTATGCCTCCGCAACGAAGTGGCCGGAGGCATTATGTTTTCGGGTCGTCCGTCCGTCCGTCCGTCCGTCCGTCCGTCCCGTTTTGTTTTTGTCGATATCTCAAGAACCGTGTGGTGGTTTTACATCAAACTTGGTATGAGGGTATATCCTTGGGGGATAATACTTTGTGTGGATTTTAGGGTCACTGGGTCAAAGGTCAAAGGTCACAGGTTATTTTGTGAAAAAAAAATGTGAAATTTCATGTTTTTCTCCATATCTCGCAAATGGTTCAAGGTATCTTCATGGAACTTAGTATATATGCTTGTACCGATGGGCAATGATTATCTAGGGAAGTTGGGAGTCATGGGTCAAAGGTCAGGGGGGTCAAAGGTCAAGGTCAACTCCTCAAAATATCAGTACTTTCCTTAAAATGCAATATGCCTGAAGGTTTTGTTTTTTTTAAACTTGATGTATGGCATGTATTACCCAATATATATTTCTGGGGAAATTTCTTGCCGAAAGGTCAAAGGTCAAAAGGTAAAAGGTCAAGTGAAAGTGCTAAATTGCACTTTTTCCTCCATATCTCGAAAGTAACTCAAGGTGTCATCATGAAACTTACATATTTATGCATGTTCAACCTAACAGTGATTCTCTTTGGAACTGTGAGGTCAAAGGTCAAAGGCCAGGTTTAGATAATGCTATTTTCTCATTTGATACTGAAATTATGCTTTTTCTCAATACTTTGAAAATTACTCAATGCATAAACTTATAAAAGGGTCAAAAGTCAAGTAAAAATCATCAGTTCCCCAAATACCTGCACTCTGACATGTTAATCATTCATCCAATTGAACCTAGTTCTAGGAAAGTGAACATTCAGCCTATTTGTGTCAAACCTGTCATTTTAATATTTTGCCACTTGTGTGAAACTGTCATCACACATTGTCAAGACATTGTACTATAGACCTATTAGGACAACCATGCATTATGGCGGAGGCATATCAGTCGCCGTAGCGATATATCTAGTTTTTTAATGAAAATACTCTTTTGATTATCCAATACTAGTTTGAGTGGTGAAAGAGAAGTCATCATCTTAGTATATCACATGACTGTAAAACAAGTACAGTAAGCAATTTTTATGCCTCCGCAACGAAGTGGCCGGAGGCATTATGTTTTCGGGTCGTCCGTCCGTCCGTCCGTCCGTCCGTCCGTCCGTCCGTCCGTCCCGTTTTGTTTTTGTCGATATCTCAAGAACCGTGTGGTAGTTTTACATCAAACTTGGTATGAGGGTATATCCTTGGGGGATAATACTTTGTGTGGATTTTAGGGTCACAGGGTCAAAGGTCAAAGGTCACAGTTTATTTTGTGAAAAAAACATTGAAATTCCACATATTTCTCCATATCTCGCAGATGGTTCAAGGTATCTTCATAGAACTTAGTATATATGCTTGTACCGATGGGCAGTGATTATCTAGGGAAGTTGGGGGTCATGGGTCAAAGGTCAGGGGGATCAAAGGTCAAGGTCAACTCCTCAAAATATCACTACTTTCCTTAAAATGCAATATGCCTGAAGGTTTTTTTTTTTTTGTTTTTTTTTAACTGGATGTATGGCATGTATTACCCAATATATATTTTTTGGGAAGTTTCTTGCCAAAAGGTCAAAGGTCAAAGGTCAAGTGAAAGTGCTAAATTGCACTTTTTCCTCCATATCTCGAAAGTAACTCAAGGTATCATCATGAAACTTACATATTTATGCATGTTCTACCTAACAGTGATTCTCTGTGGAACTGTGAGGTCAACGGTCAAAGACCAGGTTTAGATAATGCTATTTTCCCATTTGATACTGAAATTATACTTTTTCTCAATACCTTGAAAATTACTCAAAGCATAAACTTATAAAAGGGTCAAAAGTCAAGTAGAAATCATTAGTTCCCCAAATACCTGCACTCTGACATTTGAATAATTCATCCAATTTAATCTAGTTCTAGGAAAGTGAACATTCAGCACATTTGTGGCAAACCTGTCATTTTAATATTTTGCCAATTGTGTGAAACTGTCATCACACATTGTCAAGACATTGTACTATAGACCTATTAGGAGAACCATGCATGATGGCGGAGGCATATCAGTCGCCGTAGCGATATATCTAGTTGTTTATGACATTGAGATGTCATAATACGCATTACACATACACAGCCTTGGAGTACTTGTACATGTGAGACAGCAATAGCAGAGTGCTACTTAACTAACACAACCATTTTTGTACTTTGTGAAACATTGCACAATTGAAATCTGATCGTTCCCCCTTTGAATTATATCAGGCTCGCCAAGAGAGGGCGCTGCAGGCATTGAATGAGAGGCAGGTTGGGGACGGATCCCAGGCACGGCTGCTGAGGGACAAACTGAACCAGCTGGAGGGCGAGATCGAGAGATTCCGTAAGGAGAATCTCCTTCTGGCAAAGCTGAGAGAAGAGAGGGAAAAGGTGAGCCAGGCATCCAATGACTTGTATTCGTTTCTGTGCCATGACAGAAAATACTTTTAACCATATCTTAACTAGGGAGGGTTGGTGGGTGGTGGGTGGGGGGGTGGGGGGGGGGGGGGGGGACTCGCATGATGATTCTGCAAGGTGCAAAGATTTTGCCATGATGTTTCATGATTTTTTTCCTTGAAGTCTCCTGCATGTTGTGAGACCAAATTTGGGATGTCTGGGTACACTGGTCCGAAGTGAATGTTTTGTACATGATGGATGTCAGTCTGAAAACGGCTCAAATTTGTGATGATGTGAGCAAATCCAATGCAAATTTTATTTTTTGTTGCATTGATATGAATTTAATTATTTCAACTTCTAATTATTTAAATTGATGAATTCTAATGTTAATAAATGTCGCTGCTACAGATTTTGGTGAAAAAACAATGGAATACATAAGAAATTAACAACAACAAAAAATTGAAAATTAATTTTTGTTGTAATTTGGTGTGTCTGGAGATATACTGTAAGCAATCCTTCAGCCTATTTAATCTGTTGAGGACGGACTGATTCTGCTACAACACACATTTCCCATAGACACCTGCCTGAGTATACCGAGGACTCGTCCTCAGTGGGTTAATGGAGCTACAGGAAAAAATATGATTTCATGCATAAATTTGTATAATGAATTAGTTAAGAAAGAAAATAAATATTCTTCTATTATATAACCATATAATCTTGTAGTTGACATCCAGCTGTTAGGCAAAATTTTGCAGCAATCGCGTGATTGGCGGCAGTCAAATTGAACCCCCCTCCCATAAAAACTTGGTCTCAAATATCCAAGTTAAAATAGGATCAACCCTACATGTTTTGATTGCTGATTGAAACAGAAAGTCCCATAGCATTGTACACACTATCCAAAGTCCTTAGCATGTAAAGGGTTAACAAATGGGCAATCTCCACAACCTCAGATGACCTCAGTTTTGACCTCAAATGACAATATCGTTGACCACTGCTTTCAAATCTTACACACCCATTGAGATTCACTGGCATTTTTTAAATCCATGATGACAGAAATCTCCTCTGTCTCCTCTGTCACAGCTTTTGCTGACTTCTTTCATTATTATGCTTGTTTGTTTGTTTGTTTGTTTTGGGGGGCATATTGTACAGGTAATTTTTCTAGTGTCTATCATCCATAATTTTGAGGTTATGTGTCTTTCATCCTCTCATGTAGGCAACATTCACTATTAAAAGTGTAAAAGTCAGAGTGTGCCCTCATTTTGTGTTTTCTTCTTTATGTGTGATATATTGATTATAGTCTTATTACTTTGTATGCCTGAGCAGCAGTGAAATGCTTGGATTTTCATTTCTCTTTTTTTCTTTATATTCAACATTTAAATAATTGCATAGATTTTAAGAGTTTTTAACAAGTGCTTGTTCATCCCCCCCCCCTCTTATTTTTGTTTTTTTTTTTTCAATGGAAGGGATATTCTTACTGGAAGGCCTCAAGTTCTCATGAATATGTCCTGAAACATTATTTTCCGACAAGTCCACTGTCTTTATTGATATCTTTGCTTTGGTGATTTGTTTGGAAGTATTCATCAGAAGTATGGCATTTCTTTGAAAATTTCTGTTTACTTGAGTGCTAGAGTTTAGAGTTCAGTATTAAAAAAATGAAAGATAACGGTCACACAAGTATGGCTGTCATAGTCCGGGGGGACGGGGTATTAGGAACAGGCAGGGGTTTGACAGTAAAAGTAATTTATATCTGTCAAGAGAACTGCATTTATGCTGATGTGCTCTTTTGGTTGATATATGCAGGGTTTGAACTCGCTGAAGAAAGAAATGGAGGAATTCCAGAGGCAGAAGTCGGAGGACCTCAGGCGATTTCAGGATTTCAAAGAAGAAGAAACAAAGAAGCTCAAGTGAGTTGACAAGTTGATACAATGTTGTTGTTGAATGATTAAAAGTAAAGGAAAACTACTGTACTTTGTACTCTACTGAGAAGAGTGAAGTCATAGAACAGTCATGGTTTTACTGAGATTGCAAAGATGGAAAGAAAGTTATGGAAATAATGTTTTGTTAAATACCATAATTGGTCCAAATTATGTGATGCAAATTACACAAGGTATCAATGTCTTTGCACACAACTCTCACATTGGTTAGTTGATCAAGATACTGTTCAATCATTCTTTTTGTCAACAATTTAGCAAATATAATATCCACCCCTTTTCAGAGTCATTGTTTTCAAATCTTTACAAATGTGGAACAATTTGATATAAAGATACAATTTCCTCTTGTTTAAAGCTAAAACATAATTCTTAAAAGGGCTCAAAATACATCTTCCACTGTTTGGAATTTGCTTCCAATATATCAAAAGGCTCTATCAAGTAACTTGTCTGGCTGATGCAGTTTGCCAGGATATTGAGCTGTTTTGTAGTATTTTCAGATCAAAAATGTAAAATAATGTTGATAATTTTAATATTGAATAGTTCCTTAATCTCCCAACCCATTCAGTAGTGAGTGGGTGGAACATTACTTAGAATGTCATGATTGAATTGTGCTATAGCAGTAGTATTGAATTGTATGCAGCTAATACAGCTGCATACGATTCTCTCACGTGTGATGGATACCACTATGGACCTGATATATGTAATCGATTTGTTAAGCATCATATAGCAACCACAATCGGTTATGTTCTGAGATTGCAATACTAGAAATATCAACCTTTTTGGTTAATATTTCACTTTTCTGTTGTGACCCAACTGAAATTGTTATCACAGCTTATTTCACACAATTGTTATGCATATGTCTCCATTTTGGAGCAAATATGTTGTTTTATGATCATAAGTTTTTCTGAGTTTTTTATCAGAGTAGTTTCATATTTGACCATGTAGATATCAAACAAGGACCATGCCAAATTGATCCGTGACTAATAATCTGTGACTAATCTCTTGTGTTTCTGTAATTGATTTATGTTTTTTTCAGTGAGTTGTGGGTTTCAAGCCAAAAGTTATGACAAAACATTTGTGAAATGAATGCAGTTCTCCATTCATCTAGTCAAAATGGCATTGTTGTTCCAAAAATTACCTGAATGAAAGCTGTGCCCAGCCAATGTTATGCATCCTTTGATGAAGCACTTCCATGTAGCCTATGTTTTGGGAAGTATCTAATCATAGCTTGGCCCAACCCTTCAGTCTGGGCTAGGAATGGACTCAGTAGGGAGAAAGGTCCATTGTCTCTGTCTTTCTCAGTAAAATGTAATTGTAGGAAACACCTCATGGTCGCGGCATGACCAAGCACAAGGGATTAAGACAATAGGGAGCATTAGCTTAATGAGCACAAAAGATGAACAAAATATCTGTCCACTCATTAAAAAATAAATAAAAAAAAACACATGAAAATTCTGTCTTCCAAGGAAGTATATACACCATGCTATATTCATGTATGCATTTTTTTTTTTTTTTTGGGGGGGGGGGGGGGGGAGGTGAATGCCATTACTTTGAAACCGGGTCTATTTACCTACCATGGCACTATATGTGTGTATTGTTTAATTTTTTATTTTTAACACTGAGCCTATGTTTAGCAAGTATTTATTTGTCGTGCTTTGCTATAAATAGGTACCTGTATTTATGTGTAGTCACTGCACTCCACATAATATACTGCAAAACAGGTGTGACCGTGGTAGCAGTATGTAAATGAGTTCCCTTACTATTGTCCGCAATTACCACTGAAAAGGATTTACCAGAAGCGTTTGTAATGCCTTCACACAGCAAGTGCAGTCAACCTGTTTGTGAAGCACATTATTGAATAAGTGTGATTAGGCTTGCCAAATGCATCTTGGAAACTCTACCTGCCTGATAGATTATAGAAGAGATTCTATTTCACACCCGTTTGGAGATTTGAGGAAATTTCACATTACAGATAACGACCTACTTCTGTATCGCTGCATGAGATGTTTGTGGCTTACACCCTAAGAGTCTAATAGCCTTCCTCAATTAACTCCCTCCCTCTCAGTAATTCTTTCATATGTAACAGCTGGTGTTGAGATTCTTCAGCTGCTAATTAGCTTCGGGTGCTCCAGTAATGAATGACTTAACCGATACAGGAATTACGTGATAGACTGGATGCGTAATTACCAGTGATGGCCAGCGAACCTGTTTACGTGAACGTAATTCTCAAGGACAGTTTTGTTATGATGCAGTGGAAGTTTTGGGGTGACTAGAGTCACATTCCTGTATGTGGACTGTATGCATGTGCTTGTTTGAAAGTGGTGGTAAGGTAAGTTTCAAATTCTACATACACCTTCACTGTTGTGCCTTGTGTTTAGATTGATATTTTGAATTTCATGCCACAAGTGAATACAACAGCATCTGCCAAAAGAGTTTGTGATGCAGGCTTTTGAAGAATACCATTATTTTTCACAACGTCTAGGTGGTTGGAAAGCCTCCATTATAAAACAATTGTATTCCATACAAATGTGCAACTTAGACTATATTGTTCTGCTTTCATATGGATTTGAAGTTATACTTCTGTACAGATTCTTGTCTTTTTTGAATGGTCATGATATTGTTTGTGTAGGGTGTGTTGTTTCTTATTTTGAGAGTGAAACTTTGATTGTATGGTTTGTTTTCATCCATGTCTGTTACTGTACAACTGTGACATTCAACTTTGAATTTGTTTGCAACATATTTGGGATTCATGTGTAATTGTGTGCTGTATTAAGTAGTGCACTGCAGTAAGTCATTATTTAATAGCATTATTTCAATGACCATCTGGGCCATGTTTTATGAAGAGTTATAATTGATTATATAGTTGATTTCTATCATAAGTCTATGGCAGCCAGTGTGTAAAGGAAATTTATAATTGATCTCTTTTGTCAAAACGGGGCTCGTGGTATGTTTGTCTGGGTTGTTGATGTTCTTCAGACAGAATATATTTTGTAAGATAGAAATTAGCCATGAAATGCTGTCTAAAAGTTTCTGTGTTCCAGTGTAAAATGAGTGTGTTTGTGCCAGGCATAATTATTTGATAGTTGAATTCTTCTCTTTTTATTTGAATGCTAGTATCTGTGTGGATTGAACACATTTATGTAAATCTCACCCTTAGATTGTTTGTTTTTTCATTGAAAATGTGGATTGAATAGCATATGAAAAGACAAACACGTTTATTCTGGGCTCAGACCTCATTGTCTTCCACATGCCATGAATGAGGTAATTAGCAGTAATTTACTTAGTAGAATGAGAAATCCAGGTGTTCTAGATTTTTTTCCCCAAGTCTCAGTGATTGTTATGTACAGGTGTTGAACATTCCTTACCTTACTGTTTTTACAATTTGATTGACACTCTAATCCCTTCTTTTTCTGTAAACAAGTTGAAATATACACCCAGAACATGGGGTTCAAAGTTTGGCATGCATTCTCGTATTCAGTCATTTTTATTTTTTATTTTTAGTTTGTTGCTGTATTTATGCCAAATGTATTTTTCTGTAAACAAGATGAATTGAGTTACAGATATTGATTGTTACTTTGTGCGACCTCCTGACTAGTCAAGTCTGGATGGCTTTGCAGTGCTGGGGCCCAAATGACTTGTTCCTATCACAATTAGTCGTCAAGGGTACTGTGTCTTATAGTAGGATGTTTTTTCAACATGACCAGATGTTGAAAATCATTGCATGACTTCTGAAATCACACATCATTATAATCTAAAATCATGAATGGAGCCATGCCATTATTAAGACGCCATCAACATTTATGTTAAGGTTTTGTGAAGACAGAGTGGTAAATCTTCAGTGATAATTCAAGTTTGCAAGAGTACAAAACCTGAATATATTGATTTAGCAGTTGTCCTTTTTCCACACTCTAAGCAATGACATGGATTCACAGAATAGAATTTTGTGAATTTTATCCCAAGACTAGTAATTTGTCACAGTTGCCTCAGACCAAATACATAAATATGAGTTGTCACATGGTACTGTTTTCCCACACTTAACAATGCAACAATATGCAGCCATTGTTGTATTCAGTCACATTCTATAAATATCTCAATCAACACAATGCTGTATTTCTTGCTCATACTTGCTTTATGCTTTGTCCTGGTACTTGTGCCGCTGTTGAAAATTACTTACAATTTTTGCCTTCACTAATGTAGTGTGTTGACTATTTGTTTGTGACTTTCTTTCTTGCGTTTCCAGACGAGAGAAGAAATTGTTTGACAAGCATCAGAAGACGATGAGATCCATACCGGATAAACGAGATCGAGAGGAGATTGAGCTGCTGAAGAACCAGGTTAGTACAGAATATATTTAAATCATTATTGTCAACAGACAAAGTAGATAGTAACAAATATTGTTACTTTTTCTTCACCTTTGAATAGACCCCATGGGGTCCAGTTCACTGTATGCACCCTTAGGGAAGAGTTATTGTTGTTGTTGTTTTTTTGTTTTTTTTGTTCGCTAGCTTGTTTGGGGGCAGTATTAACGATTTTTTTTTTCCAATTTCAATTAATTTTTTTGCCCACTAAATAAACAAGGTAATGATCAAAATTATACATGCATTTAAATATTATACAGGAAGCATAAATAAAAGTATGTTCCTGTTTCTGATCAATACCAAAGGAGATATGATGTACAGAGATATTATGTCTTTGTTTTGTGTGTTTGTATATGTGTAGGAATTACAGAAAAGTCTACATGTGTATCTGCATGTGTATGTGAGTGCATGTGTGTGTATGCATGTGTGTGTGAGTGTATGGGTGTTTGTGCATGTTTGATGTTGTTAGACATGAAGAAGCTTTCTTTTTATTATGTCCACTCCATGGACTGAGACATGATTTTGATGTCTTACTAAAATTGTCTGTATCATCTTCATCATCTATGCTTAATTTTGACTGACTGGTGTGGCATGCTGTTGGCACAAACCCTTCAACTTAACCTCAGTGTGTCTTGGCATACACAGTAAATCTAAATACATGTGAGCTCAACTATAGGCCTATATATATATATATATATATATATATATATATATATATATATATATATATATATGCATGTATTTGTTTGTGAATTTCCCTTTGAAAATACCAAGGATTTATTAATAGCTCCTTGAAAATACAAAACACCTTCTACTCTGAGCCACTATCTCTGTTGTTTTCCTTCAATCTCAAAACTTTTACATTGCAACAAACTAAAACTTGTTTCTATCCTGTTTCATATATCAAGTTGTGTCCTACTTCTATGTTTGTCTCTGAGTCATCTTTCTCTCACTCTTTCTCTTTCTGTTTATCTGTCCATCTATCTGGGGGGTGTTTCATCAACGTTTGTCGGTGCTGACAACTTGAATCACCATAGTAACAGTCAGTGACCAGAGCATCTCAGCCAATCAAAACCAAGGATTTTGCTGAAATTGGTCAGTGCCGACAGTTGTTGGCGCTGACAAGCGTTGATGAAACACCCCCCTGATCTCTATCCATTATACACATATTTCTCTATCTACAACTTGTAACTCTACCTAAATATTGTACTCGCGCCTTGAGCACTGTACAGAATGGATTTGGTGCAAAGTCATATATGATTCTTATTATTAGTATTATTATTTGTATTATTATTATTATTATTATTATTATTATTATCATCATCATTTTTATTATTATCATCATTATTATTATTATTATTATCATTTTTATTATTATCATCATTATTATTATTGTTATTACTATTACTATTATTACTATTATGATTATTAGTATTATGTTGTTATGATGATGATGATGATCATGATAATGATTATTATTGTCGTTACCTCTTAATGTATGAATATGTCTGTCTCTCTTTCTACCTATCTGTATATCAGTATCATTCAGTCTATCTGTGTATATCAATTTTTATTCATCTTTTATTTCCCCTCCTCCCAAAAACTTTTTCCCCACCAGTTGAGTGATCTTCAGGTGGAGCTAAAACAGCGGGAATCAAGATGGAATGCCTCGACGAGGCGTCTACGAGACCGCATCGAGGCCCTGGAGACGGAGAATGGAGAGCTGAGGGAGGAAGTGAAACTCATGGAGCAGAGGAGACTGCTGGCATGGCGACAGGAAGAAAATAAGGTATGTAGAGAAAGAAGGCAAAGTGTACTGTAGCAATGAGTAGAGCCATGCATAGGAGATTCTTTTATTTTCTCCTTAATACACATCTCTTTTGTCCATGTGAATCTAATAATCATTTAGAAGTTAGGAGTCAATCATGAGTGCAGTTTGAAATAAAAAAAAAAGAAGGAATATTTCAGTTCAGTTCAGTTCAGTTCGAAAAAAAAAAAAAAAATTTAAACAAAAAAGTATGTCAATTCCAGATTCTTAGTGCATACTACAAATTTTGCTTATATACCAAGTGTGCAATGCTTCAAACCCAGTATAAGGAAGGCTGCTTTTTTATTCAATATATTATTTCATGACAATCCAATGAATCTGCAACAGTAGAATGCCTAGACACTAGATCTTAAGAAAATGTTGTAAACTACCCTCTAACAGAACAAACAAAACTGCCACGTGCAGCCACCAGCCATCCCAAAGCCCAGACCTCCTGTCAGACCACCCCCACATCAGATAGTGGAACAGACCAATAACAACAACGTCAACAAGAGGAGGCCTGGGAACAAGGATCAATTCACGACGAGAAACGGGGATGTTCAGCACAGTGTGGAGAGAAGGGCGCAGGTGCCATCAGAAAGTTCAGATGATGGGGAATATTTGCAGGCTTTTTCCCCGCCAGGAAAAGACCGCACTGGACAAAATGATTCAAAGTGAGTGTCATAGTCTTATAAAAATTTGGCAATAGTGCCTGATTTGCTGACCATTATTACATTCTTTATAACTTATTTTTTACACCAGTGTTAATCATGGTATTTGGACAAGAATTGATGGCCATCTTATTTAATTCAGGAGCAAATGTTGCACATACTTCCATTTCTCATTTCTTCATCTACATTTGCCATTCATAATGCAACAATGTTTATGGATCCCATACATACAGGTTTGGGTATTTTTATTCCGAGATTTTTTTTTTTTTCCATCTTTCATCAAGTGTACATTATCACAGTGTGAACCTCAACTGCACATCATGTTATCTGTTGAACAGCTGATGAACATCGTGTAACATGACCACATCGTGTATGGAACTCCCTTTAAAAATGAGAAGGACTAAGAAATCCACCGCAGTGATATCTTATTTTGCTTGATCACATGATGAGTTGTTATTTTTAAGTAACAACAACAGAGTCTTTTGATTCCAGATCTTGAATCCAACTTAAAGGGAAAAAGTAGGTTAAAGTCTGTTCAAACATGTTTGATCCACTCACTTTAAGCAAGTCGGTATGTGGAAATTTATAGATTTCGCTTGCATGCCCAACATCATTTCCTTCCATTGAGACGTACCAGTCTTTATTCCTTTCATCATTCATCAAAACGCTTTGTTTAATTACATCACCCACCATTCATATTGACTAACCCACCAGGAATCAAGCTAGTAAGTATACAGTTAATGCATGTCTCTGACTATGTGTGTTAGAAGCTATGGTGTCTATAAACCTGTACTGATTTACTGATGTATGATATATGTAGCAGAGGTTACGGTTTAGTAGTAGTAGTAGCGGTAGTAGTAGTAGTAGTAGTAGTAGTAGTAGTAGTAGTAGTAGTAGTAGTAGTAGTAGTAGTAGTAGTAGTAGTAGTAGTAGTAGTAGTAGTAGTAGTAGTAGATGATCAGACAATTGCCAGCATGTCTTTACACTTGATTTGACCATGTTTCTGTTTGTGTAAACAGTCCTGTGCAGTTGAACCTATATCATGTTATCATACTCTGCTACTCTAGGTAGCTGTAAATTCTTGAGCTGCCTACTATTACATTTTACAATGTTTTTAAGTTGTTGTTTTTTTTCATCAAAATTAAGAAAGTATGTATTATAAAATGAAAGTAATTTTTTATAGAAATTTAATTTTGCATGGTTAGTGTGTGCAGTATTTCCACTTCTAAACTAGAATATGATTTTTGCCGTGAAAATGTATTTTTTACTGTACATCAGTATGATTTGTTTTTCTTATCTACAGGGGTTGCAGCCATGAATTGTGTCTTAGATTGTATGGTTTTAGTAAAGTTTGTGTGACTCATGATACAGTGGAGATACGAAAGTCAAAGATTCTGTCATTTGGTTGTGCATGCCTTTAAACAATGAATTTGTAATTTGTGAATGGCATGTTTGTCCTTTGGTTAAGATTGTTGGATACCACGTGTTCATTTCTAATGAAGTATAACACAGCAAACATTGTTTTGAGTACAGAGTGACCCTTTTTTGCATGATTACCATATTTTAATGAAGTGTTGGTCTAGATTTTAGATATAAAGCTGTCTAGTTTCGAAATGTAGTTCTTCTATTAAAAGTTCCAACAAGGTTTGAACCATGTGACAACTTCAAAGAGATAAAATGTTTCTGAAACAAAGCTGTCTGTCTTGCTCTCTTATGCATGAAATGAATAATTTTTGTAAATATGAATCACAAAACTGTATTTTTGATCATTCAATCTTCCTACAAAAGTGTCCCCTGCATATCAGACCATTGCAAAGCTGAAGGTATGAAAAAAGTGTAATTATACATTCAGATGTGACCTCTTACCAAACCGTCAACTTGAATTTCTGTCTATCACAGCATTCTTCTTCATATGTCTTGGCAGTACTTTTGTCTTGGAACAGTCTAGGGGTTCACATATTACTTCTACCTGTGACTTGCTACATTAAGGAAGACACAAATGTAATGCTCCAATCTGCTGCTTTTCCCTCTTTAGTATCTATGAGAGCAGAATACTCAATGCAAGGAGGAGTCGCTCACCACCCAGACGGGAGAGACCTCCCTTACCAACACCCCATGAGAGGACCCCTCCCCCGACGAGAACAAAACCATCCTCCCTCTCTCCCTCATCCCCATCCACCTCCCGGAACACCCCTCTCAGCAATAGTCCACAGGCCCGGCAGCACGGCTCACCCAGCAGGCACGCACAGGATGGACCCCACCGTGCGAGTCCCCCCAGAGGGGTGATCAAACCCCAAGCCAATGGAAGAATGGAAAATTACGAGGAAATTGTGCACACAGATGGGAAGGTGAGTTATGAAATGAGATGCAAAAAAAAAAAAAACGAACACTTCGTACAGTCTATTATCACTAGAAAACATTCAAGGCTATTGCTTAATTCCACATGTTATTTACATCACTAATTTTTAGTAGAATACAGTGAAACAATTCACAGTTGCAAGCCTCTTAAGTGGACTTAACAATGACAAATTGATAATGAACTTCTGAATTTATACAAAGAGATATGAAACTATATTTTTAGTGTTCTTCTTTTTCATTACTATTATCATTATCATTATTGTTATGATCAGTATTATTCTAACTAATATTACTATCATTAACATCGTTATGCAGATGCACCAATAATTTGTGACAACTGTAGATATCAGTGAAGAAGAACTTGAGAAGGTATTATGTATGTTTGGCACAGACATTGCAGATTACTTTGCGGATGAAACATCAAATCTTTTAATTTTTCTTTTATCATTCTGTCAGGTTGAGCAGATCAAGACCGATGGTACGAGGGTTCTAGCGTTTGCCAACGGGACGACGAAAGAGATCAGTCCTGATGGTCGCTCCATCATCATCTCTTTCTTCAACGGCGACATGAAGCAGATCACGCCAGACCAGAGAGTGGTGAGTGCAGAAGCGAACCTCTGACTAGTCTGTGGTCCAGTCTGACCATTATGTGAGCTAGCTTGACCAGCGTGTTTGTGATCCAGTCGTCATGATTGGTCTGTGGTCAAATTTTACTTGTCTGTGGGAGCAAATTTACATATCTGTGACCCAAGCTGACTAGTCTGTGATCCAATACACTGTATGTCTTCAGTAACAATTTGACCAGTTTGTGTTGCAGTGTTGATAAGTCTGTGCTACAGTTTGCCCATTTGAACTATGAAGCATTTCAGTGGTTCATTTGTGTAGTGCCAGTAGTTTGTTCTATGCTTGACTGTAAGTACTCTGCAATGTGAATTTACAGGTTTATTCACTGCAATACGATAAATTTATTAGTGATCTTGTTGTCATTTAGTGATCCTGTTGTCATTATCAAGTGCATGCTGTACTTTGTTTCCTGCCGATGTAATTGTCTTGTTCCTCTTTGCCTCTGTATTCACATTTGAATGAGTCTATGTTTAGTCATGGATGAGAAGTACAAAAGCCAAAAAGCATTTCCTCTCCTTTTACCCTGTGAGGATGGGCTGATTTTGCTACAACACACTTTTCATGTAGACACCTGCCCAAGTTTACTCCGGACTCGTCCTCAATGGGTTAAATTCCAGGTACTTCCCTGTCCTCAAAAGGTTTTGCTCCATGCAGTACAGACAGAAACCACAAGAATTTCCTGTTGTGAGTGCTGGGGTAAACCTGAAATGATTTTAATAGCCTGTCAATTAGAAGCAAAGGAGTGCTAACTCCACATTTTGGTATAGTTTCAAAACCCTTTGTGGCTATTAAACAATTTCTGCCTTTTTGTTTTGTGCTGCTTCAGGTATACTACTATTCAGAGACCAAGACAACTCATACAACATATCCTGATGGCTTGGAAATCCTCCAGTTTTCAAAGTAAGTGTATACTGTTATAATTGAATAGAGACCTAAAGAGCTGATTAGACTTGTTTGAAATATTGTCCTTGTTTTAAGTCAACATTATTGACTTGACGTCTATGTATAAGAAAAATTTAAAACTGAAGTTGTTGGACAGTTTTTGTTTTGGTTTTTTTTTTCAAGTTGAATTAACAAAACTTTAGTAAAGCTGTGTGTGCATGATATTGATATGGCAAGCCACTTGATAGCACTGACGCCTTTGGTTATGTCTGTGTGGTCAACCCAATGTATCTCTCATATTTTTGCCAATTTGAGAGCTATATTTTGTATATGCTTGTTTGTATTTGTTTATTTATCCATCAGTTGTTTGTTTTGTTTGTTAGTTTTACTTGTATATCTATTAATTCAGTCACTCATGTCATTCTGTGACTCATACATTCATTCATTTATTCATTCATCTGTTCACTCATATATTTATACAATATATGTTCATTCATTTATTCATTCATCTGTTCACTCATATATTTATACAATATATGTTCATTCATTTATTCATCCATCTGTTCACTCATATATTTATACATACATTCATTCATGCATTCAGTCATGCACTCATTCATTCATATATTGATTCATTCATTCACACATCCTTTCTTTCATTCATTCATTCATCCATCCATTAGTTCACTCATACATTGTACATTCATTCATTCATCCATTCTTTCGTTCATTCATTCATATTACAACATTCTTTCTATGTCTTCATAAAGCAATCAGACTGAGGACTACCCAGATGGCACGGAAGAGATTACATTCCCAGACCAGACCGTCAATTACCTTGGAAATTCATTCATACATCCACACATTCATTCATACATTCATCAATTGATTAATTCATTCATGCATTCATTCATTCATTCATTCTTTCATTCATTCATTCATTCAATCAATCATTCATTCATATTTCAACATTCTTTCTATATCTTCGTGAAGCAATCAGACTGAGAAGCACTACCCAGATGGCACCAAAGAGATCACATTCCCAGACCAGACCATCAAGTACCTGTTCCCCAATGGTGGGGAGGAGAGCGTGTTTGCTGATGGCACTGTCCTGAGGGTAGATGCCAGCGGTCAGCGGGTCATGGAGTTTCCCAATGGCCAGAGAGAGGTTCACACTGACCAGTACAAGGTTTGTGAAAACAAGACAATTCCAGTTCTTTCTTTTTTTTTTTTTTCATTTACCTCTCTTTCTGTAATCAACCCTATTTTAACTGGGCTATTTGAGACCAAGTTTTTACTGGGGGGGGGGGGTCAATTTGACCCCCCCTTCAGATCTCGGCCACCGATCGCGTGATCGCCACAAAATTTTGCCTGAAGATAGAGCCGGATGTCATCTACAAGATAACATGGTCATACAATAGAAAAATATTTGCTTTCTATTTTTAATAAATTAATTATGCAAATTTATGCATGAAATCATATTTTCACCTATAACTCCATTAAAAAGACTGAAGGATTGCTAAATTTTTGTGTCAGACTTCCTCATGACACATTGAACAACTTTGTTGTAAAAAAATAGCACAATCAAAATCAATTTCTTTTGTTTTTTATTGTTTTGTTAATTTCTTATGTATTTTATTGTTTTTTTCGACCTTTTGTTTTCTATTGTTTTTTGCCAAAATTTGTTGCAGGCACTTTTTCAAGCTTATCTTCATTAGAATTGATTAAATGGTTAAAAGTTGAAATAATCTAATTTATATCAATTAAACCAAAAAACACAATTTGCATTGGATTTGCACACGATATCATGAATTTGAGTTGTTTTCAGGTTGACATGCATATGCAAAACATTGCGTAACTTCAGAACGGTGTACCCGCACGTCGCAAATTTGGTCTCAAAATATGCGGGAGACTTCAATGAAAAAAGTCATGAAACGACGCGCAAAATCTTTGCGCGTTGCGGAATCGTGGCGCGAAATGTCGAGGGGGGTCAATTTGACCCCCCCCCCCCCCAGGTAAAATAGGGTTAACACTTGTAAGACATTTCATAAGCTGATGTTTTGTGTATGTGTCAGTTTTGAGGAAGGGTTCATTGTATTATCTGTTGTAAAACAATTCCTTTCGGTGCTTTTTGAGATGATTTTTACACTTGGTATGTTGTAAACATGAAGCCAGTAATTCATTGTTATGTGTTTACTCATGCCAGTAAAATCGCAGGTCAAGAATGTGACTACAAAAATAATTCTTGCCCAATAGAACAAGCAGAACAAACGGAAAAATAATAATGCTGACCCTGTTAGTATTTACCTTTTATAATCATATCTCCTTAAATCTGGGTCCTGATATTTCAGAGGCGAGAGTATCCCGACGGGACGGTGAAGACAGTTTACCCAGATGGAAGACAAGAAACACGGTACTCCAGTGGACGCCTCAGGATAAAGGACAAAGATGGCAACATCATGTTGGACAAGAAATGTTAGCAAGCAAGAACTCTTCGCTCTGCTTTTAACTTCTGGTCCATGGCCTGTCTGCATGAATACTTCACCAAAGCATCATTGGATATTTATGCTACATTGACAAGGGAAGTTCATGTGTTTGTGTGTGTGCATGTGTGTGTGTGTATGTGTATGTGTGTGTGTGTTTGGACTTGATGCAACTTTATAAGACACCAAAGATATTGAAATGTCCAACTATAAGTAATGTTTAATTTAATCAACAGTGTAAACCTGTATGAACAGTCTTAGTATAAATTGCACCAAATCATAGTGAGCTTTTGGTATAAATTATGAAAAGAGCTTGTAATACAGTGTGCCAGTTTCTTGTTAGATAATATGTCAGTGTATTTCAGAGTATTTTTTATTTATTTCATATTTCCTTCAGTGGAACGTTGTTGTAACAAGGTCAGACAGAGTGAGATGCATGATATAACAACGTTGGGTGAGAATGAGAAGGACGTTAAGAACCCATAGTGTTTGAGACAACTTAATGCCCTTTTCATTCTGAGCAGACGACAAGATGATTTTGCAGGTCCCTTTGATTTTATACTCTTTTGTTTTTATCCCTGATAAAATGAAATACGCAATATAACAAGAAAATTTCAGTGGTCCCAAGCATCTCATTGTAATGAGGTTTCCCTCTTTAACAGTACACTCTTTGTGTTTAAAATCTGACAACACAGTACAAAGAAAACATAAATCTACCTCAAGATAAATTTGGGTGGTATGATCTCAGAAATGTAGTGAATTTGGTTTGACATTCTGTACTTATAGGGAAAAAAAGTGACAAAAAAATGACACAATCAGAGGGCTTTGACAGCATTTCTGTTGTGGGGTGTGCATTGACTTAAAGCTGTATACTCTGTGAATGTCTGTTTTGCTGATTTTAAAGCTGTAGATGTAATCTCTCCACTAAATTGGAAAGTAAGTAATGATGGAGTGAGATGGTGTTTTGTGTTGTGATTGTTGTTTTGTATGTGTTCTTGTGTATGTGAGTGGGTGTTTATTGCATTTTAATTTCTAAATATTTTAATTTCATTCCTCATTGAAGGAGTTTGGAAAAGACCCAACACACAACTGTACAGAACAACAAAAATTGTCTCTGAAAATGCCTCATAAAGAGGTAGAGCATATTTGGTTTGAGATAGTTCCAAAATAATGGTATCATTGTCACTTACTGCCTGCTTGCTTGTAATACTAATCTGAAATGCAAGCTCTCTAATTACTATCCAAGCCAACTCTCTCTGAGAGCATGAAGTACATTTAACATTTTGTTTTTTCCTTTGTAAAGTTACTCTATCAAGAGAAAGTTTATATTGTATGTGTGTCAACAAAATACTGTATTATATTCATTTTTCCATTTCATCGTTGTGATCTGTTGAACCCAAGACAGTGCCTGACTTCTAGCCATGAATCTTTGAAAACGATCCATTCATACTCAGTGTTTTCTGGCATAAACAGTTATAAGTGCAATAATGTTAAAATATGTTCAATTCATCTGCATTGTTAACTTTGACCTTTTTGAATTTCTCTTATTCATTAAGAGGACATAAGAGAGGACATAAGAGGCATGTGTAGTAAAAGTCAGAAATAGGTCAGAACATTGTATTACACACCCTAGAGTATTTTATACAACTTTGTATGTGTTGAGATACTGTATAAGCTGTTATATTCGCGTACAGATATTTTCGCGAATGAGCAGGTTGCAGACATTTTCGTGAGATGTTGTTTTCGCAAATTTACGCCAAGGCTATTGTAAGTGCACTATTAAACTAGCGCGTGGCGACAGTTTAGTGTGTTGTTAAATTCGCAGTCCAACAGTCATTTGCGAAATTCACGAATATTAAACCCTCACAAAAATAACAGCTTATACAGTACTATCCTGGAATGTTTAGGTTGAGGACTTCTATAATTATTTTGTTTTTACAATGTGTATGGGGAAGACATTTTGGATAATCATAAAAGAAAATAATGCATCGTGCATTACACATTTTTAGTGCATTATTTCAATCTATTCAGTCAAGGCTTGCAAAATTCGATGTGATTTCAACTAAGAATACATACTAACACAGTGGCAGATAATCTCGAGTTCTTCAGTGAGTGGTCTTGGGTTCAATACCCTTTTAATGCATACACCCCTGGGCATGTTGTCCACTACTCATGGTGTCTCTGTTCATCCATGGTGCTAAAATTGTCCCCTTTACGAAATTATGCTTCCTTATATTGTAAGAAGGTTCTAATTCAGCTTAACTTGCCATCCCTGGTGGTTAAGCTCTTTCAGTCCTCATTTTCTTACATAGGTCAAAGCTCTCAGTTTATTCATTAAGATAAGTTTTCAGTTTAAAAAGAAAAATAAAATGAAAAAAAATATTGTTAATGGTCAGTACAGTTAACCGTATGTTTCAGTCTTTATCTTAAACTAGAAAAGACAAGATGTGTGTACAATGTTTAGGGTCACACACTGCAAGAAACTGATCTTATTAACCTACTTTAACATTGCAGTGAAATGTTATGGACAGATGTATCATATTAAAACAGTGTTTATGCAAATTGCTTAAAATCGTTGTACATATATCAAATGCCTTGTAGTATTGGATTGACATTGAATTCCATGTAAATTATAATACTTCAGTCCAATGCTTTTGTGTGCCTGAATGTGTGATGTGCAGCTACTTGGATTATTAAAAGTTTATTAAAAGATTTTTTGCATAATAATAGCAAAGTGATATGGTCTCATCCTGTCTCCTCTTTGATGCATTCTTGGCAGAAAGTCACATTTTACTTTTCAGAAGACAATGACTTAGATTTACAAAGGTAATTTAAGTCTTCTCTGTGGATTATGCATATTACCGTGGCATAAATGCATGTGATACAACATGTACACCAACAGACATCTAATTATGAATACACTACCACCTGCTTGCACTATTTAAAGTTTGTTTAATTCATGTTTGATTAGTGCATGCACTACTAGATTTAGATGATGGATTTATATATATACATATATTTAGACTACTTTGTACCGCAGTGAAGTTGCTGTTGCAAGCAGAGTCTGATATGTGATTGTGTGTCCTTAACAATGTGTATTAGTATTCCCACATTCACATACTGATATATAGTACACCCAATATTCTTTTTAGCACATGCCTTACATTTGTTTCTGGGGTTTTTTAATCATCAATGGATCTTGGAAACAATCTTTTAAGATATTTGTCAAGTGAATCCCTATCAATAACTTGCTTGGTTTGAATCCTTTACTTACATACTTTTTTCTAGATGTTAATGAGTAAGTGTGCTGAAATGAGTTGATTGATTTTTTAAAAGTGCAATCATTGTCTTAAATTTCTTTCTCTAACATTGAACCCTTGATATTTGGATGTACAATTGTATGTGCTTTGTAGGGCCTCAATAATTTGAGCTTGTATGCTGTCCATTTAAATGCATGCATAGATGTTGACCACTACAAGCTGAGCTGTATAAATCTTATCCTTCATACAGCCAAAATTTCAGTCACAGGTTGTTGGATTTGTGTGTGTGTGTGTGTGTGTGTTTGTTTTACGCAATGGCTCTGTAATTTAAGAATTATGTGAATTTCCTTTTTTCCCTAAATTTCCTATATGTTCCATATTTCTTCTTTCTTTTCTTTTCTTTTTCGGTACACGATCATATTTTGTTATCAGCACAAAAACCTAATTTTAGGGTCAACCTATGGACTACAAAATTCCCAGACACCCCAAGAAAAAAAGAGACTGCGCATAGGCAATGCAATTTAGAACAAAAAAAAAAGGCACAGTTGATAGCTCTGCGCATAGACATAAGACATATAGACCCATAAAGTTCGGCAGATGGTTTGAAATATGTACAACGGGTGTGTCAAAGACACCTCTTGCCATACACCGCGTGCACACATACACGTACTGAAAACACACTGCATGTCGGTTTCATTCAATGTGTGAGAAATGCTTTTATTTCACGTAAAAAAGCGGCATTTAATGCTCTGACGTGACTGTACAGCGCCAAAACAACAGAATTCAGATATGGAAATATTTGAAAGGTGAAATGAGCGATAAAATGGTGATGAATGAGTGAGAAAGTATAATTTCTATTACTGTCATAATCCATAAGTACAAGTGTATTGCTTTATATTATCAGAAACACCTTGCACATAGAATATTAAACCTTGGAATGTGTTATGAATTTTAACACAACCATAAGTCACAACGGACGGACAATGGTACGGAGTGATCAATAAGTCAAATTAATGTTGAAAATGCGTTCCCTTTTAAGAACCATTTTTTCAAACAGTAATGGAAATGATACCATTGATACACTTGATTCGATTATTTAAGTTCATCTTCATATGGCGGGAATAGCAACGTCTGTGTTGCATAAAATCGTACGTTTTTTTAAATGTCAATAATCATCAAGAAAGCTTTGGTTTCAATGAAGTCCCTTCATTGTGAATCCGTTGTGGCATTCCTGCAGATCAAGTTATCGTCTTATAGTTGGGCAGCTTGACGTTGAGGGGGAAAATGTTCCTCGAATTTACCGTGCATTGTTTTGATTGATTAGATATGGATATTCCATACTCCGTGCTTTCAATTTTATGGCAACAAGTCACTACTCATGTAAGATTCCCAATTGCTGTTTGCTACCAGGAATACGAACAGTATAATAAAAGACATGATTACAACAACTACGCTGCACCGCTAAACACCTTAAGGTTTGAAGACATAAACCAATTACAGGGCCGCGAAAACTATTGTAACTTTACAATTAATGGTAGCTGTGTAATCAATAGTAACTATCAGTGGTTCTTGGCTTTGATTGGCTATAGAAAATTATTGCTGTGGTATTAATCATTGTTTACATAGTTAAAGAACATTTAGCCATAGTTTGAATGCAACCGAACATTCGCCGAAATAAGATACTGGGAATCAGTAGAGTTAGTTGTCAAAACTAACAAGCTGGACAAAGTTCTTCCAAAGCTTTCAATTCACACCTTGATGAAAATAATCATGATTTCATTTTCTTTCTTTCTTTCACGAGATACAGTGATTGCTTGGAAAGTTGCATTGTTTTGAAGGTGTTGATTAATGCATTACAGATATGAATTGCGACTACATAATATTCAGACAAATCCACGAAGAGAAGAAATAGACTAAATCACCAGTGAGTTCCACAGAGTTGCAATAAAGAGTTACACCGTCAGATGATCTCAGAGAAACGAAATAACATAATTTAGTTGATACATGCATGCATGACTTCACAAGTAAGATTTACACAATCACTCGTATTGCACAAAATCTATTAATGATACATGTGTATTATTGTAGTAAATCAGAGCTGCTGTTTTGTGGCTACTACGGAGATTGCATTTCACTTCAATCACGTAAGGTTCATTCGATATGCTGTCAAATCATTTCTAGTCAGAAGGATTGTGCATTTCATTTCAAAAGACTGAATTTTAGCTTTGCCCCTTTCTCATTATCAAACTTTGTTGTCCACGACTAAGACAACAAAAATTAATGTACAGTTCGCTAAATATCTTAAAATTTCACTGCGATATTCGTGTTACAAAATCATTTGACGAAAAACACCGTTTGTTGAACGCGGTTTGGCCCCATTGTCATACAACTTCATCATGCGTATAAACAAAGGCAAACTATAACATATATACGGACAGATGGGGGGGGGGGTCTAGACTCTGTTATTGTTTTTCGTATTACATATCTTTTTATCAAGACAACAAGTTGGGATCAGTCACTCTCCACTATACGTGTACAGTGACAACCATTCTTCGTCATTATCGTTATGAGGTAAAATGTTTGGAACTATGATTACGATGTTGGCTGGCCGTCGTCCAAAAATGTTTCCTGGCGAGAACACGAGAACAATATTGCACCATTCATCTTTAACTCCAGTATTTTCATTCTATTCCAGTGCACTATAACCTAGTATCGGCCTTGAGACAAGCCACTATATATGGATATAGGCGGTGTGCCTTAAATTGATAAGGGTCTGTAAAGCAATAGTAACACAAAAGTTGTGCGTTGAATTGAGAGTGACGTGAAACTGCGGCACATATCAATACAAACGTGATGTTAAAGGAGTAACCCTTTCCATGAGGAAACGACTTCATTATCTCGGTGTTTAGTAGCTCCGATGAGAACCACATTACATCTCTGAAGCTCTCGAAGAAGTGATAATAGTAGCAAAGTAGCATAATCCATCAAATAAATCTCACGGTTCAATGATATCACCGGAGGTGACGAAACACTACCTCCATGTTTCAATCATCCACGAAGCCATTTAATGCAACATTTCATGTAAAAACGAAAGCAAATCCTTTTCAGTCAGATTGTTTTCATGTTCCCTGACAAATTGTTGAGTGTTTTCTCCCCGCTTTTAGAGCGTCTTCAAGCTTAATTTCTCCAACATCGCTGGCCCGAAACACTTTCATTTTAACTCGCTTGTCTTTTCTCTGATCGGAAGATTGCGCTGTCTCCTTGCTTTCTTTCTTTGATGCCGTCTCTGACGATGACCCTTCAGGTTTGCTATCACTTTCCCGACATAGCATCGCGGAGAATGGTTTCTTCTCCGTGTCGCTCTCCTGTGACTTGTTGTGAGGGGCGTGGTAGAGCCTGGCTCTCTTTTTTCGCGCTCTGTCCACGTCCAATCGCGCCTTTTGCAGAAACAAGAGCATCGTTTTCGTCGCTTCCTCTGGATCTACCGACACCGCCATCCAGTTCGTTCCCGGCTTTGTCTTTTTGACTGGCGGCGCCTGCTGGCTTCGCGATGACGAGGATGACGACTCACGAGAAGGCGTGGTCGTGTTGGCTGTCGCCGCGGTGGTCGCATTTGTCGTTGCCGGGTTTCCGTCACTCACTCCGAGCCGCTCTCGCATTGCTAGGCGACTCTGCGTCATGGCCAGCTCCACTTTTTCGCTGGCGGTGTCCAAGTCCTTTCTCGTCTGGCGGGAATTAAGCGATCGTCTGCTGCTCGGTGTCGTGGTGGCCGAGCGGCGCTTCTTGGCCATCTTAGGGTCTCGAAAGACGTCCTGGCCAACATGTCGCATGCTCTCGCACACGTTGTCAATGTTAGACGTACACATGGATTGCGCAGTAAGACCCGGGAGGCGCTTTACTTCGGATGGGCGCCATCTTCTATCGGTTACCGTCAGGCTGGGATATGTTCCAGGCGGAGACCAAGTCGGTCTGAAGAAAAGGAAAAGGGGAAAATACAGTCTAAGAATTACGTTTTGCAAAGTGACTCGATTTTTGGGGGTTGGGCTGAAATATTCGTGATGAGCAATTTCGGTTCTAAAGAAGTAAGGACGTTGGTTATGCATTTCCCTAGAAAGGACAATGTGCTTCAATCAACGCATCGTTTTATCATAATCAACACAAGCATTAGTGAAAGACTGTCCTTCCTCCCATGAAATTACTGGAATTATTTTTAGTACCGCACGAATTTGTTATCTTTGAAATAACTATTCACGCTATTGCTTAGTTTGAATCAAATTCAAGTCACTACACATCAATTTAAATGCTGGGCAGCAAAACGACTGCAGAAAATATGAATTGCTTCCGACGATCGAGAATCAACTTCAGCATTTCAGCCTGTTTGCAGACATACCCGTTTGTTTCCGACTGTGTTTGTTGCTTCTTGTCGGCAATTAGCATACCTTGCAGAGCTTCGTACGCCTTCCTGCATAAGACATAATAAAAGGGGAAATATTTCAGTTGTCAGCATTATCATAAACGTATGTGATGCGTCATCTCGAAAGCCATATAAATGTAGGGAATACATCTTTTTTCCTTTTTTTTGGGGGGGGGGCGGGCTATGACAGATATCAATTTGCCAAATGCTAAGCTTGAAATTGATATATAACTTGTGCTACTTCATTACAAGGAAGATATTCTTAAAGTAGAATTAAAGATTAGAAAACTTTAATGGTTTGCATAAGTCGGCTTTACGAATTGTTCTTCCTTTGCATATTTTACTTCCTTTTATGATCTCCGACTTTATACAGGTAATGTATAGTAATGACGCACCACATTATGCTGAGTCGTATTACGAAATTACAATACTACAACGCATTCAAATTATAATAAAATATCATCACATTACTCGCGTGATCTCAAACTTAGCAGAATTATTTTCTTTCTTCATTTTCTTTAATCTCTAACCAAGAATGACCGTATTTTTGATCAGTAATATGAAGATTTCACCAGGAGAAACGACGAGCTATACCATGGATGTGGCAACATGCCACATCAGTGAACGACACAAACCTTTTCATCCAAGCACTTTGACCATCTATCTTGACTTAGAAGAACCAATTTAAACAGTGATAACGACTAAAATGAACAAGTCCGCGGAAATCCTCCCCCTTCACAAACTGAAATCATGATGATTATTCCAATTAAGAAAGTTATGTCCATGTCGGTGATGTATAATATCGCGTTTATTTATTTGTTTTGTGGGTTTGTTTTTTTTGAAAGAAAAAGTCATGGTCAGTCTTGCAGGAATGTATATTAAATCCCAAGTCATTATTCATTTTCTATAGCTAGTATTTCTTTGATATAATTATATACGAGAGCATCAAGAACGTAAAATTGAAAATACAAATTCAGACACTTTGGTCGGCTTATTATTTGTATCTTTAAGTCTCTGAGAGCCGAAAAAGGAGCAACAGTGCTAATTTTCTGTTCTTCAGAGTTATGGAGACAAAGTTATATATAACGGCAGCTATACATCCTTGAAGCACATTCTCTTTGAGACCAACAAGAAAGTGAGAAGGAAGGTACAAATTCAGTCACTTTGGTGGGCTTATTATCTGTATCTTTAAATCTCTGAGAGCAGTGAAAAGGAACAATAGTGCCAGTTTTCTGTTCTACAGAGTTATAATTATGACAAAGTTATAATGACAGTGACTGCGCATTCCTTTTGAAAGCAACAAAAAACGTGAGAAGGGAGGTACTATATTCAGTCACTTTGGTCATTTCATCTGTATCTTTGAGTCTTTGACTGAATTCAAGAAACAATAGTTCTAGTTTCCGTAAACTGCATGAGTTATGAAAGACAAAGTTGAGTTAGAGGGAGCAATGCCATCCTTGGAGCACATTCCCTTCTTTTGCCCCCAACAAAGAATTGCAATGTCAAGCCAGTATCGATCTGTTTGCAACTCAAGTTTACATACACCAGCCGCTGGCACAAGTCATACCAGCCTTTAGCTTCATCTTGAACCGCGTTCTAATCCAACGTGGTAAATAAATGTTACCACCATGTTTACATCCATCATTGTAATGATTGTAAGGACGATGTGTACTGGTTTTGTTGTTGTCGTCTTGAAATTCGATTCACGACTGACGAAGAGTTGATGCATGAGGCCAACGAGGTGTGAGCTGAATTGACTAGAACGAAGTCTTCTTCGTGTGCAATCAATGCACGTTTGCTTTCCCCGTCTGTAAACTACCGATCCCCAACTGTTTCGCTATTCAAACAGAATTAATCGATATATTTGATTTGCACGGATTTCAGACTGCGATGACCCTCGCATATTTCCCTTGGTTACAAACACATCGTCCCATTCTACTACTCGCATTGCCGCACACCTGGGCAGCGATTACTGTTAGCGGCAGCCTCTCACCCTTTCGTGTCTTATACACAGAATAAAGGTGATTTTAGCTCCAAAAGATTGTAACATTATTCGGGACGCGATGTGTCTGTAGCAAAGAAGTCATACAAGTGTTCTCGGCTAAGGCCGCAGGTAAAGAACAGATTTAACGGGGCATGGTTTTCTGCATGCCGACCGCTGTGGATAGAGCTTCCAATAAAATACGTATAGGAACTCGAAAAGTGTAGTTACAAGCATTCCGTCTAACGTAAATGGTAGTCGGTCTTCATTGCTTGTTCGCAACCTCATTATATTGCTTTCTTCAAGGGGGCTGGCGGGAGCAGTTGTGCTGAAGAACACAGATTTCAACGAGCTTCACGCATGTAGCGTAATTTTTTTTTTTTGCTAAGCACAATCTTGTATAGTCATCAAAGATAGCAATGGAGACTGTTGTTTTGATATGTTATAAAAGTCATTTATCCACTCAAATGATTATACTAATAAATTTCAGGAGTTACATCATACTTTCTATCTCCCCATACATATAGTCATACAAGCGCCATTAAGCATTTCCAATACTTCTCGAGAAGTTATTAGACAATTACCTGCAATGGTATTATCTCTCTAAAAAAATAAAAAAAGACAATATCGCTATATTTTCTGTATCATCTAAGTCAAAATGATGCTATAAAAATATAGGTCTATGGTATATCTGTGGGTAAATGGACCCTTGCTATCAATTGATCTAATCATACGTCTTATGAGTGCTGCAAATTGGGGTTTTTTGCTATCGCGATACACTGGTTACTTAGATCTGTAGTGTTAATAGAATCCATGATAGCTCGCCATTCGTCTTGAGGCCTAGCAAATATCAAACCCTGCAGAGTCTGTCAACAACAAATCAAGCAAAATTTCATGATAGACTGTCATTTACCATCTAAAGGGTAGAGGAACAACTCCATCTGCTCCATTCACGATTAAGAACTATATACTCGCGTCCCATTACGCTTGTCGAGAATCTGCAATCTTTGGTGGGGGACTACGCTTGTCGAGAATCTGCAATCTTTGGTGGGGGACAGCATTTACCCCCCCCCCCCTTTTTTTTTTTTAACTATCTAACAATTTACAAGTATTATATACGATGGAGAATGTTACCTATTGCTTGCCCTCTCATCAGGAAAAAAAGAAAAGAAAAGGAACGAGACTAAAATCAGACTAATCCACATTTAGTGTTTCCATGGTAACGGCTATACGTTTGCACGGCGCCACGTGCGAATCTATTATCCATGTAAAATTAGTGAGAGCGGCACGTCCGTCTGTCCATAGTCTTTTCGTGTTCGTGTCTATATTTGGTTTAGCAATAAGGCGTCGAACGACAGCTTTGACAAGCACGTGATACACGATTTCTCACTACAAATAGCCCCTATCACCTGCTCTGGTTTCCTGGAGCCAAAGGTCCGCCGACAACGTTAAAAAATAAAAGCATAATCGTGTGTTAAGCTATACACCCATTCTAAATACGCTTCAGTCGCCCATCCAGCTTTACAACCCAATGATTCGTTTTCTTTCTTAAAAAAAAAAAACAAAACATTTTATTGCCTCAGAGAACAATATTTTTATCAACAGTATTTTATTATGTTGTACAGTCATCCTGTTTCGTGTGCATATAGGGTAGAGATGCAGCCACAGAAAAAACAGACCCATAGATGGGAAGGGGACCATAAAAACGGATTGCGCAGTTTAAAATACAAGTTTGTAAAACCATATATATTTAGAATATTTCATAGTACCTAGAAAAATCAAGACCGCCTTGACATGCTCTTGTAAGCGGTTTTTTTTTTTCATTAATACGTCTCACATTGTCCTCTTTTTTTTGGGGGGGGGGGGGGGGAAGGGGGGGGGGGTCATGAGACCAAGCTTTGAATAACCTATGATGTAGCTCAAGTCTGCCATTTTCCCCCTAAGACCGGTATTGTCATTCATATTATTGATCTGCACTGCTCCTTTCATACAAACCTATACTGGTTTGTTGTGCTTTGCTTTGCTATAAAATCTTTCTGGAGTAATTTGCCACTGTGTGTGAACCATTATGCCTTATACACACCATCACACATCACAGTTAGATGTCGCGAGTTGTCCAGTGCTATATATTTTATGCCATTAACTCATATAATTCTATTGAACAGTCACTTAATACTTTTCAAAAACGAAATCATTGAAAATGGATCAAGGAGATAAACCGAATCATTTGTAAATGAACTCACTGCATATCAGCAGAGTCGATTTGATTTAAAGTTATCAAACTTCATCAAAATTTCAAATCATCCATATAAAATTCCTCCATTGTTGTGGCTGTTTGCTTGTTTACTTGCTTGTTTTCACACTATAAGCAGCTCTGAAGATAAAAATCACATTTAGTTACACTGACATGTCCATTAGTGTATTCAATATCAACTACAGAAACGGTATTTGCCTGATGAAATGATACATAGCAAAAAGGTCTATTTATCTCTTCGTACAGCTTATGTACTGCTTTAAGAAAGTTTACATAACTTTCGTTGCCCGTCTATCAATCTGACTGTTCATCTATCTCATTCAATAGTTTCGTCTCTTTCTGTCGTTTTCTTTGTGTGTTTCTCTATTTCTGTGCCAGTGCATTTATTTGTCTGGAAGTCTATCTGTGTGTTCCACTTTGTTTGCTTATTCTTCTTACTTTCACACCAGACCATTCGACAGTCGTGATATTTCTCTTCTCAAAGCTTCGCAATGATTGCACGGTAAAAACACCTGCAATTCAGTGGAAAGTATAGAGTTTTATCGATAGAAGACCAATGGGAGCATACGGCAAATAAACAGAATACAAAACCTTCGTGCCAAATTGGACATCCTTTCAGAAGCATCCTATTCTGTCACATATTTACTGAATGGATAGTTCTCACATAAAAAGGGAGGGTTTTTTTTTTGGGGGGGGGAGCTGAAAGGGCCGTCTTCTCGAATAGCGACAAACTGTTCATGGTTCTTCATACATCCCGATTTAATCCCAGCAATTAGGAAGGCTGCATCAAGTGTGCTGTGTAAATAATATGACGATCTCTTATTTCCCCTGTGAGTACATTAAAAGACGTCGTGGAAACTCGTTTTCTTAATCGAAAAGGCATTAGATTTGTACTTGTAGCGAGGCTTGATTTTTCCCTTTTTCCTGGGGTTTAGTTGTTATGGATCTACTGCCTCCTTTACATTTATGGTGGGGTTATATTTCACACCTTTCTAATCGTGCTACAAGAAATGTTTTGTCATTCCACAGCATGTTTCAACCAATTACATTCTGAATGATTGCTTCAACGCTAGCCTCACCCTCTCAACTCACATCATCATGTATATCCCGAATCAGATTACAGTGTTACAGACAGGCCCAGAAGCGAGCACTGAACGAGGAATTCAGTCTCTGATCTTGTTTCTTGATTCAGCTGAAGTGTAGCTGAACTAAAATACTGCACGTTTTAAAAAGTCCAAAGGAGCGTTATACCTAAAGATATATTTTCACTGTTGTCTTACTTCCTTTATGTAGAGAGCTAATTTCAATGTCTCGAGTCCTTTATAACATGCTCTCAGGGACTTCTGATATCATTCCAAAAATCTGGAAAATAGATTATAAAAGTACAATTTTCAAATGTTTTCAGAAAAAGGACAGTCTTATCCCTCATATTTCTCGCCGGTTAGTTTTGGGTGGCTCTCTCTTCGCCTATAAATTTCTGACCATTGATATGCTTATGATTACAAGTCATATAATTTCATGTTCAGCGTTTCAGCTCTTTCACCTTCAAAACATTAGAAAAATATTAGTATAAGTATACTTTTTTTTTCTTCAGCCAAGTTCCCATCCATGTCATGGTTTGTTCTGACCCCCCCCCCCCCACAGCAACAACATCGAGGAGAATTATCAGATGTTACCTAACCAATGATTTAATGTAATGAGACCCATTATCATACATTGATGTTGAATGCTAGTATACTCAAAGGTGAAGTTTGTTTGACTAGCAGTATAATTAGACCAAATTGATCCAACCTTCATCTTGTAGAGAGTCAGTGACAGTATGTTCGTCCATACATGTACTATGGGTACGTAATAAGTGATAGCAAACACATTGTCTCAAACAAAACACGGATTTCTAAAAAAACACCGCCGGCGGACGAGCCCACTTGTTCTCCCCTAATCCTCGCTCCTCTCACCACGACACATCTTTTGTCGAGAGATTTGTCGCTTAATTGTCAGCATCTCCCCTCCCATAGTTTCTTAAATGCGAGTAAAGAGGATTTCAGCCAGCTTGAAACCTGCCATGATAGCAACACGATTAGTATGTAGTTACAGCTCTCATAACAGCCCCAGTAACACGAGGAAACCACCAGAAGAAGCACCAAGAGTATACACGCAACCGTATATAGGAAGAGAGATGTCGACCAACTTTCTATATACTGAATCTCCACAACTTTACAAACGTCCCTCTATCCCCGAAAAAAAAAAATGCTAGATTCGCTGGTTTCTTTCTGATGCAAAACAAAACATGACAACCGTTCCTTTTGTGGGCATATACACCCTCCACATACCGTGCATAGTGACTACCTTAGATACGGTGATGTTGTATTATACAAAAAGTGCAATAATTAGCTCGAATGCACTCTACTGCATAATACGGTGCACGGCAAAGGCATATAAATAACCAGACTGCATGTTTAAGTCTAATGTCGATGGTGAAATATGAAATTGATCATCTGTTTTAACAATTTTCGTTATTCATGACATGTTGAGTTGGTACTCGTTGAGATATCATATTTATGTTTCCCAAATCCTGTCGTAAGATTGTATAGACATGTTTTATCCAAATGACGATTGAAGGAAGTTACATTAATGACATCACAATCACATCTCTACGATAAGAATATTATATCATTGTACCATCTCCATGAAACATAGCTCACCTGAATGGCGCCGTTTTGAACACGTACGGATCCGGAAGGTTTTCCCCAAGAGTGAGATCTTCCGGGTCACTACTTCCGTCAAATCCGACCAGTTTCTGGACGTGTTTCTCCCTGTATTCCGTCATGTATTGGCTCGTATCCTCGTAAAACTTAAAAGGCTGACTCTCCTTGTTGCTGTTCTTACCACTATTTGAAATATTAGTAGAAAGAAAAAATGTAACAGTGTAGACGTTTACTTTATTTGAACAGGCTGTAACGCAAATAACGCATGACGAGACTATGTCAAGGTATAGGCCTGTCACGTAATTAATTCATAATGGCTTTCAAATAGCAACCGCCCATTAGCAATCCCTACTTAATGATCGCTGCCATGGCAGTTGATGATAATTATGCTAGTTCAAATAATATCGAAAAATGTTATGCAGCTGTGACCGTTACATTTCTTCCGCTTAATAGATTTGTCAGGTTTAGGGGCTTCTATACAGCGTGCAAGGGTGGGTTTGCAAACAATGATAGAATGCTTGAATTATGGTGGGAAAGAAAATGAGACTCAATTGTTGAGGGTCCTTATATTATGGAATACAATCATAATTTTGTGAAAACATTTAAAGAAAATAGTAGTGACAGAAGTAGATCATAATGATATAATTATTTCCCCGCATACAAAAGTATCTAACTTATTTTCACAAATAGCACTGACCTATACAATGTACGTTGTATGGATCAATAACAATAACAAGAATACAAACTTCATTAGTTTGATCAACTTGCTACTTTTCTTAGCATTTATACCATAAGTTAATCATAAACATTATATACGTTACCTTGTACATCCCGTAAACATTGTAATATTCTCGATATTTTGAATTTTGCATGTTACGTCACTTCTGACATTGATATACTGTACTAAAACCTATGTTATATTTTTGGAGCCCGCATCCTACAAGCTTTGCTTTTTAGTGGGTTCCTCATATTACACGCCAATTATATGTCCTTATACATTTGTGCATTATTGGTTCAAACTTACCATTGTGTGAAAAACATTTCTGCTTCAAATCAAATGGAATATAAAACTTGTATGAAATGTGGAATATGGAACATTAATAAAAGAAAATAACAGAAAGCAAAAAAGGGGGTGGGTGAATATGCTTCTTTCATTCGTAGCCTCGCCTAGGCCATCATAATTACTGACAAAGGGGCGTGTCAAGTGCAACTCAATCGAACCAAATCATATTTACTCATTTGACCAACAGCAATTTGAGATGACCTCCCAGATATCTAAGTATATAATCAAGGATGAGTGTAAACGAAAAAGGGTTCATGGGGTTCATGCAAACTCCGTGTATCACTTAATAGAATACACACAAGCGCGGAAATTATGATGATATAATATTATGCAGCAGCCTTTATTAAGTTCATACATTTTCACACCAACCAACTAAACACATGCTGCTATATGTGTTACTTATTTATTGATTTATCCTGGGGGTGGGGCAGTTGGGTTTACAAGATACAAGTATTTTGATATTGAAAAGCGTCTTTTCAATAAAAGAATTTGAAAAGGGACCGTATGATTTCAGTGTGAAATATACACCAAGACAATTATGCTATAAGGGACGACGTAGTCAATCAAACATAAAGACAATACTGCCTATTTTTCAAGAATTGTGTATCAAATGATGTGATAAATGTATCATCAACTATACATTGAATAGTAGTTATAATTTACTGTATTTGAATGTTCTTGTGTATTATACTTTCACTCGCGTCTGTTGTACATGTATGTCTTTACATTTTAATTAAAAAACGGAGAAAAAGAAATGGACGTCAGAAGCATGTGAAGAAACAAGAAAACGGCGAATGATGCCAACCCCTCGAGGTTCGCACCAGCAGGTGACTAGCAATAGTCAGCAATGGATATGAAAAATAAAATGAAATTAAATTCTTTGTGTCATTGCTGCAATGCATATTTGTAGATGTGGTCCTTTATATACCTTTCTGACATGCACTCGGATATATTCGGGGCGGTTCGGTCGGACTTCCGTCGACTGACTGGTTTGGCCGCCGTTCGACCCCCGTGCTTCTTGGTCAAATCCTCGGCTGTCCACTCGTTGAACCCGATGTCGAGTAGACCAGCAATGGACGGCAATCTATACAAGGCAAATATATCAATTGTTGATACAGAAACCTTAGATAGCAAGGTTTAATTAAAAAATAATCATAATAAGCTAGGATACACTGATAACGGACGAATTATAGTAATTTTTCTTATGATTATCCAGAATGCATCATTATTTTTTGGCTGATCTATGTGTGGTGTGATGTAGTCCACAAAACTCTGTATTTAGTAATCACAACTTGGAAAAATCAACCCTGCAATATTAGAAATCGAGTTTGTTCTGGAGGATAGAACTGTAACTATCAGATACCACACCATTTAGCACACATCGAAACTTCAACATTTCGTCTACTATGTCCTTCTATTGCAAAAGATCACTCAAGTAATACCCTTACTTTCGTGTGCCAAATCATAACTGCACGTTGCCTTATAAACAATTCACACAAATCAAGATGTCTTCTTAATCTAGGCTATAGCCTCTTCACTAATCAATGTTGTCACTGCTTTATATCTTACTAAAGGGCCTTTTCTTGGGAGGTATACCCATTTCAATACACCCCATGGGTAGAGAGGGATACGTTGGCTAAAAACACCATGTCCAAGGACCTATCTTGTAACATTGCTAGGCACTTGACGAGTTTTGAACTCACGGCACTGCCACAGTCCCCCCCCCCCCCCCCAAAAAAAAAAAAAAAAAATCATTTAATTAACATGTAACAAATAACACGATACTCCCATGGGCTAGACTCCCATGTATACCAACCTTGACGTTTTAGATTTATTGCATCCCGACTTCCCTCTCGACGTCCGTCTAGATGACGAGGTCGATGCGGTGGACGGTGCAGGTGGTGGAGGAGGCGGTGGCATGGTGAATCGCTCACAGATGCAACGATCCTTGGGTTGTTCAAGTCGTTCCGTGTCGAAGAACGGAACGAAAGAGCAGTTTTTGAAACAGCGGTAGACATTCTTTCCAACCAAGGTCATGCTGGTGACGAAGTCCTCGATGACGACGAGTAAAGCTATCGTTGACTGGCTTCCTTATCGGCGACATGAGGCTTGCTTTTGAACGACGTGTTGAGAATGGCGAGGGCAATACATTGGCAAACAGTGCTTGTTGTACGCGATATCTAGTTCGTTTTATCAATTTTATTCTGAATGGTTTTTTTTTAATGTCGATTTGTCCAGCTATGTCATATTCAATGTACTAGTATTGTCTGTTTGTAGATCTAGCGACAATGATAAATATTGTTCCGACAGATATGTTTCTCAAAGATTTGGCACCACGTGCATACGCTATTCAAATAAACATAACTTGGTCGTCGCATTTCTTTCGTTATCATTTTTTTCTTTTTCAGATCAAAACGTCAGTTTGGTTTACAAGAGGTGTGTAACAAGAGGACTTTAAAGACGATGGAGTAACTGATGTTGTGGCAACTGAGATAAGAATTTCCCTTTCCGTTGCGGAACATCCATCTACTCAGAATACTCACGTCCACCTGTTGCTTCTAAAGGTCCAGAGTAGGAAACAGGCGACTTCCATGAAAAATGTCCTAAAATGCAACTATAGCCAGGGATGGGCCAACCGACTTCCTAATAGCAACTCGGTAGCTGTCTTCGGTGGATTCGTTCAACGGAGCAACGCTTTAGCAACGTGTTGAATGGACGAAGTTGAGTGCGCAGTATAGGCCTTTACGTTGTCCACACGACGCCAAAACCACGCCGCAGGTTTCAGCTTTCAATACGACATCCGTATGACAGAGCAGACACTCTTTGGAATCCCACACGCTCGGTTGTCGTCTGCGTCGATCCGAGCAGACGGTTTTTCGTGTTCTGGCGACTCGCGATCCGCCAAATCCATCTGTAGCTGCTTCCGGAATTACACACAGTACACGCTCACTACTGTCTTTCCACAACCGGTAGCTTTGTCGTGTTTGTGCGTTCGTGTGTGTATGTGTGTGTGTGTGTGCGAGGAAAAAGCGATGAATTAACAAACATACAAACAATATATACCGTCGTGCCGACGTGATGTGAAATATGACCATGCAGAAGGTATCTGGTAACTCCAATGCAATTTTGATCAAAGCCAGAACAACACTGATACAAGAGTAAATTATGTATTGTATGCCATCACTACGCTGCTAACAAAAGAGCATCGTAGACTTATGTCATTGTGGCACTGGCGGCTGGAGGTGGTTTCAGACTGAAGTTCAGGGGAAATTTTTGGTTCTTTCCTCGTCTGTTTGAAAAAAAAAAAAAGTTGCGTAACAGTCACAATGGTTTGTGCTTGAAAAACACCCCAACTTAAATCCTCGCCAAGAAAAGGTGTCGTACGTGTGCGCAATGGAAGCCAGAGTTACTGAAGTATACACATGAATGTTTATCCGTGTGGTAACGTCTAAAGTCGCGTCCTGCCTCAATTAAACTTCCTCCGAATGAAAACAATAGGAGCGCAGTAGGCCGATACACACAAATCAATATAAACGTCACCTTGGATATTGATTTTTGGGGGGAGCTCATGGGCTATAGTATGGCCAGCAAGAGACGGGGAACAACTGAAGCCCACAGAGCTGACAAAAAGCCAAGGTCATACAGCAACTTTGCGGATGAATAGATCCTATCACTTCCCTAACGACTGCTTGGATAGACACCCCTCACTGAAACTCAGTGTACAAATAGGTACTGTGCACTTTTATTTGCGTAATAAAACTTCATTGGCTTCAGGGCTTGCTCCAACAATAATATTTACATGGGTGCCATCTCAGACAGATGCGGACACTTCTTACAGTCGCAAATGAATGAATGTTCTCATTTCTTTGACTTGGCGATGATTCACATGGATCTTTACAACAGGAAATGATTATACTGCGTCTGTCTCGATGATGTCCGTGAGTGATAACTATGTGCACAACTTTACCACTTTCCAGTTTCATTGTCAAGAATGACGAGAAGTGGGAAATAAGAGGCTGATTCAAAAGAAACGTCACAGAACACTGCCACGTTATCATAATCCTGCGCCCGCCTAAAATTCCCTCTCCATTTTTTTTTTCAAATTTTAACGACATTGAGCATCAATGGCTATACAACAATAGGAAACAGTGCATGGATACATCAATATTATTGAATGAGCGAATGACTCAACCTGGGGAGTAGAATTAATGAACGAATGAATGACCCGATGGGCAGGTTGAGAGAGAGAGAGAGAGAAAAAAAACACCAATACAAAAAAAAAAAAAAAATCTTTTTTTTTTTGGAGAGGTAATTAAAGATAAATAATATATGAATTAAATACAAAACAAACAACATTCGAGGGCAACTGTATATCAAAAGCTGTCAATGCAAAACTTTGAGCAAAGTTAAATAGACTGAGACATAGCGCATATTGTTTTGTGATGTTACGTAATATAGAGTATACTTTTTAATGACTATACAGCCAATTACACGATGACACTTCCCCTTCCTGAATATAACATAGGACACAAATTCCGTAATAGTAGGCCTTATGTTTTTGACTGCTTGTCTATGTCTTTATTCTGTCTGTCGGTTTTATCTATATCTATCTATCTAATCTATCTATATATCTATCGATTCCTTCTACTATTTTTTTACAATTTTTTTACTATTTTTTTACTATATTTTTACTATTTTTTTTTACTATCTATCTATCTATCTATCGATCGATCGATCGATCTAGCTATCTGTTTGTTCCACGCTTTCATTTTCTCTTGTCAAAATGGAGAAAAAAGGATTTGAGGATGATTTTAAAATACCACAACCTTTATTCAAATTCATGAATGTCTTCCGTCGAGATGTTTTCATTGCAACTGATTGACAAATTGCCCTACATCGACGTAAATAAGCACTGAATTGATCAGTGTTTTTTAGTAGTAGCCATGATAAAAAATCATGGGCGTACATACTCGAGCAGGATTCGAACCTACGACCTCCTGATCACCGGACAGGCGTCATCTCCACTAGACCACCGAGCTTTCGCCCGAAAGCAAGTGTTGGTTCTAATCCTTATAGCATGCAGCGGGTACTACTAAAAAACACTGATCAATTCAGTGCTTATTTACGTCGATGTAGGGCAATTTGTCAATCAGTTGCAACCTCAACCTTTATTTTGATGTTCTTGTTTAAATAGCCGTATGATGCCTTGTACAGTGTGTATAAAAAAAAGTAATCCAACTTTGGAGGGCTATTATTTCATGATTGTCAGCTATAGAGAACACAGTGTTGATTGAGGAAAGACGAACTCTTCAATTTTTCATTGGTATCTAATCATGTTGACAAAAATATAATGCATGACTGAGCACATGAACTTTAAAGACAACAATGACAAATTGCACTTTTTCCAAGTTTGCGTGTTATTGCAGGGAGGTCACCTCCCTGGTTATTGTGAAGGAACAATACATGTCTCACTGCAGTCTGTACGAATGCAGGTTTGTGTTTAGGGTTTCTCCTAACATGTTACGGTTACCTGTCCAATACTCTAGTAACTTGGTCACTCCCACAGAGGCCAACCCACACAGTCCATTTTCTCTGTTCATATTCAAAACACAGTTTGCAGCGACAAACCATAACTTGAATATGAAGAGAGAAAAATGGATAATGGTTTACCCTTTATGGGAAGGACCAAGTTACCGACAACATGGCAATGTCGAAGGTTATGAACCATAAAAGATTAAAAGAAACCCTACACACGAACTTGCAGTAGTGCAGGCTGGCCTGATGATTTGACCACTTTCATTGACAGATCTCATCCATGCAGTGAGATATGCATTGTTCCTTCACAATAATACGCAAACTTGGAAAAAGTGCAATTTGTCATTGTTGTCTTTAAAGTTCATGTGCTCAGTCATGCATGACGTTTGTCAACATAATTAGGTATCAGTGGAATGAGGAAGAGTTCCCATTTCCTCACAACCAACATTGTGCTCTCCATAGCTGACAATTATAAAATAGTATCCCTCTAAAGTTGGATTACTTTTTTTTTTGATACGCACTGTACATAGCAAACATTTTTTTCTGTCACTGTTCATCAACTCACATCCCATGCAATTGGTATGATAACAGGTGCGATTTTTTTTTTTTTTTTTTTGTCGGAGTATTTTTTTTTTCTGCTAGCAGATGTGATCGCCTATAAAAATACAGAATGTATGAAATACAAACGCAATAAACGAAAATAGAAATATACAACGCTATAGAGAAGGGCCGCGGAACATTTCATAAAGATTTATAAACCTCCATGCACCTGCCTCAGTGTATTTTTGTCTCCATCCTCCTTTATAGTCTTTTCAAGGTCAAACAATAGTTGAGCAAAAAGATCGTTGGCATTTTCTTTTTCTTAATTTTCTTGTCACCTGTGTTGGCATACTGTTCTTCAACTTTTGGAAACACTAATGAAACGACACAGCAATCACTGTATGGTGGTTTGGTATATAAATCGCATATTACAGCATTAAAAAATCAACAACGAATTATGTCTTTCGTTATTACGTTCACGGGGCGCTGCCCTAACTTTGAGTCAACTTACGTATATGGTTTATATGCTATCAGTGATGACAGATTAACATGGCTTATGTATTAAAAAAAAAGATATGCAAGTAACCTTTATAACAAAGAATGTTCTTGACGATCAGAAAGCTTTCCCTAGGTTTGTCCATCTTAGCAGCAATGGGGGGGGGGGGGGGGATTTCACAGAGAATTTAAGTCGATCACAAAAGTAGAGCTCAATTCAAATGCATGCTTTATTATGGTATAATGTGCCATTGATTTCTCTATATTTCATCAGCCTTTCATGAGAATCCTTTTCAAATTGTTATAAAAAGATACAGAAAATTCCTTTGTTATTCATATTATTTTGTACATTTACGGCTGCGCGAAAAACGAAAGTCTCCAAACTTTTTATTTTCATTGGGGAACTCAGGACACCATTGAAGATGCTTCCAGCATACCATGATTTTGAATTGACCTTAAGTTTTGAAATCGACTTGAAGAGTGCAAATAAATTCCAGGTTACATTGACATATACACTCATAGTAAATTGACCAGGTATAACATATTCGGGTTGATGAAATATCATCTTGTTTATACTTTAATCTATAGATCTTTAAGATAAAATCATCTGCAAGCTTGAAAACATCAGCAATCTGATTATCAGACTTTTTCTACTTCTACCATTCCACCAATGTTGAACTATATAAACATTGGACCTATATAAACATTGGACATTGGACAGGTCAGTGGACCTGTGCGCTATACAAGTAGCCACTATTATTATTATTATTATTATTATTATTATTATTATTATTATTATTATTATTATTATTATTATTATTATTATTATTATTATTGTTATTATTATTATTATATATTTAAAGTTTATTATGAAGTATCAAGCTTCGAGGGGTGTTTACTGCATCTGTTCAAGATCACATCTTTTTCACTTCTGTTTAAATATCTACAGGCCTCTTTACCAATTTAAGCAGCCAAACAGCTCCGCCACTTTGCCAGAAACTAGCGGAGACAAACGACAGTTTGATTAATCATTATGCAAATTGCAATATGTAAATGAATATAGATAATACATAAAAGAAGCAATTAGTTGATGAAAAAAGATAAATGAATACACAAGAAAACAGTATGTGTGAATAAATATATGAACAAAGGAATAAATAAATGAATGGACAAAAGATTAATAAATCATCACTTGATTGATTAACCGATTGTTTCGGGAATGCATACGAAATGAAAGAATATAAAAAACAAACATAATTTACATTATGTGGTGAGGCCATTATCGTCTGTCTACACTACATGCACCCCGTTGCCATCTACCGTAATAAATTATAATAGCCTCGTATAATACAGAGTGCAGTGCTATGCATTAGTTTGTTAATTAACTGACGAACATCCATTAAAGCAATAGTTACAACACCAATAACACAGCGTCAGCTATTCATTACCTAATCATCTCTGGTATTTGTCGAGGGTAGAGGGTTTCCGCTGTATTATACCACCGATGGGCAATGGCCACCGATGCAATGTGTGACACTATGCAACGTATATGTCTCATGCACTGTTTAGGTTAGTCTGGTGGGTGTAGGCGAATACTGATTGGGGGGGGGGGGTAATGTGCAAATACTATTTTCAGATTAATTTATTTCATATTTTTACTTTTTCAATGAAATTACAAAATAATTAACAGTAATACAACATGTGAGAATACAAAATAATATATACAACCATGTATTTTGATTGAAGAAGGGGGGGGGGGGGGGAGCCAGAACATACTGAACACAAAATACAATATATGGTCATATCATGATACAAAGGTGTCACAAGGAAACAACAGAAATATGATGGGGCCTAAAAGCTGTAACGCTTGTTAAACCGAAGGTTCCAAAATTCATAGGCTTAGAATTATATACGGAGATCGAATATGTTTATCTTGACCAACTAAAAATATTCCAGTACAAAAATCAGTGTTATTCTGAAGATAAGTGCATTGAGTAGGCTAAATGCAGCAATATTAATAGAACACAATATGAGTGAAGTTCGAAGATAATCTTATAACCCGTTCAAAAGTTATGGATGTAATATAAAGTTTCGGTGCCGCCCCACCGCTGGATGAGAAGATCAGAAAACAGTTTGTGACATAAGTGCAGGACAACGATATTAAAAAATATATATATATATACAGGTGTATAAGGAGAGTTCATATTTTCACTTTTGTAGCATAATCAAAGAGCACTTGCCTCAACTCTATACCCTTGACACATTATTGATTGATTGATTGATTGATTGATTGATTGATGGGTTGATTGATTTTAGTTTTCAAATCTCCACATAGTATGATAACACAATCGGTAAACTTTGAAGACAAAATATAAAATCGTAATCAAGAGAAAAAAAAAATTATGCGATAATCTTTTCAACACCGATAACAATATATCAATTATAAACCCCATTGGTAAATACTAAGAGAGAACATTGACTTATCTTTCCTCTTATGTTGGATCATATAAATCATATTCCACTATGAAATATACATTAGAATATACATTGCACAAATCAAGATTGAAATAAACAAGCACGTATATACTCTCTCTCTCTCTCTCACACACACACACACACGCCCATACGGACACAATACAACACTGATATTTTGTTTTATTTATCTTATTTTGTTTATATAAGTCTAATTCAGAACTTTAATTTGAATGTATTGTCCATTAGCGGTTTTTTTTTTCGCCATAAATTTTCATCATTTCCAATAACGAAATTACAGAAGGTTAAAGGTCCGTATGCACGCACGGACAAACACATTGTACATTGAGCTTGGGATGCGTCTATCTATTCTAATCTTGTTTAGTAGAATATAGATTTGCCAATCTCCTCATTTCCCTTTAAGTTTATTCCATTTTCGGCATGAAGAATGACTATCCTATTTCCAGGTATGGTCACAGTTAAAGTGAAAGAAATGATTTCATTCTCTGTACAGCACCATCAAGAAAATCAACATCATTATTTTGAATATATTTATGGAATGCTTTTTGGTGCAGTGCTGATAATAAATTGCCCCTAAAAGCTCCTTGGGTCATCTGCATGGGGCAGCGCAGCAATATCTGCATTGTCTCGAAAAGCAGCAGACCACACTCTAAAAATTGCGGGGTTGGATTTTGCGGGGTCAAAATAATTTGACCCCGTTCGGGGTTGTTTCGTCTGATAAATTTTCGATCGATTCACTAGTGACCAGAAAAAACGGGGTTATTGCGACCCCGCAAAATCTCTGGTCGAATATTCGGATATTGATAAACAGGGTCACAATGCTTGTGAATCTAATTGCAGTTAGGAAGTAACAAGATGATAAAAAGTACAAAATAAAGCGGTTTGTTTCATTCAGTAATTCAGAGAAGCAATATGTCAAAATTATGATTTTTCTTGGGACTCTTTAATTTCGCGTCAGTCATGGAATTCTATGTGCAGCGCGCAGTGATACATAATGTACTGTATGTGTGCTGCACGGAAAGATGAGGGGCCGCGACGCGACGCGCCTCGCGCAGTACATGCAGTTGATGTACTATACTGTATTACCCGGCCGAGTGGGTGGGGCACGGTTTGGGCCTGGGGATGAGGATCGTGTGATAAGAAGAGCAAAGCGAAAGGTAAGCCTGGATCTGGAGTGAATCTTTTAGTTTTTTAATGACTACTATGTGTTTAGAAAAGTAATTATCGGTACTATTTTCCTCTTATATCTCTTTCTATGTTGTTCATTCACATTAACTGGCGTATAATGCCTAGACCCCTTGTCTTTATTATCAATTTTGCAGCGTTGGTGTTAGGGTTTTTAGGCTATGTATGAAACCGTAATGGTAGCTAGGGCCTATAGCTATATATAACACGTTTCTGATAGCATATCGCGTGACCGAATTCTAATCGCGGTGACCGTATTCTGGGGGATTTTCAAGGTGATATCTTTATGGAATTTTGTGAAATTCTGTGAGATATTAAAAAAAATGAAAATTGAGATTTAAAAAATTGATATATTTCACATACGTTGCTGTAGATATGATGTATGTATGTATTATTTTAGTTTATAAAATATTGCAGAAAAGCTTAAATCACCGAATAGTAATACGGGGGGGGGGGTTTACCCCCGTAATGTGACCGACTCTACTTGTTAGAGAACCTGAGTTTGAGATACTAGTATACAAAATATGTAAGTACTATGTACTAATAGGCCTACATGACCTTTGTTATTTGTTCAATGTAGCCGGCCTACATAAATGACTTGGAAGATCTATGCCCCGGCAAATAAGCAGACATTGGTGCTTTCTTGATTTTGTTTGTAGGTATTCTTTTTGGCCTAGCCAGGCCAGACCAAGACTGCAAAAGTTCAGATGTAGAATGTATCTAAACGTTAGGCCTAAAGAAATTAGAAACTCTCTACATGTAACTCAGGTGGGCCTATTGTATTATTTTACAACGTAACAAAAATTTCCTCCGTTATACTATAGCCAGATAGGGGCCTACATCGAGTCGCATTGCGCTGCAATGTGCATTTCTAGTTCCAGTGCTGGAATGCGTGAATGGGTGCTTTAAAAAAAACGAGAGTTCTAACATTTACTCGTAGATCTTTTAAGATCTAGACAATCATGACACAGATCTATTTACAACGTGCAGATAACTCAACTTTGGTTTTACGGAACTATTGGGCTCCTATTCTGATTTCTGACTACAGAAACGGAAGCTACAAATGATTGGAGCCGCCGTCGGTGTTCCACTTCCAGCACGGTTACTGTTTATCGACATCGTCAGCTTCAACTGAAGTAAAGAGAGTTCTACTTCTAACATAGATTTTTTGCAACAGAAGGTGCATTTTAATCATCGTGCTCTTATAGGTGTTTCTTCGTCGCGAGATCGAAATTTGCTGAGATGTTCGTCTTTGCGCCTGAAATTTAAATTAGGTCAACGTCGAGGCAGGGCTGGACACATCTTGTCATCATCGTCGTCGTGAACAGGTACTGAGGTAGGCCCAGGGGGATCCTGAACATGCAAATCTTAGTCTAGCAGCCGATCGAGCTCTTCACTAAGCCTAGCTGGAACGAATTCACTGACATCGTGGCACCTTTCCAGGGCATCATCCTTCTGGTCAACGCGAACAGCTTGGAATATGGAATATTTAAAATGTCTGTTTATGTAGGACCTAGGCTATATCGAACGGATCATCTTCTTATCTATGTACTTTTTTAGACCTATCGCAGACGCAGCTTAACTTTCCTAAAAACCACGTAAGTGAGTTTCAGTTATTGGACGTCTTGGCTCTATCATTCTGGAATCATAGTCTAAGGATTAGCAGACTTTCAGACTAACTATCTATTTTTATCTCACATCGCGGTCTCTCGCTGTAGCAGTAGACAACTCTGGTCCCGGGTTCTATAGAACCCTATTATTGAACGGTTTGTTTTGATTTTTGTCCAATTGTAAATTGGTTAGCTTTATCTTTTAAATCCAACTGTAAACAAACGCATGTTTGTAACGAATTTAAAAAAATGATCACGATCAAAATAATGTTGAATTTCTTCTGATAGAATTGTAGTGCTAAATAAATTGGGAAAGAAACGAATACTAGCACTTTGCAGTGATTTGTGTGCTTTTGTGTTTGTTGTATGAAACTGAAATTATTTTTACATATTATACTAAGTTAAAATCGTTTTTCTAATCCCAGGAAAACTGATGCACTTATCTATTCATAATCATTATCGACGATTACAAGTCATATCTATAATCATAACATCTTTCGACACACGCCCACTTTCTCCAAAATCTGCTTAAACAGAAGGGAATCATTGCAGAGCTGATTCTGATATTTTGGTATTGATCAATACAAATCATACAGCTTATGCCAGTGATCGATGATTCTTCAAGACTGCTTGCTAGACTCTAAATGTACGCTTTCGTTTTCTTTTCTTTCTTTTTAATGATCATGGAATGCCGTATCATGTTGATATGTAGGCCCACTTTACATTTTGCTCTAGGTAGAAAAAAAATAAGATTCATGTTAATCTGTTTATTAAATTTGATGTGAAAATTTGACATTTGTGAAAATAATTCGTCATTTTTGGCTGCCCATAATAGGTCGGATTAATGACCCCGCAAGTCATGCGGGGTTATTTTTTAAATGACCCCGCAATCACGCGGGGTCATTTTGAAATGACCCCGAAATCGTTCGGGGTCATCTGGAAATGACCCCGCAACGGGGTTGAATTTCAACCCCGCCGGGGTTAAATTTTAACCCCGCTGCAGGGTCATTTTGGGTGACCCCGCAATGCGGGGTTAAAGTGACTCCGCACGGGGTTAGTGCATAGTTGACCAAGTATGCGGGGTCATTTTCAACCCCGTTCGGGGTCATTTTTAACCCCGCATTTTTTAGAGTGCACGATCTGTGACCACGACGTATTCACCTATGTGCCCTCTCTAAAAGAAAACGCAAGATGGCGCTATTAAGATTCTAGTCAAGGTGAAACATTGGACAGAAAAATGGACAGAAAATTAAAAGTTGACGATAATTAGTGTGATTATTATGAGAAAAAAAAAATGAATGACGCCTAAGGTTTTAAACACCAAAGACATTTTGTAAGTTGAAGTAAAAAAAAAAGATTGGCATCACATTGATGGCATACAACAAAATAGATAATCGGCACGAAAATGAGTGGTTTGTGGACAATGCTTTGACAGGAGTCTGATGATATAGAAAGAAAAAGAAAGAGAGGAAGAGAGAAAGAGATATAGAGATGTAATACAGGTAATTCGGAATAATGTTAATGACATGTGTCAATATTGAGAGTCCCATCATGAAATGCGGAGATCAGGAAAAAAAAAAAAGTATTTTTTTCTCTCTCAATCTTTCACAGATGCTGTTATGTCAAAATTTGTGTTCATCCCTTTAAAACTGTTGGAAAGTTGAAAACGTAATAAACTATGTAATATACTATGTGATTGGTCACGTTGTTACTGCCTATATCATTACTTTATGATGAGGGACTGGGATCACACATGTTTATAATTTCCTCATACTTTGCAGTATTAACTCATTTTCAATACAATTGATATGCACACTTGGTGTTACAGGTCATCATTACTTCGACCAAAATAATAACAATAAAATTGGTTGTGTCTGCAAACACAGAACACACACACGTGGTTTATAGAATCACTCGTGGAAAAGTGCGCAGATACCCCAAATTTACTTTTGGTGATAGTTCCCTTAATGTTGTTGATGGTTATATAATAACTATAATGATTCCTTTAATAAAGCAAGTAATAAACAGGTTAATCAGGCGAGAAGAGCTATGTTTGCTTTGATTAGCAAGGCGAAGAAATATTGTGTCTACCTGTAGATATTCAGTGTGAGCTTTTTGACCAGCTTGTTGTTCCGATTTTATTGTATGGTAGTGAAGTGTGGGGTTTTCAGAAGCTAGATTGTATTGAGATATTTCATAGGAAATTTCTTAAAAGCTTGCTTAAATTAAATCCTGGCACTGCCAAATGCATGGTGTACGGTGAAGTTGGTAGATTTGCTCTCGCAAGTATAATAAGGTGGAGATGCGTATGGTTAATTTGGGGGCAAAGATTAGCCAAGGTAAAAAATATAAACTTTCTTATACCGTTTACAATTTGTTACGAAAACTTCATGAAAACTGTGATTTCAATTCCAGATGAATCTTAAAAATCAAAAGTATTTTAGACAATTGTGGAATGTCAAACCTATGGGATGAAGGCATTTCTTTAAATTTGAATTGGGTTAAGTCGTCAGTGGACCCTAGATTACATGATATAGATTATCAAAACTGGAATGAGGAAGTTAATAGAAATCGTTTATGTTTCAATACAGAATTTTTAAACAGGAAGCCGGTTTAGAAAAATATCTGTTAGATTTGGAGGTAGGAGATAGGATATCTTTATGCAAATTCCGATGTGGTAACCATAATCTGCCAGTTGCCAAATGTCGTTGTTCATCTGATCTACCTCTTGAAAAATGTTCGTTGTGTAGCTTTGAAGTACAGGGTGACGAATTTCATTATGTTTTGGTGTGCCCGTTTTTCATTGACGAGAGTAGGAAGTATGTTAAGCGTTACTATTACCGCAGGCCTAATGTCATTAAGTTAAATCAGTTATTTAATGTTCAGTCTATTAAGCAACTAAAGAATCTTTCAAAATTTTGTAAAATCATCATGTCAAAGTTCAAGTAATTTTTTTTTATTGTAAACTTATGTACATACATGGTAGCTAAGACTTCACTTTTTTTTTAAAAGAGTATGTTTTGTTATTAGTCCGTATACATGTATTTAATTTCAAACAATTCTTGCCTTTACTTGCTTGCTGTTAGAGCTTATATTTATACATGTATATATATATTTTTTCTTCTTTCTTATGTATTTTTATATTTGTTGTAAAGTAAAGATTGTTGATACTCATTTGTATTTCTTCCATGCTCCTGAAGGGGCCGTTCAAGAAATAAAAATCACTGTATCACTGAACACTCATTTATCACATGTAATGAGTGAAAAGTGCAAAACCAAAGAGCTTCTATGCGAGTAGAAAGAAAAATCTTTTTGCTGAAAATTTAGATGAATTACTACTACTATGTAGGCCTACTACATGTAGTAGTAAAAGCGAGTGAGGAGAAAAATCTCTTTGGTGTCAAAGCAATTGTTATAGCGCCAGCTTTAGTTGCCCTTTTGTTCAACGTACACAGATGATTTCATTATGCGCCGTGCAGACCAACCATATGATTACTATTTCTACTGCTACCTGTTCTTATGTGAGAGCACGTACGAATCCCCTGTGTACATACAAAATAGCTCGCACTGTCAAAACCACCTACCACTGTCAATCCTCCCTTGCGCCGGAGAGTCAGGCAGGCCAAGCCTCGCCGCACCCGCTGTACCGTCAGTTTCGCTTGCCCGTCGTCCCTTTCTTCCATGGTTCTGGTTTGAATAAGTGGACTTAACATTTCCTCGGCTCAAAATGTCGAATATGAGCGGTAAGTTTACCTAAAGCTCGAATGCATACTAAAAAATGAATGATTATGTAGAGAGCCTTTGTCATAAAAACAGGCGAAATCAAAATATGTAGGACTATGCCGACTGCGTACTACGTAGATCTACTGTACTGTACTGAGCCACGTCCATATTGTATGCAATACTAAAATATGATTCTACGACATGACATCACCAACCCGAAACCAATATTCAATTTTAAGTTCTAATTAAATTCTGATTACTCCTAACAGATGAGGAATCTCGGGACAAGCTCCTGAAAATGGTGAAGAAAGAGGTGAGTAGTCAGAATATCCTCATTCGAGTAAATTTAACCCCCGTAGGTGTGACTGATTTAAGAATGATGCACAGCAGAAGAGAGAAAAATTATTAGTAATCATACTTGTGCACATCTAATATTGATACTAGATTTTGGCTGAGAATGCCTTCCTATTTTATGGTAACATAAACACTATGAATCTTGTTGCTCTTTATATTCTAATGTGTGGTCATATTTTAAACAACAACAACAACAACAAACAAACAAGCCCAAACCTTTTGATAAATAATGTGAAATGTTCTTTAATTTAATGTGAAATGTGTTGTATGTAGGCCTACTGTATAGTACCGATACTAGTGTAGATGCACTGTCATAATCATGTGCTTTTGTCTGGGTCACAGTTATGCAATATGCTGTTGATAAGATTAAGTGTCAAATTTTTAATTGCCATGATACATTTAAGAAAAGGGTGTGTTAAACTCTTTTCCTATGGACAGTGCCTTGTCAATGCTTGTGAACAGGTGGTCTCACATGCTATCTATAGTAGCAGTTGAGAAATCAGTGTTGTTGATTAAAAGAGGGGACTTGATTTTAATGTTAAAGTTGCTGTTGTCCCTTGCTATGAGTTTAAATACCTGGTAGCTTTGGGAGACATAAATGGTCGGATGGAATCAGTCCTTATTCACTGCTTACCGGGGTACAGCATGTACACTGTACATTCGAAAACCACGAATAGCGCCAGTCATATTGTGGTCAGCAAATATATGTCTCAAAGCATACAGTTCATCGGTAACGGTTTTAAACTCTTTTTGAGATTCTTCGGCTATGTGATTGTACTTCCGCGGACATCGGAAATAAAGCTGGACACCATTCGTTACAGGGATTCTCGAATACATGTAGATCTAAGTTGGGCCAGTCTTTCCGCTCCATGTTATCCCCATGATGCTGCTGGGTCTTTAGAACTTCAGATAGATATTTCTGCCTGCTATAACCTACTTGTATGTATAGCAGTGATTTGTGTCAAATCTTGTGAGTTGCCCTCAAATTCAAGGGGAGTGATAAACAACAAATTTATGACATGTTTCATACAATTCAGTATTCATTTGAAATAATACAAATATTTGTAAATTTAAATGAAAAAAAAAATTGGGATCCAATTTTAATCTCACTGACTGTTGTTTAAACAGTTAAACTTCATTCCTTAGTCAAGGCCTTCTGAAATGCACATTGAATGCTGAGTGTCCCTGAATGTAAGTAAATTATAATAGGGTAAACTTATTGCCATTTTGTATGTAACTTGCTTGTTAATGATATCCATGTGTTTCATACAATGTACGTGAAGACGCATGTGTTTAATTGTTTGAAATGGTTAAAATCTTTTTTTGTGTGTGTCTGATCTAGTTATTATGTAAAATAAGTAATACACCTTTGACTTGTCAGCTGATAGACGTGACATTAACTTAAATAGAGCTTCATCACTTCATTTCATCCTTTTATTGAATATGTTCAGGGAGGTGAGATACCCCCCTGATATGTTTAACAGTTCATGAATGCAAAAACTGTAAAATGATGTCATGGCTTATTTGCTGTGGTTCTAACTTGAAGCCATGAATACTGATTTTTTGGCACTGAGTTTAATCAGGATATATCCTGAGTAAACCCCACTTCAGACCAATCAGCAATCTTTTACAGATCCTCCAATTCTAAACATCATGTATTTGTTTTGTTGTTGTTTAAAGGGGAAGGCTAGTAACTGATCAGTGGGAATCAGTGGAAATGCCAGGAGATGATTGTTCCAATCCTTATGGGATTCATTCAAGAGTTCATTGTATATCTATTGTTGTGTGAAAATGATTTGCTTCAGAACGGTCTCATATTCAAGTAATGTGCAGATTAATGCTCCGTCACTGACCAGGGACGCTAACCTGGAAGCATTAAACTGCACATTACTTGAATATGAGACCATTCTGAAGCAAATCAACTTCCCACAACAATAGATATACAATGAACTCTTGAATGAATCCCATAAGGATTGGAACAATCATCTCCCAGCATTTCCACTGATTCCCACTGATCAGTTACTAGCCTTCCCCTTTAATAGCATCAATCATGTTTTGTAGTTAATGTTGATAGCAACAAAGAATGATTATCAACTTTATTCATGGGATTTATATGTAGGCTCAAAAGAGCTCAGAAAAATATAGGATAATCCAATCAGCTTTCCATCAGTAAGCATAAGCAGTTGTGTTGTCATGCATGGATGAAGTATGTATCATATAAATCTGTGTTAATGCGCATAGGTGTGGAATGTTTAGAGCACAAAAAGATTTTGAATACAGTCCTTTTGGTGTAGCACATGATGCAAGCAACAAACATATCGTACATACTGTATCTGATGTAGCAAAGAGTGATTTTGAAGCAGCCGATGAAAGATCTCTTTGTTATTCTAAAGCTCTGATATAATTTCTATCTCTCTCTTTTCAAATCAGTTCTTATTCAGCTGTTTACATAATTAAAATAACATATTTGTGGTCTTGTAAATATGTTAAACATACATTCTTTTAAAGCAAACTAGGCCCTTTTGTTTTTCAGGTCAGATTGAATGGCCTATTTCCTTGGTTAGTGGCCATCAAATGTAGTGATTGTCTACCAAAGTCACACAATTTTACAGGGCGAAGGTAGTTAATGCAACTTAACAATTGCTGTTAAAGACTTTTAAAAGCTTTTACCAGATCCTCACAACAGGATATTAAATGTGTGAATATCCAACAGTGTCATCATTTATCAGAATTTTAAATACATCCCTTATTTAGAAATGCAGATTAAACTGCAGCCACGGGACTCATATCACATACTTGCCAACTCTACCGCATTTGGCGGTAGACTACCACTTTTGAAAGATTTCATTTGCATTCAGCGCTGCTAGCGCTGCTCGCATAGGCATCCTGGATTCTATCGCTTTCTCAAATGAAAATGTTGGCAAGTATGATATCATCAAATGTATGTGATACATATAAGTCACTGTTTGACAATGTTGCTTACAGTGCGTGCGGGAACTGTTTGTCCAGGCCGATATCATCAGTGTGATCAAGTCACTGTAGCGTGCAACACATTTCATGCTTTGGTATCAATGATTATGTCATGGCAGCGCACCCACAAAGTATGCTTGGCATAGAAGAAGTGTAATGCAATGTGTATCATGGGGGAAAAAAAAAATCAGATTTCTGGGTGTGGGCCGCAAGGACTTGAATATTTGAAAAACATGTACAGATGTACAGATTCCTAGAATACAGGAGGTATGAAGTACCTTTGTGTGTGTTCATTAGTGTGTGTGTGTGTGTGTGTTTGTGTGTCCTTGTATGCACACTATTTTCAGTCTGATGGGGATCATCTGGTAATTGGTAGGGGCCTACATACCAAACCCTTTGTGTGCTTTGGTTGAATGCTTATTAAGCACATAAAACCCTCATTATACACACTGCCCAAAGGTCCCTGGCATAGAAAGGGTTAACCATACAAAGGAAATATTCTGTGTGAAAGTTCCTTCAGCTCTCTTTGCATGTGTGGTATGTCCAGCTGGACCTTGCTTTCACATGTGCCAAGAGTACATGTACTTAATTTGAATTCTGAATTACAAACAATGATTTCAATTATGATTCGAATCATTGTTCATTCACACAACCAAGGAAGTGGTTGAGAGGTCACTGTAAGTTCTGCCCCCAACATAATCAGAGGTCACTTATAAATGTTCACACGTTCATTTCGCTTTGCTTCTTAATTCTGGTGAAACCTGATTGGAAAACATCGGTGGACCATCATTTGAAAGTACAGAAACACAGTTGAAATTATGATTCAAATCACCCTCCGCGATTCCAGTTTGCATTGAAACGGCAAGAATGCTTTTCTTTGAAACACCATTCTAGTGATGTGTCATTGCAATCTTGTTTCAAAGTAAGCGCTCTCGGTATGTGTGAAAGCTAGGTAAGAAACTCGACAGAATCATTCTCTAAATGTACATTACGTTTAATCATTGCCAGCATAGTCGGCCATGATACTGTGAAGTCATCATGTGTGTCATATTGATATTTATTAGCTTGAGTGTCAACAAGGCATGTGTGGTGCAGAGTCCCTGGGTGTATTGCATAGTAAACATGGAGCAACACTGTTATTGTTATGCATGGTTACTGTTTTCTCTTCCACTATAAATATTTCATTTAGAGCACAATTGCTTGAAATGAGGAGTGCCTCTGGCAGCCTTGTATGAAAATCTATCCTTGAGAAAATAGAGGCAGTGTTTTTGTTCTCCCAGAAGTCTCTATATAAACATGGTGAAGCAGTGATTTTACACCGGTGGTTTTGTATAATTCTGCATCACACTTAGCTGCAGTTTTTAAAAATAGCATTCCACTGAATTCACATTTACGTGATTGAAGATGTCATCAGATTGGTTTACAGATATGTAAAAAATTTATGTACACCTTTATAACAAAAGATTTTTGTTTTTTGACAACCAAAAATCCTGCCTGAGGTGTGCCATTGTCTGGCATGGCCATTATCAATGCAAGCAAAGTATATTAAAAAAAAACCCATGTAACGATAAAGTTAAATTTTTCTACAAATTGATATACATGAATTGAAACAAAGGCTAAGTATGTGGTTAAACAGAGCTTACCTATTAAAAATGCATTTTTACCTGCAAAGTCATTCAGAATTTGATTTCTGCCATTTCTTCATTGCTGCCATTTCTTCATTGCTGCCATGTTTTGTTCATGTATTAAACGAATTATAAACTTGTGATGAAAATTTGGCTTTGTGTTTTTTTGTTTGTTAAAGAGTAATGTATATGCCATATATTTCACGAGGTTTGTATTTTCATGAATTTCGTGAGTCAGCTGCTATTTGCGAAATTAAAAACACAGGAAATATTGACTCTGATGCCGATATGAATGTGACGTACGCATACACATTTCTCTGTTCAGTACAGGACTCCACGATCGCAAATTTAATCACTCACAAAATTGTCGGGAAGTCCCTTTTGTGAAAATTTAGACTCGCGAAAAATATGGCGTATACAGTATATATTCCAAGTAGTGAAACATATTGAGTTTGCAAGGTGAGAGGTGGATGGAAAAGCATCTTCTTGGTCTGTAGTAGTGAGAAAATATTTATGAGTTTGTAACATGCTGCTATTTTATTCAGCTGATCTACCAGTTTTCTTTTCCTATGGACAATATTATTTTTATGTGTTACGAACTGACAATGTTTGAACAACTTTAAATGATAAATCTACCGATGATACAGCCTTTATAACATATTGAGTATGTAATGTATATACAGGCATATGATATAGCCTCTTTGTAGGTCTGTGGAGGGGAATATATTTATGAATTTGAAACACACTGTAATTTAACAGAGCTGATCCACTGCTTTTATTTCCCTGTGGAAGATTTATTATTTTTGTGTGAACATTAGAATGTGACAATATTGAAACGCACTGAGTATGCACATAAAATGATGATGATTTTGTGTCAGGACTCAAAATAAGTGAGATGGGTTAAACCTTGTCAATCGAGGGTTTTTCATATTTTCTGAAAGAGCAAAACTGCATCTACATTATGGTAAAGTTTCTGATGATAAAACGAATGGGAAATTGTGTTTTTAGCAGTCTTTCTAGAACCTTTTTTGTAGAATAGTGTTATTAGGTGTGTCTTAAAGTCCCCTTTTCATTCCTTAAAAACACTTTAACCCTAAAAGGGCTGGGGGGGGGGGCGGAATCCGCCCCCCTCGACGTTTCGCGCTATAATTCTGTTACGCGAGAAGGCCTCGTCGCGAGGCTTCTTGACTTTGTTTGTTCAAGTCTCGCGCAACTTTTGAGACCAAATTTGCGACGTCCGCGCGTACTTTTGCGAAGCCACGCCCATTTTTGTAACGGAATGTCGCCCTAAAACGGGCACAATTTTGTGATTTTGTGTACATTTCCTATGGAAAACAGTGCTCTGTCGTGAAAGTCATAAAAACCTGATTATTTTTACAATTAATCACTTTCATTGATTAGTTTTGTGCTAATTATGGTAGAAAAGTGGTCAGTGACAATTTCCAATGAAAAAACAAAGAAAAAACAAAAGTTGAAAAACAAAGAAATACATAAGAAATTCTGAAAACAATAAAATACATAAGAATTGAAATGAATTTTGGAAGTTTTTGTGATGTACAATCGTTGAATATGCTGCAACAGATTTACAGACCAAAAATTAGACTCTCAATGCTTTTAATTAGGCTAAAATATGATCTTGAGCTTAATTTGCATAATTAATTAATTAGAATTAGAAATTGATTGTTTCAAAAAATCTTATGACACAATCTTGTAGATTATGACGCAGGTCTCACGCATGCAAAATTTCATCGCGATCGCGCCACCGATGGCCGAGATCTCAGGGGGGGGGGCGGAATCCGCCCCCCCCCCCCCCCCCCCCCCCCCGGCCTGAGCATAGCCAAAAAAGCCCGGCCCCTTTAGGGTTAAACACTCTTCACTTTGAACTCTAATAACTTTTGAAAGGATAATGGTACTGCTTTGAAAGTTGATATTAGACATGGATGGAGTGTGTTGATAGAGCATGATCAATCTCAGCTTAATCTGATAATCCCTTCATTGTTCATGCTGTGGAATTTCAGGTCCCTTATTTTTTTGTTTCATTCATTACACAGCTATCACAGCTTTTATCCACCTGAATAGACCCTATACTTTAGAGCCTCATTTCTCTGTAAACGCTTTTCCAGAGTATGTGTTTTCTTGTCAATATTAAGATAGGTTAGGGAAGTCTATTTGAATTGAGTTGTCAACACATAATTTACAAAGCTTAAAGTCTGCTCTTTCAGAATCTGTCCTTAGCTAAAGATCCATGTCTGGCAACTTTTTGTTGGTTTTGTGGTGCAGGGTCACATATAAGAAAGGGAAATTGCCCATTCTGACGACTTCGTCATTATGGAAGTCATCTGTATTCTCAGGGATGGTGTAAAAGTGCTTAACTCTGTCACAACCAATGATACCTGTGGTTTGCAAAATGTTGCCAGCATCTTAAGAATTATGGTATCAAAAGGGTTAAATGGATTAGTGGATGTTTTTGTTTGCAATTGGAATGACTGACTTACAATGTGAGCTCGGAGCTTTAGATGCCTTCCATTCAATAAGGACTTCTTTTGCTGTGACTGATAATAATTGCCATTTCCAGAAAATTATCCATAGTTAAGTTGTTATGAAAAAAGCAGGCTGTGTTCAAATTTCTGTTAAATAGTGAGGTCAGTTTGAATGTACACTGTATACTAAACTGAATGAAGCTAGGTCTGTGACACAAGTGAGTCTTGTATAGTGTGATGAAATGATTGGAATATTTATCTTAGAGAGAAAGTAAGTTGAAAAGAAGCAGTGACCGCCATAAAATATGTGAAGCAGTAAACAGCTTTGATCAAATGCCCTTTTGGTATTGAATGAAGCGGCCTCATAAAATTTTGGCAAGTCCTTGACTACCTAACAATGGTATCCTGTGGACACATAAACGATCTGTATTACACATGAAAATAAGTTCACTTACAAGTATAGTATGTACATTGAATGTTAATTAGTTATATTTTGTTTTCGTGAATTCTACATTTTGTTTATGTATCTTTTTCAGTGATTTTGCAAATGAGTAATGATGATAATGATAGTAATGTTTGTAATGATAATAAAACTAATATTGCTTGTACAATAGTGGTAATAATGAATTATATACTCATAAATAATGTCATGTTACTTTTAGTATGATTTTTTTTTATTAGTAGAAGCAGTATTAGTTGTATCAGTTGTGCTATAAATACTCTTGTTTTCACCTTTTAGTGAAATTATTATTATTATTATTATAATAATTATTATTATTATTATTATTATTATTATTATTATTATTATTATTATTATTATTATTATTATTATTATTATTATTGTCATCATCATCATAACCTCTATGATTATGGTTATCATGGCTATTCTTTTTTATTCAGGTGAAGCAGATAATGGAGGAGGCTGTGACGAGGAAGTTTGTGCATGAGGAGAGTGGAAGCATCATCTCCCTGTGTGGTGAGTAGACTAGGATAACTCTCTGAACTGGGAGCGGCCATTTTGTTGTCAAGTACATTGTATTGTCTGCCTGTGAAACATACATATACTGTGCATGTACAGTACTTTGTCAGTGTTGTGACATTGTGAATATGGCCTCATTTGTATTTGAAAGCATGGAAATGCAGCAATGGAGGCATACCTCTTTATAAAGACATACCTCTTTATATGAGAAATATCCTCTTTTTTTTTTCAATTTCTCCTTTTTTTTTTCATGTAGGGTTGTGTAATGTGCTTCTACATTCTTATATTATAAACAATTACAGTGTAATTGAAACTCGAAAGCTAATGATTACTGCACAATCAGTATGTCTGGACTGAGTGATGATTACAGAAAATGATCTAATTTTAGGAGCATACTGTAGTATATTTGGAGGTATCAATACTGTGAAAAAAAACCAAAAACACAGATACTGCCATCGACCTTGTACAGTGGTAGGCGTACAAGTGGTGATATGTAACAAGTACTACACAGGTCCCCTCTTTGAAAAAATGGAGCAAATCAATTCTTAGTGTCCCACAGAGAATCATTGGTATCTCCCAGAACAGCATCGCTCACCACAGTGGGACAATGGCTGGCCGTGTGGACGGCATTGATTTAATTGATTTCTAGTAATGGGATGTCATTAAAGGAAGTTAAGACTCCAGGCACTTGTACTCAGTGTGTGTGTGTGTGTATATGTGTTTATGTAGAAAAGCATGTCATCACCGGAATAGCATAACAAAAATCCAGTCTCCTCGTGCTGTGTGTACAGTTAGGACCTACATAGCTTATGAGTTGTATCAGAATGCAACTCTTGGGTATATCAAGCCAAATGTGTGTATGTGAATGTGTGTAACAAATTAACAAAAATGAAACAATTTGGTCTAAACAATATTTTTCTTGGGCTAGTACAATTCTGTGTTCGGCAAGTGATTAAGGTGAATTTAGCCACTAGGTTTGTAGTTTCATGACTTATCCATCGGTAGCTATAATATTTTTCATTTATTTTTTTGTTATCCTCATTCGAGTGAAAAGAAATATAAGGTGTTGCCATGGCAACTGTAGATGCATTAGCTGTCTGTTATGTGTCATTAGAATACATGATATGCACTATATGTTGTAGTGAAATCAAACATTAAGCTAAGAGTGACCCCTCAGAAAAGTGCCACAGTGTTCCTGTAGTAAAAGTATTGCAGTAATACTGAATTATAAGTCATAATTAAAATGCAGTAAATTTGCCACCCCTGTGGTAAAAGTACCCCATGTGAAATACTACAGTATCACTACTTAACACCACAGCAGTAATGCTAGTCCATAACTACCTTGTGAGTAGCTGCAGATTTAAAAATAGAAACTGTAATAGTACATGCACCTCAGTGAAAACACTGCAGTATTCCTAAAAGCTTAGTGAATTAACCTGTAATAGGTAAGTGCCCAGGCACTTGATCTAGCTTAACTTGCAAAGCTTTTCATTAGCATTCAGTAATCCATCCAAGCTTGTTGATGTAGAGTAAGCAAGCCCACTTGGGTGTAGCGATGTTCTTCGGTCCAACTAAAAGGCCATGGTGGCACAATAGAAATTAAGGGGATTAATTGTTTCAATGTATCTGTATTAACTGGCAATTGCTTTCTAGACATCTGTGTCACTTTAACCCTTTAGCAACTGAAGATGCTGTACATAATGGCCTATGGTTCCCTGAAAGGTACAGCAATATTGCTCTCATTCCGACAACTTTCTATCAAAATGATATGAAATAGCTCACTGCATGTTTATTTTTGCCTTTTGTAAGTTATGTTTCTTTGAAAGCCTATTTAGACTGGATACCAAGAGAATGATCTGTCACAGAAGTAATTCTGACTTACTTATGTTGACCTTTAACCTCTTTCAATTTACATAATTTGTATAATTCTATATGGAAAAAAATGGTAAAGCATAAAACTAGAACAACAACAACAACAACAAACTGACAGATGGTTTAGAGCATTTTAGGGAGTAGTAAACAGCCGGTTTTGGGCATTTCAGTGATGAATAGATTTAAGAAGAAATGATTGCTGTAGCGTGAATGCAAATCAGTAAAGAGAGCACTAAAAGTGTTAAAAAGGAAATGCTATAACATGTTCATGTTTGCTTTGGCAGACAGTAAAATAAAAAAGCAAAACACTGTTTTTTCTTTGTTTGAGAATCAGACATGAATTTAGAAACTGTGTGCAATGTAAAAGTTTTGGGTATTTCAAACAAAATACTGATTTTATTTGCAACCACATTATTTACTTGAGTAGATAGATACTGTCCAATGGATTTGTCCAAAAATACCACTATAATGTAGAATGTTTTGATTGATAATTCATTAGCTGCAGGCTTTTATCACTAGAGGCTAGCATTAACAGTGCTACAGTAATTTGATGTGGATTTTACAATCATTCATAATTTCAATTTATCATTTGCAAAAGGATTTCATCCAAGATTTCTGTGCAGGTCAGTGGTAGAGTTGTCAGACATTGATACCACCTCATGAAATGTGTATTTATACTAGTTAAGTAATTTTTTAAACGCCATTATTGTTTGGTAAAACTAGTAAAGCAAGCCATCCATAATTCAATCATATATGCTGTCCTGAATTCTACCGCCAGCTACATGTACAGTTGTAGAAACCTATGCTTTTGTGCACAGTCAAATTTGCTGTTGATCTGATATTTCTCTGTTTGTTTGTTTGTTTGTTTTTTTTTAAATCAGCTGGAACTCAGGATGGTATTTCACTGTAAGCCACAATACTGGTTATGTTAACTATTGTTATTATGGTTCATGGTTTCTACTCTGATGGACAGTTTTAATTCTGTCTGTGTCGGGTTAGTAACTATTAAAAAACCACGAACAAATTCACACATAGCAATGATTGTATTCCAGAATTCAGGCAGTGATGAGAAAAAAAAAATATTATGAAAGACCTTAACCACTCAGCCATCCACATGAAAGCAACAAACTTATGAACAACCACAATAGTAAACAACAACAATCCAGAATTGAAAAAGGGACTGCTTAGATTCTTGTCTAGAGGTAGACACATAGGTTGAGCATACCCATACGTTTTATATGCCTATTGCCGTAACTAGTTCGAGGACAACTAAGCCTTTGATAGCAGAATACTGATTACCGCATGCTGTTCAACCACCACAAACTGGCATTGGAAGCTTTATATCCAAATGCCCTATTTGTTGAAATTAGGAATTCAGTACTATTGGTGATGAGTTGAGGTGTATCTGCCATACACTATATAATGAAATCGTGTAGATGTTTGTTTCTCTTGATGTGCAGTATAGAATAATGCTCATGGCTATGGTCGGCTAAATTTGTACTACTATTCGCACATGAGAAATTCACAGTATACTGCAAGGTATACAGTAGATACGTGTACATTGCCAATTTTGCAGTACTCGTAACATACAAAATGCATGATGCATTCAACATGCTGTAAACCTGCTGATGGTACTGTTTTGAAAGTGAGTGAAAAAGGAGAATGCGGTACCCATCAAACGGGCAGTGTAAGTCGGAATGGAAAAAACACCGTGCACTGACTCATTATTCAGCGCTTAATGTATATTGCGACTGCAGAGACGTAGACAATGATCGGTCGTTTATTACCGGCAGTCTGTGTTGGAAAGCTTAATAGGGACGAATGGGAAAGCGGCATTACCTCAGTTGATGGAAGGTTTTCTGTCGAAGCCGAATTTGTGGGGGGAAAAGAATGATTAGCTCACTGCATTCATCGTATAAACTGTCTTCCCCCCCCCCCCCCCACCAATTTTATGGTCATGCTGGTCATGATTCTTGGTTTGTTTGGTTGTCTGAAAATACCAAAGTTCATGCTCATTTTATTGCTTGACCAGTCATTTTCCCTTCATTATTCCTTTTTTTCCCCTCAATGGTCATTATTACTTCCCTGTCCTGCCCAGCTCAGAGATTGGATGAATCACATACGCAGAGAATAATGCATGTGTCCACTTATGGGCACAGGATATTTGATATGCAGGAGGTGCATTCTATATATGCTATATTTGAAATATCAGCAACATCTTCATTGATAGAAATTGCATCATATTTGCATAGAGAATAAGTATGGGTAGTGTTGTACTGGATGCTAGTTAACAAACTAACCTAATCCTATGTGAAGTATGAAATAGTCAGCTTATGATGTGACATTTCTTTTTTTTTTTTCTTTCATGCAATTAATTTCTGGAGATATTCATGTGTCAAAGGTTTGTTTCAAAGGAAACAGGAAAATGAAGCAAATATCAGACAAACATTATTAACTCATGTACACTTGAAATTCCTCCCCACCCCCCCTCCACAGTGATATACTTATTATTTCATCTCATTCTTTGTAGGAAAGAGCTATCATGCCCAGATGTGAAAATTATGCAAATATCATGACAGTCTTATAGATGAGAAGAAAATATTCCATTATTTATAAATACTGCATTTTCAAATTCATGAATGCATAAAGGTATTATGCAGAAGATAAGTAAGAACATGCACACATTGTATATTCTTATGTCTGTTCATCTTTACATTCATATGCAAGTACAGATGTATGTATACTGTTTTCACAAAATGTATAATTTAACTGATATTCATAAAATTATCAGCAAATATATAGCAAAGATATATTATCTGATAAAATGCAGATAAATTGTATATCAAGTCATAAACAGGGATGGGGGGGGGGGGGGGGGGGGGGGAGAATCACCATTTTTTAAATCTTGAAAACATAAAATTCTTCACACAGTCTATGTGGTCCCCTGGCAAGAATACATATTGTAATACAATTCTCAATTTGGGAAATATACCATTATGCTGTGTATAGTTGTATGTAAATTTATATGTTTGCAATCAGCTACTAGTATCTATTTCTCTCCCTCTCTCTATACATACATGTAGGCCTACATAAACCCATGATTTTATACAAATAAATGAAGAAATAACTGACTATATATATATATATATATATATATATATATATATATATATATATATATATGTATATATATATATATATATATATATATATATATATGTATATGTATGTATATATATATATATATATATGCACTCACAAAGTCATACACAAATCCTAACCCACAACTCTTGCTGGTAATCACCTTTTGAGGGTCTGCCATGCATTAGCTGACAAGTAAATTAGTTTTTGCTTAGCTTTGTTTACCCTCCCACAATAGTACACCCAAACATCGATAACTCCACTTCCCCACTGTGAGTATTAACTCATCATTACTGGTGCGGCTGAGGCTGATGTGCCGAGGCTCGATCTAATTCTTCTGCCGTCATTTCGTGTTTGTCTGTCAGTGAGTTTCCATGGCCCACACGTGGACTGTTTGGTGGTCAGTGAGATTGAGAAGAAAAATAAAGTTGTTTGTGGCCGGGCAATATAACTGGGAGGTGTTCCAATAATGCTGTTCTCCTATTCAAAATGTTTCATTGTGAAGAGGGGATGAGATTGAACAAACTGTGTGTGACTTGATTTAGTTCTTGGGGATCACTTCTTTTCATGTAATTTTATCTGATAACATGCAATTTGTAAATTAAGCACTATTATACTCTACATGGAAACACAATCAATGCTGTAATTTGTGAAATATTTTCCTTCTAAATTCAAGGTATTTCTGCCAGGTTACAATTCTTTTCTATGTTTTGCTTTGTTTGTAAGAGTAGATATATGTGACAGTCTTTTAGTCAAGATCCAGACATGCGAGTGTCATGTTACAAGTGAAGGCTTGAGCATACAAGGTAATAATGCCATTCGACCCAGTACTTATTATCAGCTTCTCTTTCGCTCAGGAACGAATTAGGTAGGACCTAGCTCAAGATGCGTTTGACCAGGTGCCCTGTAAAGTAGTCGCCAGCGATGAACTTTCCGCCAGCGGCGCAGATGGAGCCGTAGTGCGTGGTAATAAAATGTCGTTCAAGGACTAGGAGGTGTCATCTCTTAACCCTTAAAATGCCAAGCTTCTTCATCTGCATCCTGATATTATTTAGTGATCCCTCCAAACTTGACCTCAATGAAGATTGACAAGCCCACTCAGGTGTAGCAGTGTGCCTTTGTCCAACAGGAAGGCCAGGGTGACGCATTAGGGGTTGGGCAAATTTGTTGCATGTGTTTTAGGTAACGTCTATTCGTTGACAATTAGTTTACAGACATTTGTGCCCATCGGTGAAGAAAACATTTCAGCATGTGTGCCCTTCAGCCAGCAAAGCATAGTAGGGGTAGGTTAAAGGTCCTGTTTACCATTGGGAATAGTGATTTCAAAAATGTTCAAGATATCACATTTGATGCATGTGTGTAAGTATGTTGTATCACAAAACATCCTACCATAATAAATTATCACACGAAAGCCTAAAATATAAGGAGATATCACTATTTTTCTCATTAAACCATAATTGTAGACGATTTAGTATGTCAACATGTTTATGATAACTATGGTTCACATTTATTGTATTTAACAATACTTAATATTGATTATATGAATTCAAATTTTTACAGTGGTTGTTTCTATCCCAAACTCACATTTTGGGACTATTTTAAAGCACTACTGCTGGGTTTTGTTTCATCTTCATATATTATGGTATTTACATTTAAGATGATCTAGCAAATGAAGTCATGATAGAAGAATCAAATACTTCTGTCATCTGTACTTCTTGTTTGTTGTCATGATCATTATTATTGCTTTGAACCTCATTATTGTTTATTCAGATCTTAGATAAGTGTAACAAGTTTAAAAAATTTAACCAGCAAATTTCTTAACCATGAAAAAATGTTTTGAAAGCCTCCAGAAGAGCTATAATTCACAACTGAGTGTCCCTATCCAGTAATGTACACTCTCATCAACCACATAATTCTTTTCCTTCAAGTGAAAAAAAAAAAATCATCATATGATATATTCCTAGATAGTAGAGGGCATATAGCAAGGGAGCAGTAGGCACTTCACAAAAAACAACAACAACAAAGAAACATGTAATCAAAAGACCCATATCTAGGTGAGTGAGTTGCAAACTGGAACTACATGTATGTGTCCATGGAATTTGTCATAAGCACCCTGTCCTGTAGTCCCATAAAGCGGTAAGGGAATCTTGAAAAAGAAAAATGGAAGAACTGTGCATAAGATAGTCAGGTCACATGAGAGTAATCTGTGCCCCGAAGGAAGACAATTACACTGCAGGTTCAAGTTTTCATCAGTGAGGTCTCATACCGACACTGAACAGCATAAAAGAGTAAGAAATCCGACCAAAAGAAGGCACCATATGGTAGGAAAGAAGTCGGCTGAAATGACGAGAGGGGAGAGCGAAAACGACGACGCTCGCCTCAATCTCCCTCACTTTGTTTGCGCTCCATCTGACTCTGATACCGACCCCCCCCCCCCCACTCCTCTTGGTGCTAGCTGTGTGCTCTACCTCACACATCACCGTTGTTTGCCATTCTTTCACCTGTCTTCTTATTCATGTTATTTCCTCCCTCCTCCTCCCTGTCCCTTTTCATCTCTCCCACTCTTATTTCCTCGTGATTCTTTTCCTTAGAAAGCATCTCGGAGATAATCTGTGGTTAGATTTGTATAGTCTTACTGTTCTACGATCTCTATCTCTCGTTCCGTCTGTTTGTGTGAATGTATTCTTTGGCTTTTCTCCTCTTTCTACCCCCATTCTTTCTCTGTCATTTGCTTTGCTAACTTGTAAAAGCAAATTTACCAAATGCATTCAAAAGTCATGGACATGAGCATTGCCATTAGATGATGAATTATAATTTTATTTGATCTCTGTGATTGCATAATTGTCATTCCTCGAGGGGAGCATTATCAGATGAGAATCAGCAGAGCATGAGGATGAGTTTTGGGGTAGATTCATGTCTCTGCTTCATTTCATCTGCCTTTTTAAATATTCAGCGTGTTTATGCAACTTGATGTTAAAGGCATAATTTACCATTTGCAGGTGAAACAAAAACCCAGCATTAGTGCTTTAAAATAGTTCTAAAATGTGAGTTAGGAATAGAAACAACCACTGTAACCATTTGAATCAGTATAATTGATGTTAAGTATTGTTAAATATGCAAAATGTGAACAATAGTTATAATAAAAATGTTTCCAGACTAAACCGTCTACACTTATGGTTTATTGAGAAAAATGCTGATATCGGCTTGAACTTTAGGCCTTATTGCAAACATTTTATATGGTAGGATGTTTTGTGATACAACAGACCTACACATATGCATCAAATGTGATAACTTGAACATTTTTTAAATCACTGCTCCCAAAGGTAAACAGAACCTTTAATGTTACCTCATTAATGAATCACTGTGAGGGAGAAACCATCATCACGCGAAGGCAGTCAACAAGAAAATTTGACTACGCCCAAGTGTAGCATGTTTAGATGCCAGTAGCAGTGATCAGTTTGAGCTTGTAAACATGATGCTGGATGTGTGAGGTTTTGATACAGGACTCCCCCCCCCCCCAATAGCACAGAGAGGATATAGTATGCAGACAAATCGTCGCCGGTCACACGAACTGACGAATAACTCAATTTTGGGTCAAATTTTCGATTTTGAGATTTTCAATCATTTTGATAGTAGATATTCCATACTACATATTCTGAAATTCTCAGTGTGTAATTCGGTGTAATTTTTACGTTGTTACCACTTTTGTAGAAGTATGTAATTCCATTTGTGAAAATTATTTGTTTTCCCCATAGACGCCTGTGTTAAACAATCAGGCGATTCGACGGTTCGGTGACCGCGCGTACTAGTACGCGAGTACGCGCGGTCACCGAACCGACGACTCAGTGCGCATTGACGTGCGTGTAATTTTTGAGATTCAACAGTTCATTGACCGCGCGCACAGTGCGCATACTATGTAATACATGTGTTGACAATGACAACGCTCAATGTACATGTACATATGGACACACATGGAAAATGACAACGTTCTTTGCAGACCGAAAATACATGCATGCAGCTCTTTGACGATTTCCCGCTTATTTGTTAACAATACAATTCGATAAAAACTTCACAAGTTAGAGCAAGAATTGAAGTCTGATGTACTACAAAAATAATTGGAAATTATAAACATGAAAGTGTAGCAACTGAGAACCATAAGTCAAAAATGGGTTAACTTCAAACGCGATTTTCTCGAATTGTCATTCTTACGCAAACCTGAGGGATTCGTCGGTCCGTGTAACCGGCGACGAAATATACAAGCTCTAAAAATATTTCTGCAGAAGTTTGTTGCTTACCTGTTCGTTTGGTTTGTGGTATTCAAATACGTATCCTTTCATGTGCTCTCTGTGGCTTCGGGAATCAATTTTCCAGTGAGAATGGAATACCGAAAAGGATGTAAATAGGCTGTCTTTCATGCACGTATCTCTGTTTACGCCATACTATTGATTCTCTATTCTGATAGTGGATGTGGTTTGCAGAGGAATATGTTTTCATGTCAGCTGTTTTCACTATGAAACACAAACCAGGTCTTTATTAATCATACATGTGGTGTTGCATGAAAAATAGAACACTTCTTTTTTGTAGTTGGTTTGTCCTTCCATGGAGCTACTTGGTCCTTCTCTGGGTGAAAACTAATGCAGACCTTGTCTCTCCAAGGCCCCAATGTCCAATCATCATAAGCCTTGAGGTGGGGATGGTGGTGGTGGTAGTGGAAATGAAATGGAGTCTCTGGGGCTAAGCCCTGGCTGCGTTTAGACCTTGAATAATTTAGAATGTTCTGGTTGCAGTGAGAGATGTTTGCAGGTCATTGTGCTATAGACCTCTTTCAGATTGGCAGAAGAACATGTTTAAAGGGGACCTCCGGATGATTTTCAGACTTTTACATTTGAACAACTATATATAAATCAAGCTGAGTACAGAGTTGCAGAATTTATAGTGATTGGGATAAGGAATGAGAATGTTTTCAAAATTTATAACAAATTGCAACGAACAAGGATGATGACATGACAGCCTCACCATAAGAATGCATGAGTTGGGGCTCAAGGAAGCAGAACAAAAGAAGAAGGCATGCATAGATTTTTCAGTGAACTTGTCGAGCAAGCGGTATTGTAATGCAATTACACTGTTACATTTCTGAAATATATGAGGCTCTGATGTCATCAGCACTGTTCAGTGTAATTTGTTCAAGATTTTGAATTTATTGGTTTCTCTTCTCAAGGACCGCAATAAATTCCACGAATCTGTACATGGACCTGTTGAAATTATGAAAATCATCCGGAATGCCCCTTTAAATACATCATTTCCTCTACCGCTGAGATTATGTTTTTGTGGGTGTTGCTTTGTTTGTCTGTCTGCTTGTACGTTGCAAAATAACTCAAAAAGTGTGTTACGAAGTTTGATGAAATTTTCAGGAAAAGTTGGTAATGACACTAGGAATAGATGATTAATGTATGGTAGTGATCCAGACCACCATCTGATCCAGGAATTGTTCTTGTTTTTAGTATTTTGAATTGTTCTGTGTCATTGAGAAATGGAGCCAATAAAGGAGGGAATTCAGGTTGCACGTATATGAGGCACGCATACGTTTACTCAGCGTGTGGTCATGTCACAGCAGGAAGGTAGAGACAATAAATGGCATGGTATGTGTAAGTGTATGGGTTGAAATGAGCTGCTTGGCAGAGGTTTGTGCTCTCTGAGTGGTTTTCATTTGTAGTTGTGATTTTGTTCATACAAATAGAGCTTTATTTATTTATCTATTTATGTATTTATTTATTTTTTGCACAGAATTGAAGTCTGAATGAAAACTTACATGACACAGTTATCTCCAAAGCACAGCTCTCACATCATGTTCAGTGAATTACAGAAGTGTTTTCCAGTCAAGTTTTTGTTCCATTCTGGACGGCTTTTGAAGTCTGAATGGTCTAGCCCCTAATACACAATGTAAGAGGTGGAGCTTAGCATGACTGTGCATTCACTTTCACTGCAGTGCATGCCTGCTTAATCTTAGTTGGCATAGTGCTAGTTACATTATCTAATGTCAGGCCATTCAATTTGCAATAAGTTTGACATAATTTCAAGCATAACACTTTGAAAATACTTACCACCTTTCTACCATTTGAAATTATGGACACTTGTGTACAGCTTTAGTATATATCAAACAATAACAAAACAAAGAAATCAAAAGCAAAAATACAAAAACAGGTCACTAAAGACATGGCCTAGCAGCAGTTCAATCTGGGATTGTAGCGCAGCAGTGTAGTTCAATTCATTGAAATGTGTCTTTCATTGAGATGGTCACGAGAGAATTCACAACAGAACAAGACAACTGCACGCACCATTGAATCGAATCATTATGTCCTTGCACAACACGTAGAGAAAAAAAAAAAGGAATCCAAGCAAAATGAAGGTTTATGCGAAGTCTGTGATTCTTGTTCTTCATCATAGCATTTTATAGCATTGCCTTAGAATTTTTAGCACCACGTGTAATAGATGAAAACCCTCTGAAATAGATAAATATAACCACCATCCATAGAAGTAGTGACCATTGTATGTACTCTAGATATCAGTTTAAATGTGAAGATAAAAGTGGAAAAGTATAGAGGGTGCATATGATGTGACACCTGTGGTGATTATCAAAGGAAAATTAATGAAAGTGATTTGAAAAAAAATAGTGAATAAGTAATACACTTTTAATATCTTATATTCAGGAACGCCACAAAAAGTACAGAGCTATTCACAAGACTGGTTTTAAACCTGTGTCATTTGAATCACCCCTCGCCCCCCCCCCCCCCCCCCCCCCCCTTTGAAAAAAAATGGGAAGAACTGGAATCTGGTTGAATACAAAGAGCATATACTGTTTCAAAAAGACTGAAAAAAAATGCAAAAATGCAAACAACAACCAAAACAAACCAAGACAAAAGAAACCGCTATATTTACGCCCTGCGTTGATATAGCAACCTCAAGAAGTGGCCATGGCATATTGTGATTTGATATTTTTTTGACAAGAGTTGCACCAAGGGAGTGATTAGTGCACAGGAAGTATCAGTATTAGATTGTGGTTTTTGCATTCTAATTTCCAGAGAGCACCTGTACAATTCCAGCCCACTCTTTTTAACTGAGAAAAGCCATTTCTTCTGAGGCCTTCGAGCGGATTCTCTATGAAACTATTTGTTGAAATTTGGACAGAAGGAGCAAATTGTCCCCACGAGCAAATCTCTGTGATTTATATTACTTGAAAATGCAGAGCCCTGAATCTGCCAAATTCGAAACACCCACTTCATTTGTGTGTGGGTTTTTTTTTTTTTTTTTTTTTTTTAGTTTCTATATCTCCTGCCGAGGAGCGGTCGGCCACACTGAAGAAATTTTGCTCAAGGTACTGTGAGCAAGTAATCAGCATGCTTTACAGTTGGCTGCAGCCGCTGCGGCTGCCGCTGTAACTATCAGATTGTGTTCACAATCTGTGATTTTTTTTTCCTTTCCGAATTAGAGAACATGTTTGACTTTAAAGTGATTTTATTTTTCTTGTGTTTATTTTCCAAAACCCATGAGCCAGTAATATATAAAGTGGGAAGTATGCAATATACAGTGCTGAAAAAAAAAACAAATTAATGTTTTTACATTCGTTTATGTTTGACATCTGGTGAATGAATATAAGTGTAATACGTTGCCATTCAAGCCTAAAAAATTAAATATATATTTATATGGTTAATGTCAACGGCGTAAATACGTACTGAGGAGTGGGGGGGATGACTGGCGATAGTCACCATCACCACGATTACAAGCCCATAACCGGACCGGCGCAGCCCTGGGGGGGGGGGGGGGAAGCTTGCCCCCCCCCCCCCCCCCCCCCCCCACACACACACACACACTTTACAGGGATCAAATGTCCCACTCTTTTCCATGCAAAGTGGGAGGGAAGTGGCAGCAAAAATATGACGACTTTTTGTTCTTGTTTTTGTTTTTTTGTTTTTCCTTGTCAGTCAGACCTTAAAAGTATGAAGACTTTTTTGTTGTTGTTTCTCTTGTCTTTTGATGTTCTTTCTTCTTGACTGACAGGCGATTTTGCACCCCCCCCCTTTCAAAAACGTAGCGCAGCCCTAATAATACCCAAATAAATTCAATAAAATGCTAATAAGGATATCAATTTCTTGAATAACGTAGTAGATAGTTTCCTGTAGCTATTAATAAATTGTATTCTTCAATTTTCTTGATTTAAGTCAGTAAAGCAATCATCACAGAGACATCGTTCCGTTTTAATGATGGGGGTAGGGGGAGGACTTTGAGTTTGAATATCTGTGTGAGGGAGCGGAGCAGCCTAGCGGGGGGAGGGTGTGGGAGGGGGGTATCCCCCTCCCACACGAGGAAAATTTGGCATTTTCAGACCTCAAATTCAGCGATCTGGTGCACACTTTTGGTGAAATTTGGGATTTTTTCCTATAAAAAACAAGTAAGAAAAAGAAATATTCATAGATAATTGAATGACTACATCGTGGTATTTCAGCTCTTGCTCCGCCTGTGCGACATCACTGTGAAGGCCTAAATAGTGGGGCCTCATCACCGGCGTAGCCAGGATTTGATCTTAGGGGGAGCGATTAGATGCGAAAGAGCGATGCGAGCGAGGGGGAGGGTGTGGGAGGGGGGTTTCCCCCTCCCACAGTGAGAACTTTTTGCATATTGATGTTGTAAATGGTGCAATTTGATTCATTTTCTTTTTTTTTTTTGCGTGTTCTATCGACTTGAAACAGTCCAACATGTTTAAGGTAGCAGTACATTTTATGTAGATTATTATTGAACAATTTTGCCTATAAAATCGTATCATTTAGAGAAACCTTTTGTCTTAATTCTTACACTGAAGACCATGAACGCGATCATGAATTTTGACATTGTACAGTCCCAAAGCGGCCGTTTGTAGCCATTTTTTTTTTTTTTCGCTTTGGAATTTAAGGGGGCGCACCGAGCGCATTTGCTGGCAATTTGATACTGGCAGCAACATCAGGAGAATGACATAACGATTAAATGCGAGCGAGCGTAGCGAGCGAGCTTGAAAATTTTGACACTTTACAGTCCCAAAACTGCCGTTTGTAGCTACATTTTTTCGCTTTGAAAATGAAGGGGGGGGGGGGGGGGGGCACCGGGCGCAACTGCTGGCAATTACCCGGCAGCAACATCAGGAGAATAGCATAGCGATTAAATGCGAGCGAGCGAAGCAAGCGAGCTTGAAAATTTTGACATTGTACAGTCCCAAAACGACAGTTTGTAGCTATATTTTTTCGCCTAGGAAATTAAGGGGGGGGGGGGTGGGGGCGCACCGGGCGCAACTGCTGACAATTACTGGCAGCAACATCAGGAGAATGACCTAACGATTAAATGCGAGCGAGCTTGAAAATCTTGACATTTCACAGTCCAAAAACTGCAGTTTGTAGCTATATCTTTTTCGCTTTGAAAAATAAGGGGGGGGGGGCGCACCGAGTGCAACTGCTGGTAATTACCCGGCGGCAGCAACATCAGGAGAATAGCATGACGATTTTAAGTGCGAGCGAGCGAAGCGAGCGAGCCTGAAAATTTTGACATTTTACAATCCAAAAACTGCCGTTTGTAGCTGTACTTTTTTCGCTTAGGAAATTAAGGGGGTGGGGGCGCACCGGGCGCAACTGCTGGCAATTACTGGCAGCAACATCAGGAGAATGACATAACGATTAAATGCGAGCAGGGAGGTGTTTCTCTTCCCACCTCCCTGATGCGAGCGAGCTTGAAAATTTTGACATCTTACAGTCCCCAAACTGCCGTTTGTAGCTATATTTTTTTTCGCTTTGAAAAAATAACGGGGGGGGGGGGGGGCGCACCGGGCGCAACTGCTGGCAATTACCCGGCAGCAACATCAGGAGAATGGCATGACGATTCAATGCGAGGGAGCGAAGCGAGCGAGCTTGAAAATTTTGACATTTTACAGTCAAAAAAACTGCCGTTTGGTTAATAGGTCTGAACCATTAATCTAAAGCAATGTTCATTAGATTAAAGGAGGTACTTGCATAAATTATGGCAAAATATGGGAATCGACATCCGTTCCTTTTGTTTTTTTTCTGGAGGCAAACGAGGTGTACTAACTAAGCAATATGGAGAGGGTAAATGCGTTGCAATTCCTACGACTGAAACTCGTACAAGGCTGTTAACGAACTCGTTTGTTATCTAGATCTTAATTGGGTAACTTATGCGGAGCTCGACGTGAGTCGTATCGCGCTCGGCATGGTGCACTCGTTCACGCCTACGTCCATGGCCCTACAGACTGTGTTGCATCAAGGAGGTGGGAAGAGCACCTCCCTGGTTGAATGCAGCTGGTTGCCTGTAGTGTGGCTACGATAGTAGTTCAACATCCGAAGCATGCATTACGGTCGATATTGCTTTACATGCATTCAGTGGCGTATCTAGGGAAAACGGCGCCCGGGGCAAGCGAGAAAATTGCGCCCTTAATTTCTGAAAAAGTGTTCAACCCCAAACCCATCCCGGTAGGGACTTTAAAGAAAGTCCATATGATATGCTTTTTCAAGAACTTAAAAGGGGTCATTTTGAGGGTGATTTAAATGTAATGAATTTTGATAAATTTTGGCGAGCGAGCGCATAGAGCGAGCCGAAAATTTTTGTATTTCAGCTTACAAAAATGGAATTCTTGTCATTTTTTGCTTATTAAATCTTACAATTCTAATCAAGATATAGTGACGGCCTTATAGATAACGATTTATACCAACAAGCTGAGGACTTTAAAAAATACCCTAAGGGCAATTCCACGGTAACTCGCGTTACAAATAATGGGTACATTTTTGGGATAATGTGCCAATCAATATCTTTGTAATTGGTAGGATCTACAAGTTACTTTTTTCATCATGGGTTAAGTAGACATACACCAACTAAATGAATCCAAAAAGAAAAATAAAGGACAGACATGTTGGGATTCTTGAATCATTTAATTTCGGTAACTCGCGTTACACAAAAAGGACATGGTCAATTCTATGAAGACCTCTTTTTGGAAAGTCTCCTCATACTAGACAATCTTGATAAAAGTTTTCCTACCTTGAATTGATAGTGGGTTAGGACTCATAAATTAACAATATCAAAGTTGAGTAACAATGACCTGGAAAAATGTAGGGAGCCTTTATGTCGGTAACTCGCGTTACGGTAACTCGCGTTACATTATGTCCACTAACACAGGGTGACACAAATTGATGACATACAATTGTTCTGATGGCACTGAATCTTGTGTTGAATAATCTGAGAGATGCTTATTTGTGTAGATAGTAAAACGAATAAATGTTAAACAAATATTTTACTAATAAACCCAATAGAAGAGTGTGTTTAAGACTAATAAGAGCTTCACTCCTCATAGAGACCTTGAATATGTTTGAATATACTAGATGATATGGGTGTATTATTACATTGTAAGTTTCAGAGTGTAAAGATGAAAAATGTTGAAAGTCTTTTTAAAACAAAACATAAAAGTATCAAACCCTATATACAAGTTTACGAAACAGCTTACAATCTTTCAAAAATTCAAATCCTATCTCTGTGAGGAGTGAAAACTAGTACATTTCTTTGCAACTGATTGACAAAAAGACCAGTTCGTAATTCCACTTTGTGCACGAACAAAAAAAGATCGTTTGTACGAACAGGCATTTTGGTTTGTAAATTCACTGACATAAGCATCTGTGATGTGATGATTATTCATGCGATCCTTATCTAAATGATGCTTGCCAGCACATCCACCTGACAGCAAGAATGGTATTTTGCAATATAAACGGAAATAAGCTGTTACTGCATTCAATACCGGTACAAAACAATGAAATGGATGCCTGCTAAATTATAAACTGATGGGAGTAATCTAATCCCCTGATCTAAATGCAAGTTCATTCTTTTTTTGAACAGAAGTTCCAAAAATTGTTATGTCATGCAAGCTTATACATTATGCTGCTTTGAAAACAAGTGAAGTGCCGAACCAACTGAGAAAAAAGAAAGGTCATTTGTACCAATGTGTACATGAGCTACAGTGTATACGAACTGGCTTATTACCCTACATCGACATAAATAAGCACTGAATTGATCAGTGTTTTAGTAGTAGCCATGATAAAAAAGTCATGGGCGTACATACTCAAGCAGTAGTCAAACTTACGACCTCCTGATCACCGGACAGGTGTCATCTCCACTAGACCACCGTGCTTTCGCCCGACAGCAAGTGCTGGTTCTAATCCTTATAACATGCAGTGGGTACTGCGTAATTATTCAAATTCATGAAATTCTTCCGTTGAGATGTTTTCATTGCAACTGATTGACAAATTGCCCTACATCACACGTTAATAAGCTCATTGAATTGATCAGTGTTTTATTAGTAGCCATGATAAAAAATCATGGGCGTACATACTTGAGCAGGATTCGAACCCACAACCTCCTGATCTCCGGACAGGTGTCATCTTCAGTTGACCACCGAACAAGGATTAGAACCAACACTTGCTGTGCTTTATAGCATTCTGTAATAAAAATTCTGTAATACTGATGCAGGAAATTCAAAAGATAAATCTAATGGTCTCATTCACTGAGCACTGGATACATGTACACATGCAGTGAAAGCCAGGCTAGACTCTTCAATGTGGCATGTGATCAGTGGCCTTGATGCTAATCACAGTTTATTAGGCTACCCTCCTTTGTTTCAGTCCAGCATAGTGTGTATAGCACTGCATTTGATTGTTTTCACCACAATCTAGCTCAATTAAGTGCTAAAATTTGCTTATGTTGGGGGAAACTTGTGTTTATAGTTGGTAACTCGCGTTACATGCCGGTAACTCGCGTTACATGGTAACTCGCGTTACACTTTTCATTGACATTTGTTAATGTGATAACAGTGTTTATTCAAGTCAACATCCTGTGTACAGTATCAGGGTGTGATGAATTTAGAAAATTATGATTCCCAACAAATTACCTCCACTGCTTCCTTCAGAATGAAAAATATTTCTTGTTTCGGTAACTCGCGTTACATGGCTCAAGGGCTGAACTTTCATGTGGTGATTAGAATTTTTTGAAGGTGGCATAAAAATTTCCTCATGGGAGACTGAAGTAGACCCAATTTGCTTCTTTAAAATAAATTAATTGAAGTGCTAGCAGAATTTTTCTATTAAAAAAAATATATATCAAGTTAAGCATGCATTTTAGCAATTTGGATGACTGAAAAATTGTCTTCAACATTTGTAGCTGTTTCTCGGGAAATATTTGACCGATTGATATAATTCTTTGAGTTTCTTTAACTTCAATATATGGGTAATACATAATGAGTAATTCTTTTGCAATATGATAAAGTTGAAATTTTAGTGCCATGTCCACATTCCCATGGAATTGCCCCTAAATTAGTACGCGCGAGTGAGCCAAAATTTGTATAGGCCTATTTCCGCATTATCATCACGTTTTGTTCTTATCTCTTTTTTTTTCTTTGATAAATTTTGGCGAGCGAGCGCAGCGAGCGAGCCAAAAATTTTCGTATTTCATCTTACAAAACATGGAACTCTTGTCATTTTTTGCTTATTACATCTTACAATTTTAATCATGATATAGTGACGGCCTTATAGATAACGATTTATACCAACAAACTGAGGACTTGGAAAAAATATTCTAAATTAGTACGAGCGAGTGAGCCGAAATTTGTATATTTCCGCGTCATCATTACGTTTTGTTCTTATCTTGTTTGATTTGTTTTTTTTTTTGCGCCCCCCCCCCGTATGTTCGAAACCGTTGGCGCCTTCTTTTAAACCAATTGACGATCGCTTCAGAACGAAAAAAATTGCAGCCGCTGCTTCGTGACATATTTTGCCTGCTAAATATAAAATGACAGGTGTGAACACAATAGACATTGTCATTTTGTCCGCGTCATCATCACGTTTTGTTCTTACCTTCTTTTTTATATAAATTTTGGCGAGCGAGCGCAGCGAGCGAGCCGAAAATTTTTGTATTTCAGTTTACAGAACATGGAACTCTTGTGTGAACGCAATGAAAATTGTCATTTTGTCCGCGTCATCATCATGTTTTGTTTTTATCTTCTTTGATTTGGTTTTCTGCCCACCCCCCACCTCCCCACCATTCCCCCCCCCCCCCCCCCCCCCCTTTCCGGGCGAGTTTCTTCTTCTTCTTCTTCTTCTTCTGTTATTTTTTTTATTTTTTTCTTCTTCTTCTTCGTTTTTTTTTTTTTTTTTTTTTTTGCGCCCCCAAGGAGTGGCGCCCGGGGCACGTGCCCCCCTTGCCCCCCCCCCCCTAGATACGCCACTGCATGCATTGGTGTGCGAGAGAAGTACACGAGCGCTGCTAGCACTGTTCAGCAGTATATGCTCTCGTCACGAGGCGGGCGTGCGAACGTCATGGCTCATGCATTACAGATGTAGCCTATAACCTAGGTGGGGATGCAGCTGGTCTGATGCGACGAGACTACGAACAGTGGATGCGCGCGAATACACCGCCTATGATCCAGTTGTTTGTCGTTGTTTTTTTTGTTTTTTTTTAATCGGTGGCAGTCTTCTTATATGAAAAAAACAACAAAAAACTGCCACCGATCATGGCGCCTAGAGGACGCGGTAGATGCGTCCACTGTTCGTAGTCTCGCCGCATCAGATGTATCGCTTGGCAAAGACAATTATTTCGCTGCATCATACGTTTAGCTTAACAGCAAATTACAAAAACAATAACTGCATTCTCCGCCTAGATTATAGGCTATGCAATAATCCATCATGCTGAAATCAATATCACCACATTTCTTTTTGTTTGTTTGTTTGTTTTTTTGTTCCTACATCTTTTTCTTGGGAGAAGTTCAGGGGGGGATATTTGTACAGGCCATCCCCCCCTCCTTCAAAAGTGGGGGGGATATATCCCCCCCATCCCCCCCCGGGATTTACGCCCATGGTTAATGTGGATCTCTAGAACTTTTAGTAGATACATGCCCTGGTCGAATGAGAAAAAATGCCAGTAGAAGTATTCAAAGTTGTTGACAGTGCATAGTCTTAAAACATTCCTATCATGCTCTCTGTTGTTGCTGTAAAAATGCAGCAAAAGTTTTCAGCATTCTGCTTGTGCTTTGTAAAGTCTATATGAGGGGATTCCATGCCGTATTAATGGTTTTCCAAAGTTCCATGTGATTGCATATTAAGAGATAGAAGACCAATTCTTAATCATGGCATCATAAAAGAATGTGCTTGTTCTCTGCTGACCAAAAATATACCTTCATGCTCTGGCTATGTGGTGATAATAACGATGTATCCTTCTGCCAATGAAGAGTACATGAATGTCAGGTATCTGGTATATCCATCAGATTCTGTACAGTGGCTGCGATTATGAGGTATTCAAGATTCTCGTCCCAAATAATGATTGTTGTCGCCACCAGTCTCGTGATCCGGCGTGGAGTTGTCCTCCGCAGGGAATGGCTACTTTCCAATGGAGGATAAGTTTCATAATGCATGCACAGTCATGAATACTAAGTCACAAAAGCCGTCATTAATCAGCCGAGTGTTCA